>CM060939.1:195917225-197167225 GCA_030765085.1 Allium cepa | reverse complement strand
TGCTTGTAAACGAAAATTTCCAGAAGTATGTTTTGGAAACATGTTATAAGCAACTTCTAAAAATCAGGTTTTAGGTTTATCATTTTGTCTTGTCGAGGAATCAAAGCTTAACACTGATTAAACCAAAATAAATTTGAGTTTGAATGGAAATCAACTCTGTAATCAAAAGCAGGGAGGAACAGTATATTCAATATTCACAGAAGCAACTGTATACCTACACAAATCCATATCAAAGGTAAACACATACTCCCTACATAGTAAATGAATCATCTTTCTGTTTTAATCAAATTTGAACTTGTAAATTTTAAGGTTACTCACCTGCAAACTTTTGAACAGAGAACAAATTCCTATTTTCTTTTGAAAACTGAGGCTCAAGACCGTCTTTGAATCTGTTTCGTGTAACTGCAGTTGGAATTGAGCTATACTTTGTAAAATAAAGATACTGGTTATATTTTCTCCCTGGATTTTCCCAGTTATATCCTGATCGAACTAATATGGGAGGATGAATCTATATATATAGAAGAGAACAAATATCTAAGGGAGGTTATAACTAGTACAAGTCTCAACTTGTTTTTAGTCAGACAATATCTTGGGTTTAATTACTGTGTTTTTGAGGTGATCTTCCAAATTTCGGCTGAGTTAATGTTTGTGGTACTAAGATGAATGCATTAAATGAAATTGTCTTCAAATATGTTTACACCTAATAATAGTTTTGCAGATATTTTATTTGTGTTTTCACTGTACCAAGATATTTGAATATAACTAATTTGTCCTTTCTTTTGCATTGCATAAATGTATATACATTAACTTGTTATTATTTCCTTCTATGTTTATGTAAGACAATGATAGTTATTATTTTAATATGGACAGATTTTAATTGCTGTAAAAGAAAGGATTTGTAATACTTTGAATAGACAAAATATTGTTTGAAATGATAGCAATTAAATGCATGGTTGCTAAAGATGTTTACATACTATAATTACGTTTTGATATGTATAAATATTTTGTACAAAAAAAATATACTCTTTGCAGGTAACTTGGCTTGTAAATGAAAATAGTTTATATACCATATTTATTTTGTTGTCTTCTCCTGTACAAATTTGTGTCAGGTTTATACTTATGGATCTAGTCTTGAATGAAACTATTTGTTTATAAATATTTATCTCCTTGTTGAGAAATTTATACATATATATTTGACTTGTTACTTCCAGCTATTTATCTGGCTTATTTTTTTTTTATTTCATAGTTTGGGCTTGTTTTCTTTCGTTATATTCTATATACTTTGTTTACACATGTTAAAGTTATATTTTAACTAATTAATTCTTGCTTTATATTTATTTTCATTTTTATTTTATTTTAAATTATATACATAAGTTTGGCTTATATCTTACATTTATATCTTCACTATTAATATTTAAATTAGATTAAATATCTATTAAAATAAACGGGTCAAAAATCCAGGGTCGTCACATTCCTCCCTCCTTTGAATCTTTTCGTCCACGAAAAGGAACGAAATCCAAATTGATCAAAATATTCAAAATCATATAAATTTTCCTTTGATCATCTTTAAACTACTTTAAAAATCTATATAACATTACTAAAATAGTTTTTTACAAAAATACTTTTTTTTATAACTTGATGTTTGCCAAGTCCATCCTCGTTCTCATAGAAATTCGGTCATACGTTGATCAGGCGTACGACTGAAAATCTATAAGTGTTTGGCAGACCCTTTCAACATCCAGTGAAAATGCTTGTGAAAACAATCTTATTGAATATATAGAAAACAGTTTTGTTGAAAATAGAAGAAATTTCTTTGGTGACAATGCTCTGAAAATCATCACCCCTATCCATGGTCACAGTTACATCCCAGGGTTACGTTGCAGTCACAACAAAAGTCCATGTAACTGCAGGCTTTCCGCGGCCTCTCGATTTCGCCATGGATCCCACACAACAGATCACAGTTAAATCCAGGGTTACGTTGCCGTCGCAGCAAAAGTCCATGTAACTACAGGCTCTCCGCGGCCTCTCAGATTTTTCGCTGTCGAAATGAAACTTCTCCACTCCTACATAGGTCGCAGTCTACCGAGATAAACTCAAACGCAGACTGTTGGCTCTCAGCGGCACACACGACCTTCGCTATGTTACCATTGGTCGCAGTTACATCCTGGGTTACGTTGCAGTCACAACAAAAGTCCATGTAACTGTTGGCTCTCCGCGGCACACACGACTTACGCTATGGTAACACAATTCATAATCCTCAGGAACTAGTTTTGTCCGGACTCCTCACAGGATCAACTTTAGAACCCCCTTGGGGCTCAAGGCAGCACCACCCAGTGGCACTCCTGAGAAGTCCATTTCAAGGAAGCGCCTTTTTCCCCAGAGCTATCATCAAAACATTTTATACTATACATATAGTATCTTCAAATCATACACCTAGTATGGTATTATACAAAGCTCCTTTACACAAAATCTATTATCCAAAATCGATAATTCTCAAACTAGGCTTTCCAAATTCAATATTGATTTTACCCAAAAATCAAAAGCCTTTCCAAATCCAAAGGTTCCCAAAACCATTTCCAAAATCCACATAAGATCCTTTATATATATATATATACAGATATATAAAAATTTAAAACTTTGGATCCTTTCAAACTTGTATAAAACTCCTTTTTATACTTCAAACACTTCCAAAATCCTTTTCTTCCAGCAATAGATTCAACAAGGGAAGAATATATATATACAAAGATATAACTTTGTTTACCCAAAATCAAATATTCAAATTTGATTACTCTTTCCAATATCAATTTCCTTTCTATTCACATTCACTTATTCACATTTGCCTTTATCCCCATTTGGATTATTTCCTCAATTCTATCCCAGTTGGGTATTTAAATCAATAACAATTTGAACTCCGACCAGTTTATTTTAGAAAATAGCCTTGAATTTTTTTTTTTTTAAATAGATAAGTAGTTGAAAAATAATCAATAGTTTGTAAAATAGTTATAAAATAGTTAACTAATAGTAAAATAGTTGGAAAATAGTTAAATAATTTCAGAAATTTTAGATAATTGCAAAATAGTTGTAAAATAAAAATTAACTCGTAACTTAGTTGAAAATTTTGTAATTAGTTTATAATACAGTTGTAAAATAGTTAAATAGTTCCAAAAGTAGTGGCAAAAACAAATATAAAATAGTTTGGTTCTTAAAAAGAAAGTTGTATAGTAAATAGATAAGAAAATAGTTTTAAAACTATTTATATTAAAAGAATTTACATTGAAAATGGTCTAGAGTCAAAACAGTTCACTTCCCCAACAATTTAATTTAAATTTCCCTTCCATTTAAATTAACCCAATCCCAATTCAATTTACTCCAATTTCCATTGGACTTGATTCATTCCCTATTCAAATTGAATTGATTCTCAATTTCCTTCCAACTTCAAATCAAATTCCATTTGATCTTAAACCAATTCCACTTTAATTTCAATTCCAAATTATTCAGATAAATCTGGACTAATATCAATCGAACTCTCTTCAAGTTCAATACCATTTTCCAGTTAATCCAATACAAATTTTCCATTTGAATTTTAAACTTTTACAACTTTAATTATAATTTACATTTTTCAATTTCTATTTCAAATCAATTGCATTCACATTTGCTTTTTAACTTGGAGTTATACATTTTATTTAGCCTATATATTTTATTATTCCATAAACATTTTGAATCCAGATTCCAGAGTTTAAACAAATTTCCAAAATTTCAATATCACCTTAGAATGCAACTATATCCAAAATTCTTTGGCAAATTCAATTACCCCTTTGAATTTCAAAATCAAACCAAATTCACAAACAATCTCAATTTAGAACAATTTGGTAACAATTTCTCTTTTTGAAACTTGAAAATAAACATCGATAATGCTGCAGTCATCACCAACGTTATTTTCCAGTGACCAAAAGAGTTCAATGCTTTTATCTCTTTAAAAACATTACCAAATATTTTTAATTTCAAATCTTCCAGATTTCAAGTTCAACACAAAATATTTTTGAAATAATATTATTATTTCTCCAAAACCTTTGGAAACCACTTTCAAATCCAAAGGAATTATTAAACTTTTCCAAAAATTCCAAATTCCCAATTCATCCAATTTATTTTAATTCCAATTCCAAATTACTCAGGTTAATTTGGTCTAATTTCAAATAGAATTCACTTCAATTTCAAATTATTTCGATTTCTATAAGAATTAATTCCAAATTCCTATTTGAATTTGAACTTTACACTTATCCATTTTCAAATTTAATTAATTCAAACTAATTTTAACTTGAGCTAATTAAATTGAAATCTCAATTTAAACCATCTCGAATTTTATAAATTCGAGTTAAATTTTTAAACGTTGATTTAATCAAATCAAATTATCTCATTAAACCCTTTAATCCTGAATCCAAAATCCATTTGAAACTTATTTCAAAATTCAACCAATATTTCAAAAAAATTTTTTTTAAAGAACTAAATCTTGGAATTCAATTTATCACCAAACTTAAATTTTTAAGACCTAACCCTTAAAGTATTATCTTAAACATTCCAGTCTTAACCCCAAAATAATTCCATACACTAATTCACTATATACTGGTAGTTCATACATTACATACATTTATCTAAAATAAGAGTCTTACATAAGTCATAATCTAGATGCCTTCCTATTACTTAGAAGTTTGGAAAGAACAGAGCCCTAAAACTCCTACAAGAATCCTTCCTATGGACTTCCTTCCAAAGGACAAAGCCCAAACATACATTTCTCAACAGGATGTCCCCACTTATAACATTTATCACAAAATGTTTCTACCCTGTCATCAATCTGGATAACCTTCACGCCTCCAACAGTACGTTCTGCAGCCTTACTCCTCTTCTGCCTCCCGGAACAATTTCTAGCAATGTGTCCTGACTTCTTACAATGATAGCAAATAGTCAACTCATTGACCGGTTCCACTGGTTTACGCTTTGCCTTCCTCCTCTCAGGGCAATGATTTAGAAAATGCCCCTTCTTATGACACTTAAAGCACGAGATCTCAGAGCGAAACCGATGGAACGTACCCTTCAGTTCCTTCCTTGTTTTACTGCACTTGGCTGCGTAATGACCCTTATTGAAACATCTGTAACAAGTGACATTATCGTAAGGTCTAGGTTCAGCCCTTTCCTTAACCTGTCTCTCATTCTCCTGAATTTCTTCTTCTTGATCCCCTCGGGCAGCTGCTCTCTGCTCTCTGCTCCAAACCTTCCATTCTTCACTCTGGGCCATCTTTTTGTTTTCAGACTGAATTCTAGAGGGGCTTCCTAACCTATAAGTCAGACTTAATTAGAAAAATTCAACCTTTACTCTTATATTAATTTACTTACTAAATTATACCTTATGTTTTAACTTCTTTCGTCTTTATTTTCAAACAAAGTTTCAAATAACTCCTTATTTCAAAATAAGATTATCGTCAGAACTATTCTGAATCATATTATTTATCATTCCCTTTAACAATTTGAAACCAAATTTAATTCTAATGTTCCTTATATGAATGGTATATTCTATTCAATTACTTCTCGAATCCATATAATTACCATTTAAATTCTTATTTAATTTCAATGTTTTAGCATCCCACTACCAAATTTATTAGAAAGAAATATTGCCTTATATATCAAATATAATCTTATACAAAATCATTTAAAATCTTTATATAAGAAAATAACAAGTACGCGCTCATATATATATATATATATATATATATATATATATATATATATTCAACTCATTCTAGAGTACTGCTGACTTTATCTTTAATGAGTAATCCCCACCAGAGCCAAGGTTCTCGCTTAACCTTTCGGCTCTGATACCAAATGTAACGACCCGAAATTTTCGAGCCCGAAAATTCCAG
The DNA here is from genome assembly GCA_030765085.1 of Allium cepa. NCBI lineage: Eukaryota > Viridiplantae > Streptophyta > Magnoliopsida > Asparagales > Amaryllidaceae > Allium > Allium cepa. The sequence continues at coordinate 197,161,313 of CM060939.1, read as the reverse complement.
ATAGTTATGAAAAAGAAGAAAGAGATAGAAGCAGAAGAACAGAAATACTCAAACATCTCACATTCGCAGCGGATAAAATATAATAACAAATAATATCAGTTTACAAAGAATATTATCCTATCGATTACATTTAATATACATCAGGGTTTCACATATACACAGCCACAGAATATATTCTACTTCATGTCTCAGATACTCAATAATATACAACAGCGGAAATACTCCATACGTTAGCCATCCAGCCCACCTTCTGAGCTTCAGAACGTACCTACCTGAAAATCTGTAATGCTCGGTCTGACCCGAGCATTACATCAAAGTAATACCCGGGTCAGGCTGGAAACCAGCGTGAGTAAACCCAGCTAACATGAAATGCATAAGTATACAACTCATATAAAACCCGGAGTAACTTATATCAATGTATAAATTCCAATTTGTTATACATAAGCAAGATAATCAATCACACAATCTCAAATAAATCTAATTAACCATAATTGAATTTAAATCAATTACCTTTAAGTTCTGCTTATTAATTCATTTCAACCCAATTGATTAACCATTCCATAATCATTTATCTTAATTAATCATCCTTGATTAATTATTCTCTAATCACATTTAGCTGATCATCATTATCTATTTACTTCCATTTAGTAATTTTATTTAACCATATTCCATGAATGATTATCCTAATTAATCACATCCATTTTAATCAACCCCAATTACTTATAAACAGTAATTACCCTCTCTGTAATTACTTACTTAAGTAATTAATCCCTTACTTGATTATTAATCCCTTCTGATTAATTACACCAGGTAATCTATCCCTAATTACTTCTACTAAGTAATTACCCCTTAACTACTTTTCAATAAGTAATTTCTTTTAATTACTTACATCTTGTAATAATGAATTACTTCACTAAATCTCATCAAGTATTTATATTTAATGAAGCTACAAGAGATTGCCTTTAATTAACAAATTAATTTCAATTGGTAATACATCCCTTAATTACCCTTAAACCCAATTAATAAATCTTAATTGTGGATTAATTATTCTTTAATCATTAATTTATAAACCTTAATTATTAATTAACACAACTTAATTTCAAATTAAGTATTCCTTAATCACCAGTTAATTGAATTACTTAGTTTACTCAACTACTAAACATTCGTTAATTATCTTTATGTAGTTCATTACACTCTTATTTATCACATTTATCATTAATTAATCCAAACTCTAATTACAACTATAATTTAATCATTCTTAATTACTTTCTAAAAATAATTAATTGAATAATTAATCATCTTAACTAACATTTTAAAAGAACTCTTCTTTAACTTTGAAAAACAAATTATTATTAATTAAAAATCTTTAATTACACATTTATTAAATCTTAAATTACTTATTAAATTACAAGTATAAATTAACTTACATTTCAAATTAACTTACTCCTTTACTTATCGTCTTACAATTGTAAACCTTCTTAGTAAAATTTAACTCAAATCTTAGCCTAACACTTGTAAACAATAATAACTTTTATTAATATTAACTCATTTACCATTTTAACTTAAGGTTTATCAGATTAACCCCTAGAAATTTTGGACCCGAAGTAAACATACTGTTTACTCGAGTGAAACCGGAGTTCCACCTACCTTTCCCCGCGTCCCTTCTCCTTCTTCCTTCTACTTCTTATACTGATCTTTTTCTTATCCCTTTATTTTTTTTATATCTCTTAAGCCAACATCTGAACTGCAGCACTCACTCACGCACCGGGTCGAACTCATACTGACCCCCCAAATTTCTCGAAGTATCCCCACCCCTTCTTCTCGAGTGATAACACACGACGCATCAACACCCGAAGGTGCTGACACCAAACACCACCGTGCACGTGCACGGTGGTTCGCCACCCTCCGGTGGATCACATCGCCTCCAACAAACCCCAAGTCGACTTCACGTTCAACATCGAAACCCAAATCACCCTGAAAAATTCGAATTCGAAAAAACTCCTTTCTGCTCGAACCAGAAGCTCAACACCCAATCAGTAAATCGCCACGTCCTACCCATAACGACCCCCGGTGGTGGCGCCTCTTCATCCACGCCATGACTACGCATAAAGTAACCATTCCCTGAAGTTACGCGAAACTCGATCACTTACAGATGACGAACTCCTCACATTTACAGACGTGTCTAAAAGCTTGCACACAAACCCTAGATTGAATTTGTTCTCCCAATTCTCACATTTGAAAATTTATCCAATAATTTTCCTAGCACCATAGATGTTCACACTAGCTTCAAGACAAATTTAAACAATTTATTAATGGTTTGATTTCCTGGAAATGAGAAAAATGTAAATTTATTTCAAATTCAAACTGCTCCTAAAATTCCAAACTACAAATCCTCGTTTTAGTCTTAAAAAATCATGAATTACTATAAGCATTCAAGATATAAACTTGAATTTTTTTTTTTTAGTAACATTCGAATTTGTTCATTTAGTACTTGGTTGCTTGTAAACGAAAATTTCCAGAAGTATGTTTTGGAAACATGTTATAAGCAACTTCTAAAAATCAGGTTTTAGGTTTATCATTTTGTCTTGTGGAGGAATCAAAGCTTAACACTGATTAAACCAAAATAAATTTGAGTTTGAATGGAAATCAACTCTGTAATCAAAAGCAGGGAGGAACAGTATATTCAATATTCACAGAAGCAACTGTATACAAACACAAATCCATATCAAAGGTAAACACATACTCCCTACATAGTAAATGAATCATCTTTCTGTTTTAATCAAATTTGAACTTGTAAATTTTAAGGTTACTCACCTGCAAACTTTTGAACAGAGAACAAATTCCTATTTTCTTTTGAAAACTGAGGCTCAAGACCGTCTTTGAATCTGTTTTATGTAACTGCAGTTTGAATTGAGCTATACTGTGTAAAATAAAGATACTGATTATATTTTCTCCCTGGATTTTCCCAGTTATATCCTGATCGAACTAATATGGGAGGATGAATCTATATATATAGAAGAGAACAAATATATAAGGGAGGTTATAACTAGTACAAGTCTCAACTTGTTTTTAGTCAGACAATATCTTGGGTTTAATTACTGTGTTTTTGAGGTGATCTTCCAAATTTCGGCTGAGTTAATGTTTGTGGTACTAAGATGAATGCATTAAATGAAATTGTCTTCAAATATGTTTACACCTAATAATAGTTTTGCAGATATTTTATTTGTGTTTTCACTGTACCAAGATATTTGAATATAACTAATTTGTCCTTTCTTTTGCATTGCAAAAATGTATATACATTAACTTGTTATTATTTCCTTCTATGTTTATGTAAGACAATGATAGTTATTGTTTTAATATAGACAGATTTTTATTATTGTAAAAGAAAGGATTTGTAATACTTTGAATAGACAAAATATTGTTTGAAATGATAGCAATTAAATGCATGGTTGCTAAAGATGTTTACATACTATAATTACGTTTTGATATGTATAAATATTTTGTACAAAAAAAATATACTCTTTGCAGGTAACTTGGCTTGTAAATGAAAATAGTTTATATACCATATTTATTTTGTTGTCTTCTCCTGTACAAATTTGTGTCAGGTTTATACTTATGGATCTAGTCTTGAATGAAACTATTTGTTTATAAATATTTATCTCCTTATTGAGAAATTTATACATATATATTTGACTTGTTACTTCCAGCTATTTATCTGGCTTATTTTTTTTTTTTCATAGTTTAGGCTTGTTTTCTTTCGTTATATTCTATATACTTTGTTTACACATGTTAAAGTTATATTTTAACTAATTAATTCTTGCTTTATATTTATTTTCATTTTTATTTTATTTTAAATTATATACATAAGTTTGGCTTATATCTTACATTTATATCTTCACTATTAATATTTAAATTAGATTAAATATCTATTAAAATAAACGGGTCAAAAATCCAGGGTCGTCACAATAACCCTATTCACCCCCCCCTATAGGGTGAAATCGATCCTACAAGTGGTACCGGAGCTAGGAACAAAAGCCGTTTTTGTTTTAAAAAATTTGATTTTACAAAATCGAATTTTTATTTTAAAAAGTTGAATTTTTAAAATGGCTTCTTTTAATACTGCTTTTGCTGAGAGTCAATCCATAGTTAGACCACCAATGTTCAATGGTGAATATGCTTACTGGAAAAATAGGATGGAAATTTTTCTAAAAACCGTTGATGCTTGGAATATTGTTGAGATAGGTTATAGAGCACCGACTATAACTGTAGATAATCAGGAAATAGATAAATCGAAGGAGCAATGGATAGAACTAGAAAATAAATTACAAAATACTAATGCTAAAGCTATGAATTCTATTATCTGTTCAGTGGATCAATTTGAATTTAATCGTGTCTCACATTGTCTAACTGCGCAGGAAATATGGCACACTCTAGAAGTGACTCATGAAGGAACATCTCAACTCAAAGAATCTCTCCTCGCCATGCTAAGCAGCGAATACGAGAACTTCACAATGGCGAAGGAAGAAAATGTCAAAGAGATGAATGGACGAATTTCCAGTATCGTATATAAATCAAAAGCTCTTGGAAAATCATATACAGAGTTGGAGATAGTCCGAAAAATCCTCAGAGTCCTTCCACGAAGTTTTGAAGCCAAAGTGACTACCATTCAAGAATCAAAAGATTTGAAACAAATGAAAGTCGAAGAACTCATCGGAAATCTCACCACTTATGAGCTAGAAATGAAATTCATGGAAGAGCGTGAAGGAGGAGATACTCTAAAGAAATCAATAGCTCTCAAAGGAACAACTGAAAGTGATGACAATGACGATGATGATGCAGCAGCAGAATTGGAGCTATTAATAAAGAAATTCAAAAGATGGAATTACAAATATGGAAATTCAGCTCGAATTCCAAAAAGCGAAAAGCAGAATAACCAAAGCACTAGACTACTTTGAAGAACAGAAGATCATCTGTCACAAGTGCAACCAACCCGGACACATCAAGCCCAATTTTCCTCAAAATCAACGCGACTTTAAAAAGAAATCAAAAAGGAAAAGTTTTGCAGCCATGTGGAATACAAGTGATGAAGATAATCGAAGTTCTAGCAGTGAGAATGAGAAAGCAGATATGTGCCTTCAAGGGAATATAACTGATAGCGACGATGACGAGCCAAGCAAGGTATCAAAACTTACTCACTCTGAATTACTTATTTATTTCCACGAAGTAAATGGCTGTGTTGAACGACTTAGGGAGAAATATGCTAAACTTGAATCACAAAAAGTTACTTTGATAGAATTAAATAAACAACTTGACCAATTAGTTAAAACCTATCAAAGTAGGATCCCTAAGTGTGATATGTGTCCAACATTTGAAGAAGAAATTAAAAAATCAGAAATTAAAATAAAATCACTTGAAAATGAAATTCTGATTTTGAAAGAAAATGAAAATACTAGGAGAGAAAATTCTATTAAAAAATGCACACAATTATTGAACGAAAATGAATCTCTCAAAACACAAGTCCAACAACTGTCAACGATTTTAGATAAATTTTCAAAAAGTGGAAATCGTTAAATATGCTATTAGGGAAGCAAACTGTTAATACAGTTAGAAAAGGTCTTGGATATAATCAATCTAAAATTGTTGAAAACAAGATTAATCAAGAAAATTCAATGTGCACAATTTGTCGAAAATATGCACACAATCACAATAATTGTTGGTATAGACCCAAACATGTGAAAACTATACCGATTTGGGTTCCAAAAGGCACAAATATAAAATCTCTCAAAGTTAAACAAATTTGGGTGCCAAAGGGAACAATTATAAATAGTTTTGGGTCTTTACAAAATTGTTTTTTGAAATATTCTGCCACTAACAATCATGGACCTATAAAAACAAATAGGTCACAAAAATCTTTCAACGTGTAGGTGTGGTGGCAGGCTAAGGAACAATAACAGTGTTCTTTGGATTTTTGGCTGTTCCAGAAACACAACGGGCGACAAAGCAAAGTTCCTTAGCCTAGTTCAAAGGTAACAGAATCACAATAGACAACCATGAAAAATATCGTAAAGGTAAAACAAGTAAAGGTATATTAATTTGAGCAATATATTAAATGTGATAATCTGCACCATATTCCGAATTAAAATCAGCCAATATTGAGATGATGAAAAGATAATGATTTTGACTCTGACTTATTCAACATAGTTGGCTAAATTATATTCCTATGCCAAAAACACTATAAAATTCTCTAGATTCGTTGATTTACTTCATATATATAAGTTTGGATTAAAAGTAGTGTTTTTGTTGGATGATAATCGATTTGCTTATAATACGACTAACTCTATATTCACGGTTTTTTATTATTAACACGGCTTCAATTCAAATACAAAAGAATGTCATTTAAATTGTTATTAAAATTGAGTTTGAAATTCTTGGTGCACACTTCATGGTTTGGTCAATCAAATTCAACGAGTGATAATTGAGTGAAAGTAAAATTCAGATGCAGATTACACTGGTAATCTAGTTGATAGACAAATTACTAAAGGAACATGAATTTTTTTTTGAGACATTTAGTAATTGCATCGTTTTTCAAAGAAAATATCTGCATATTCTTCATTTCAAATAATTTTCAAATAGCAGAAGATTTTCTTTTAAAACCACCAAGAGAAAATCGTTTTTGACCATATTTTCAAATTGGTCATTTTTGAAAAATTAATTTCATAATTATTTTTAAATTTGATTTTAAATGACTATTTTGACTAATCCGACTCCCTAATGTTTATCGAAAAGAAAAAAGTGATTGAAAAAGTAATGAGTGTTAATATTGATCAAATATTATGACTCGAGACGGTATAATTAATAAAGTTCTATAGAAATTTAAACAAGAGTTATAAAACTTTTTGTTGGTAAAAAATTCCATGACCATCTCTATATCTATCATATTTCTAACAACCATCACTCATCAAAATTCTATATAGTTTGTCAATATGTGGTACTTTAAAAAGGAATCGTTAGTTTTTCATTTTTACATTTTTAAAAATAATAATAATAATAAATACCAAAGTATTCACTCTCATTTAAAAGTCCTCACGGTTATGCATGGGTGAATTAATTGGAATTTGTTATGTGCTTCCATGCTCATTTAAAAGTCCTCACGGTTATGCATGTATGGAACGCATATCAAAAGTTGATTTTTAAAATAAATAAGTTGATTCTAATCCCATTTAAAAGTCCTCACGGTTATGCGTGGATAGAAGATACTTGAATTCATTTTTAAAATAAAATAAAATTGGAATACTACTAATCTCATTTAAAAGTCCTAACGGTTATGCATGGTTAGTAGATATTCAAATTCCTGATATAAATATACCACAAATAGACACATCTGTATGGTTTTATATGATGACATCATTTCCATCATTCTAAAAGTGGAATATGCGCCTAACAAAATATTTTTGATTTTTTTTGATTTTTTATTGAAATTTAATATTTATATTCAATTGAATTTTAATGTGGAATTAATATCGATCACTATATCTCTACTTTTCTATTACTATTACTCTTTTGCTGATAACAAAAGGGGGAGAGAAAGGTTAAGATTTTGCCAAATAAAATCAAGCAGAGGTCAAATAATTTTTCCGTTTACATCTAGGCTCATTTGCATATTTCTATTTGCATGCATATATGTAGGGGGAGTATTGTGTAGAGAGGGAGCATTCAAATAGGGGGAGCGAATTGAACGATCAAATACATATAACATATTCAAAATCTTAAAAATATGTTTGTTATCATCAAAGGGGGGAGATTGTTGAATATGCGCTTATATGATTTTTGTTTGATGATAATAAACATATACACATTGGTTTAAATGTATTTGTTAATATACTATTTTATTTTCACAGATTAAATAAATATTGTTGAATAAAATAAATAATACTGAATTTGAATTCCAACGAATATTTTATTCAAACAAATATTTATTACAATTTTGAATAGTACAATTTCAAGCTCTCACTATAACTATACAAATTCAATTACAATGCAATTTCTGATTACATCACAATTTCATATTTACATTTAACCTCACTATACATCACTCATTCACTCAATTCGTATTTTATCTTCAACTTCATTCTAGTTTGAATCCAGCATCTGAGCGATCTGCAAAAATATTCACTAACGCAGTAAAATTGAAAGTAAAATATTTTTGCAATATAAAATAAAAGATGGATTTTGAAAATATTATTTGGCTCAGTTATTTGGGTTGTTCGTCATTATTTACATTTGAATTCATCACACACGAACAGTGTGACATGCACATTGTATCACTGTACATGCCACAAGGCCGTGCACATCGATATAGACTTGATAATGCTAGAGGGACAGGTGAGCACAGGTCAAACCCAAATGAAAAGCCAGGTTCAACTCACGTGCAAAATATTTAAAATCACAACACGAGCACAAGGTCAAACCCGAGTTTTGAAACTGGATTCAACTCAAGTGAAATTTTAAAAATCAACATGAAATGATCAAGAACCAGATCAGAGATCAAGCTTAATGAAACATGCACAAGACAACAAGTTCTGCTACTCATATGAAACAGGGCAGTTCACATGTCAAAAACAACAGCAACATGGACTGCAACAATCAAGTAAATACAAAGAACAGTGGAGTAATGGGTGAACAGAACACCATGATATTCAGCTCAATGAATATTGTAACAAATGCAAGCTCGACCAACATAATGCATAGCAACGGCAAGAAGACCAACTTCAAATGCATCAGTGATCAACACAGCAGTTCATACATCATATACAGGACAGTAACAAACACAAATGAAGACCAACAGAATGCACCACCAAACAGCAATGCAAGTGCAGATGACACAGTAAAGATAACAAGTGCTTCATGATACAACACACAAACAAGCACACAGGCTAATGAAGACTGCATCATGATACAAGGCCAGAAACTGCAATATCAAGTACAAGTGCAGCCAACATATACAACTATGAATCAGAGATTACAAACTGAAGGGTAAAAGTTAAAGTCACAGCTACCATGACTAAGGAAACATATATATGAAATGCAACAGTGAAACTGGATAGTGCAATTATCAAACTCGAGCAAAAATGCCACTACAGATGCAAATAAGGGATGAATACACATGAATGGATTGCACAGGTCAGGGAAGCAACAAATGTACAGAGACATTAACAACTTTACGGAATCAAGTTCAACAACAGTTTCTTTTAAGTAACAAAAGTCAACAATGTTCCAAGCAAAAATCAATGACGTATTGATAAAGAAATGAAATTCGCGCAACAAGTTAAAAGTCAATCAGTGATACAAGACCGAAGTCAGATATCATGAGGAACAATGAATTAACAAAGTTAATGTCAGAGTTCAAATGCCAGAAATTCACAGTATCAATATCAAGCTCAAGCCAAAGTGACCTCAGTATAGTAATGACAGCATAATAATAAAACTCGGAAACCAACACAACATAAACCAGAGGAGATGGCCAGAGACAAAGCTCACAGGGGGCCAGAAAGTCAAAGTCGTGACTTTATTCAAAATCAAACAAGTACAGGTTGACACAAATGGCCGAAAATGAACAAGTGCCAGAAATCAAAACAATTTCATGTTGAACAATTTATGGCCGAAGTCAAATGGATTCGTAACCGTGGTGGCCAAGCAAATTGAACAAGTCAGAATTTAATACCGTTTTAACCAAGCATCTAAATACGAAATTGACAAAGTCAGATCAAATCCCAAGCATCAAAACATAATCAAGTGGCCGAGATGAATAATTCAAATGATTTTATACGAACGCAAAATAGGAATTCGAAGCCTATATAAACCCTAAGATCATCATCGGCATAATCATCGAATTCAAGCAAGCATAAAATCAGAAAAGCAAAGGCATATAATTACATACCGAAGCATGGAAGGAAATGAATCAAAGAAGCAGCCGAAGTAAGCAACAACGAAAACAATCGATCAAGGCTACACGCAAATAATCACCGAATAGATCAACATAAAGTCGGCTCTTCGAAAGACCTAATTTGGATCAAGGACGCAAGCCCTAATTCAGTTGAAAAGAGGAACGAACGAGATCAACAACGGCGGCCATTTTTCATAAACGAACGAAGCAAACAAAAAGTGACGGGCCAAATTAATTAAAGGGACTGGTTTTGTTTTAAGGGCTTTTAATTAAAATTAGGGTTATTTTATTTTAAATTGTTTTTAATTTGTATTTTCTTTTTAAACCGTTTTAAATTTCTAGTCGTGTGACTAGGGGACAAACTACGTGGTGTAGTTTGAGAATTCGCAACTCGGTGGTTGAGTTGTGGCAAGGTTTTGAGCGTAGAGTTAGATTAGTCAATAGTAGGTATACAGAGTTTACGTGTGTAAGCGAGGGACTATCTAATTTCTAGTAGAAACCTTGGGGGCAGCACGTAGGCAGGGTTTTGCTGAAGCTGGGTAAATTCTGTGTCGTTCTATTTCTGCATTTATTCTGCTATTATCTGTGCTGCTATTGTTCTATGATCTGTGTTGAAATTATTTTATAATCTTCCGCAATTAATTTTATAGTTTATAGTATCACCCTATTCACCCCCCCTCTAGGGTGAAATTGATCCTACATTTATCTACTTGCGAAGCCGTATACATCTCCGCAGATCTAGCATGTGCACAAGTGATATACACGCAACAACACACTAATGGATTTTGGTAAAATTATCAATAAATCTGGAATATATTGTGATAATACAAGTGCTATAAATTTATCAAAAAACCCTATTAATCACTCACAAACCAAGCATATAGATATACGACATCATTTTATACGAGACAATGTTGAAAAAGGAACTATTTAATTAGAATACGTAAATACCGAAAATCAAGTAGTCGACATCTTTACAAAACCATTAAATGAACAAACTTTCATTAGACTCCGACGAAGTTTAGGTATTTGCTCACTTCATGATCTTCTTCCTTAAAAATTAATACTTCATTTAAGGCTAAGTTTAGTCATATACTTTATTACCACAAGTTAAACTTATTAATTTCTGAACCTTTAAATTTTTACACAGTTAATTTGTCTATAAATAATATTTTCAGCTTATATATACATAGTTACACAAAAACAATATACAAACAATTTATATTTTTTAAAATAAAAAGAATTAATAATGAATATAGCCATGTCTTTTGGGGACTCTTATATATCCATCTCCATCTCAACACCATCGACGGACAGCTCGGTTGGCACGCCACAACGGCTTCCTACACTCACACTAAAGCAGGAGCCAATGAATAGGTGGTCCTTGTATCATACGGGTTTTACTCCCGACAACAAGAAAACCAAAACATATCTGTTTGTCTCTCCTAACATTGAGGAGAAAATTGATGAAATCCACCATTATCAGAAACAATAGATAGATCTTCAATGAAAACTATATTTCAAACAAAAAGTTACAGCACGTCGCCTAAGCTTTTTGGAGCAAGTAGCGATGAAGTTTTGTTCGTCACGGAAGAAAGATATCCATGAACCATTACCAAAACCATGTAGTTCTTTGGATCCCTCCTCTTCATATCATACTCCTTCGGACCCTTCACCAAGACGATATTCTGCCTCTCGGGAACCCATGAACGTGGAAATATATGGTCTCCACTTAAACCATGGACGGTTGACAAGTCAGGAAATAACAAAACTCCATCACCTTCTAAATAATTTATATTTGTTATTATATGTATCTATGCTTATTTTAATTCACAATAAAAAATTACTTGTTATAAAAGCTTGAGAAATAAGCAAAAAAACCATCAACTTTATGTTAATTTTAGCCACACTACTTATTTTAGACGTGTGAGTATGGCCTTCAGATGTTTGACACAATGTTGTACGTCAAAAAATAAAGCACTGTGCATATGTCAAACGTCTGATATACCCTCCAGACTTCTGAAATTTTGCTCTGTCGTCTCCAAATAAATATCAGAGCATTTCAGACGTCAAAAATAAGATCCAGACATCTAACTTATTTCTTTGCCTTGAAATATTTTCAAAAATAAACCAAACCAGACATCTGGTTTTCATACCCAGATGTCTGATAAAACTCACTGCCTCACCAAATTTTACAAATTTGATCAAATCAGACGTCTACATCTATAACCAGACGTCTGAATTTTTCTACTGTACTCGATTTAGGGCAAACCAGACGTCTAATTTCCAATCCAGACGTCTGAAATCCAATCGACTATAAAAATTTACCCAGATAACGTCATTTTTTTTCACTTTCGGCTTAAAATTTTCATATGACATTTCACCATTAGCGATTTTTTTCCAACTATTCATCTTTTTACACGAAGATCGAATCACAATGCCTCCTAGAACAAAAAATCCAAAAATATCAAAACGAAAACAGTATGAACCTACCTCATCTTCAAATCCTCAGGTGTGCTCCGATGATCAAATCGAAAGGGGGATGAATAGAGCGCCACATTCCACCAAAAGGTACGAAGATATTCAGAAGAAAAAACTCCACGTAGGCCCATTCTGTAATCTCCTTAAGTTCCCTATGTATGATTTAGATGAGCTATGTGAAAATGCCGGCTTAGAAACCCTAATTTCTTTTACTTCGAATGATGTCAAAATAGACCAATTAGCCTTTTTTTTCCTATGCAAACCTAGACAGTACTTCAGTGTGTTACACTAAAAATGAGGATAACTGGCTCTGGTCTAGCGTGTATGGGAACATGATTAGATTACCTCCAGGCATAATAGGTCGAACCCTTGGATTCTCTGACACAGGGGAAGATATATACAACTTTCCGGATATGTGCTTCAAGCCATGCAACAATATAACTCATCAAATTTAGGAAGATGAAATGCCAAAATTTGCTTCCAAATTTCTACGTCCAAAAGCTCGACTCCTAACTCGAATGATAATTAACAAAGTCGTTCCGCGAATGGAAAGTCACGAGAAAATTACCTAATTAGAGCACAAAGCCCTATATGCTATATTTAGTGGAACAAAAGTAAATTGGGCTAAATTCATCTTCGACGAGCTAAAACATTTTTGGACTCAATCAAGGCCGTCAATTACTTATCCAACTTATACTATGAGACTTCTTCATTCACATAACATTCCATCCTACTTATCGACATTCAAATAAATCTCGCCTAAATATGCCTCCACAAAATCTTCTCCCTAATGCACCTACCTGAAATCCCTCCAGAATTAATATCCTTCGAAGGTTGGACGCACAATCGTCAATCTAGAAGAGTTGAGCCTCCTACTCAACCACACATTGATCCATCCCAAGTGGAGGAACAACATCGAGAAGCCACTCCTCCTCCTCCCGCACCATTTGATTATCTGGGACAAGATGAAATTATGAAGACTCGAACGAATAAAAATCCAAATGAAAGTGTTCGAGATCTCACTATTCGAAACCAACAAATTCTATCTCAGAACCAAAAACTTTTGGCTAAGCGAATTGACAACTTCGAAACATCATTTGCTACACGCCTAGCCACAGGTAAGGAATCCCTTTCCACTATCTTGTCGGTTCTCAAAGAAGTACTACAACGGGTTCGTGGTCCAACACCACCTTCTGAAGATTGGCCAACCCCAATACCTTCTCCTCCTGCAAAACATTCCAAACTCTCTGAGGATGAACCTCTCAAGGAAGCATTGACATCTCCTACAAAGACTAGAACTTCTTAAAAAGAATAACCAAAGGAAGATGATCAAAATAAAGCTTCTCCAAAGGAACCATAGATTTTGGGAATCATAGATTTAAGGTTATTTTTTTTAATATCAATTTTTGTACAAATCTAGGTGTAATCTCACTTCAAGTTATTAATGAAATGTTCTTTTTGTTTGATGATTGGCTTCAATTTTGTTCTTCTTTTTGATAATGCCAAAAGGGGAGAGATATAAGTATTATCATAAAACATTAAAAATAAACAAATATTCAGGGGGATATTTATAATCTATATATAAGTACATTGAATAGTTGTCATAATCAAAAATGGAGAGATTGTTAGGAAATCAATTCTATTGTTTCAATGATGACAACTATACAATGGAAATCGAATATGCATATATATTTATATTTACAGGTAATTGATAAAGTAAAGAGACAAGAACAAGACTCAAAAGAAATATTAAGAGGCTATGAGTCGATAGATTTGGAAGAGGAATGACACAGGCACAGATAAACCAACATGCACAAATCCAGACGTTTGGGTGCACTAGCCAGACGTCTGATTGATTACTCTGGTCCGAAATTCAGAAAGAATCAGACGTCTGGTTAATGAACTCAGACGTCTGAAATGCAACCATATACAAAAAAATATATAAAGGCCAGATGTCTGAAACATTTTCCAGACGTCTGATTTTGAACTCGGCTGTGTAAATTCAAAGACCGACTGTCACATTTGAAAAGACACATTTGCTTCTCTTCACTGCAACTCTTCATCACCATGAGAAGCGACCTTAGAGCAGTTACTAATAGATGCAACTACACAAAGGATCTCTCTACCACTATAAATAGAATCGAAAATTCAAGAGAAGATCTAACCTTACTCTCTTACGCTCTTAACTCTTACACTCTGATTTATATCTGATCTCTAGCAATCAAATAACTGTATTTAACACTTCCACATATTCAGAACTCCTCATTCAATATTCTATATATATATATATATATATATATATATTGGAAGCATTTGTACTTAATAGTCAACATCCATGTTATAGAACACATTCTTGACAAAGAAACTCTGCTACTGTAAACCTGTTCCTCCAGGTCAAGTGAGGGTTAGTTGAAAGAAAATTCCGAACAGGAGCTCGGGACTAGACGTGGGACGGGAGGTCCAAACCAGTAAAAAATCCTGGTGTGATTATTTCCATTTACTTTGCTATTATCATCTGTCAAGTTATAATAGATATATCATATAGTTAGTTGCTTATACTTGCAAATATATTCTACACAATCCACTCACATAGACTTTCAGAAGGCTTGCATCATTAGTGGTGTAATGGAGTTGATGCTTATGATGCTTTTAGTAAAACATTGTTTAAACTGAATGCAATTTTTCTATGGGTGGTTACTGATTTTCTGGTTATGGAAATCTTTTTAGATGTCATGTGAAAGGGGAAAAAGCTTGCCCATTATGTAGTGTCAATACCCATAGTCGTTGGTTGAATCAAAGTCGAAAGGACACCTACATGGGCCATAGAAGCTTTCTACCCATTGCAGATTCATGAAGAAAACAAACGGCTTGGTTTGATAACACCATAGAGAATGGTAGTGCTCCTAGAATTCAAACTGGCAGAAACATTTATGCATTGTTGAAGGATTTTCCAAATGACTTTGGAAAAGGAAAGGGAAAGAAAGAGAGGGAAAAGAAAAGTAAGAAGAGGAAGTGTGCTCATGATATAGAAGATGAATATGATATGGCAAAAGATCCTACAAAAATGGAGTTATCAACATGGAAAAAAGATCAATTTTCTTTGATTTGCCATATTGGGAGGTTGGTGGTAAATTTATTTAATTTTCGTTATTTTAACAGAATAAAAATATATTAATGCGTTATAATTTTGATTTTCGTAAGAACTTCCCTTACGTCAAATTTAGATGTGACGCATGTGGAGAAAATATTGGTGAAAGCATATTGGGCACGATGCTGCGTGGTAATAAATCAAAAGATGGAATTAACTCTAGAAAGGATTTAGAGGATTCAGGAATTCGAAATGAGCTTCATGAACAACCTCGTGGGAATAAAACATATCTTCCACCGGATCCATATCTATTGTCAAATTATGAGAAAAAGTTATTTTGTAAAAGATTGTACGATTTCAAAGGGCATGATGGTTATTCTTCAAATTTGAAGGATCGGATTTCGTTGCAGGATTGCAAAATTAATGGATTTAAGTCACATGATTACTATGTATTAACGCAACACTTATTGCCAATAGCATCAAGAGGATTAATAGCAAAGAAGGTGAGAAAAGCAATAATTTGCTTATGTTCTTTTTTCAACAAATTATGTCAACATGTTCTTGATAGAGAGAAGTTGGAACAAATCAATATTGAGATTATTGAAGTTTTATGCGAGCTTGAAAAAAATTTCCCACCATCATTTTTGGATATAATGGTACATTTGTCGATTCATCTTGAAAAGAAGCACTAATATGCAGACCAGTTCATTTTCATTGGATGTACCCATTCGAAAGATATATGAGGACACTTAAAGATTATGTAAGAAAGTATGCACGACCAGAAGGATGCATTGCAGAATCCTATCTTGTAGAAGAATGCATGAGGTTTTTTTGATGAATTTGTGAAAAATCAAGACAAATTAGGAGAAAGAAGCTCAGAATGAAGATTATGAAAGCAATGTAATACTCGAGGGATGTCCGATTTCAATGTCCAAGACAGTTACATTGTCAGTCAATGAGAAAGAAATTGCTCATTTAGTCGTGTTAATGAATATGGCTATGGTGGAACCATTTATAGAGTAATTTTATGTTACATTATTTTAATGTGATTGTAATGCTAAATATAACTTATAATCAGTTGTTCTATACCAGTTTGCATTTGGAGGAATTAGAAAATTCAGACGAGCGCATGAGAAAAAATGCGACCTTACTTTGGGAAACACATACAAAAAAATTGCCGATTGGATTAAAAGGAAGGTTAGTTGGATTTTAAATATATTCTCATTTGACTAATAATATTACTCTAAAATATTCACGTTAAATGGAATTTGCTGTAGATGCCTATTAACTCCAAGGATCACAAGGAAATGTTAAACTGGATTGCTTTTGGTCCGAAGAATGATGCATTGTCTTACAAAGGATATATCATCAGTGGGCAACGTTTTCATTTAAAAGATGTAGCGAGAGAAACTCAAAATAGTGGGGTGACTTTTGATGCAACTACTACGTGTAGAGCAGGTGCAAGAGATATGTCCCAAGTGGTTGATGTATTCACTTATTATGGAATATTGACTGATATAATTTTATTAGATTATCATGTGTTTTATATTCCAGCTTTTAAGTTTCATTGGGCACATAAAGGAAATGAGTAAAAGTTGATGAAGATGGGTTCACTCTTTTTAATTTACATCAAAATCAAGCATCATTTTCAAGAGATCCGCACATACTTGCATCTCAAGCAAGACAAATATTTTATTCATGAGAAAATGATATTTCAAATTGGTATATTGTAGTGAAAGTACCATCAAGAAGTTTTTATGATCTAGAGACAAATGATTACGCCGAAGAAGACATCCAAATCGAGGAAGGTTGCGAAATAACTGAAATGTATGATGAAGATATTAGCTATGTTAAGGAGGATTGCGAAGGCATACTTGAGTAGATTATACGTTAAATTAGTTTTTGCAAGGAAGAAGTTTGGTTTAGGTGTTTTTTTGTTATGTTTTTGTTTTGTTTGAAGACCAAAATATGATACTTGAGGTTGTTATTTTGGAATATGTGAAACTTGTTCATTTAATTAAAGTCATGCAGTTTACTTCTTTTTTAATTTTTTAAAAGGATGCTATGTGAACTTGGGATAAATGGATGTGCACCATTATTTTATTTCTAATTTTGTGTGGAATGAATAGAGTTTGTGATATTCAAAATTTGGGAATTCCAATGGTTGTTTGGCATGGTAGGATGTGCCTTTTGTAAGTTAAAAATGAAGCATATAAGCTTAGAGGAATATTGACTTGTTTTTTGTTTTTAACTTATAATAGTCTCTATTTGAAATGTACAAATTAGCTGTGAAGTTTATGAGCCGATCTTTAAAAAATGAGAGCAAATACAATATACCATATGAGCCGATCATTATTTGTATAAAATTATCAGTATTGTTTTGTCAAGTTTAATCATATCATTGTTTGAATGATGAAAATGCTTCAAAGCTTGTACTCATATAAACATAGCTCTATTTGACTCATAATGGAAAAAGTAGTGTGTCTATGAAATATGAACTAGAGCACTGTATTTCCTTTAATGATATTCTTTTGTTCAGATAATTTAATCAACTGTAGTTGTATAACTGCTATAACCACCAATATGTAGGGAACAATACAAAAGTATTTTCATCTACAATTAATAAGCTTTGGCAATTTGTTCATACTCATGGAAATTTTCAATTTGTATGGTTCTTTCTGGAGAAAATCTTTTTATATTTGGATTATTCATATGGTAGCGCTGTACTTACTTGAGTTGATGGCTGTAGTGATTTTGGGTTTTTATTTTTCAGTGTTTTTGCGGTAATTTAATTCCCTTTGTTCATGACTGTATTTGTGGTCCTTTGAGACGCACAACACTATATTATATGAACATCATTTAAAAAATTCAAAATTTGTGCATTAGTTGTGTAGGATGGACCATAATATTCTAGCAACTGCATGCAGTTTACTTCTTTTATGTGATGTACATCTAAACAATATTGAATTATGTTTCATTTGCAGAAAAGAGATGTTTCCAAGCTCTGTACGTACACGCAATCAGAGAAAGACCGAAGAGGAATCCCGAAAGTATAATTCAAAGCGGAAGTATAATTCAAATGTCAAATTTAAGAAGCCAACCGGTGTTTGCAACGCATGGCAAGAACAAACAGCTAATGCTAAGAAGTAGAGAAATAATTGCAATTAAGGCAAAGAACAAGTAGTGAATGCTAACAAGCCATTTGGTGCTTGCAATGAAGTCTAAGAACAAGCAATCGATGATTTCAATGTAGACCAAGACAAAGCAATTGATGATTTCAATGTAGACCAAGAAAGACTCTGCTTTGAAAATGAAAGGCCTTCTGACCTAAATGTTGATGCATAGAGTGAATTTGAAAGACCAAGTGATGCTGAAACTCCAAATACATCTCGGAAGAGATTTGGTAGAGGTCCAACAAAAGCAAAAAGACTCCCGTTAACCTATCAAAGTAGAATTAAAGTTGAGTTCAATGATATAGATGCACCCATAGGACTAGGGTCGGTATATTTATCTTCTTTTATTAGGCCGCTTGTGCAGTAGCACGTTCCATACACGCTTGATGTGACATCTCGGAATTTTGACCCCATTATTATCATAAGCTTTTGATCAAACTTAAATAAAATATCATATTTTCACTTATAAATAAATAAGCAGTTGGATATTATTAGTTGTATATGGGTTATAAAAGAAATTATAATTTCAAAATGTAAACTAGACTCTTTAACAATATTCAAAAATTAAATCTGTTTTATTTAATTAAATTAAAAGTTGTGTATAAATGGCATTTAATATCAGATATAAGAATGTAGTTAATAAAAATAAGTACAATAATACAATTCTTTTCATATTAAATATAAATATAAAATACATAGGTGCAAATACATTACAAATGAAATATTGGAAAAATTAAGATTTAAATAAAAATAAGATTTAAGTACTGATTCTACACAATAACTTTTATAACTAAAATAAAATAAGCTTATAAATGTTTAACATGAGTTTCTATATAAATATAAATACTTATAAATATAGTTATAAACATGGGCTTCTATATATTTAACATAAATATAACATAACAGTAGGATTATAAACATAAGTACAAATATGATAGGTATAAGATATAAATAGAAATGAAAACATTTAGTTCAAACACAAATGTAAACCTGCAAACTGTATTTACATAAGAAATCAAACATGCAAGCAAACATTAATTTATATATTTGCATAAGTATGTTCAGACCAAACCTGCATGTATTTTTGCATAGTAAACAAAACTAGTCAGTAAAGCATTGTAGTGTAAAATCATATGAAAACACATGAGTACAAACTTAAGCCTGTAAAGATATTTATATAAATTTATAAGTCAGCAAATACTAATTGGTGTAAACTTATATGAATACATTCAGTACAAATTTAAGCCTGCAAATATTTTTATACAAATATACGTGTCAGTAAATGTTGATTGTGTTAACATAAGTAAAGACATATATATTAATTAGCACACTTTATATCTGGAAATATTATCTTTCAGGCGAAATGGTTGAATGGTCTTAGGCTTTAGTACATAATAAAATAAGCAAGATATGATATTAAGCCAAAGCTTGTGCAAGAAGACAATATTATTCAAAGTTATAAATATTTGCATACATCTTCTTATTCCTTAACTCATCTGTATCTTCAAAGGAAGGCATAGAACCTGAAAAAAAAGAGAAATATAAACAAAACTTCATAGTGGCAAGTTCAAAGAAAAAGTCAGGAAGCAATAAATTTACCGGAACTCAAATTTTCAACTGCTGTTTCTTGCACCACTCTCTGTTTCAAGTTTCCACAGTAAGCTATCTTGGTGAGTAAACCAACCATTTTGAAATTTAATTTGAGTAATTTACTTATGAATTGAATTACTATGTGATATAACAATGTTCTATTATGTTTGTAAACTATGGATATCTGTGTTTAATAATAGCATGAATACTGTAAGTTGAATTTACATTATAAAATATAATTATAGTAAAAATTCAAATAACTTAAATTGAAAATTTGGGTTTATATATGTCACGACCCGAAATTCAACGCTTGAAAATTGACATCAAATACCTCACTTGTACTCGACTGTCAATGATTCAAACATCGAACTCCAGTCGGATGGAGCTTATAACAACATTAGATGAATATATAACAGCGGAAAATAAAATGAACATCATGCATCATATCACAGATACAACACCACAATAATATCTGCTACAACATCAGAGTACATAATACATGAATTACATATCCAAATAGAATGACATAATAGAACAACTAGATATCATATGCCAAAGGTCTTCAAAAAGATAAAGTAATAGTGAACATCCAAGCTAAGCACCTCGAGATCCAAAAGCTTCCAAAATGTCTCTAAGGTATGAGCCACCAAAAACCGTCTCCAAACCAAAATACTCCCAAAATGCAGCTAGAGCCAAAATATAGAAAACCTGCTACTAGGCTGCCCGTGTAGAAATAGTGGGCACCCAGAGTTTAGAAAGGAAACAATAAACTCCGGGTCAGTCATGGGACTGGTATGAGTAAACACAGGTAATTGCTTTCAAATAAAACAGATTTAATACAAGAATAATCGGTATGCTTTTGGAAAATGAAACTACCATAAGACCTCCCGCCACGCACACAATGCAATCGCAGAATTGGAGGAGATGTCTTCTTATGATAGTCAAAAATGCTTGATACGGGAAAATTCTTTGATATTATTACTAGTGTATGGTGTAGAAAGCCATTTCGAAAGTAGAATATCAATCGTAGCCAACATACGACATTTCGTCGTATGTCTACTATAGCTACCATGTTCAATAGCAGGTTACCGCCACATTCCATGGTAGGTTATACAACTAAAACCGTATAGGGTGCGTATTGTTTTGATTGGATTTCCAACAAATGGTCAGGCTAAGGAACTTCCTATGCCACATGGGTACGCCTCTGGCGGGACGTCCCGAGAACTAACGTTACGGTTAGATCTCTGCCATCACAAGGTCGGGTTACCTCTGTAACTAGGTAACTACTACACGAATATGCCACTCTCTGGTCCTTTGGGACCTTTATCCGAGGGCCCTCCATCACAAAGCAACAACCACACAGAATAATGAGATTGAAGCAACCACATAGGTAAGCATCTGGACTCCATACCATGACACTACCTTTTTCCAGAAGGAAATGACATACCCTAAAGGGCGCGACCCTCATAACCTTGCCGCATCTTTCCTGTTTCGACCATTTCCGGGGTGTGAGGTCCGATGAGGTCTCGTTCACAAAGCTACGCTTTACATGAAAGCCATGCTTTGATCACAAATGATCAACAAATGATCATCACTATACCGCAGCACTTAGTATGCCACACTACCAAATTGGGAGTATATCGCTGATAACCTTCAACTACATAACCTCTGAGCTCGTACGTCTTAGAGAAGGGTGTTAAGCTAAGAGAATAAATTCTCCGCCACCAATCAGATATGTATTTGAAAGAAATCGGCTTTATATCTCAAAGCGTAGTGTCAGACACACGACCATACAAGTCTGTTCCGGGTTCGAACAGAACCGAAGGCACTTCGTCCCATAAAGGAAGAAGCCCTTGCAAATCCGGGCGTCCACAATCTCGATCGGACTTCCCATCACTTAGGGAATCCCTATACCGGAGCAACTCGGTGCAGGGACAATCGATAGGTTATCCTATCGTTTTCGAAGACACCCGGTCTTCACCACCGGTCTTCAATTTGCAATCCATTCGTCGAATCACTATTCGGAATGGGTTATACGACACAAAGGTCCTTCCCCGGCTAATCCGAATAGTGAGCGCTTCAAATTTAAAACATGTGGGTGTATCAATCACAAAGGTTCACATTCAGGGTTCGATGTGGGTTTCGGATAACAAACTGAAATCTGACTCCCTGTCGCATCGAAGTTTAAATGCCATTTTACGGGCAAAAAGGGTTTCACATACATACAGGAGCAAATCACGAATCATAGCTCATCACAAAACAATCACAATACCACAACAAAAGCGTCAATCCAGTATGGGGTATTAGATGATGATTAATCATCGTTGATACAAGTAATTGTGATTAAGGCGAATTAGCTACATGATTGTCTTTGTTAATCATTTCAAATTAATGTTGAATTTTACTTGATTCTGGATTATTTTAATTGGCTAAGTTAATAAATTATTTTTTTGTTTATTATTTCACTTTTAAATTCTTAATCGTTAACTTATTAAGTTAAATTAATTTTATAAGTCTCCTATTCTTTAATTTATTAAATTATTTTCTTTTATATTTAAAAAGTCGTTACAAAACATCAATTTTGTTAATTACTATTTCATTATTATAAACTTGGTTTGAACTTTGTATTTGTACATTAGTTTATATTTATATTTAAACTTTTTATTAAGTTAAACATTTAAACAACTTTTATTAATTTAAATAATTTGAACTTCACAAAACTTTAAAAACTATTAGTTTCATATTACATTAACAACTATGGTTACTTCACTTAGAAAATACATTGCGTTCCAAAAGTTTTATCAAAAACTGTGTTACTGTTTCATCTGCATACCCGAGACATGCTTCGGGTCGTACCCGAGCCAAACTTCCCCCTACTTCGAGTTAACCCCAATTTCGACCCGTGCCCTTATTTTTTCTTTCGAAATTTTGGTTAAGTATAAAATGACACGATGAACACCAAAAATCCCCCCGAGTTGTACTTCGAGTTTTCACTCGATCTACCCGCGTGTTGCTCCGAGTCACCATTCGTCTTCCCCAACGCCTCACGCTGATACATACCCCACCCACGTGCACGTGTACGGCCACCGGAGGCAACTCCGACCTCAAGCAAACGTTGCCGCACGTCAACCACCCACCCAGCAACTACCCCCACGCATCGAAACGTCCCATCTTCCTTTGCGTCAAAATCGGCTATCTCGACCCATCAGCACTGTAAAGCCTCGCCAGAAAAATGCCTCGTCCCGCCTCCTCCGATCGTCAGAGGCCACGAAATTTGGTCCACACCCTCGTCGACACGTGACGCTGCTGATGGCCCCGGTGCGATAAGGTCCGGTCATCGGTGGGAGGCGCAGCAACCCCAATTCGACCGTGAACAGAAAAATGGGTATTAAACCCTATTTTAGACTCGAATTGAAAATCAAAAGATAAAAAAAATTCCAGTATTTTTCTAGAAATCACGAACCCTCAATCCATCTACGATAGTGAATTTGAAACCTATAACTTCTTCGATCGTCAGGTTTTGCCAGAAACTCACCTTCCGACCAACTCCTAATTTCTTGAGTAATACTCAATGGAAAATTTTAATTCTTGTTTCTAAAATCATTAATCTTGATGGTGATTCAAATGGGGTTACTGAATTTCAAATCCATGAGGTTCGAATTTTCACTTGTTTGGGTTGTGACTGCATTTTACATTCTCCAGTGAAGTTAAAACCTGTTTTTAATTAGTTTTCTGAAGTATGGTGCAAACTCAAACATAACATTTTTTGACTTGCTATAAATCTATTCAGAGACAATAATAAAGAAGAAAAAAAATTGGTTTTGATTTTGATATGCTTTATGCTTGTAAACAGAAAGCTACAATGAAATTAAGTTTACAGTTTCCAGAATATAACAGGCCTTTTTCAAAAAAAAGCTTAACTCATTTAAATTCATTTCTGAAAATGTAAAACAGGTTTCCAACTTACCCTGTAAAACCAAGTTCTGATGTACTCATTTTTATCTTTATTTTTTTCCAGTAAAACAATTTACCCAGACTTGTTTTTTTTTTCTTTATTTTATTTTACAGTCTCTAGACAAAGGAAACTTCAATTTTTCTTTTATTTAATTACTGAAAACATGTTATCAGTTTAAAATTCCAACTTGTTCAGAAGAATATAAAGGAGAGAAGGTGGGCTTTTGAAATGGTAATCCCTGATACTTAAAATACTTCAGTTTCCAGTAAAGCAATTTACAAAAAAAGTTGTTTAGTTTTGTTACTAGAATGAAGTGTAAGTTCAAACTAAAGATCCCCAACTTGTTACTAACACACAGTGTAAGTTCAACCATTGTTTAACATGCAGATCAAATAGGGGAAGAAGGGAAAGAGGGGTATGACAGGTTTTTGGTTTTCTGAAGCTAGAACAGTAATTAGCTCTTTGTAAAATCAGCATGCATAGCCAACATTCAATCATATATTCAAAATTCTTACATGAGAAACCAAAGATTATCTTTACTATATCATCCAGCATACGACAACAAAAGATTAATAGGAAAATACGAGTTTACTCACTTGATTCTAGAAGTTGTTGACAGTTCTACCAAACAGAGAGATGAGGCTTGCAATTTTTCTTCTTTCCTACTTTAATTCTCTTGGGGTTCAGATCTGAGAATTTATAGTTACAATCCTCTGGTTAATTGTGGTTGTATTTATGCATTTGAATTATTAAAAACAGGGATTTCTATTTTACTTACTTTTGAAACTTATAGCAGAGAAGACACTTCTTATTTCTGAAACTTGAAACCAAAATAGATTAAGACTCTAACCTTAATTCTTCCTGCAGAAAAATAATAATAGATATTGTTGTATTAAACCCGAGTTGCTTTCATTTATTTTAATTATTAATAACAAAAACCTCTAGATTACTTACAGTTTTGTTTTGGATTAACAGAGAAGCTTCTTTTCTCTGCAACTTATAAAAACAGAACTTGAAAATCAAAAAGAAAATTAGCTTTTAAATCCTTAACCTTCCTGCAAAAAAATTAATGTTAAATATTATTGAGTTAAACTCTTTCTTTATAAGAAATTATAACTTCAAGTTCACATTTTACAAAGAAAGATTACTTGCCTTTTTTAATGTATTCCAAAAAGAAAACTATGCACTGCCTTTTGAAACCAGAAACCCCTTTTTTTGCTTCACAAACCTGCAGTTTTCATTTTTGAATTTAATTGTCAACACTTGTTTTAAACAAAATCAAAATCTCATAAACTATAAATTTTTAAAACAGAGCTTACCTGAAAGTATCACACTAAGGTTATGAAGCATGAGAAAGTATTTTCAGATATTTTTTTAGCTTGAAGGGAAGAAGACAGTTTGGTTTTCTTTTGAAATTTTTTTTTTCTTGAATGTTTGAAATAACACTTGCAAATATCTTTTGATTACTAAGAATCAGATGTTGGGGGTTTAAAATTCGAATTTTTTTTAGAAGGTGAAGAGTTTTCTGAATTTTTTATTTGATTATTTTATTGAGGAGATGATGGTTTGTGCCATTTGTATGAAGATATCTTAACACATAGATTTTGTAAATCATTAAATTTTATTGTGAAGGTAAGTTTCAGTTTTTGATGTAACAAAGCAAAAGAAATGTATAGATTTCATTTCCTATATTATACGCATAAACTTTTATAAACCAATATACATACTTTTATTCATTTGTTGTATATATGCATATGTACAATGTTTTAAAAGAAAAGTTGTCTTACAATGGTATACTTGTTCCTCAATGATTCTCAAATGCTTCTTCATTTTAAAACATTCATTCCAAATTTAAATTCAAATCTTAAATTTCAAATTTGAAATATAGACCTTTTAAATCCAAATGACATTAAAAAAAAACATTTTTCATCTCAATATTTTTTAACATAGGATAAAAATTAGAATTCATTTCATATATTAATTTTACTTATTTTATTTGTTTTTAGATTTTTTTTTTCAAATTTATTCTCAAATCAAACCCCAAGAGTTCAAATATATTATTTTTTTGATTGATAATTTGGGGATGTTACAAATACCCCCTCCTTAGAAAATTTCGTCCTCGAAATTGAAAGAGAGAGAAAAATAGACAAAGAATATACGATTCAAAAAAAAAAAAAAAAATAAGGAAATGGCTTACCGGCTAAGCCGAGATATCCACCCTGCATTTGGGATAAGATTTCTGCATATTATCTTCAGTTTCCCAAGTGCAGTCCCTTGGATCGCCACTCCACTGAACTTTTACTAGCTTTACAACTTTGTTCCTTAATTGCCTCTCTTCACGATCCACAATCTTTATCGGTTCTCTTTTGACTGTCAAGTTGGGGGTGATGTCGAGATCCTGTTGGGCAGCTTCTTCAATAATACTGTCCGGATCGTGCACGTACTTCCGAAGGTTAGAAATGTGGAATACATCATGCACACCCGATAACCAGCTAGGCAACTGCACACGGTAGGCTAGAAGACCAATCCTCTCCAGAATAGGAAAAGGACCAATATATCGTGGTGCTAGCTTACCAGTCTTCCCAAATCTCAATACACCTCTCATAGGAGATACCTTAAGAAAAACAGAGTCCCCAACCTGAAATTCCAAATCTCGTCTTCTACGATCGTAATAGCTCTTTTGATGACTCTGAGCTGTCTTCATTTTCTTCCGAATAAAATCAACTTTTTCGGTGGCTTCTTTAATCATGTCCGGACCAAGAATGAGTCTATCACCTGTTTCGATCCAGCATGCCGGTAATCGACACGGTCGACCATATAAAGCCTCAAAAGGAGCCATCTCAATACTGGCCTGATAGCTGTTGTTATAAGAGAATTCGACCAGATGCAAATGGTCCTCCCAAGAACCACCAAAATCAAGTATACATGCCCGCAATAGATCCTCCAAGATTCGATTGATCCTTTCTGTCTGCCCATCAGACTGTGGGTGATAAGCAGTACTGAAATGCAGCTTGGTTCCTAATGCGTCTTGAAACGCCTCCCAAAATCTACTAGTGAAGATCGGGTCACGATCACTCACTATGCTGCTAGGAATGCCATGGAGACGGACAATCTCTTTCACATATAAATTAGCTAGACTTGCAGCTGTGCGGGTAGCTTTTACTGGCAAGAAATGGGCTGACTTAGTTAAACGGTCTACAATGACCCGAATCGCTTCATTTCCCTTTCGAGTGCGCGGCAAACCGTCGATGAAATCCATCGACACTTGGTCCCATTTCCACTTGGGCACCTCTAATGGCTGAAGTAGGCCCGCTATCTTCTTTTGGTCGCTCTTGATTTGTTGGCAAGTAGCACAGCGACTCACATAAATAGATATATCCCTCTTCATCGCTTTCCACCAGAAAGTTCTTTTGATATCTCTATACATCTTGTTGACTCCTGGATGGATGGTAAATTTTGATTTGTGACATTCATCTAACACTTCTCGTTTCAAATCTGGAATGTCCGGGACACAAATTCTGCCTTTCATCTTTATAACTCCATTATCATTAATTTCAAAACTGGAATCTTCACCTTGATGGATTCTTTTACAAATTCCACGAAGGAATGGGTCTTCTTTTTGCTTGCCGGCGATCTTTTCCAGGAGAGTAGGAGTAACAACAAGATATGCCAGAACAGCATGCCTCCTACTTAAAGCATCGGCAACCACATTGGCCTTTCCGGGCGTATATTGAATGTCCAGGTCATAGGATGCTAGAAATTCCAGCCAACGCTGTTGTCGCAAATTCAGATCTTTTTGGGTGAAGAGATATTTCAAAGATTTGTGATCGGTGAATAATTCGAATTTTTCACCTAGAAATAAAGAGAATTCGATAAGTATATTTGTTAAATTAAGTTAAATTAAATTCACAGATTGATAAGAAAGCTGAAAAGATTCTTACCCAAAAGATAATGTCGCCATATTTTTAAAGCGAAGATAACAGCTAGAAGCTCCAAATCATGGGTCGGATAATTTCTTTCATGAGGACGTAATTGTCTACTCGCGTAGGCAATCACCTTTCCGTTTTGCATCAATACTGCACCCAAGCCTTCACCGCAAGCATCGGTATAAACAGATAATCCCTGGTTCCCATTGATAATGGCGAGAACAGGAGCGGTGGTCAATCTCTTCTTCAATTCCTCAAAAGCTTCTTCACATCTTGGAGTCCAAATAAACTTTGCATTCTTCATTGTTAGCTTGGTCAAAGGACTAGCTAGCTTCGAGAAGTCCTGAACAAACTTCCGATAATAACCTGCTAGGCCCAAAAAGCTTCGAATTTCCTTTGGGGTAGTAGGTCTCCTCCAATCAAGAATGGCGGAAATTTTGCTAGGATCCACAGAAATCCCTTCTTCATTAACAATATGGCCAAGAAATTTGACTTCTTTGACCCAAAAGTGGCATTTGGAAAATTTAGCATATAGAATGTTTCTCCTCAATATCTCCAAGACAATTCTAAGGTGTTCGGCATGCTCCTCTTCGGTCTTGGAATAGATCAAAATATCATCAATGAATACGAGCACAAATTTATTTAATACATCCCGAAACACACGAGTCATAAGGTCCACAAAGTATGTTGGGGCATTAGTTAGTCCAAAAGGCATGACTAACCATTCATAGAACATATTGGGACCCCTAAAAGCTGTCAAATGAACACAGTCTTCGGCAATTCGTAATTGATGGAATCCTTGGGCTAGATCCATCTTTGAGAAGAAACAAGCGTCGTGCAACTGATCAAATAAATCATCAATTCTGGGCAATGGAAATTTATTCTTGAGAGTTTGCTTATTGAGATCGCGGTAATCCACGCATAATCTCAAGGACCCGTCTGATTTAGCAACAAATACGACGGCTGAGCCCCATTCAGAAACACTGGGTCGAATCAACCCTTTCTCTAGTAAATCTCTAGTTTGCTCGACTAGTTCAACCCTTTCTCTAGGTGCCATCCTGCGACTTGGATGAACGACAGGGCGGGCATTAGGCACAAGGTCGATTCTGAATTCTATTTCTCGGTGAGGAGGTAGAGATTTCACTTCCTCAAATACATCTGGAAAATCTCTAACAATAGGAATAGACTGCAAGCTGGGTTCAGGATAACCCAAATTATACATCAACCCTTCCCTTTTAGGACTAGGGTCCTCACAAGAAATTTCGATGAAATCCCCAAATTCAGTTTTGATTGAGATCAATCGATTTTTGCAATCCAGTTTGGCTTCATATTTTGCTAGCCAATCCATTCCGAGTAAGACTTCATATTCGTTGAAGTCTAGAACAAAAGGACTAATAGGGAATTGATAGCAAGAATATGAGATAGGAACATCTCTACATCGAAGACAGAGGTTTGCGGGACCTCCAACTGGATTCCTTACACATATCGGCTCATCAACAAAATTAGGTTCAATATTCAATTCATTAATAGCTTGTTGAGAGATAAAACTGTGTGTAGCGCCAGTATCAAAAAGAACTCTAACAATGCTATCATAAATGGTAAGATTACCTTCCAGGACGCCTTTTCCCTTCTCCGCTTTAGAAGATGTGGGCTTGTCTTTAACTGAGTATACTTTAGCTGTTTGGGCTTGCTTCATAACTGGGCAGTCTTTTACTTCATGCCCTTCCTTCTGACAATAATAGCACTTTCTAGGCTTTCCTTGAGCAGATTGATTTCTCTTGGGCTTTTTGCAGCTGGTAGAATAGTGGCCTTTCTCCGAGCAATTATAGCAAGTGACATTCTCCATAGTGCTCCCTTGATTGCTTTTCTTCTTCTCCTTGCCGTGCCAAGGTTTCTTGCCTCCAAATTTTCTTTTCTTCCAATTCGGATTGCTTGAGTTTCCTTGCTCCCTTGGTGCTTCTTGCATGTCTAAAATAGCATAACGGTATCCCATATCAACCAAATCTGAGAATGATTCTTTTACGTGGCCTGTCATCCTTTCGTGGAACTTTTTATTCATCCCACGAATGAATCGCTCATTCTTCTTCAACGGTGTGTTCACTAATTCTGGACCAAAGCGTGACAATTCATTGAACTTATTGAGATACTCCTCGAACGACAAACTTCCTTGCTTTAAATCCATGAATTCTTGGTACATACGAGAAATCCCGGATGATGGCAAGTAGCGCTTTTCAAATGCTTCTTTAAATCTGCCCCAAGTGAACTCGTCCTCAGGCTCATCAATAGTGACCGTCTCCCACCAAGCTAAGGCTTCACCTTGAAGTTGCCAAGTAGCTATGAGACGCATCTGATCATCCTGTAGCTTGAGCCCCTTAAAGATTTTCTCACAAGACCTAATCCATGCCTGGGCCTCCATAATCGTCTCTTTGCCGGTGAATGGCTTACCCCTGAGTCTTGAGAAGTTCTTATATAAGTCAGCCAGATTCGGCTGATTTTGAATAGGTAAAGCTGCCTCGGTAGTAGGGGGAACTTGGCTAGGTGCTGTGGCATTTCCTCGCCCCCTAACACTGCTTCTTCTTCCGCTCATCCTTACTATCTGTAATAGTAAGAAAAATTGGCTTAGTTATTTGGAAGAGATATCTTAAGAAATATTGGCAATTAAAGGAAATAGACTAAGAAAAATTGGATGTGTTAATCAATTATACTCATTCTAGGGTATACTCCACCCTATCTCTAATGAGCCATCTAATGTGTTATACTCCGTAGCTAAAGTTCTTACTCAACCTTTAGCTCTGATACCACATGTCACGACCCGAAATTCAACGCTTGAAAATTGACATCAAATACCTCACTTGTACTCGACTGTCAATGATTCAAACATCGAACTCCAGTCGGATGGAGCTTATAACAACATTAGATGAATATATAACAGCGGAAAATAAAATGAACATCATGCATCATATCACAGATACAACACCACAATAATATCTGCTACAACATCAGAGTACATAATACATGAATTACATATCCAAATAGAATGACATAATAGAACAACTAGATATCATATGCCAAAGGTCTTCAAAAAGATAAAGTAATAGTGAACATCCAAGCTAAGCACCTCGAGATCGAAAAGCTTCCAAAATGTCTCTAAGGTATGAGCCACCAAAAACCGTCTCCAAACCAAAATACTCCCAAAATGCAGCTAGAGCCAAAATATAGAAAACCTGCTACTAGGCTGCCCGTGTAGAAATAGTGGGCACCCAGAGTTTAGAAAGGAAACAATAAACTCCGGGTCAGTCATGGGACTGGTATGAGTAAACACAGGTAATTGCTTTCAAATAAAACAGATTTAATACAAGAATAATCGGTATGCTTTTGGAAAATGAAACTACCATAAGACCTCCCGCCACACACACAATGCAATCGCAGAATTGGAGGAGATTTCTTCTTATGATAGTCAAAAATGCTTGATACGGGAAAATTCTTTGATATTATTACTAGTGTATGGTGTAGAAAGCCATTTCGAAAGTAGAATATCAATCGTAGCCAACATACGACATTTCGTCGTATGTCTACTATAGCTACCATGTTCAATAGCAGGTTACCGCCACATTCCATGGTAGGTTATACAACTAAAACCGTATA
This sequence comes from Allium cepa, assembly GCA_030765085.1. Lineage (NCBI taxonomy): Eukaryota > Viridiplantae > Streptophyta > Magnoliopsida > Asparagales > Amaryllidaceae > Allium > Allium cepa. The sequence goes on along the minus strand of CM060939.1, from coordinate 197,129,512 downwards.
GGGTGCGTATTGTTTTGATTGGATTTCCAACAAATGGTCAGGCTAAGGAACTTCCTAAGCCACATGGGTACGCCTCTGGCGGGACGTCCCGAGAACTAACGTTACGGTTAGATCTCTGCCATCACAAGGCCGAGTTACCTCTGTAACTAGGTAACTACTACACGAATATGCCACTCTCCGGTCCTTTGGGACCTTTATCCGAGGGCCCTCCATCACAAAGCAACAACCACACAGAATAATGAGATTGAAGCAACCACATAGGTAAGCATCTGGACTCCATACCATGACACTACCTTTTTCCAAAAGGAAATGACATACCCTAAAGGGCGCGACCCTCATAACCTTGCCGCATCTTTCCTGTTTCGACCATTTCCGGGGTGTGAGGTCCGATGAGGTCTCGTTCACAAAGCTACGCTTTACATGAAAGCCATGCTTTGATCACAAATGATCAACAAATGATCATCACTATACCGCAGCACTTAGTATGCCACACTACCAAATTGGGAGTATATCGCTGATAACCTTCAACTACATAACCTCTGAGCTCGTACGTCTCAGAGAAGGGTGTTAAGCTAGGAGAATAAATTCTCCGCCACCAATCAGATATGTATTTGAAAGAAATCGGCTTTATATCTCAAAGCGTAGTGTCAGACACACGACCATACAAGTCTGTTCCGGGTTCGAACAGAACCGAAGGCACTTCGTCCCATAAAGGAAGAAGCCCTTGCAAATCCGGGCGTCCACAATCTCGATCGGACTTCCCATCACTTAGGGAATCCCTATACCGGAGCAACTCGGTGCAGGGACAATCGATAGGTTATCCTATCGTTTTCGAAGACACCCGGTCTTCACCACCGGTCTTCAATTTGCAATCCATTCGTCGAATCACTATTCGGAATGGGTTATACGACACAAAGGTCCTTCCCCGGCTAATCCGAATAGTGAGCGCTTCAAATTTAAAACATGTGGGTGTATCAATCACAAAGGTTCACATTCAGGGTTCGATGTGGGTTTCGGATAACAAACTGAAATCCGACTCCCTGTCGCATCGAAGTTTAAATGCCATTTTACGGGCAAAAAGGGTTTCACATACATACAGGAGCAAATCACGAATCATAGCTCATCACAAAACAATCACAATACCACAACAAAAGCGTCAATCCAGTATGGGGTATTAGATGATGATTAATCATCGTTGATACAAGTAATTGTGATTAAGGCGAATTAGCTACATGATTGTCTTTGTTAATCATTTCAAATTAATGTTGAATTTTACTTGATTCTGGATTATTTTAATTGGCTAAGTTAATAAATTATTTTTTTGTTTATTATTTCACTTTTAAATTCTTAATCGTTAACTTATTAAGTTAAATTAATTTTATAAGTCTCCTATTCTTTAATTTATTAAATTATTTTCTTTTATATTTAAAAAGTCGTTACAAAACATCAATTTTGTTAATTACTATTTCATTATTATAAACTTGGTTTGAACTTTGTATTTGTACATTAGTTTATATTTATATTTAAACTTTTTATTAAGTTAAACATTTAAACAACTTTTATTAATTTAAATAATTTGAACTTCACAAAACTTTAAAAACTATTAGTTTCATATTACATTAACAACTATGGTTACTTCACTTAGAAAATACAATGCGTTCCAAAAGTTTTATCAAAAACTGTGTTACTGTTTCATCTGCATACCCGAGACATGCTTCGGGTCGTACCCGAGCCAAACTTCCCCCTACTTCGAGTTAACCCCAATTTCGACCCGTGCCCTTATTTTTTCTTTCGAAATTTTGGTTAAGTATAAAATGACACGGTGAACACCAAAAATCCCCCCGAGTTGTACTTCGAGTTTTCACTCGATCTACCCGCGTGTTGCTCCGAGTCACCATTCGTCTTCCCCAACGCCTCACGCTGATACATACCCCACCCACGTGCACGTGTACGACCACCGGAGGCAACTCCGACCTCAAGCGAACGTTGCCGCACGTCAACCACCCACCCAGCAACTACCCCCACGCATCGAAACGTCCCATCTTCCTTTGCGTCAAAATCGGCTATCTCGACCCATCAGCACTATAAAGCCTCGCCAGAAAAATGCCTCGTCCCGCCTCCTCCAATCGTCAGAGGCCACGAAATTTGGTCCACACCCTCGTCGACACGTGACGCTGCTGATGGCCCCGGTGCGATAAGGTCCGGTCATCGGTGGGAGGCGCAGCAACCCCAATTCGACCGTGAACAGAAAAATGGGTATTAAACCCTATTTTAGACTCGAATTGAAAATCAAAAGATAAAAAAAAAATTCCAGTATTTTTCTAGAAATCACGAACCCTCAATCCATCTACGATAGTGAATTTGAAACCTATAACTTCTTCGATCGTCAGGTTTTGCCAGAAACTCACCTTCCGACCAACTCCTAATTTCTTGAGTAATACTCAATGGAAAATTTTAATTCTTGTTTCTAAAATCATTAATCTTGATGGTGATTCAAATGGGGTTACTGAATTTCAAATCCATGAGGTTCGAATTTTCACTTGTTTGGGTTGTGACTGCATTTTACATTCTCCAGTGAAGTTAAAACCTGTTTTTAATTAGTTTTCTGAAGTATGGTGCAAACTCAAACACAACATTTTTTGACTTGCTATAAATCTATTCAGAGACAATAATAAAGAAGAAAAAAAATTGGTTTTGATTTTGATATGCTTTATGCTTGTAAACAGAAAGCTACAATGAAATTAAGTTTACAGTTTCCAGAATATAACAGGCCTTTTTCAAACAAAAGCTTAACTCATTTAAATTCATTTCTGAAAATGTAAAACAGGTTTCCAACTTACCCTGTAAAACCAAGTTCTGATGTACTCATTTTTATCTTTATTTTTTTCCAGTAAAACAATTTACCCAGACTTGTTTTTTTTTTCTTTATTTTATTTTACAGTCTCTAGACAAAGGAAACTTCAATTTTTCTTTTATTTAATTACTGAAAACATGTTATCAGTTTAAAATTCCAACTTGTTCAGAAGAATATAAAGGAGAGAAGGTGGGCTTTTGAAATGGTAATCCCTGATACTTAAAATACTTCAGTTTCCAGTAAAGCAATTTACAAAAAAAGTTGTTTAGTTTTGTTACTAGAATGAAGTGTAAGTTCAAACTAAAGATCCCCAACTTGTTACTAACACACAGTGTAAGTTCAACCATTGTTTAACATGCAGATCAAATAGGGGAAGAAGGGAAAGAGGGGTATGACAGGTTTTTGGTTTTCTGAAGCTAGAACAGTAATTAGCTCTTTGTAAAATCAGCATGCATAGCCAACATTCAATCATATATTCAAAATTCTTACATGAGAAACCAAAGATTATCTTTACTATATCATCCAGCATACGACAACAAAAGATTAATAGGAAAATACGAGTTCACTCACTTGATTCTAGAAGTTGTTGACAGTTCTACCAAACAGAGAGATGAGGCTTGCAATTTTTCTTCTTTCCTACTTTAATTCTCTTGGGGTTCAGATCTGAGAATTTATAGTTACAATCCTCTGGTTAATTGTGGTTGTATTTATGCATTTGAATTATTAAAAACAGGGATTTCTATTTTACTTACTTTTGAAACTTATAGCAGAGAAGACACTTCTTATTTCTGAAACTTGAAACCAAAATAGATTAAGACTCTAACCTTAATTCTTCCTGCAGAAAAAAAAATAGATATTGTTGTATTAAACCCAAGTTGCTTTCATTTATTTTAATTATTAATAACAAAAACCTCTAGATTACTTACAGTTTTGTTTTGGATTAACAGAGAAGCTTCTTTTCTCTGCAACTTATAAAAACAGAACTTGAAAACCAAAAAGAAAAGTAGCTTTTAAATCCTTAACCTTCCTGCAAAAAAATTAATGTTAAATATTATTGAGTTAAACTCTTTCTTTATAAGAAATTATAACTTCAAGTTCACATTTTACAAAGAAAGATTACTTGCCTTTTTTAATGTATTCCAAAAAGAAAACTATGCACTGCCTTTTGAAACCAGAAACCCCTTTTTTTTGCTTCACAAACCTGCAGTTTTCATTTTTGAATTTAATTGTCAACACTTGTTTTAAAAAAAATCAAAATCTCATAAACTATAAATTTTTAAAACAGAGCTTACCTGAAAGTATCACACTAAGGTTATGAAGCATGAGAAAGTATTTTCAGATATTTTTTTAGCTTGAAGGGAAGAAGACAGTTTGGTTTTCTTTTGAAATTTTTTTTTCTTGAATGTTTGAAATAACACTTGCAAATATCTTTTGATTACTAAGAATCAGATGTTGGGGGTTTAAAATTCGAATTTTTTTTAGAAGGTGAAGAGTTTTCTGAATTTTTTATTTGATTATTTTATTGAGGAGATGATGGTTTGTGCCATTTGTAAGAAGATATCTTAACACATAGATTTTGTAAATCATTAAATTTTATTGTGAAGGTAAGTTTCAGTTTTTGATGTAACAAAGCAAAAGAAATGTATAGATTTCATTTCCTATATTATACGCATAAACTTTTATAAACCAATATACATACTTTTATTCATTTGTTGTATATATGCATATGTACAATGTTTTAAAAGAAAAGTTGTCTTACAATGGTATACTTGTTCCTCAATGATTCTCAAATGCTTCTTCATTTTAAAACATTCATTCCAAATTTAAATTCAAATCTTAAATTTCAAATTTGAAATATAGACCTTTTAAATCCAAATGACTTCAAAAAAAAACATTTATCATCTCAATATTTTTTAACATAGGATAAAAATTAGAATTCATTTCATATATTACTTTTACTTATTTTATTTGTTTTTAGATTTTTTTTTTTCAAATTTATTCTCAAATCAAACCCCAAGAGTTCAAATATATTATTTTTTTGATTGATAATTTGGGGATGTTACAATATATTGATTTAACATACAGTAATATGATGTTTAAGACAAGAGTCAAAATTTTTGGCTAACTATTTACCGAGCAGTTAATGAATGAACTGTAGAAGCTTTTTCATGAATATCAGGTGATTCACTCAGTGATTAATGATGAAAATTTATATGAAGCTTGTGTATAGATTATAGATCACTAGAAAAATGCTAAAAAAAATTATTGATGCAAGATTTTTGAGCATTGATGGAAAGTAGGGTTTAAGGGGCCGGTGTTTTGTTCTCTGTTCATTCGTTGATCGTGTCGCCGTTGCTTAGCCGAGTGACTTGAGGTTTTGGAGGAAGTTAGGAGGTGATGTTGGCGAGGTTTGGACGAAGGTACGTCGACTCAGGCGGTTGCGGCAGTGAGAACGAGGTGGTTTTTGACCACTGGGTTCGTGTTGAAGTTCGACATTGAGGGCATATTTTGATTTCGTGATAATTGGGTATATCTGGGTTTGGATTTCAGGTGAGGGAGTGGTTTGTGATTTGTGGGTGGTGACGCGTGGTGGTGGCGTGGCGGTGGACCGCCGTGCACGTGCATGGCGGTGAGGAAGGGCCTAGGTATTTTTAACCCGTGTGAAAAGCGAGAGGGTTCGCGTGTTTACTTCGAGTTTTGTTCCTGGGTCGAGAGAGTGAAGCACATGTGTTTTTCTTTAAAGTTTCAACAGTTTTTAAACTTAAGTTCTAAAAAAAAGAAAAAAAAGAATAGAGAAGGAAGGAGAGAAGATAGGAGTTTGACGCGAGAGACGAAATGGATGGACTCGAGTACTACCCGAGTTGAGCACGGTGTATGCTTCGGGTTTTCAATGCCTGGAATTTTGTTAAGTTTGTTAACTGTAATTTAAGTTAAAGTTTTATAAGCTAGTATTAATCAGGTTATTAATGTTTACAAATAGTATAAGCCAAGAAGAATTTTAAAGATTCATAGAAAACAAGAATGAGTTAATTATTTAAAACCAAAGTTAATTATGTATGTAATACATTTTATAATTGCTATTTAATAAATAGTCAAAGTATAATCAAAATTTGTAATTAAAGATTTTAATAATCTTGTTTGTAATTAAGAATTTAATTCATAATTCATAGTTAATAAATTAACAAATCATAGTTAACAGATTAAATAATTAATTAATGATTAAACGATTAAGTTGATTAATAATTAATGATTAATTAAATAAATAATAATAATTAATTGTGTAATTGAGTTTTATAAATCAATAATGAAGGTATTGATTAGTAATTAAGAATTAATTCATTAATTTAGTGGATAATTAATAAGTAATTAATAAATTGAAATAAGTTAATTTATTAGTAATTAATTAAGCAAAGAATAAAATATAATTTACTCGTGAGTATGCAATTAAGTTTAAAACAAATCAAACATGTTGATATAAATCAATGACTTTATTTGATTTCCTCTGATGTTTATTTATTTCTGTGATGTTTTGGGATATTCTAGATATATCTGTGATGATTGTGTATGATTTATCTGTATTAAATTGCTATATGTTTATCTGATGTTATTTATCTGTGTTAAATTGCTTTATGAATTCAATTGTTAAATTTAAATTGTTAAGTTAATTAGACAACTTGGACTTTAAAATGGCGTTTGGATTTCGCTGAGACCGGGATCGGATATCAATTGATATTCCGAAAACCACATCGATCCAAATTAAACGATAGGTCGTGTAATCTCAACTGAAAATCGAGATGGTGCTTTCAGAATGCAAGGCTTATCGTCGTTAACTCTGAGGGTGATTCCAAAACGAGTGTAACGAGATAATGCCTTAAGTTTCGTTCGAACCCGGAACGAACTTGTATGAATTGAATGCTTTCAGCACATCTTCAGGTGGACGAAGAGCATTCTAAGAAATATGTTCTAAAAATGTAAACGCAGCCTCAAGCCTCATCAACCAGGAATGGCTAAAACAGGGGATGTGCAGCAAGGTTAGGTGGGTCATGCCCAAGCAGGACGAGGTATACCCCTGTCTAGATGTCCCTTTTATTCGGCTGTGTGGGCGGTTGGTCTGCAGCCAACTGCGAGGTTATCTTGTTCGGGACTGTTCAGTAAGGAATGGTTCCGGCGTGTTGCAGGGGAGTTAGGGTGGCTCCTCGGTACTGTGATCTAGGACACGTACTGTGACGGGCGGTACCCCAGCAGCCCAGCCATTGTATACGATCCAATTTCCATTAAGCGTCGTACGTTTTGATTGTGCCCAACTATGTTGAAATGTGAGATGTAAGCATTTCAGCTATTTCAGTATTTTACTTGAAAATCCTAGACACTATTACAATATCACTAGATTTCCTATAAAATGTTTTGGTTAGCGTAAGGTAAAAACTTACCCGTATTTATGTGTGGGAAGTCTTACGCGATACCTTTATTTTAAATGATTTTCAAGTTAAACAACTTTAACCCGTTTACTCATACCAGACCCATGTCTGACCCGGAGTTTATTTTCTGTTTTTCATAAACTCTCGGGTACCCAAATTTTTACGGGTAGCCAAGGGATTCAGGTTAGCTTTGACGAATTCTGGAGGAGTTGGAGCAGGAGACCAGACGTATGTAGCTAGCTATATAGTTCCGTTGTGTTAGTTAGTTCATGATATTTGAGTTGTATGTTCTGACAGATATGTATATGATAGTCATGTTGTATGAAATTGTATAACTCTGATGTATGTAACTATGTAATAGTTATTTTGATATATTATATTTTATTCCATTCCGCTGTGAGATTCTGATGTTGTTATTCTTTCGTTTCTTTTCTTTTCTATTTCTACCCCTTTCTCTCTTATTGATGACACGTCTTCCTGGGCTTAGGAAGCCGGGTCGTCACAGCTGGTATCAGAGCGATAGGTTGAGCGAGTACCTATGCTCTCGAGTAATATTTATCTTGAGAGTGCGTGTTTGTATTTTTCATATAATTATATATATATACCTATCTAAATTTGTTGGTTACCTGTCCAGGAGGCCAACATGAGTTCAGGAAGAAGAGGCAGAGTTAGGGCCAGTACTTCAACTGATAATGTTCGAAGTCAAATTGCTAGAGAGGCTGTTAATCCAGTACCGCCTCAAGTTAGTTTTGCAGCCTTATGTAAAGATTTTATTGATCTTGGAGGCCAACCATTTAAAGGTTCAGAATTGATAATTGAAGTTTAAGCCTGGTTACGTTCTTGTGAGCGTATTTTTAAGAGGATGAGATTGTTGGATGATCAGAAGAGGGATATGGCATCGTGGCAATTGCGGGGAAGCGCAGCATCATGGTGGGATGTAACAATTGCAAATATTCCTGAAGAAGATATTTCATTGGAAAGATTTAAGGAGTTATTTGAGGAGAAGTTTATGCCGACGGCAAGGAAAACTCAATTGTACCAGGATTTTCTGAATTTGAAGCAGGAAAGCATGACCATTTCTGAGTATGAGACCAGATTCAACGAACTTTTGTGTTATGGATCGGGACTCATTGATACTCCACTCAAGAAGAATGAAAAGTTTGTGCAAGGATTGAGGTCAGAATTCCAGAATAAGATGACGGTGCTCTTGAAAGGATCTTTTGTTGATTTAGTTGATATGGCATTGAGGTATGAAAATTTGATGAGGAAGAAATTGGAGACAACAGTAGCAGTTTCAAGAGGGAATTCCGTTAACCCAAATAAAAGAAAGTTTAATCCACTTTGGAAAAGACAAGCTAAGGGAAAGAAATCGGGTAGAAGCAATAACGAACCCCGTAAGTGTTATAACTGTCAGCAAATTGGACATTTGGCGGATCAGTGTTCTCAAGGAGGGTCTCAGCAACAGCGTCAGAGTGATCCCGGATTAGCAGTAGTCCAGAGATCATTGTGTTTTAATTATCGTCTGCCCGGTCATATGATTAAGAATTGTCCACTTTTGCAGAGGACACTTAAGGATAAAGTTTTTTCTTTGGAAGATGGTTCATCTTCTTCATCTCAAGGAAAAGGAGTTTTGGAAGGTACCTTACTCTTAGATGGCAAATATATTAAAGTGTTATTTGATTCGGGTGCATCTTTGAGTTTCATATCTTCAGAATCAGTAGAAAAGTTTTCTCTTAACCCTAGTAACGTGGATCGTCCCATTATTGTATCTAATCCTATTGGTGGAGCAACAAAATTGGATACGATCTGTAAGGACTTGAAGATTTCTTATTTGTCTCACAGTTTCTCTTGTGACCCGTATGTGTTAAATTTTAAAGGATTTAATCTTATTTTGGGAATGGATTGGCTCGATAAGTATAAAGCAGTCCTGAATCGTGATGAGAGGACAGTTTCATTGGAGACTGATTTGGGTAGGATTGCCAAAGTGTCGTGCAATAGTTCTGGATTTCACTTGAGTAGTCTTTTGCTAGGAGTTGAGACTTCTCAAGAGAAAGCCGAAGAAATCGATGTGGTTCAAGTTTTTCCTGATGTTTTTGAAGAAGTTAAGTGTCTTCCACCACATCGAGAGATTGAGTTTCGTATTGATTTGATTCCAGGAGTTGTGCCGGTGATTCAACCCAGTAGGAGAATGCCTCCTAAAGAGAGAGAAGAGTTGGTTAAGCAAACGCAAGATCATTTGGAGAAGGGTTTGATTAGACCCAGTTTTTCTTGTTGGGGCTCTGCTGCGGTGCTTGTCACCAAATCGGATGGTTCATTAAGGTTTTGTGTTGATTATAGAGAATTGAACAAAGTGACCATTCAAAATAAATATCCTTTTCCTCGCATCGATGATCTTTTTGACCAGCTGCATGGAGCTTCTATTTTTTCTCAACTAGATCTAGCTTCAGGTTTCCATCAATTGAGAGTAGCCGAAGATAGTATTCCCTTGATAGCATTTAGGGGACCGAATTGTTTTTATGAGTGGTTGGTTATGCCGTTCGGATTAACCAATGCTCCAGCTTATTTTGTTGACCTCATGAACCGTGTCTTTAGAGATGTGTTGAATAAGTTCGTTTTGGTATTCATTGATGATATTTTAGTCTATTCCAAATCGGAAGAGGAGCACAGGAAACTTTTGAGGATTGTATTGGAGACTCTGAGGAAACATGTGTTGAAAGCAAAGTTTTCAAAGTGCCATTTTTGGAAATCAGAAGTTAAATTTTTAGGGCACATTGTTTCGGGTGAAGGCATTTCAGTAGATCCAGCAAAGGTTGAAACCATTTTGCAATGGAAGTAGCCGGAGACACCGACGAAAGTTCGCAGTTTTCTGGGTTTGGCTGGCTACTACAGAAAATTCATTAAGGATTATTCCAAAATTTCTTCGCATCTGACCAAGCTAACAAGGAAAGGAACTAAATTCAAGTGGACACCTCAGTGTGAAGAAGCTTTTAAGGAATTGAAGACAAGGCTAACTAGCGCACCAGTACTTGCTATTCCGGATGGGAAGAGCAAATTTGAAGTATATACGGATGTATGTTTGGTGGGATTGGGTGCAGTTCTGATGTAGAGCGGTAGAGTTATTGCGTATGCTAGCCGACAATTGAAGGCCCATGAGAAGAACTATACTACGCATGTAGAACTGTTAGCTATTGTTTTTTCTTTGAAGATATGGAGACATTATCTTTTAGGAGAAAAGTTTGAGTTATTCACGGATCACAAACCGTTGAAATATATTTTCTCTCAAAAAGATATTAATTTGAGACAGCAGAGATGGGTCGAATTTTTGGCATCTTATGATCTGGATATTTTGTATACTCCGGGGAAAGCAAATCTCGTGGAAGATGCTCTTAGTAGAAATGCTGTTTTATCTCTTTTGGAAGTTATTCCATCTCTCCAAGAAAAGATCCTGAGTAAGCAAACAGAGGATAAATCTTTTGAGGAAATAATTCTCGGAACTAAAGACGGTCGGTATTCAGATTTCAAGATAGATGATCAAGGTGTTTTAAGGATTAATGGTCGTTTGTGTGTGCTTAATATTGATGGACTGAGACAAGAAGTTTTAGCTGAGTGTCATCGTTCCAAATTGAATATTCATCCGGGAATTTCGAAGATGTATAGAGATATGAGGAGAGTTTTCTTGTGGCCGAATATGAAGAAGGATGTAGCTACTTTTGTAAATAGTTGTGCCATTTGCCAGCAAGTGAAGGGAGATCAACAAAAGTCTACAGGACTATTGCAACCTTTGGAAATTCCAGATTGGAAGTGGGAGATGATCTCTATGGACTTCATCGATGGTTTTCCTAGAACCAGGAAAGGAAATGAAGGAATATGGGTTATTGTAGATCGTTTAATGAAGAGTGCCCATTTTATTCCGGTTAAAGCGACTCGCACTGCGGTTTCTTTGGTAGAAATTTTCTTGAAAGAGATAGTCAGATTACATGGTGTTCCTGTTAGCATAGTGAGTGACCGTGATCCTATTTTCACTAGCAAATTCTAGGAAGCTCTATAATCAGCAATGCGAACAAGTTTGAGATTAAGTACAGCCTATCATCCTCAGACGGACGGACAAACGAAGAGACTTAATCGTATTCTGGAAGATATGCTGCGAGCTTGTGTATTGGATTTTGGTGGATCATGGGAAGACCATCTTCATCTAGTGGAATTTTCCTGTAATAACAGTTATCAAGCAAGTATTAAGATGGCTCCTTATGAAGCTCTGTATGGAAGACCGTGTAGATCTCCATCTTGTTGGATTGAATCGAATGATCGACTTGTACTCGGACCCGATCTTATTCGTGAAGCTTCTGCGAAGGTTGAGCTTATCAAGAAAAGGATGAAATCTGCTCAAGATCGTCAGAAGAAATATGCAGATAAGAGACGGAGACCCTTGGAATTTGAGATCGAAAATTTAGTTTTTATCAAAGTTTCCCCAATCAAAGGTGCTATAAGATTCGGTAAGATGGGAAAACTTGCTCCGAGGTATATTGGTCCATTCCGAGTGCTAGAAAGAATTGGAACTGTAGCCTACAGGATTGAATTACCAGAACGAATGTCTGGGATTCACAATGTATTCCATGTGTCTCATTTAAGGAAATATATTCATGACCCATCATTGGTGGTAGAACCAGTTGTTCAGGAAGATTTAGAAGTAGAACCCAACCTGACAGTAGTTAGAGATCCTGTTCAGATTATAGATCAAGACGAGAAGCAGCTAAGGAACAAAGTGGTAAAACTCGTCAAGGTGCAATGGAGTGAGGATCCCAGAGATTGTACCTGGGAAACTCTTGATAGTTTTAGAAAAGCTTATCCAAATTTATGTCCGGATAGCTAGTAATGATGTTAGAATTGACTGTTTGATTGATTGTTTTGTATGGATGATATGTATGTTTGGATTGATAATATTAAGTTTTTGAAATTAACTGTTGTTTAAATTTCGGGGACGAAATTCTTTTAAGGGGGAAGGAATGTGACATCCCGGAATTTTGACCCCATTATTATCATAAGCTTTTGATCAAATTTAAATAAAATATCATATTTTCATTTATAAATAAATAAGCTGTTGGATATTATTAGTTGTATATGGGTTATAAAAGAAATTATAATTTCAAAATGTAAACTAGACTCTTTTAACAATATTCAAAAATTAAATCTGTTTTATTTAATTAAATTAAAAGTTGTGTATAAATGGCATTTAATATCAGATATAAGAATGTAGTTAATAAAAATAAGTACAATAATACAATTCTTTTCATATTAAATATAAATATAAAATACATAGGTGCAAATATATTACAAATGAAAAATTGGAAAAATTAAGATTTAAATAAAAATAAGATTTAAGTACTGATTCTACACAATAACTTTTATAACTAAAATAAAATAAGCTTATAAATGTTTAACGTGAGTTTCTATATAAATATAAATACTTATAAATATAGTAATAAACATGGGCTTCTATATATTTAACATAAATATAACATAACAGTAGGATTATAAACATAAGTACAAATATGAAAGGTATAAGATATAAATAGAAATGAAAACTTTTAGTTCAAACACAAATGTAAACCTGCAAACTGTATTTACATAAGAAATCAAACATGCAAGCAAACATTAATTTATATATTAACATAAGTATGTTCAGACCAAATCTGCATGTATTTTTGCATAGTAAACAAAACTGGTCAGTAAAGCATTGTAGTGTAAAATCATATGAAAACACATGAGTACAAACTTAAGCCTGTAAAGATATTTATATAAATTTATAAATCAGCAAATACAATTGGTGTAAACTTATATGAATACATTCAGTACAAATTTAAGCCTGCAAATATTTTTATACAAATACATGTGTCAGTAAATATTGATTGTGTTAACATAAGTAAAGACATATATATTAATTAGCACACTTTATATCTGGAAATATTATCTTTCAGCCGAAATGGTTGAATGGTCTTAGGCCTTAGTACATAATACAATAAGCAAGATATGATATTAAGCCAAAGCTTGTGCAAGAAGATAGTATTATTCAAAGTTATAAATATTTGTATACATCTTCTTATTCCTTAACTCATCTGTATCTTCAAAAGCATAGAACCTGAAAAAAAAAGAGAAATATAAATAAAACTTCACAGTGGAAAGTTCAAAGAAAAAGTCAGGAAGCAATAAATTTACTGGAACTCAAATTTTCAACTGCTGTTTCTTGCACCACTCTCTGTTTCCAGTTTCCACAGTAAGCTATCTTGGTGAGTAAACCAATCTTTTCGAAATTTAATTTGAGTAATTTACCTATGAATTGAATTACTATGTGATATAACAATGTACTGTTATGTTTGTGAACTTTGGATACCTGTGTTTAATAATAGCATGAATACTGTAAGTTGAATTTACAGTATAAAATATAATTATAGTAAAAATTCAAATAACTTAAATTGAAAATTTGGGTTTATATATTGATTTAACATACAGTAATATGATGTTTAAGACAAGAATCAAAAATTTTGGCTAACTATTTACAGAGCAGTTAATGAATGAACTGTAGAAGCTTTTTCATGAATATCAGGTGATTCACTCAATGATTAATGATGAAAATTTATATGAAGCTTGTGTATAGATTATAGATCACTAGAAAAATGCTAAAAAAAATTATTGATGCAAGATTTTTGAGTATTGATGGAAAGTAGGGTTTAAGGGGTCGGTGTTTTGTTCTCTATTCATTCGTTGATCGTGTCGCCGTTGCTTAGCCGAGTGACTTGAGGTTTTGCAGGAAGTTAGGAGGTGATGTTGGCGAGGTTTGGCCGAAGGCACGTCGACTCAGGCGGTTGCGGCAGTGAGAACGAGGTGGTTTTTAACCACTGGGTTCGTGTTGAAGTTCGACATTGAGGGCATATTTTGATTTCGTGATAATTGGGTATATCTGGGTTTGGATTTCAGGTAAGGGAGTTGATGCAGATCAGGCCAAAGGAATGAATCATTCACGAACTAGGATAGTACTTATGAGTCGTTTCCGACTTAAAGGCTCACGGGAGAAAAGCCTACGAGTTAAGATAAGTCGTTCACGACTTAAGGAGTTGGCTATAGGTCGTTTCCGACCTAAGGGAGAACTTTTGGACCGTCCACGACTCAATGAAACACAGGAAGAAAAGGCACGAGTCACTGAGAAGGAGCTGGAGGCGGTCATGAGTCGGGACCGACCTAAGGAGAAAGAGCTACGAGCTAGTGAAGCCGAGTTACGAGTTAATGAAGCACGAGTTAAGAGCCTAAGTCGGCTACGACTTAACAAGAGAGGAAGCAGCCACGACCTAACTGAGTCATGCGGCAAGGAACTGGGAAGCTTGAGTCGTATGAGTGTTGAGTCGGTCAGTTGATGAGTCGGTTGAGTCGTGAGTCGCTTGGCAAGTTGAGTCGTTAATTGTTTTCTTGAGTCGGAGGTGTGGCCATAAGGCTGGGCTTGTTGAGTCGTATACTTTTGAGTCGGTCAGGTGTGTTACTATGTTGAGTCGTGTATCTGGAGTTAGTTAGGTCGGTAACGACCTTGCGTAAGTCGTTTGCCTATTGTTTTGTTGTAAGGAGATGAGTCGTATAGTGTTAAGTCGGTCACGACCTAAGTTGGGTCGTGAGTCGGTGCCGACCTAAGAGTTGGGTGTTGCTTGTTGCGTTGAGTTGAAATTCTCTATAAATAGCGTGTGTGTTGTAATTTTTGTGGTTGTTGATTTTTGAATAAAATTCCTTTTTGTTAGCTTTGTGCTTTCATACCAATTGGTAGTTGAGTGTTATCTCCTATCTCCTCTTTCGGTTAATCGAGTGCGCTCGATTCAACGATCGTAGAAGCCGATTCACGGAATCTAGTGCGCTAGATCAACGTGCGAAGAATCGTAGATCTTTAAACACGGTATAGTGCGCTATCAACGTGTTTGAGATAGCTAGAGTTCGGTATCTTTGGATCAACGAACTTGGGCATTTGGTATCTTCAACTCACCGATTGCTACATTTCATCGATCGAAGTGTTGTTCGAATTATCCGCTGCGTCAGTTTGGTATCAGAGCCATACTTAGCCAATCATAGCTAAGTTTGATTCTTGGAGCCAAGTTTTTGAAGTTTGAAGTAGTTCATCGTGTTCATATTGAAGTTGCATCAAGTTTGGAGAGTTTGATCCATTTCATTTTGGATCGAGGAGTTGGATTTTGTTTGGATTTTGAATTGGTGATTTGCGCGCCAAAGTTTTGAAGGTTTTGGAGTGAGCCGAGGCAAGTCTTGACCGAGCCAAGCAAAGTTGTGAAGAGTCAAGGCCGAGACAAGCATTGCCGAGACAGTTGAGCCTAGATTGCCTTATCGTGTGAAATTTTGAAGTATTGTGTTCAATTTGTTGAAGTTTGTGAAAATTTTAACCATGCCACCAAGGAGAGCTAATCGTCATCAAAACGTTGAAGCTTTGTATCGTAGAGAAGAAGCCGAGCTTATGGAACAACGTATTAATGAAAAATTTGATGAAGGCATTGGTAAATTGGAGAGATTGATGAATGATTTGAATCAAAGGAGGAGATCACCAAACTCGAACCATGGAGGAAACCGAGTTTCGCCATCGGTTACGGAAGCGAGGAGGGTATCGCCACATTCTTGTAGAGATAGAAGAGAAACATCAATTTCATCACGAAGAGATCATCATGACTATGCACATGAAGAAAGAAGAAGTCATCGAGAATTTGACCATGAAGTATATAGAGATGAAGAGGGACATAGTCAAAGAAGCATGCATGAGAGAAGGGATGATGTTAGTCGAGATCGATGTAGGCGTACCTTTGATTTTGTTGAAGAGGGTGATAGAGCAAGTATTCATTATCGAGATCGAGACCAAGTTCGAAATTCTTACCGTGATGTGGAGGATGACCGTCGTTGGGAGTCGGGTATGAAAATGGAGATTCCGGAGTTTAAAGGCGGGATGGTTGCTGAGGAGTTCTTAGATTGGTTGTCTAATGTGGAGGAAATCTTTGATTTCAAGGAGGTGCCGGAGAATCGAAGGGTGAAGTTGGTTGCTACTAGGTTGAGGGGGAGAGCTTTGGCGTGGTGGCAGCAAACTAAACTTACTCGAGAACGAATGGGGAAGTCAAAGATAGAATCTTGGGAGAAGATGAAAAAGTTGATGAGATCTACATTTTTGCCTTATAACTACCAATCACTTATGTACCAGAGGTTGCAGAATCTGAGGCAAGGGACAAAATCTGTTAGTGATTATGCTGATGAATTTTACCAACTCATCGCCAGGAATGATATCATGGAAACAGAAGAACAGCTAACTGCTAGATTCATTGGGGGCTTGAGAATGCAGATCCAAGATATGGTTAATATGTTTGATCCTAGATCAGTAGCAGAGGCACATCAGAAAGCGTTAGCTTGGGAGAAACAAGGAAGGCGTGGAGGTGGTGTGTTTACTAATTCCAATAATCAAGCAAGGGGTGTTGGCGGAAGTTCTAATGTTCCTAAACCTGTTACAAAGCCAGTGGTCAAGGAGGTTGAGAAGGCGAAGGCTAGTAGTGTTTTCAAATGTTATAATTGTCAGGAGTTGGGTCACAAAAGCAACGAATGTCCGAAGCCGAAGAAGAGAACCATGGTTGCAGAGGTTGAGGCAGATGATGGTGAGGAGGCAGAGTATTCAAATGTACCTTATGTTGAGGAGGAAGAAGAAGTGTCGGGAGATGAAGGATGTAATCTTATGATGAGGAGAAGTTGTTTGACACCAAAGCAAGAGGAGGATTGTAGTTGGCTGAGAAGCAATATTTTTCAATCGACATGTACTATTCTGGGAAAAGTTTGCAAGTTCGTTATTGATGCTGGAAGTTGCGATAATATTATTTCTACAGAGGCTGTGAGGAAATTGAACTTGAAAACTGAGAAGCATCCTAAACCGTACCAGCTAGCATGGTTAAGAAAAGGAGGTGAAGTGAAAGTGTGTCGAAGAGCTTGTGTGAATTTTTCGATTGGGAAGAAGTACAAAGATGAAATTTGGTGTGATGTTGTGAACATGGATGTTTGTCACTTGTTATTGGGCAGGCCATGGCAGTTTGATAGAGCAGTTCAGCATGACGGTCGTGCCAACAGTTACAGTTTCATGTTCGAGGGTACTAAAATCACTTTGGTTCCTAAGAAGCAACAGCAGAAGGAGAACAAACTGGAGGAGATTGAAGAATTGAAAACTCTGTTGACTTTGAAGGAGTTTGTTAAAGAAGTGGAGGAAGAACCGGAAGTGTTTTTGTTGATTGGGAGAGAGAGTAGTGAAGAAGTTGAGATTCCCGAAGAAGCAAAGCCAGTTTTGGAAGAGTTTGAAGATGTCTTTCCAGAGGAGTTGCCAAAGGAGTTACCACCACTTAGAGACATTCAACATCAGATTGATCTTGTTCCGGGGGCAGTGTTACCACATCGACCACATTATCGTATGAGTCCGAAGGAACATGAGGAATTGAGAAGGCAGGTGGAAGAATTACTTGAACAGGGTCGTATTCAGGAAAGTTTGAGTCCGTGTGCTGTACCTGCATTGTTAGTACCAAAGAAGGACGGAACTTGGAGAATGTGCACTGATAGTAGAGCTTTGAATAAGATCACTGTTCGTTACAGATTTCCTATGCCGAGGTTGGATGATTTGTTGGATCAGTTGAGTGGGGCAACTATATTCTCGAAAATTGATTTGAAGAGTGGTTATCATCAAATTCGTATCAGACCTGGAGACGAATGGAAGACAGCTTTCAAAACTAGAGAGGGGTTGTACGAATGGTTGGTTATGCCATTTGGTTTGTCTAATGCACCTAGTACATTCATGCGGGTGATGAATCAAATTTTTAGACCACTCATTGGAAAGTTCGTCGTGGTTTATTTCGATGATATTTTGATTTATAGCAGGAGTACGGAGGAACATGTTCTACATCTGAGAGAAGTGTTGTTTATTCTTCGTGAAGAACAATTTTATGCTGCTACAAAGAAATGTGTGTTTATGACACCTAGTGTTTTATTCCTGGGGTATGTTGTTTCAGGGAAAGGTATTCAAGTTGACCAGAGCAAAGTTGAAGCAGTCAAGAATTGGCTGCAGCCAAAGACAATTACAGAAGTGAGAAGTTTTCATGGGCTAGCGTCATTCTACCGAAGGTTCATACCACACTTCAGTAGCGTGATGGCTCCAGTGACTGATTGCATGAAAGTGAAACAATTTGTATGGTCAGAGGAAGCGGGGGTTGCCTTTGAAAGGATCAAGGAATTGTTGACGTCTGCACCAATTCTTGTTTTACCGAATTTTCAGTTATTGTTTGAATTGCATACTGATGCTTCGAAGGTTGGTATTGGAGGAGTTCTGAGCCAGAATGGAAAGCCAGTTGCTTATTTTAGTGAGAAACTGTCAGGGGCAAAGATCAGATACAGTACATATGACGTTGAATTTTATGCTGTTGTTCAGGCTGTTAAGCATTGGAGACATTACTTATTTCAGAAGGAATTTGTTCTGTACACTGATCACGAAGCTTTGAAACATTTACAGGGGCAAGATAAGATTTCAGCAAGACATGCATCATGGATTGCATATTTACAGCAGTTTACTTTTGTCGTTAAGCACAAATCTGGGGTGACCAATCGAGTAGCTGATGCTTTAAGTAGGAGGAGTCATTTACTGACGACAATGAAGGTGGAAGTGACGGGGTTTGAAATGTTGCCAGAGATGATTGAAGAAGATCCTTACTTTGTGAAATATGTTGAAAAAGTGAAGGATGGGAGTACCGATGAATTCATGTTAGTTGATGGTTTTCTGTTTAAAGGAAATCGTTTATGTATTCCGGACTGTAGTTTGAGGATGAAGATTGTGAAGGAATTGCACGATGAAGGACATGTTGGCCGTGATCGTACTTTACAGTTGATTTCGCAGTCTTACTTTTGGCCGTCGATGAGGAAAGAGGTTGAAAGATTCGTGGAGCGATGTCATATTTGCCAAGTTTCAAAAGGGACAGCAACGAATGCAGGGTTGTATATGCCGTTACCAGTACCATCTAAGCCATGGGTTGATATCAGCATGGATTTCGTTTTGGGTTTGCCGAGAACTCAAAGGGGAAATGATTCGATATTTGTTGTGGTGGACAGGTTTTCAAAGATGGCACATTTTGTTGCTTGCAAGAAGACAGCAGATGCAGTTCGAGTGGCACAGTTATTTTTCAAGGAGATTTATCGACTTCATGGTTTACCAGAATCTATTGTTTCTGATCGAGATACTCGTTTCCTGAGTCACTTTTGGCTGAGTTTGTGGAAGATGGTCGGAACAAAGCTGAATTTTAGTAGCGCTTACCATCCACAAACTGATGGGCAGACAGAAGTTGTTAACAGGTCATTGGGAAATTTGTTGCGTTGTCTTGTACAGGATAATTTGAGAAATTGGGACATTAAGCTATGCCAGGCAGAATTTGCTCATAATCATGCAGTAAATCGTAGCACGGGATTCAGTCCGTTTCAGATTGTTTATTCAAATTTACCCAGGGGACCGTTGGATTTAGCAATTGTACCACAGTCAAAGAGAACAGTTAAACGAGCTGCTGATTTTGTTGATGAGCTGACTGAATGTCATAAAATCATTCAGGAACGGTTGGAGAAATCGAATGAGAAGTATAAGAAGTCTGCAGATTTGAAACGTCGAAATGTTGAATTTAAAGAAGGTGATTTGGTTTATGCTGTATTGACAAAGGATCGTTTTCCGGTGGGTGCTTATAACAAGTTGAAAGCGCGAAAAATTGGTCCAGTTGAAGTTTTGAAGAAAATTAATGAGAATGCTTATCGATTAAAGTTACCGAATGATGTTTATACTTCTGATGTTTTTAACATCAAACATTTAATTCCATATCATGGAGGTGAGATTGTTGAGGAAAAATTTACAAATTCGAGGTCGAATTTCTGTCAACCAGGGGAGGATGATGCAGATCAGGCCAAAGGAATGAATCATTCACGAACTAGGATAGTACTTATGAGTCGTTTCCGACTTAAAGGCTCACGGGAGAAAAGCCTACGAGTTAAGATAAGTCGTTCACGACTTAAGGAGTTGGCTATAGGTCGTTTCCGACCTAAGGGAGAACTTTTGGACCGTCCACGACTCAATGAAACACAGGAAGAAAAGGCACGAGTCACTGAGAAGGAGCTGGAGGCGGTCATGAGTCGGGACCGACCTAAGGAGAAAGAGCTACGAGCTAGTGAAGCCGAGTTACGAGTTAATGAAGCACGAGTTAAGAGCCTAAGTCGGCTACGACTTAACAAGAGAGGAAGCAGCCACGACCTAACTGAGTCATGCGGCAAGGAACTGGGAAGCTTGAGTCGTATGAGTGTTGAGTCGGTCAGTTGATGAGTCGGTTGAGTCGTGAGTCGCTTGGCAAGTTGAGTCGTTAATTGTTTTCTTGAGTCGGAGGTGTGGCCATAAGGCTGGGCTTGTTGAGTCGTATACTTTTGAGTCGGTCAGGTGTGTTACTATGTTGAGTCGTGTATCTGGAGTTAGTTAGGTCGGTAACGACCTTGCGTAAGTCGTTTGCCTATTGTTTTGTTGTAAGGAGATGAGTCGTATAGTGTTAAGTCGGTCACGACCTAAGTTGGGTCGTGAGTCGGTGCCGACCTAAGAGTTGGGTGTTGCTTGTTGCGTTGAGTTGAAATTCTCTATAAATAGCGTGTGTGTTGTAATTTTTGTGGTTGTTGATTTTTGAATAAAATTCCTTTTTGTTAGCTTTGTGCTTTCATACCAATTGGTAGTTGAGTGTAATCTCCTATCTCCTCTTTCGGTTAATCGAGTGCGCTCGATTCAACGATCGTAGAAGCCGATTCACGGAATCTAGTGCGCTAGATCAACGTGCGAAGAATCGTAGATCTTTAAACACGGTATAGTGCGCTATCAACGTGTTTGAGATAGCTAGAGTTCGGTATCTTTGGATCAACGAACTTGGGCATTTGGTATCTTCAACTCACCGATTGCTACATTTCATCGATCGAAGTGTTGTTCGAATTATCCGCTGCGTCAGGAGTGATTTGTGATTTGTGGGTGGTGACGCGTGGTGGTGGTGCGGCGGTGGACCGCCGTGCATGTGCACGGCGGTGAGGAAGGGCCTGGGTATTTTTAACCCGTGTGAAACGCGAGAGGGTTCGCGTGTTTACTTCGAGTTTTGTTCCTGGGTCGAGAGAGTGAAGCGCGTGTGTTTTTCTTTAAAGTTTCAACAGTTTTTAAACTTAAGTTCCAAAAAAAAAAAAACAGAAAAGAACAGAGGAGGAAGGAGAGAAGACTGGAGTTTGACGCGAGAGATGAAATGGATGGACTCGAGTGCTACCCGAGTTGAGCACGGTGTATGCTTCGGGTTTTCAATGCCTGGAATTTTGTTAAGTTTGTTAACTGTAATTTAAGTTAAAGTTTTATAAGCTAGCATTAATCAGGTTATTAATGTTTACAAACAATATAAGCCAAGAAGAACTTTAAAGATTTATAGAAAACAAGAATGAGTTAATTATTTAAAATCAAAGTTAATTATGTATGTAATACATTTTATAATTGCTATTTAATAAATAGTCAAAGTATAATCAAAATTTGTAATTAAATATTTTAATAATCTTGTTTGTAATTAAGAATTTAATTCATCATTGATAGTTAATAAATTAACAAATCATAGTTAACAGATTAAATAATTAATTAATGATTAAACGATTAAGTTGATTAATAATTAATGGTTAATTAAATAAATAATAATAATTAATTGCGTAATTGAGTTTTATAAATCAATAATGAAGGTATTGATTAGTAATTAAGAATTAATTCATTAATTTAGT
The DNA here is from genome assembly GCA_030765085.1 of Allium cepa. Classification (NCBI taxonomy): domain Eukaryota; kingdom Viridiplantae; phylum Streptophyta; class Magnoliopsida; order Asparagales; family Amaryllidaceae; genus Allium; species Allium cepa. The sequence continues at coordinate 197,107,387 of CM060939.1, read as the reverse complement.
GGATAATTAATAAGTAATTAATAAATTGAAATAAGTTAATTTATTAGTAATTAATTAAGCAAAGAATAAAATATAATTTACTTGTGAGTATGCAATTAAGTTTAAAAAAATCAAACATGTTGATATAAATCAATGACTTTATTTGATTTCCTCTGATGTTTATTTATTTCTGTGATATTCTAGATATATCTGTGATGATTGTGTATGATTTATCTGTATTAAATTGCTATATGTTTATCTGATGTTATTTATCTGTGTTAAATTGCTTTATGAATTCAATTGTTAAATTTAAACTGTTAAGTTAATTAGACAACTTGGACTTTAAAATGGCGTTTGGATTTCGATGAGACCGGGATCGGATATTAATTGATATTCCGAAAACCACATCGATCCAAATTAAACGTTAGGTCATGTAATCTCAAGTGAAGATCGAGATGGTGCTTTCGGAATGCAAGGGTTATCGTCGTTAACTCTGAGGGCGATTCCAAAACGAGTGTAACGAGATAATGCCTTCGGTTTCGTTCGAAGCCGGAACGAACTTGTAAGGATTGAATGCTTTCAGCACATCGTCAGGTGGACGATGAGCATTCTAAGAAATATGTTCTAAAAAGTTAAACGCAGCCTCAAGCCTCATCAACCGGGAATGGCTAAAGCAGGGGATGTGCAACAAGGTTAGGTGGGTCATGCCCAAGCAGGACGAGGTATACCCCTGTCTTGATGTCCCTTTTATTCGGCTGTGTGGGCGGTTGGTCCGCAGCCAACTGCGGGGTTATCTTGTTCGGTACTGTTCAGTAAGGAATGGTTCCGGCCTTGTGTTGCAGGGGAGTTAGGGTGGCACCTTGGTACTGTGATCTAGGCCACGTATTGTGACGGGCGGTACCCCAGTAGCCCTGCCATTGTATGGGATCCAATTTCCAATAAGCGCCGTACGTTTTGATTGTGCCCAACTATGTTGAAATGTGAGATGTAAGCATTTCAGCTATTTCTGTATTTTACTTGAAAACCCTAGACACTATTATAATATCACTGGATTTCCTATAAAATGTTTTGGTTAACGTAAGGTAAAAACTTACCCGTATTTATGTGTGGGAAGTCTTACGTGATACCTTTATTTTAAATGATTTTCAAGTTAAACAACTTTAACCCGTTTACTCATACCAGACCCATGTCTGACCCGGATTTTATTTTCTGTTTTTCATAAACTCTCGGGTACCCAAATTTTTATGGGTAGCCAAGGGATTCAGGATAGCTTTGACGAATTCTGGAGGAGTTGGAGCAGGAGACCAGACGTATGTAGCTAGCTATATAGTTCCGCTGTGTTAGTTAGTTCATGATATTTGAGTTGTATGTTCTGACAGATATGTATATGATAGTCATGTTGTATGAAATTATAAAACTCTGATGTATATAACTATGTAATAGTTATGTTGATATATTATATTTTATTCCATTCCGCTGTGAGATTCTGATGTTGTTATTCTTTCATTTCTTTTCTTTTCTATTTCTACCCCTTTCTTTCTTATTGATGACACGTCTTCCTGGGCTTAGGAAGCCGGGTCGTCACACTTGATGATTGTAAGGTTCTAAGTGATGAGTTGAAAACTGTTTTATGGGAATCAATTCAAGTATTGAAAAGTAAATAATTGCACTAGTTAAAAGTTGTTTTGCAATTCCATCTAGGCACTAGTTAAATCATTGCACTAGTCAAATGTGCGTGCGTGTGTGTATACCAAGTATGGTAAATGTGAGTGTTGTATGTTTGGTTTTATAAGATTTCAAAGAATAATGGATTTGAGCACATATTGCTTCAACTGCAAATACGAAGTGTTTAGTGCAAATGGTTTGGGATATAGAGGGATTTCGATTAATCCAAATTTCAAAGGTTGTATCTTCATTTGATTTGAATTTCAATTAATATGATATGTCAGGTTTTAGGACTTCAAGTATGTTTGGTTCCATATATACTTAAATATAGTTTCTTATACATTTTAACCTCTTTGGGGTTTCAAGATTTGTAGTCTTGAATGTATAAATAGTTATGAGTACACGTATGAATTTATGTATAAAGGAAGTGAAAAGGTTTAAAGAAATTTATGTATAAAGGAAGTGCGAAAGTTTTAAATAAATTTATGTAAATTTCATTACATTCGAGCATATCAAATGCACTTTATTTTGGACATTTATGAAATCTTTGAGTATAGGCACCAAGTGTTTATGAAAATCAGGTTTGTGAAGATGAATGAATTTTGAATCTGTAAAAGTTTGAATTATATATCATAGTATTTCAAAGTAATATAAAATTCGTGTGTAGATAGGTTTTGAGTGCGAAAATTTTAAAGTAATGTTAATATGTATAATTTTTAGATACATATCAAGTTCATTTTAGGAAATCTTAGGGATATGAATAAATACCCTATCATAAGTTTTGGAAATGATGATAATTTTGTCTATGTATGAGTCTTAAGTGTATAAGTTTTGGTTTTAAATAAATGACAACTCTTAAGTATCAATTAATTTTGAAGTATTTCTGACTATGGGCAATGTCAAATTTTAAAAGTATAATAACACGAACTATGGATGGATACTTAACATTGGATACGGGGATAGTCCAGTCACATTAAATTTTATAAGTATGAGCTTTACGTTGCAAGAATTTTTATATACAAATGATTTCATATAGATAAGTATCAATTCTGAATGTGCGGGTGATCTTGTATATACTTATTTTTGTGAAAATTTGGTTATGAATGCATATATATGATGCATGAAATGTCATATATGGCTTTAAACATGTTACCTCTTGAACGTGTAAATTTACACAAAATTTTATAATAACTAAGTGTGCACATGATTTCAAAGTATTTTATTTTCAAGTACACCATATTCAAAGATGCCTGCTTTCAAGTGAATACATCTTAAACTCTAAAATTGTAGGTATATATACATGTAAGCTTTTTAGTGAGTGATAATTTTAACAGCCGCTCTTATATGTGTGCATAAACTTTATAATCCATATATAATTCATAAATATCCTGTATAGCTTCAGTCTGTCCTATACATTTATGTGCGAATACTCCGACTACGAGGTTAATTGTGGTCTTTAGCATTAAACTTCAAACTGTATATACATTTACAAGATGCAACATACATCAAAAACCTCGAAATGGGAATACTTTGGATAAATTCAAATATTTTCATGTATTATTGCAGGCTAGATTTAAATTGGAAGAGTATTGGCAAAAAAAGCTGCATTTCAGCAAATGGGAATACTTTAGAGATCCTCGAAAAGCAAATTGGTGCAAAAAATTAATAAAGCAGAGATAGAAGAGGAAAGACTTGATCTGAAACCGGCCAACATCAAAAGCATGATAGAATGGAGAAAGTTTGTAAAGGAAAAAACAAGTATGGTGTTTAAGGTAACATAAAAGAAAACAAGTATAATTACATTCTTTTTTATATGTTATTTTCAATATGTTTTTTGCACTAGTTACTGAGTTCTAACACCTTCCAATATTTCCAGAAACGAAGTGAGAAATATACGTCCCTTAGGAATAAACAACTTCCACATACATCTAGTCGTAGAGGAATGGCTAAATTGACCGAGGACCTGGTTAGTTAATTAACCATAGCATTATTGCATAGGTATTTAATACCTATCATTTTATTTATTTAATGTTATTCTAAATTTAGAAAGAGTAGAGTTCAGATCCATTGTCCATAACTACAGTTGATGTTTGGATTAAATCTCAGATTAGAAAGAATGGTGAACCAGTGAGCATGGATGCTGCAAATACTAGTGTAAGAATTTTTTTATTTTATCGGTATATTAAAAATTGTATGAAACTATGATAATTTTACCATCATACATTATTTGTATGTAATTAATTTATGTAGGCGGAGTTTAAAAAATTAGATAACCTATCGCAGTCCAGTTCGTCGTATAATGTCAAAGAAGATGCTATTGCACAAGTACTGGGGCAATATAAACCACGACATTTAAGGGCAATGGGAAAGGGCTGCACCTTAGCCAAGCTAACTTTGTCATGGTCCAGAGATAAACAAGTACCTCAGTGTCAACAACAAATAGCAGAATTGCAGAGTATGTTAAAAATGCTGATGGACAAGAAGGTAAACTTTTATTGAAAGATGTTAACAAGCATGCTACTCAACTCAGTATACATTAGTATTAGCATGTAAAATATACAATGATGTATGTGTTTTTATATACTAAGGTTTTCTAAATGCTTTGGCACACAAACTTCAAAAGAAGGGAGCACACATGAATTGGTAAAAAATAAATATATTACTGAAGAAACAACACTTGGATTTTATTTTTTGATCCAGTAATTAATATAATTTTTGGTGCAATAATTGTAGGTCAATGCTAATGTATGTGAGCTATTATATTAGGACGGAACATCTAAAGTTGTTGCCGAAGGGAGAGGGGTGTCTACTGAACCAAATGAGGTTGTCGGTGGCATTCGTATTGGACCAAATGCGGTGAGCATTGTTATAAATTGCATGGATAAACCAGATGCTTATTTATGGAGACCTACACCTCATATGTCAGTATTAGGAAACGGTGAGAATAAGGTGGTACCATGACCAACTACTTGCATTAAGATGACGCTGCAAGGAAACTTGAATGAAGTTAGTACGGTAAATTTTCTCTGCATACTATCAACCGACAATTGTAGCTCGACTTTTTTATTCATTTCAGTCAACATTTTTAATAAGACATGAAATAATTTACTTTTCTGTGCATACTATATGTTTATATTTTTCATTTTTAGAGTAACTGCAGTGTCCAACACAATAGATGCAAGATTTATGATTGAAATGAGGGTGATGTGATACTTGTCGAAGGAAGAATCTGCTCCGGTGATTCAGGACATATTGTGAATGGTATTCCGCTTGGTCCATCTACCGTTGTGGTTTTGGTCAACAATGTAAAAAAAGGAGATGCTTACTTATGGCGACCCACAACTGATATGTTGTGTATTAGAGATGCAGTTGGTAGGAAAGTAGCATGGACAAAATCAAAAGTTGAAGCTGAAAAAGGAAATGTTGCAACTTCTTCTTCTGGACTCGGACCCATAATCTCAAAGAAACCAAACCAATATATAAGTACATATTTTGAAGTGTTTTAATGTATGTATGTTTTCTACATAATAACCTCGTTTTTTTCCAGCCAATTGCAAAGTTGATAATAAATAATAAATGCAAGATAATTGATGTGGGTGAAAAAATTGAAGTGGTGGCTGAAGGAACTATCGCTTCAACTGATCCAACATCGATGGTCCATTGTCGTCCATTGGGATGTGATGTTGTAAAAGTTTGGGTAGATTTCGTAAGAGTTCCAAATGTAGTGCTATGGAGACCTACATCGGAGTTGACATGCGTGGAAGATGCTTTTGGTACCACCATAGCTTGGCCGATCTCAAAAGTCATTGGGGTAACAAAATAAAAGGTGTGATTTCTATTATATATGAAAAGTTATTATTTTAATAGTTAGCCTCCTACTTTTTGCAAAGTTGTTGATCTATAAAAGGTGTGATTTCTAATATATTTATGTTGGAAAAATATTCATGAGTGAGTTGATTGCTTAGTAGTGTCATATATATAAAACAGTACAATTCCACGAATAAGTTATCGTATTTTTCATCCAGCAACACTACTGAATATCATATATTTAATAGATAAATCTGCCTAAAATCGAATGTTCGATGCTCTTTTAGCTGGTTGTTTCAAAGTTCAACCGTAGCAAAGAAAAAAAAACATATTTGTTGCAATTTTTTAGTAATTTCAATTACACACATAATGATAATAAATTGAACAAAAATTATTTTCTTTACTAGGAATAAAAAGTAAAAATATTGAAGATAATGTACAACGATGTTGTTAATATCGTTATTGGATACTTATCGAGCAAGTACTGATATAAGATATCTGCAATACAAGTAAAATTCGAATTATATTGGTGAAATATCATAATTATCGTTATAGTCCTTACTATGTAATAATAACCTAAAGATATATGATGTTCTAAATACCAAGATGAAACGGTAATTTAGTAAATTATTTATGAAGAAAATAAACATTTGAAAAGAACAATCTGAAATTTGGGCAATAGATAAAAACAAAATTAGCATACATGCTTTTATATTTAGAGCCATCCATCGTTTAGAATAATTGAATATGGGGGTTTAACTTTTCCATATCAGTATTTTTTAATAATTGCATATATTGATGATACAAATGGTATTTTGTTAATTTTTCTAAAAAGTGAACTATGATTTCAGGCAGAAATTTTTTGCAAATCTTGAGAAAATTTTAGTAAATCCTGAATTTTTGTTGCTATGTGATTGATGAAACTCTGATTTTCGGTTGTTAAATTTTCTGGTGAAGAATCAATGCATTCTGAATCAGTTTCAGCATCTTCAATTGGGACAAATTCACGTGTGTTTGATGTTTGTACTTTTTCAGGATGATCTGAAACATAATTTAATAGCCTGAAATATGATTTGGTTACTTGAAATAGAAATTGATTGCATTGTTGTTTCAAAATTTAGTGATTCTAAAAAATATAGTTTCCATGTTTATAAATTTTGATATATAGCTGTTGTGTTTATAAATCCTAACATATATGGTTGCTGTGTTTTATAAATACTAAAACATATGGCAACCATGTGCCGATGTAAGTATATAGTATGTGTGTGTCTTCAGGTGTGTGTACAAAGTGAATGTTCTGGCGTGTGTATTTTTAAGTTTGAAGACCCTATAACACATGGACTGTATCCTGGTATCAGAAATTTCTTTAACTCATAGTTTAACAAAAGCAGGCCAGTCTGGACATTATGACATATATGCAATTGATTGTGGAGTTGATATTCTAAACATATTTGAAGTTGTTTTGATTGAAATAATTTCAAGTTTCATATAATTATCTAATATATCTGTAATGTTGAAGTTTATAACTGATAACAAAAGTTATTAACCTTGGGTTGATATTGCTGTCATATTTCATTGCACTAAATATTTGATCTGGAGAGGACATATGTCAGCTTGAATTTAATTAACTATTGAAGTTTATCAATCGAAACAAAGTAGAAGGTAGATGTAGAGTTTACAGTAGGAATGAAAATGAATGCACCTGGAAACAATTTGTATGGTTATTAATGCTAAAAAAGTGTTGTAAATTATATTTTGGTAGATATGTAACACATAGATGGAATGCTATTTTCAAAAAAATTACACAGAGCTAGAGGTGCATTTGTTAAAGACTTTTAAATACACAACATTTAACATTGCAAGAATAAATTTTGTCGTCGATAACATTGCTGAACCGATGACATATATATACATACTATGTATGTACATTTCTCTTTCACAACTTACAATGGGTTTCTTAGGTAGGAAAGTTAGAATATTTTCAGAATAAGTTGATTGGAACTATTTGAATTATCACTTTGTACAAATTTAGATAACCATGCAAGCCATTTTCTTCCATATATATATTTATGTGAATTAAAGTAAGTTGTTACATACCTTGACCTAAACAATTTTCATAGATAGAAAATATTTGTGTATTTTTCACATCAAAAAGTTTGAAGTTTTTATTATACAAGTAGCGCTCATATTATGATATAAGGGAAAAAGGTACTGAGCTCGACATTATGGCATATAATGGTGAAAGTGAAAAATAAATTCCTAGAGTGATCTGAGACTGTTTTGAGGGAAGAACCTCTGTAGCTTTTGCATTGTATTTGAATGAGTGTGTTCTGGTCTTGCCTTACCATGTACACTAGTCCCTTTACAAAAATATTCCTGATACTTTAAGTGTATACCTTAAGCAGCATGTTTCTTGCCTGCTTTAAATATATTTTATTGAATTTTGCAGATGAATTTTTGGACTTGCACATAGTTAAGTCTGGTCCTTTTTGCAGTGGTTGTACATTTCTAATAGGGTAGCTAAGAACATTACAAATTATGGTTACACCTTTTTTATTCAATAATCAAGTTTTAGATCCTCATTGTTGATTAATACTTGTCTACAGTTGGATGAACTCCTCTGAAGAAATAATCAGTTGCTTATGGATTTGCTTAGCTAGTTGTTTATGGTATTTTCTTAGCTAGTCATCTACGTACGGATTTTACGGTAGTTCAGTTGTTTATTTCATTTTTTTTCTAGTATTTCAGTTGTATAAACTTCTCTACGTATGGATTTTATGTTAGCTTTTGTCTTGAAACTACTGTATTTATGTACTAGTTGTGTGACTATGTACGGTTATGTACTACTTCTATTTCAATGTATGGTAATGTACTACTTGTGTTTATGGTAGTTAATTTGTTCACGTATTTTTTGTTTATTATTGAACTATTTATTATTACTGTTTAACATAAATTATGAATAAAGTGAATTAGAGAGTGAACGAGCTTGCAGAATGTGAGAGATAGACAAAGAAAAGCAAATATATTTAGTGGTGTTTATCAAACGCTACGGTAAAACTATAATGGCAGAAAAAACGCAACAAAAAAATATTGTTGCGGTGAAGTATACAGCCTTTAAAATGATCAATCTATAGCAGCGTCTATTTAGTGGCGTTTAGAAAATGCTACAGAAAAAATATGTTGAAAAAAATCGCTGCCAAAAAATAGGGTGGCAGAAAAAAAGAAACGAAAAAAATATTGTTGCGGCGAAATATATTATGGAATATAATAAACGCAGCTATAAGGTTTGGGTTTAAGTTGTAACCCAAACATCACTTTTGGTGGTGTTTCAACATGCTACAAAGAAAGATTTACGGTGGCATTTTTTTGTCGCCGCAATAAGGCACATTATAACGGCGTTTACAAAAACGCAACCAAAAATATTAGTTTTTTAGTTGCATGTCGCATGGCGGCGTTCTCCAAAATGCCATCATAAGTTATGTTGCGTTTTTTGTGCGCCACCAAAAGTACTTTTGGGTGTAGTGTCTGGACTTATTTATGGTTCTCGGAGTTTCGAGATTTCTAATTGCCTAGATCTTTTCGGGATTTGCCTCGATTCCTCCAGCGTTGAGGATGAACCAAAGGAATTTTCCGGATGTGAGTCCAAAGTGACATTTCAGTGGATTGAGCTTCAACCTTTATTCTCGAAGGATGCTAAACATTGATTTCAAGTCTCTAACATACTCAGCGGAGAACCGTGACTTCACTAGCATATCGTCCACATATACTTCCATGGTCTTTCCGGTCTGGTTGGCAAACATTCGATTGACTAGTCGTTGGTATGTTGCCCTGGCATCCTTGAGTCCTAAAGGCATGACTTTGTAACAGTAGAGTCCCAGATTGGTCATGAAGCTATTATGTTCTTGGCCAGGTAAGTGCATGGGTATCTGGTTGTAACCGAAATAATCATAAATAAAAGATAACAATTCGTACCCAGCCGTTGAATCTACGAGCTAATCAATTCGGGGAAGTGCAAAACTGTCTTTCATGCAAGCTTTGTTCAGGTCTGAGTAATCAACACATGTCCTCCATTACCCGTTCGACTTTCAGACAAATACGGGATTGGATACCCACTCCAGGTATAAGGCATCTCGAATAAACCCATTCGATTTCAATGTATCGACGTCTTCTTTAAGGGCGACAGATCTCTCTAGATCCATACCACGCCTTTTCTATTTGACCGGGATATACCGTGGGTCAATATTCAAAGTGTGGCTCGCGATGTCTAGCGAGATCCCACACATATCAGAATGCGTCCAGGCGAATATGTCGAGGTTCACATGGAGAAATTCAATCAATTCCTCATGTGTCTGTTGGCTTAACTGAGATCCAATCTTTAACATCTTTGAATCGTCATCATCGTCGATCGGGACATCGATTGTCAGTTCGGCCGAGGAAGCTTGACTGTCTTTAGTTTCATACTCACTTCCAGTATGTCTCGGGTCAAGATCCCTTTAGGATTGGTTGGGGTGCCCGGGCATGGGCCAAAGCACCAATTGTCAATTATCAGCAAAACTAATGCAGATAGATTCTTTTACGCCCTTTCCTTTTTCCTTTCGCTGCGAGAGAGAACATATATATATATATATATATATATATATATATATATATATATATGATTATATTATTGTACCTATTTACAATTATTATTTTATTTATGATACTATCGATATATATCGATAGTATCATAAATAAAATAATAATTGTAAATATGTGCAATAATATAATCATATATATATACGTTCTCCCCCGCGTAGCTCAGCAACATAACAGGCTCGTCCAGCAGCCTGATCTCCTTGAACGATTTCAACTCCACGATCAGTGGGAAACTTTAGATTCAAACACCATGGGGCAATGGCTGCCCTGAATTCAGCAAGGGCCGGTCGACCCATGAAAGCATTATAAGGGGAGTCTATGTCCGAAACAACAAAGTGCAATATCCGGACTCTCCGGCGTTCTCCAACCCCCAACTCCACTGTTAGCTCCACCACTCCAGTGGGTATAGTAGCACTCCTATGGAAGCCATGGATTCGAGACTGGCAAGGTTTTAAATCTTTGGCCTCCATCTTCATTTGATCATATGCTCGCTTAAACAAAATTTTCACAGAGCTTTCACTGTAAACCAAGATCCTCTTCATCCAAGCAGGACCTACTTGAGCAGATATGACAAGTGGATCGATAGTGGGGGCTTCGACCTTATCGGTGTATCTGTTTTGGAACACGATGTCGTCAGTAATCATCTTCTGTTGCTTGGTCGGAGCCCCATCATCACAACTACTACAACAATCGAAGTCTACATGCCTGATAGAGCTGGCATACGATTCCATTTCCCTCCAGCTTTGGTCTACTGGATGAGTACCGCCACTCACAGTGTTTTATCACCAACCTCCCGCCGGTTCGAGCGGGTTCCTCCTATCTTGCATGATTAGGTATATTATTCTGATTCGATGGGCGCACACCTCCAGACTGCGGCGCCCACACAAACTGTTCCAACTTCCTCTCTCTAATTAAATTCTCGATGACATCTTGCAAATGACGACACTCTTTTCTATTGTGGCCATAACTCTCGTGAAACCTACAAAATTTACCTGTTTGGATCTGCCTCTCTGATGATGGCTTTGGAGTAGGCTTCTTGTACTGCATAGTATTGCAGGTTTGAAGATTAACATTCTCTAGCAACGTGTTCAGTGGAGTGTAGTTGTCAAATATTGGAGCTCTACGTTGCGGACCACGGTTCTGACCCCGCTTTCTATTCTGATTCCCACTGTCTTTCTACTGAGGTTGTGTATTCTGAATATTCAATTGTACTTTCCCGGAGCTCTCCCCGAACTTTTTAACTACAACATTACTTTCGATCCTTTCCATGCTCAGCCCTGCATCATCCTGCTTCCTAGACTGTTTCGCATCCTCCCATCTCAAGAATTGGTCTAAACAATTAGTGTAACGACCCAACTTCCAGACTTCAGGAAGTTGCATCGTTAATAAGAAAGAAAGGGATAGAGAATAGAAAGAAAGAGAAGAAAGAAGAGACAACACATCAGAATCTAAACAGCAGAACGAATAAATTATATTAATAAACATAAAATATTTACATAGTTTACAACCATTATCAGAGTACACAGATAATACAACACATACTAGACAGTTATAAACACCTGTCTAGTATTTACAACATAATACAATCTCAGAGTCAACACAGAACACACAGCGGAATCCTAATATCTAACGCAGAAGCCTCCTGCTCCATTGCTCCTCCAATACTCGTCAAAGCTAACCCGAATCCTAACTTGAATCCTTTGGCTACTCGTAAAAATTTGAGTACCTAAGAGTTTATGAAAAACAAAAATAAACTCCGGGTCAGACATGGGTCTGGTGTGAGTAACAGGTTAAAGTTGCTTAACTTTTAAAAACCTTTAAAAAGAAATGTATCACGTAAAACTTCCTACACATAAATATGGAAAAGTTTTTACCTTACGCTAACTAAAACATTTGATAGGAAATCCGATGATATTATAATAGTGTCTAGGGTTTTCAAGTAAATATGAAATAGCCGAAATTGTTACATGATTAAATTCCAGCTACTAGCCACAAAAGTGGGTAATACAATTAAAACCACTGGCACTTATTGGATTTTGGATTCCATACAATGGCAGGGTTACTAGGGTACCGCCCTCACAGTACGTGGCCTAGATCACCGTACCGAGGATTACTCCCTTCATCCCCTGCAACACAAGGTTGGACCCGTTCCTTACTGAATAGTTCCGAACAAGACAACCCCGGCAGTTGTCGCGATTCAACCGCCCAACACAGTAGAAATAAAAAGGGACCTCTAGACAGGGGTAAATCTTGCTCTCAAGTGGGGGCTACCCATGAAGCCTTGTTGCACCTCCCCTGTTTTAGCCATTCCCGGTTGATGAGGCTTGAGGCTACGATTACCTTTATAGGACATCAAATCTTAGAATGATCATCGTCCGCCTGACGATGTGCTGAAAGCATTCAATCCATACAAGTTCGTTCCGGGTTCGAACGAATCCGAAGGCACTATCTCGTTGCACTCGTTATTGGAATCACCCTTAGAGTCAACGACCATAGCCCTTGCACTCTGATTCACCATCTCGAATATATAAGCACTATTCCGTCAAACTCATTACGGAATCACCCACAGAGTTATACTGACGTATAGCCCTTACACCTCGAGTCTTCACTTGCTCCACTTAGATTAACGACCTAACTTTTAATTGGAATCGATGTGGTTTTCGGATTCCAAATATGGAAACCCGATCTCGGTCTCATCGAAATCCAAAGCGTGTCTTTTAGGTCCAAGTTGTTTTAAGTTTAAAACAATTCAATTTAAACTATCTATATACACACAGATAGATACTTCACATCATCATACAAGATAATCAACAATATTATCATAAACAAGTGATCTATATCATCATCATAACTTGGTAATCTACATTATCATCACCCATAGATAACTCATACTATCACAGTGCAACCAATGCATCCATAACACACAATATTAATCTCATATCTGAGATTCAAACCATTCAGGGCAAACCATATCATTCATTTTAAGCAAAGATCTATAGTCACACCATCTATAATTAATTTAAAATGAATTAAATTAATTACTTTTATCTCTAATTAATTTAAAGTGAACTAAATTAATTACTTACCTTTAATTAATTTAAAATGAATTAAATTAATTACTTCTACATTTAAAACTTGCTTACTTAACCCTTAATTGATTACAAATCAATCAATCAATTATCCTCAGATTAACCACCTTAATTAATCACCCTTGATTAATTATCCTTTAATTACATCCAAGTAATTATCTTTAATTAATTTACAAATTAATTATCCTTAACCATAGTCAGTAATTAACATTTAATTACTTCATTATATTAATTAATTACTTCCTTAATCACTTATCATTGATTAAGTACATTTAATAATAAATTCAACTGATTAATCATCCTTGATTTATCTCATTTGTAATTAATTACCTTTAATTAATTACATCACTTAATTATTTCCAAAAGACTTAATCAATGCTTAAATTAATTACACTAAGTAATTAATTATTAATTTCTTCACAAAGAAATTACCTTTGATTACACAAAGTAATTTATTCTCAAAACTCTTCTCTACTTTAATTAATTACTTCTCATAATTTACTTATCTTAATTACTTCTCTAAGTAATTATCCATTACTGATTACTTATCATCTCATTAAATGATTATTCTAAATTAATTAAACTTAATTAATTAATTTAAACTAATCAAATAAGTTAATTAATTACAAAGAGTAGTTAATAACTTTAATTATTTCCATAAAGTAATCATACTTAATCAAGTTCCATAATTGATTATCAAATTTAATTAATCTATAATTAATTATCAAAATTAATTAATAAATAATTCCAAGTTAATGACCTTCATTAACTTAATAACAAATTATTAATTACTTTTCTTCTAAGTAATTAACTTAAATTAATTAATATTAATTACAAGTTTAATTAACCTTAATTAATTTATTCCAATTCTTAATTAATTAAATTAATTAATTATCTTATTTAAATTACCTTATAAATTTAATGATTCAAAATTCATTAAATTCTTTGATTTATTTGGAAACAAAACATCTCTTATTAATGTTTACATTACCATTAACAAGTAATTTTAAACAATTTAACTTAGGATTTGTTTCAAATTATATTTTAAATTTTAAATTTAAAATAAGATCAAACTTAACTTTTAACAAAGTTATAAAACATTCAAAACCTTTAAAATCTTATGCTAAAGATTTTCTTATTTTATAAAAGAAGTTAAAAGAAATTTAAACCCCAAATTTATTTCAAAATACAAATCATATTTAAATATGTTTCAATATCCAAATTTGTCTAAACATTTAAGTTGTCTTTTTAAAACTTCCTTTATTTTCAAAACATTATTTCAAATTGAAATTTGATTCTAGATTTAAACTTAAGTCAAATCTTTACTTTTATTTTCAAGCTTTATTTTAAACTTAAACTTTCTCAACCCCTTTTTAAAATTGTTAAAACATTTTAATTTATAAAATTTTAAATCAGATTTTAAAACTTGGATTCAACTCAGTTTGAAACCATAATTTAAATTTAAGTTTTATTTCTTTTTCTTTTTTTTAAAAAAAAAACTGGCTTCAGATTTAACATATTGAATTAGAGAACTCACACAGGTTTTCAAAGAAACCTGTTAACATCAGAAATGCCCCGAGCTTCCCCTTGTTTTACTTCGAGTAAAACTCTCCACTGCTTCAAGCAAATAATCAAATCACCCGAGAAATACTCGAGTACAAAACCTAGCAACACCCAAACATCAACTGACATTCCTGCTTCACCGTGCATATGCACGGTGATTGTAGCCACCTCCGGCCACTACCCAGCCAACAAACAAGTCGCCGTCCATCACTGCATCCAATCGCGACCATCAAAAATTCACCTCCCATTCGAAATCGCAATCGAGTTTCTCCAACCCAAATCAGAAACCTGGCAAAATGCAGGAACAACATCATCAACCTAGAAAACCCTCATCTCCCCCTCCTCCGGCCATCGGAGTTTCTAAAACTTTGGCCATGTCTTCGTCCATCCCCTAGCTTCCCTTTCCCAGCGTACCAGAGAACTCGATCAACCAGGGTATCAATGCCGATCCAATTCCAAAGCATACCCAAAACTAGGTCAACGATCCCCTATTTTTCCCATCACCACCGATCACTCATCCATCGCCAGAAGGAAACACAACCTTCCTATCACTCGTGATCATCAGAATTTTCTCCAATTACATTTTCCAGTAAAAGCAGTAATGCTCTTAAACCCCATTATTAAAAATCATGATTTTTGTTTTTAAAAATTAAATTTAAGTTTTATCTTTTGATTCATGTACCTGAATCTATAAATCTTGAAGATAGAAATTTAACCTATTTTGAATTTGTACTGATGTTTATTCATTCCAAAGACAATATAAATTATTTTGATTCAAACATAATTTTTTAAACTGACAACCATGGTTCAACAACCAATTTTATTCAATATTTTAAGTCTTTACAAGATTATATCAAGAGCTAGATATTTTTTTTTTTTAGAAACTGTCCTGGAACTAAAATCAGGGACAAGAAAATCCGAATACAGTGCATGCACATAACTACATATCCATATATATACACACACACAGAGATTTTAAAAAAAAAATGTATTCACAAGCAAACTATATTTCAGAGATATGCAACCATTTTATAAACTCTTATTTTTAAAATAGTGATGTTACTCACCTGATGTTTTGAAAGCAGAGCACAAAATTTCCTGGAAAGCTCTTGATAAAACTTATGTTGCTTATTGTTAAAAACTTGCATGCAGGCCATTTGAACTTTGAACTAGCTGTTAGAAACTTGCATGCATGCATATGTTTTTATTTTTGATTACCAGAATGTTGAAATGCAGAGCCTTTGCTTCCAGAAAACAGTGCAGGTTTGGCTTTACTTCCAGATTTATAGTTGCGTGCAGGTTCTTTTTTTTTTTTAGAGTTGCAAATTGATTTCAGGCATTTGAATTGAATAGCTACAGGTTTATATGGTTTGCATTACAAGTTTGAGCATGATTCAGAGGGTTTTGGCTTGGAGGAACATTGTTTCCAGAGAAAGAAATGCAGGCTTGAATATTGTTTTTAAACTGGAAGGAGCCTGTAGGCTTAGATGCATGAAGATTTTTCAATTGCAGAATTGCTTCATGTTAATATTTGATTTGCATGTTTGAGTTTAAGGATTTACTTTGGAAAGGAATTACAGATTGAATTGAAGAGGGTTTTGAAATGGATTTAAGATATTTATTTGGTTTTGAGAAATTGTTATTGATTTATTTTCAGCTGAAAACATATTTTCTTATTTTGAAGAGAGAAAAAATGAAGATTAGAAAGAAGGAGATTGAAAAAAACATGCTTTTATGTAAGTGTAATTGATTTATTTTACAAATTAAAAGAAAAAGAAAAATAAAAGACACTTTTCTTAAATTTATGCTAACACATGTCTTTACAAGATTAGAATCTTAACACTTGTCACAATATCTCTTAATATATTTACATGTGTTTCATAAATGAATTTTATTTGTTTTTATTTATTTTAAAAGGTAAATAAAACTCTTTCTTTACTTATTAATACTTATGTATATAAATCATTTTCATATATAAATATTTATGCATTTCTTTTTAAAGAAAATGAAATAAAACAAATCACATAAAAATGAAAGCTTATCAAATAATTCAAATATGTTTATTCTTCAAAATTAATTCAAATTCAAATTCTATTCATACGTTTAAAAATTCCATTTTAAAACTATTTTATATTAACATATTTAATTTTGACAATAATGATTTTGTCTCTTTAAAACATAACATATTTATTAATTTAAATAATTTATAAGAGAAGTTATAAATTACTTATCTTATTTAACTTAATTAATTACATTAATGGTTTTATATACAATTGGTATTTTTAAATTTTTAAATAATTCCAAATTATAATTATTAAGCTATATTCAAAAATAAATAAAATAAACTTTTGTTTATCTTATTTAAAATTTAAAATATGTTTAAAATTAAATTATACAATTTAAAACAATCTCTTTAAGTATTTTAAACCAATTAGTTATTTATTAAATAAAATAAAAATCTTCAAATTATTAAAAACGAATATTAGAATTTAAAAACAAGATTTTATTTGTTTATTAATCTACAAATCAAAACCTATCTATTTACAATATATATACATTTATACATTATAAATAGAAAGTAATTTATTAGCTTTTAAAAGATAAAATTCGCCAATTAAACATTTATTTAATTGGATTATTAAATCAAGTTAATTTTTATTAAACAAAATTTTATCAAATCAATTTAATTTTAAATACAGATTATTAACTTGATATTGCTAAAATTTCCGGGATATCACATTCCTCCCCCCTTAAAAGAATTTCGTCCCTGAAATTTAAAAGCAAAGGTAATTTAATAATCCCATTAAAGATTTTATTTAAAACACAAGCATACATCAAAAATATGCTAACAACCATATCAACCAATTTATCTAATCAAACAAATTTAATTATCGAGATAAAATTCTGGATAAAATTTTCACGAGTTTCCCAAGTGTGTATATGCATATATATACCGGGATACTTGCCCTATATAACCCAAACAATCAAAATTACTAAGCTATAGAGCTCCTACTTATCCAGATCTACAGAACTAAATAGGATATCAAACTATAGACGAGTCTGACTCAACAGCCAATCCTTTCTGAACAGCTGGTTCCACTTCCAAAAATAACTCATACACGTACTCCATCAGAAATACGTGAAACTCATTAAATCCAATTATCCAAACTGGCAATTCAACTCTTGCTGATTCCACTAGTAACAATCTAGACCAAAAACAATCCAACACAACGATCTCCTCAAAATCAATCCAAAATAAAAAACACAACTCTACTCTTCAAACCTCAAAAGAACAAACTCACTTCTTATATCCGGAAAAAACACAGAAACATTCCCAAACTGCTTCCGCTGCACAACTCTAATCTGGAATAGAAGATAATGCTGATGAAGAACACGAGCACAATCTAGACATCACTTCCCAGAAATATGGCTCAACAAATCCATAAAAGAAAACTTAGAAGTTCTACCAATTCTGAGCTGCTTCACCAAACCCTATCTCAAGAAAACATCCTTCTACTAAGCTGAACCACCAATAGCACTCCAGGAATCCAGACGATAAGAAAACTCAATTTTCAGAAGTAGACAAACCTCCGACTTCTCAAAAGACAACCAAAAATTCTTCAATACTTCAAAAGAACATTCAAACTATCGCAAGTCACTTTTGCGATCAATTCAGACCAACTTTCCAAAGAAGACTGTCCTCTCTTTACCCAACAGAACAGCTGACAATTAATTAGCCAATCCAATAAAGTATTGGGTCCACTCTGCTGCTTCTGAACTCCACCTTCAGAATCTACTCAGCCAATCAACTTCTGCCAACACAGACATTCCGAGCTGCACTGCTGACACCAATGCCAAATGCTCCTAGTCAAAGCTCTTTGAGAAACTCAGACCTCAAAGCCAAACACAAATAACTAGCTGAACTCAGCCACATCACCGAATCAGACACACTTCCCAAAACATGTTCCAAAGAAAATATCTTCGGAGACATCCATATTCACTGCATCTCATCACTCGGCTACTACTACCTTAGGTATCAAAATACCATCACATACTTCTGCCAAAACGACTAATCCAAACTCATCTTATCCATCTTCAAAAATAAACTCTGAACCTTAACAGGTTTCCTTCCAGAGATCGATGAAATCTCTACACTACTGCACAACTCACTCGAGACGGTATTAGGTCTACAGTCCCGACAAATACACTTCTAACCTCAAACATTCAAACTCCAATCAATGGTAGTAATCGTGTTACACACACCACTACCTTATCTACCTTTATAACTTATTATCTGAAAAACCCGGACAGGTAATCCAATAGATAGGTAGAAATAAAATATATATATATATATATATATATATATATATATATATATATATATATCAAAACTACAAATACGCTCTCTCAAGATAGACACCACTCCAGAGCCTAGGTATTCACTCAACCTAATGCTCTGATACCACTGTAACTACCCAACTTCCAAACTCCAGGAAGTTGCATCGTTAATAAAAAAGAAAGGGATAGAAAATAGAAAGAAAGAGAAGAAAGAAGAGACAACACATCAGAATCTAAACAGCGGAACGAATAAATTATATTAATAAACATAAAATATTTACATAGTTTACAACCACTATCAGAGTACACAGATAATACAACACATACTAGACAGTTATAAACACCTGTTTAGTATTTACAACATAATACAATCTCAGAGTCAACACAGAATACACAGCGGAATCCTAATATCTAACGCAGAAGCCTCCTGCTCCATTGCTCCTCCAATACTCATCAAAGCTAACCCGAATCCTAACCTGAATCCCTTGGCTACTCGTAAAAATTTGAGTACCCAAGAGTTTATGAAAAACAAAAATAAACTCCGGGTCAGACATGGGTCTGGTGTGAGTAACTGGTTAAAGTTGCTTAACTTTTAAAAACCTTTAAAAAGAAAGGTATCACGTAAGACTTCCCACACATAAACATGGAAAAGTTTTTACCTTACGCTAACCAAAACATTTGATAGGAAATCCGATGATATTATAATAGTGTCTAGGGTTTTCAAGTAAATATGAAATAGCCGAAATTGTTACATGATTAAATTCCAGCTACTAACCACAAAAGTGGGTAATACAATTAAAACCGTTGGCACTTATGGGATTTTGGATTCCATACAATGGCAGGGCTACTGGGGTACCGCCCGTCACAGTACGTGGCCTAGATCACCGTACCGAGGATTACTCCCTTCATCCCCTACAACACAGGGCCGGACCCATTCCTTACTGAACAGTTCTGTACAAGACAACCCCGGCAGTTGTCGCGATTCAACCGCCCCACACAGTCGAAATAAAAAGGGACCTCTAGACAGGGGTAAATCTTGCTCTCAAGTGGGGGCTCCCCACGAAGCCTTGCTGCACCTCCCCTATTTTAGCCATTCCCGGTTGATGAGGCTTGAGGCTACGATTACCTTTATAGGACATCAAATCTTAGAATGCTCATCGTCCACCTGACGATGTGCTGAAAGCATTCAATCCATACAAGTTCGTTCAGGGTATGAACGAATCCGAAGGCATTGTCTCGTTGCACTAATTATTGGAATCACCCTTAGAGTCAGTGACCATAGCCCTTGCACTCTGATTCACCATCTCGAATATATAAGCACTATTCCGTCAAACTAATTACGGAATCACCCACAGAGTTATACTAACGTATAGCCCTTACACCTCGAGTCTTCACTTGCTCCACATAGATTAACGACCTAACGTTTAATTAGAATCGATGTGGTTTTCGGATTCCAAATATGGAAACCCGATCCCGGTCTCATCGAAATCCAAAGCGTGTCTTTTAGTTCCAAGTTGTTTTAAGTTTAAAAAAATTCAATTTAAACTATCTATATACACACAGATAGATACTTCACATCATTATACAAGATAATCAACAATATTATCATAAACAAGTAATCTATATTATCATCATAACTTGGTAATCTACATTATCATCACCCATAGATAACTCATACTATCACAGTGCAACCAATGCATCCATAACACACAATATTAATCTCATATCTGAGATTCAAACCATTCAGGGCAAACCATATCATTCATTTTAAGCAAAGATCTATAGTCACACCATCTATAATTAATTTAAAATGAATTAATTGATTACTTTAATCTCTAATTAATTTAAAGTGAACTAAATTAATTACTTACCTTTAATTAATTTAAAATGAATTAAATTAATTACTTCTCCATTTAAAACTTGCTTACTTAACCCTTAATTGATTACAAATCAATCAATCAATTATCCTCAGATTAACCACCTTAATTAATCACCCTTGATTAATTATCCTTTAATTACATCCAAGTAACTATCTTTAATTAATTTACAAATTAATTATCCTTAACCATAGTCAGCAATTAACCTTTAATTACTTCATTATATTAATTAATTACTTCCTTAATCACTTATCATTGATTAAGTACGTTTAATAATAAATTCAATTGATTAATCATCCTTGATTTATCTCATTTGTAATTAATTACCTTTAATTAATTACATCACTTAATTATTTCCAAAAGACTTAATCAATGCTTAAATTAATTACACTAAGTAATTAATTATTAATTTCTTCACTAAGAAATTACCTTTAATTACACAAAGTAATTTATTCTCAAAACTCTTCTCTACTTTAATTAATTACTTCTCATAATTTACTTATCTTAATTACTTCTCTAAGTAATTATCCATTACCGATTACTTATCATCTCATTAAATGATTATTTTAAATTAATTAAACTTAATTAATTAATTTAAACTAATCAAATAATTTAATTAATTACAAAGAGTAGTTAATAACTTTAATTATTTCCATAAAGTAATCATACTTAATCAAGTTCCATAATTGATTATCAAATTTGATTAATCTATAATTAATTATCAAAATTAATTACAATAATTAATTAATAAATAATTCCAAGTTAATGACCTTCATTAACTTAATAACAAATTCTTAATTACTTTTCTTCTAAGTAATTAACTTAAATTAATTAATATTAATTACAAGTTTAATTAACCTTAATTAATTTATTCCAATTCTTAATTAATTAAATTAATTAATTATCTTATTTAAATTACCTTATAAATTTAATGATTCAAAATTCATTAAATTCTTTGATTTATTTGAAAACAAAACATCTCTTATTAATGTTTACATTACCATTAACAAGTAATCTTAAACAATTTAACTTAGGATTTGTTTCAAATTATATTTAAAATTTAAAATTTAAAATAAAATCAAACTTAACTTTTAACAAAGTTATAAAACATTCAAAACCTTTAAAATCTTATGCTAAAGATTTTCTTATTTTATAAAAGAAGTTAAAAGAAATTTAAACTCCAAATTTATTTCAAAATACAAATCATATTTAAATATGCTTCAATATCCAAATTTGTCTAAACATTTAAGTTGTCTTTTTAAAACTTCCTTTATTTTCAAAACATTATTTCAAATTGAAATTTGTGTCTAGATTTAAACTTAAGTCAAATCTTTACTTTTATTTTCAAGCTTTATTTTAAACTTAAATTTTCTCAACCCCTTTTTAAAATTGTTAAAACATTTTAATTTATAAAATTTTAAATCAGAATTTAAAACTTGGATTAACCTCAGTTTGAAACCATAATTTAAATTCAAGTTTTATTTCTTTTTCTTTTTTTTTTTAAAAAAAAACTGGCTTCAGATTTAACATATTGAATTAGAGAACTCACACAGGTTTTCAAAGAAACCTGTTAACATCAGAAATGCCCCGAGCTTCCCCTTGTTTTACTTCGAGTAAAACTCTCCACTGCTTCGAGCAAATAATCAAATCACTCGAGAAATACTCGAGTACAAAACCCAGCAACACCCAAACATCAACTGACATTCCTGCTTCACCGTGCATATGCACAGTGGTTGTAGCCACCTCCGGCCACAACCCAGCCAACAAACAAGTCGCCGTCCATCATTGCATCCAATCGCGACCATCAAAAATTCACCTCCCATTCGAAATCGCAATCGAGTTTCTCCAACCCAAATTAGAAACCTGGCAAAATACAGGAACAACATCATCAACCTAGAAAACCCTCATCTCCCCCTCCTCCGGCCATCGGAGTTTCTAAAACTTTGGCCATGTCTTCGTCCATCCCCTAGCTTCCCTTTCCCAGCGTACCAGAGAACTCGATCAACCAGGGTATCAATGCCGATTCAATTCCAAAGCATACCCAAAACTAGCTTTAGAAATTTCCCCCATCAACCACCATCGCCACGATCAATTATACAACGATCCCATATTTTTCCCATCACCACCGATCACCCATCCAGCGCCAGAAGGAAACCCAACCTTCCTATCACTCGTGATCATCAGAATTTTCTCCAATTATATTTTCCAGTAAAAGCAGTAATGCTCTTAAACCCCATTATTAAAAATCATGATTTTTGTTTTTAAAAATAAAATTTAAGTTTTATCTTTTGATTCATGTACCTGAATCTATAAATCTTGAAGATAGAAATTTAACCTATTCTTAATTTGTACTGATGTTTATTCATTCCAAAGACAATATAAATTATTTTGATTTAAACATATTTTTTTAAACTGACAACCATGGTTCAACAACCAATTTTATTCAATATTTTAAGTCTTTACAAGATTATATCAAGAGGTAGAGATTTTTGTTTTAGAAACTGTCCTGGAACTAAAATCAGGGACAAGAAAATCCAAATACAGTGCATGCACATAACTACATATCCATATATATATACACACACAGAGATTTTTTTTTTAAAAATGTATTCACAAGCATACTATATTTCAGAGATATGCAACCATTTTATAAACTCGTATTTTTAAAATAGTGATGTTACTCACCTGATGTTTAAACCCGGAAGAGCACAAAATTTCCTGGAAAGCTCTTGATAAAACTTATGATGCTTATTGTTAAAAACTTGCATGCAGGCCATTTGAACTTTGAACTAGCTGTTAGAAACTTGCATGCAGGCATATGTTTTTATTTTTTATTACCAGAATGTTGAAATGCAGAGCCTTTGCTTCCAGAAAACAATGCAGGTTTGGTTTTACTTCCAGATTTATAGTTGCATGTAGGTTCTTCTTTTTTTTTTTTAGAGTTGCAAATTGATTTCAGGCATTTGAATTGAATAGCTACAGGTTTATATGGTTTGCATTACAAGTTTGAGTATGATTCAGAGGGTTTTGGCTTAGAGGAACATTGTCCAGAGAAAGAAATGCAGGCTTGAATATTGTTTTCAAACTGGAAGGAGATTGTAGGCTTAGATGCATGAAGATTTTTCAATTGCAGAATTGCTTCAGGTTAATATTTGATTTGCATGTTTGAATTTAAGGATTTACTTTGGAAAGGAATTACATATTGAATTGAAGAGGGTTTTGAAATGGATTTAAGATATTGATTTGGTTTTGAGAAATTGTTATTGATTTATTTTCAGCTGAAAACATATTTTCTTATTTTGAAGAGAGATAAAATGAAGATTAGAAAGAAGGAGATTGGAAAAAACATGCTTTTATGTAAGTGTAATTGATTTATTTTACAAATTAAAAGAAAAAGAAAAATAAAAGACACTTGTCTCAAATTTATGCTAACACATGTCTTTACAAGATTAGAATCTTAACACTTGTCACAATACCTCTTAATATATTTACATGTGTTTTATAAATGAATTTTATTTGTTTTTACTTATTTTAAAAGGTAAATAAAACTCTTTCTTTACTTATTAATACTTATGTATATAAATCATTTTCATATATAAATATTTATGCATTTCTTTTTAAAGAAAATGAAATAAAACAAATCACATAAAAATGAAAGCTTATGAAATAATTCAAATATGTTTATTCTTTGAATTCAAAATTAATTCAAATTCAAATTCTATTCACACATTTAAAAATTCTATTTTAAAACTATTTTATATTAACATATTTAATTTTGACAATAATGATTTTGTCTTTTTAAAAATAACATATTTATTAATTTAAATAATTTATAAGAGAAGTTATAAATTACTTATATTATTTAACTTAATTAATTACACTAATGGTTTAATATGCAATTGGTATTTTTAAATTTATATATAATTCCAAATTATAATTATTAAGCTATCAAAAAGAAATAAAATAAACTTTTGTTTATCTTATTTAAAATTTAAACTATGTTTAAAATTCAATTATACAATTTAACACAATCTCTTTAAGTATTTTAAACCAATTAGTTATTTATCAAATAAAATAAAAATCTTCAAATTATTAAAAATGAATATTAGAATTTAAAAACAAGATATTATTTGTTTATTAATCTACAAATGAAAACCTATCTATTGACAATATATATACATATATACATTATAAATAGAAAGCAATTTTTTAGCTTTTAAAAGATAAAATTCACCAATTAAACATTTATTTAATTGGATTATTAAATCAAGTTAATTTTTATTAACAAAATTTTATCAAATCAATTTAATTTTAAATACAGATTATTAAATTGATATTGCTAAAATTTCCGGGATATCACATTACTCCCCCCTTAAAAGAATTTCGTCCTCGAAATTTAAAAGCAAAGGTAATTTAATAATCGCATTAAAGATTTTATTTAAAACACAAGCATACATCAAAATATGCTAACAACCATATCAACCAATTTATCTAATCAAACAAATTTAATTATCCAGATAAAATTCTGGATAAAATTTTCACGAGTTTCCCAAGTGTGTGTGTATATATATATATATATACCGTGATACTCGACCTATATAACCCAAACAATCAAAATTACTAAGCTATAGAGCTCCTACTTATCCAGATCTACAGAACTAATTAGGATATCAGACTATAGACGAGTCTGACTCAACAGCCAATCCTTTCTGAACAGCTGGTTCCACTTCCAGAAATAACTCATACACGTACTCCATCAGAAATACGTGAAACTCATTAAATCCAATTATCCAAACTGGCAATTCAACTCTTGCTGATTCCACTAGTAACAATCTAGACCAAAAACAATCCAACACAACGATCTCTTCAAAATCAATGCAAAATCAAAAACACAACTCTACTCTTCAAACCTCAAAAGAACAAACTCACTTCTTATATCCGGAAAAGACAACACAGGAACATTACCAAACTGCTTCCGCTGCACAACTCTAATCTGGAATAGAAGACAATGCTGATGAAGAACACGAGCACAATCTAGACATCACTTCCCAGAAATATGGCTCAACAAATCCATAAAAGAAAACTCAGAATTTCTACCAATCTGAGCATCTTCACCAAACCCTATCTCAAGAAAACATCCTTCTACTAAGCTGAACCACCAATAGCACTCCAGGAATCTAGACGATAAGAAAACTCAATTTTCAGAAGTGGACAAACCTCCGACTTCTCAGAAGACAACCAAAAATTCTTCAATACTTCAAAAGAACATTCAAACTATCGCAAGTCACTTTTGCGATCAATTCAGACCAACTTTCCAAAGAAGACTGTCCTCTCTTTACCCAATAGAACAGCTGACACTTAATTAGCCAATCCAATAAAGTATTGGGTCCACTCTGCTGCTTCTGAACTCCACCTTCAGAATCTACTCAGCCAATCAACTTCTGCCAACACAGACATTCCGAGCTGCACTGCTGACACCAATGCCAAATGCTCCTAGTCAAAGCTCTTTGAGAAACTCAGACCTCAAAGCCAAACACAAATAACTAGCTGAACTCAGCCACATCACCGAATCAGACACACTTCCCAAAACCTGTTCCAAAGAAAATATCTTCGGAGACATCCATATTCACTGCATCTCATCACTCAGCTACTACTACCTTAGGTATCAAAATACCATCACACACTTCTGCCAAAATTGCAGATCCAAACTCATCTTATCCATCTTCAAAAATAAACTCTGAACCTTAACAGGTTTCCTTCCAGAGATCGATGAAATCTCTACACTACTGCATAACTCACTCTAGACGGTATTAGGTCTACAGTCTCGACAAATACACTTCTAACCTCAAACATTCAAACTCCAATAAGTGGTAGTAATCGTGTTACACACACCACTACCTTATCTACCTTTATAACTTATTATTGGAAAAACCCGGACAGGTAACCCAATAGATAGGTAGAAGTAATAAATATATATATAGATATATATCAAAACTACAAATACGCTCTCTCAAGATAGACACCACTCCAGAGCCTAGGTATTCACTCAACCTAATGCTCTGATACCACTGTAACGACCCAACTTCCAAACTCCAGGAAGTCGCATCGTTAATAAGAAAGAAAGGGATAGAGAATAGAAAGAAAGAGAAGAAAGAAGAGACAACACATCAGAATCTAAACAGCGGAACGAATAAATTATATTAATAAACATAAAATATTTACATAGTTTACAACCACTATCAGAGTACACAGATAATACAACACATACTAGACAGTTATAAACACCTGTCTAGTATTTACAACATAATACAATCTCAGAGTCAACACAGAACACACAGCAGAATCCTAATATCTAACGCAGAAGCCTCCTGCTCCATTGCTCCTCCAATACTCGTCAAAGCTAACCCGAATCCTAACCTGATTCCCTTGGCTACTCGTAAAAATTTGAGTACCCAAGAGTTTATGAAAAACAAAAATAAACTCCGGGTCAGACATTGGTCTGGTGTGAGTAATAGGTTAAAGTTGCTTAACTTTTAAAAACCTTTAAAAAGAAATGTATCACGTAAGACTTCCCACACATAAACATGGAAAAGTTTTTACCTTACGCTAACCAAAACATTTGATAGGAAATTCGATGATATTATAATATTGTCTAGGGTTTTCAAGTAAATATGAAATAGCCGAAATTGTTACATGATTAAATTCTAGCTACTAGCCCCAAAGTGGATAATACAATTAAAACCGTTGGCACTTATTGGATTTTGGATTCCATACAATGGCAGGGCTACTGGGGTACCGCCCGTCACAGTACGTTGCCTAGATCACCGTACCGAGGATTACTCCCTTCATCCCCTGCAACACAAGGCCGGACCCGTTCCTTACTGAACAGTTCCAAACAAGACAACCCTGGTAGTTGTCGCGATTCAACCGCCCCACACAGTCGAAATAAAAAGGGACCTCTAGACAGGGGTAAATCTTGTTCTCAAGTGGGGGCTACCCACGAAGCCTTGCTGCACCTCCCCTGTTTTAGCCATTCCCGGTTGATGAGGCTTGAGGCTACGATTACCTTTATAGGACATCAAATCTTAGAATGCTCATCGTCTACCTGACGATGTGCTGAAAGCATTCAATCCATACAAGTTCGTTCCGGGTTCGAACGAATCCAAAGGCACTATCTCGTTGCACTCATTATTGGAATCACCCTTAGAGTCAACGACCATAGCCCTTGCACTCTGATTCACCATCTCGAATATATAAGCACTATTCCGTCAAACTCGTTACGGAATCACCCACAGAGTTATACTGACGTATAGCCCTTACACCTCGAGTCTTCAATTGCACCACTCAGATTAACGACCTAACGTTTAATTGGAATCGATGTGGTTTTCGGATTCCAAATATGGAAACCCGATCCCGGTCTCATCGAAATCCAAAGCGTGTCTTTTAGGTCCAAGTTGTTTTAAGTTTAAAATAATTAAATTTAAACTATCTATATATACACAGATAGATACTTCACATCATCATACAAGATAATCAACAATATTATCATAAACAAGTAATCTATATTATCATCATAACTTGGTAATCTACATTATCATCACCCATAGATAACTCATACTATCACAGTGCAACCAATGCATCCATAACACACAATTTTAATCTCATATCTGAGATTCAAACCATTCAGGGCAAACCATATCATTCATTTTAAGCAAAGATCTATAGTCACACCATGTATAATTAATTTAAAATGAATTAAATTAATTACTTTTATCTCTAATTAATTTAAAGTGAACTAAATTAATTACTTACCTTAATTAATTTAAAATGAATTAAATTAATTACTTCTCCATTTAAAACTTGCTTACTTAACCCTTAATTGATTACAAATCAATCAATCAATTATCCTTAAATTAACCACCTTAATTAATCACCCTTGATTAATTATCCTTTAATTACATCCAAGTAATTATCTTTAATTAATTCAAAAATTAATTATCCTTAACCAAAGTCAGTAATTAACCTTTAATTACTTCATTATATTAATTAATTACTTCCTCAATCACTTATCATTGATTAAGTACATTTAATAATAAATTCAACTGATTAATCATCCTTGATTTATCTCATTTGTAATTAATTACCTTTAATTAATAACATCACTTAATTATTTCCAAAAGACTTAATCAATGCTTAAATTAATTACACTAAGTAATTAATTATTAATTTCTTCACAAAGAAATTACCTTTAATTACACAAAGTAATTTATTCTCAAAACTCTTCTCTACTTTAATTAATTACTTCTCATAATTTACTTATCTTAATTACTTCTCTAAGTAATTATCCATTACTGATTACTTATCATCTCATTAAATGATTATTCTAAATTAATTAAACTTAATTAATTAATTTAAACTAATCAAATAAATTAATTAATTACAAAGAGTAGTTAATAACTTTAATTATTTCCATAAAGTAATCATACTTAATCAAGTTTCATAATTGATTATCAAATTTAATTAATCTATAATTAATTATCAAAATTAATTACAATAATTAATTAATAAATAATTCCAAGTTAATGACCTTCATTAACTTAATAACAAATTCTTAATTACTTTTCTTCTAAGTAATTAACTTAAATTAATTAATATTAATTACAAGTTTAATTAACCTTAATTAATTTATTCCAATTCTTAATTGATTAAATTAATTAATTATCTTATTTAAATTACCTTATAAATTTAATGATTCAAAATTCATTAAATTCTTTGATTTATTTGAAAACAAAACATCTCTTATTAATGTTTACATTACCATTAACAAGTAATCTTAAACAATTTAACTTAGGATTTGTTTCAAATTATATTTTAAATTTTAAATTTAAAATAAGATCAAACTTAACTTTTAACAAAGTTTTAAAACATTCAAAACCTTTAAAATCTTATGCTAAAGATTTTCTTATTTTATAAAAGAAGTTAAAAGAAATTTGAACCCCAAATTTATTTCAAAATACAGATCATATTTAAATATGTTTCAATATCCAAATTTGTCTAAACATTTAAGTTGTCTTTTTAAAACTTCCTTTATTTTCAAAACATTATTTCAAATTGAAATTTGATTCTAGATTTAAACTTAAGTCAAATCTTTACTTTTATTTTCAAGCTTTCTTTTAAACTTAAACTTTCTCAACCCCTTTTTAAAATTGTTAAAACATTTTAATTTATAAAATTTTAAATCAGATTTTAAAACGTGGATTCTACTCAGTTTGAAACCATAATTTAAATTATGTTTTATTTCTTTTTCTTTTTTTTTTAAAAAAAAACTGGCTTCAGATTTAACATATTGAATTAGAGAACTCACACAGGTTTTCAAAGAAACCTGTTAACATCAGAAATGCCCCGAGCTTCCCCTTGTTTTACTTCGAGTAAAACTCTCCACTGCTTCGAGCAAATAATCAAATCACCCGAGAAATACTTGAGTATAAAACCAAGCAACACCCAAACATCAACTGACATTCCTTCTTCACCATGCATATGCACGGTGGTTGTAGCCACCTCCGGCCACTACCCAGCCAACAAACAAGTCGCCGTCCATCACTGCATCCAATCGCGACCATCAAAAATTCATCTCCCATTCGAAATCGCGATCATCAGAATTTTCTCCAATTACATTTTCCAGTAAAACCAGTAATGCTCTTAAACCCCATTATTAAAAATCATGATTTTTGTTTTTAAAAATCAAATTTAAGTTTTATCTTTTGATTCATGTACCTGAATCTATAAATCTTGAAGATAGAAATTTAACCTATTTTGAATTTGTACTGATGTTTATTCATTCCAAAGACAATATCAATTATTTTGATTTAAACATATTTTTTTAAACTGACAACCATGGTTCAACAACCAATTTTATTCAATATTTTAGGTCTTTACAAGATTATATCAAGAGCTAGAGATTTTTTTTTTAGAAACTGTCATGGAACTAAAATCAGGGACAAGAAAATCCAAATAAAGTGCTTGCACATAACTACATATCCTTATATATATACACATCCTTATATATATACACACAGAGAGATTTAAAAAAAAATGTATTCACAAGCATACTATATTTCAGAGATATGCAACCATTTTATAAACTCTTATTTTTAAAATAGTGTTGTTACTCACCTGATGTTTTGAAAGCAGAGCACAAAATTTCTTGGAAAGCTCTTGATAAAACTTATGATGCTTATTGTTAAAATCTTGCATGCAGGCCATTTGAACTTTGAACTAGCTGTTAGAAACTTGCATGCAGGCATATGTTCTTATTTTTGATTACCAGAATGTTGAAATGTAGAGCCTTTGCTTCTAGAAAACAATGCAGGTTTGGTTTTACTTCCAGATTTATAGTTGCATGCAGGTTTTTTTTTTTTTAGAGTTGCAAATTGATTTCAGGCATTTGAATTGAATAGCTACAGGTTTATATAGTTTGCATTACAAGTTTGAGTATGATTCAGAGGGTTTTGGCTTAGAGGAACATTGTTTCCAGAGAAAGAAATGCAGGCTTGAATATTGTTTTTAAACTGGAAGGAGACCGTAGGCTTAGATGCATGAAGATTTTTCAATTGCAGAATTGCTTCAGGTTAATATTTGATTTGCATGTTTGAATTTAAGGATTTACTTTGGAAAGGAAGTACAGATTGAATTGAAGAGGGTTTTGAAATGGATTTAAGATACTGATTTGGTTTTGAGAAATTGTTATTGATTTATTTTCAGCTGAAAACATATTTTCTTATTTTGAAGAGAGAAAAAAGGAGATTGAAAAAAACATGCTTTTATGTAAGTGTAATTGATTTATTTTACAAATTAAAAGAAAAAGAAAAATAAAAGACACTTGTCTCAAATTTATGCTAACACATGTCTTTACAAGATTAGAATCTTAACATTTGCCACAATACCTCTTAATATATTTACATGTGTTTTATGAATGAATTTTATTTGTTTTTATTTATTTTAAAAGGTAAATAAAACTCTTTCTTTACTTATTAATACTTATGTATGTAAATCATTTTCATATATAAATATTTATGCATTTCTTTTTAAAGAAAATGAAATAAAACAAATCACATAAAAATGAAAGCTTATCAAATAATTCAAATATGTTTATTCTTTGAATTCAAAATTAATTCAAATTCAAATTCTATTCATACATTTAAAAAATCCATTTTAAAACTATTTTATATTAACATATTTAATTTTGACAATAATGATTTTGTCTTTTTAAAACATAACATATTTATTAATTTAAATAATTTATAAGAGAAGTTATAAATTACTTATCTTATTTAACTTAATTAATTACATTAATGGTTTTATATACAATTGGTATTTTTAAATTTTTAAATAATTCCAAATTATAATTATTAAGCTATATTCAAAAAGAAATAAAATAAACTTTTTTTTATCTTATTTAAAATTTAAACTATGTTTAAAATTCAATTATACAATTTAAAACAATCTCTTTAAGTATTTTAAACCAATTAGTTATTTATTAAATAAAATAAAAATCTTCAAATTATTAAAAATGAATATTAGAATTTAAAAACAAGATTTTATTTGTTTATTAATCTACAAATCAAAACCTATCTATTTACAATATATATACATATATACATCATAAATAGAAAGCAATTTATTAGCTCTTAAAAGATAAAATTCACCAATTAAACATTTATTTAATTGGATTATTAAATCAAGTTAATTTTTATTAACAAAATTTTATCAAATCAATTTAATTTTAAATACAGATTATTAAATTGATATTGCTAAAATTTCCGGGATATCACAATTACCGAATTCAAAATCGGGGTCAATCCCCTTAGTCAATGCCATGAGAATGGAGTTATCATTTGAGTTGCTGATTCAGCACAAGCAACGTGGTATCTTTCGAAATAACGTCAAAGTGTCTTTCCAAGAGCTTGAGTGACACTAGATAGAGTGTTAATGTCCTTTGGCCTTGCGACATGCATTCGAAACTGCTCAACAAACATTGTTGCCAGTTGGTCAAAACAAGAAATAGATCGAGGAGGCAAACGAGTGAAGTATGTGGTGGCTATGCCCCCTAAAGAAATAGGAAAACTACGGCATTTCGCCGCATCATCAACTCTCGCTGTAAGGACCCGATTCTTTGACTTTCGAAAACTGACATCAATACGTTCACAATATCAACTGCCGAGCAATCAAGGGACGAAAAACCGAACAGTTAGGGTTTTAAGAAAAAGAAAGAGAGAGAAGAAGAGAAAAGAGAATAGAATGGAATAGAAAACAACAGAACAATAACAGAATCTCACAATTCGCAGCGGAACAACATATAATAGATAAATGAATAATCTTTAAACAAAGAACTATATTAGTTATTACATTTTATCACATTACATTACATTACATCAGAGTGTACAACAAACAACAACAAACAGTGGAAAAAGAAATACTATATACTAATAATACGCCATGCCATCCATCTTGCCTCCAGCAACTCCTGAATATCCAGAATATCCTGATAAACCTTAACTCTTGACTGCCCGTGTGGAAATTGGTGGGCACCCAGAGTTTAGGAAGGAAAACAATAAACTCCGAGTCAGTCATGTGACTGGTGTGAGAACTCAAAATAGTTTATTTATCTTTAAAAATCAAAATAGAGGAATATTTTTAAAGTCAATTCGCAATGCTTTTTAAAATGAGACTACCATAAGGCCTCCCGTACACACACACAATGCAAACGCAGAATCGGAGGAGATTTCTCCTTATGATAGTCAAAGATGTTTGATACGCATTTAAAAGAACATTTGATATTATTACTAGTGCATAGTGTAGAAAAAATATTTCGAAGGTAGAATATAAATCTTAGCCAACATACGACCATTATCGTATGCCTACTATGGCTACCATCCAAACAGTGGTGACCACCATAAGTAAATGGCAGGTTCTACAACTAATACCGTACAAGGTTTCGTATTGGGAATTGGATTTCCAACGAATGATCAGGCCAAGGAACTTCCCATTGCCACATGAGAATGCCTCTGGAAGGACATCCCCGAGAACCAAACCGGATCTCTGCCAACACAAGGTCGGGTTACCCCTAACTGAGTAACAACTGACCGAGTATGCCATCCCCCGGTCCTTTGGGACCTTTAACCGAGTGCTCGTAATCAATTCGCACAATCATAAAGTGTTTTCAACATGAGTAAGTATCTGGGCTCCATACCATGATACCACCCTTTTCCAGAAGGAAATGCACATAGCCTAAAGGGCGCTACCCCTCATAACCTTGCCGCATCTTTCCTGTTTTGACCATTCCCGAGGTGTGAGGCTCCACGAAGTCACGTCCACAAAAACATACTTTATTCAAAAGACATGCTTTGGGTCAACAAATGATCATAGAAATGATCACCAAGATAGATGATCAAATAAATGATCCTATCACAAATAATCAATACAATGATTATTTCACAGAACACTCAACATGTCACATTACCAAATTAGGAATATATCGTTGATAACCTTCAACTACATAACCTCTGAGCTCGTACGTCTCAGAGAAGGGTGTTAAGCTAAAAGAACAAATTCTCCGCCACCAACAGAAATATATTTGAAAGAAATCTGCTTTATATCTCAATTTGTAATGTCAGACATACAATACATACAAGTCTCTTCCGGGATCGAACAAAACCGAAGGAACTTCCAAAGAAGTCCTTGCAATCCGGATATCCACAATCCTGATCGGATTTCCCATCACATATGGAGAACTCTATACCGGAGCAACTCGGTGCAGAGTCAATCGACAGGTCATCCTATCAGTCTCGCAAATACCGGGTCTTCAACACCGATCTTCCATGCTATCCATTACGTCGTATCACTATTCGGAATGGGTAATCCGAATAACGAGCGCATTAATTTAAAAATAAGTGTAGCATTCAAATTCAACAAATCACAACAAATACCTTTCAAAGGTAAATATTTATAGTCGGTTATCGAACTATCAATGGATATGCACACATCACCAGATTCCAAATAATTTTTCAAATTATTTATTTCCCAAATTTCATATCTTTACTAGATATATAATTTTCACACTTCAAAAATAAATCAATATTTATTTTTAAACAAATTCCCCTTTTTATAAATTCCTTAGTGAATTTATATTTCACAATATCTACAGATATCCGATTTCAATTATTCATTTCAATTTATCTTCAAAAAGATAAATTCTCAAAATATTCACTTTATTATTGGAAGACATTTCCATACTTATTAAATAAGTAATTCTCAATCCATTTATTTTCAACACTTGGAAAATATTCAATATACTTAAATCGAGATTAAGTATATATTTCATTCTTTAAGGAAATCATTCTCTTATCCATATTTGTTTGGGCCAAAACGAATGTTGCGTAAAACATCGTTACGACAACCCAAAATCACTAGTATAGGGATTCGAAATTAATATAGATATATAGATCCCAATACTATACAAAACATTTCCATTCGGAAATCATTTACTATAACAACAATGTTATAGTCCACCATTTCCTTCTATTTCTCGAAAAAATCTATTTCAACAATAAATGTTGAAATCTATGGTTTTGAATCTCAACACATTTAAAACATCGTTAGATCGTTTTAATTCTGTTTAAAATATCACATCCTAAACATTTTCTTTAACATATTATTCACTATTCAAAAACGTGAATATACTTTGTTAACAAATTTCATCCTTTTATTCATTTTATTTCAAAGGATTATTCACAGTCAAAAACGTGAATATAACTCCATTAATAGGTTTCAACAATTTACTTATCAAAATAAGTCGTTTGCGAATTTATAAAACAATATTTATAAATTCTATTTCTATTTATTTTATATCAACTTCCTTTTATAAATACCTTTATTAACCTATTCATTTTATAACTCAATTATAAAACAAAAGTTCATGTTATAAGTTAAATACTTAGAATTTATTTGTTTGCATAATCGTTCCTTTAAACTTCATAATTATAAATCTTATAACTTATAAGATTCAATTATTTATCCAAATCTATTCTTTCAATAACTTTATAAATTTTATAAACCTACTGCTTATAAAATTCCATTTATAACTTCACCGTTTATAATTCTATAAATTTCATTCATTTATCAAATTCATTCACAATTCATTCTAACACTTATAAAAACTCGTTTCATAATTCAAATATTTTCATTTATAAATTATCAATTTATAAATCTTTTATATAAATCAATTTATACTATTATTCTTTTAAAACATCTTTAATCTCCTTTATAATTTCACCATTTTGATTTATAAAATAATCAAATTTTATAAATCCTATATTTAAACTTTTTACAATAAATCCAAAAATCCCAATTTAAACTCTTTTTATAAAGCTATTAACCCATATTTTCAAAAATCAACTTTTAACTATATTTCTCAAAAATCATAATTTTTATAACATTAAAATTTTAACGTTTATTTATTTAAAATGGATCAATTCCAAAAATATTTTATAAACGTATACTTTCAAAAAATCACTTTGAAATCATTTTAAAATTCCAAAGTTTGGTCCAATGATGCTACATACCAAATAGTCAATCACGACAACAACGATATCATATATCGATATGATAATCCATCAAATATCAAAATATCTGAATTCAAATAAAAACAGTTGAGGAATCCAGTTGGATCCCTCCAACCTGTTTTCCTGCATCCACAAACATTAGCACAATACAAATTCCGTTCCAGTACGAAATTATCGCGGTATATGGGATTTAAAATATTATCCGCTTAATAGACGGCGCAATAGGGTCTCATCCGCTATACAAATGCGGGAAATAACTGCAATATATACATATGCCAATATATATATATTGCTATTATATATAATACCAATTTCACTATTTATGAAATATTTGCGGTATATGTTTTTAATAAATAACATCCGCTTACTAACGGCGCATAATGTCTATTTTAACAATCAATAGATAACAATCATCATTCAAACATGCATTCAAATATTTTAAATCTAACTATTTAAAATAAAATCGAAACCGATTCGATTGAGTGAGAAGTTCTCACTTTGATTTCAATTTCGCTTTAGCGATTTATTTCGAATAAAATTAAACGCGCGTTTTATTTTATCCAAAATTCTCACTAACTCCAAATGACTCCAATCCAATTTCATAGCGTAGTGCTCGTCCATACGATTCCAACGCTTCCTGTTTCGTAATTTTTCGACCTCGTATGAAAGAGTTATACATTTTTAAACATTCACGAATTTAATATAAAACGATTACATAATTTATTTTTAATATTATAACCTAATCTACAACATCATCGTCCATCTCAGCAAAGCAAATCCTGGCCATCCTTTTTTTTTTGCTTCTTCTTCCTTCCAGCTAATACGTTTGAACATGAACCCAACTTCACCGTGCTTTGACCATGAACCGCGACCACCGTGCTACCCTAGGGCTCGATCAGGGAGCATCATGACGAAAGCCAACATTGACTCCACCCACGGCCGAGACTTCGTCGAACTCGGTCATCATCTAGCCTCGATCATCATGTACGAACGTGGATGAACGCGGCTCCAATGCTCTGCCTCGAGTCGACCAAACTACATCTTAACCGTACGGATCTGGCGAGCTCACCCAGCTCTTCGATCCTCCAGTTGGTGATTTTTGCAAAAGGTTAACGGATTAGAAGAAATTAGAGGAGGAAGGAGTGAAATTCTCGGCCCTTGGTTTCTAATGGTGGCGGCCGGCTGCTTAGAGCTAGGGTTAGGGTTTAGAATTTTTTTTTTAATTTGTGAATGGTTGGTCTATTTATAAGAAAACGAACGAAACACTATTCATTCCGAAAATTCCAAACTCCGATTTACGCGTCGTAAACAGCGTTTCTGGGGTTTACCCCGCGTTTCAGACACAATGGAACAGGTTTTGGAAGCTAATTCGGACATCTGTGTGAGTTATGGCTATAAACGTTCAATTTAAATTAAACTGATTTAAACGATTTTCTAGGCGTTTTAATTTGTACCGGACAAACGGTAAATCTGATTGACACGAAATTTGAAACCTTACAAAAATATCACATTACAGATCCGATGAAACTAGTTTCGTCGAAATCCGACACTGTTTGAAAAATGGCTATTTTAACTCGCCAAATTAATATTAAAAACAATTCGATGCATTTCGAGCTGCCACGATCAAACGATAACTCCGATTGCTACGAAAATTGAAATTCGGTAATAACTAACTATTACGGATCCAATGGAACTGGTCTCGTCCAATTCTGAGACTGTTCAAAAATTGACTATTTTCACTAGTCGATTTTAATATTAAAATATTCAATTTTCACAGATTAACTCTTAATTCGATTTTAAAAGTTCTAAAATATCATTCTAACTTCAATATGATAAAATAAAATTTTACAAATCATTTTCAATCATATTTAACTCAATTTTCAATTATTCCCATAATTTAACATATTAAATTATTGATTTAATTATTCAATTAAATCCAGTTATTCGAATTAAAATTTATTCGACTTATAATTTCACTTATTAATATTTAAAATTAATTAAATATTCAAATTTTAATTACTTAAAATCCTGGGTCGTTACACTCGCGGCATTCATTAGCCATTCATACTTCAGAATATGTTGATTGGGATAGGAACGTCCTTCATCAATTGGAAAAGCCGGCATTCTGAATCATCGAGGGGGCTCAACATAGAGTACTTCATCTGTAAAGGGAGTATGACTCTAGGAGATTCCCCAGTCGTCATTTGTGAGGCCTTGACTCTCTTTAATCATCTGACAAATCATCGTCGATATATCCGGCATCTGGACATTCTGTGCACGTTGAGCAAAGGTATGGTCAAGTTCCAGACTATGAGGTTGGACCGGTCGCTGTCGACGGTCTATGTCTTACCTCCTTGGCTCGATCTTCTTTGGAACATATGGTTCGGGAGTATGTCTATGCTGACGATTGTTTGGATCTGACTGATTCCGGGCATCAACTCCAGGTTCAATAGCAGCGGTGGTAGCGCGGTTGTCTATGGTGTAGTGTGGAACAGTACCTCCCGGAAGGAGGGTCCAGTCTGGTAGTTGGTTGACAGGCTAACTATGGGTTGCCCAACATTCAGTGTAGGTTGATGTTCGGTAGCTTGAGTGTAGCTTACGTCAAGCGGTGGGCATGTTGATCTATGATGATAGTCGGACGAGGCTGAACTCTGTATGGACGAGTAAGAGGCGTGATCCCACTTGGATCTCCTACGCCTTTGGCAGTTTAACTGATTAGTTAATTCTGCATTGGCGCGTAGTTGTTCAGTAAA
Source organism: Allium cepa (assembly GCA_030765085.1). Classification (NCBI taxonomy): domain Eukaryota; kingdom Viridiplantae; phylum Streptophyta; class Magnoliopsida; order Asparagales; family Amaryllidaceae; genus Allium; species Allium cepa. The sequence continues at coordinate 197,068,061 of CM060939.1, read as the reverse complement.
CTGATGACGACTCTGATTCAGCTCTTGTATAAGCATTCGAAACTCTTGTTGGGTGACAGGTCCAGATGGCTCTGACGGTCTGGTAGTATTCTGGTTGGATGGAGGCTGTTGTACGGCATTCTGCTTGTCCCGTGCTTCTTGTTCTGCAGTTGTAGAAGCGGTCCTTGTGCTATCCATGGCGGATAATGAAGTCCTTTCCTAGATCTGATGCAAATCTGAATAGGTTGGAAGCATTCTAAACTTGAGATCTGGATCTTCCTCTTTGATTTGTGCAATCCGACATCGATAGTAGATCCAAGGAGCAGCAAAAAAATGTGTGTTCTCGGTGAAAGCACCAAAGTGTTTATACCAAAATTGGGCACAACACTCTTCGGAAGTATCTGAAGAGATAAAAATGAATAATAGAATGTAAAACAAGGATTATCTAACAAATACTTCAAAAACAGATATGAAAATGCATTGAAATACAGGGATTTAGAGTGGTTCGGAGTATGGCTTACGTCCACTATGAAGTTAATGATTTTATTGATATTCACTTGCTAATTACAACTAACTACAGTGGATTACAGCGAATTACAATGGTGAAATTTGAGTACAACAGCAACCTTAGAGTAAAAGATGAATTCGACCGTGTCTGGATGTTAAAAAGCCAAAAGATTCTTCTTATGTAGGCTTTGGGGCTTTATTTATAGGAATAGGAGGCAAATATCTTGCTCAGATCTCGGGAGCCTTTGTAACGACCGGATTTTTTCGACCTCCGAAAGTCGACATTGATACATCCACTGTATCAAATGCCGCACAGTCGAATGCCCAGAAACCGAACCGTTAGGGTTAAAGAAGAAGAAGATAGAAGAAGAAATAGAAACAATAACAGAATCTCACATTTCGTAGCGGAACAACATATAATAGATAAAGAATAATCTTTAAAACAAAAACACTATATCAGTTTATACATCACATTATCGAAGTTTACAACAACAAACAACGGAAAAGAAATATTACATATATAAGTGATATGCCTCGCCATCCAGCTTTAACTCCTGATTCCACAGCAACTTCTTGATAGACTTCACTCCTGAATAATGATAACCTAACTCTAGCCTGCCCGTGTGGAAAATTATGGGCATCCAGAGTTCAGAAAGGGAACAATAAACTCCAGTTAGTCGTGGGACTTGTGTGAGATCTTAAAAACAGTTATTTTCATAAAGAAGAGAAAAGAAATCCACTATGCTTTTTGGAAATGAAACTAGCATATGGCCTCCCGCCACACAGATAATGCAAACGCAGAATTGGAAGAGATTTCTCCTTATGATAGTCAAACATGCTTATACGCAAAATCCTTTGATATCATTATTATTAGTGCATAGTGAAGAAAACATTTCGAAAGTATAATATTAATCTTAGCCAGCATACAACCATTATTGTATGCCAAGTATACCTACCATGTTCAATAGCAGGTTACCACCACATTCCATGGCAGGTTATGCAACTAAAACCGTACAGGGCGCGTATTGTTTCTTTGGATTTCCAAAAAATGGTCAAGCCAAGGAACTTCCTACTGCCACATGGGTACGCCTCTGGAGGGACGTCCCGAGAACTTAACTAGCTCTCTGCCAACACAAGGCCGGGTTACCTCTGTAACTAGGTGACTACTAAACGAGTATACCATTCCCCGGTCGTTTGCGACCTTTATCCGAGGATCCTCAACCACAAATCAACAACCAAAAAGAGTAATAGATTTGCAGAAACCACATAGGTTAAATATCTGGGCTCCATACCATGATACCACCCTTTTCCAGAAGGAAATGACATACTCTAAAGGGCGCGACCCTCATAACCTTGCCGCATCTTTCCTGTTTCGACCATTTTCGGGGTGTGAGGTCCGACGAAGTTTCGTCCACAAAGCTACACTTTTTACAAAGCCATGCTTTGATCAACAAATGATCAGCAGCACTTCGTATGCCACACTACCAAATTGGGAGTACATCACTAATAACCATCATCTACATAACCTTTGAGCTCGAACGTCTCAGAGAAGGATGTTAAGCTAAGAGAATAAATTCTCCGCCACCAACAGAAATGCATTTGATAGAAATCAGCTTTATATCTCAAAGTGTAATGTCAGACACACATGCATACTTGTCCGTTCCGGGATCGAACGGAACCGAAGGCACTGCAAAGAAGCCCTTGCAAATTCGGATATTCACTAATCACGTCCGGAATCCCTATCACAAAGGGTGATAAAATCTCTATACCGAAGCAACTCGGTGCAGAGACATTCAACAGGTAATCCTTTCGCTTTCGAAAATACCCGGTCTTCAACACCATCTTCAAATGCAATCTCATTTCGTCATATCATTATTCGGAATGGGTTTTATGACACAAAGTCCTCTCCCGGCAAATCCGAATAACGAGCGCTTATTTTAAAAATAAGTGTTACATTCAGATTTCAACAAATCACAACAAATTTCCACTTTGATCTTTTAAACAAGAGATCCATCATAATCACAAAGGTTCGATGTGGTTTTCGAATATCCATTTGGAATCCGACCCCCAGTCGCATCGAAATTCAAATGCCATTGAAAAGCCAATATTGATAGTCGATTATTTAACTATCAATCAACATTCACAACAATCACCAAGATTTAAATAATTTTTGTCCCAATTATTTTTATTTCAAAAATATCTTCGCAAGTAATAAATTTAACACTTTAACCATTCGAAAACAAATTTCAAATCAATTTCTACATTTCAATCCTTTGAAGAAAAATTTCAAATCATTTTCCTTACGTGGAATATATTTCCAAATATTTATTTATTTCCACTGAAAATCTGCCGAGTTCAAATACTTTAAAATAATTTAAATCACTTATCCGAAATATTCTGGGAGACATTTTAAAATAAAACTACCTTTACTTAAACATTAGTTACGAAAATATTATTCTAATTATCATAAATATAAGACTTCAAGCCGAGACTAATTTTTTAAAATAAAATTAGTAGATAGAGTATAAATATTTAAATAACTATTTTCTAAATCAAATATCAATTTAATCTTTAAAATAATCCCTTCTATACTTAATTAAATAAATCTTTACTTTAAAGATTTAAAATAATTCCCAAAAGTAATTTCTCCAACAATATTCTTTTAACCAAATCAAGAACTTTTAATTTTATTTCGAAAGTTATTTTAAAAAATATACCCGGCTTTCCAGGTAAAAAAATTCTCTTTCCATTTATATCAATCAATAAATCTTCTCGATTTATTTTAATTTACTTTCCAAATCTGTAAATTTCTTTTCACACCATTAAAAATAAAACAATATTTATTTTTAAAACAAATTTCCCTTTCTTTTATAAAATTCCCATTGTGAATTTTAAAATTTCAAATATCCACAGATATACGATTTTCAAATCGATTCCCAAATAGCTATTATTTTTACCAGATCAATATCAAATTGATTTTCTAATTTATTTTCGAAACACCAAATCAAATTTCAAATTGGTTCTCAAATTTATTTCAAACCCCAAACTTATTGTCTTTTGAAACAAATTCCTTCTTATAAATTTGTTCAATTTTCTAAAATTAATTTACTATAAATTTTCTACTAAATTTTAAAAATCCAATTTTATCTATTTCTGGTATCCTACGATGCCAAAAATATATTCGGCTAAATTATAGCCCTCGACGATTTAAATCACAATATAATCACACACAGATTATAAATAAATAAACACACATCATATGAAACAAAATCAAATATTTGAGGAATCCAGTCGGATCCCTCCAACCCGTTTCCCTGCATCCACATACGTTAGCACAACAATTAAATACCCATTCCACTTCGTGGTGGAGTATCACGGTATATGGGATTTATATAATATCATCCGCTATTATGCGACGTATAGGGTCTCATCCGCTATATAATGCAGGAAATAAATCACCCCAAATACATATATAATACCTATTTCACTTCAAGGCGGAATATCGCAGTATACGGGTTTAATATAATATCATCCAAGCACACAATCAAAAATTTAAATTTAACTATCACAATTCAACAATCAATCAATAACTGAAATTTTCAATTATTATAATTTGAGTGAAAAGATCTCGCCTTTGCTTATGCATGCAACCCATTTCCTTTTCGATTTGTTTCCTTTGTAGTTTTGGCCTTGTACAAACAATTTATACAATTGACTAATATTCAAAAAAACTAATAATCAATTTTCATTTGAAAATTTTAAATTCACCAATGATTTTATTTTAAACCAATTTATTTTAAGAAATATATTTAACAGAAATTTAAAATTAATACTAAATTCCCTTTTAAATAAATTAATCAACTAAAAATCTAGTTTAAAATATATATGTATATACACACATATATATCTACTTTTTATACCAGAAATTATGCGTGTGTGTGTGTATTTTTAGATTTAAATCTACTGGAAAAAATTAAAAAGCGAATTACCTTACTGTAAACATTGCGAACCACGTCGACCTTGACTGTAGCTCGAGATTGCCGCCGGTGCTAAGACTCCATCGCGTGTTTCAAATCGAGCCCAAAACCTAGTCACGACCATCGTTCTCGCCTGCAGGCGAGCTCGTCCACCAAGCTCTAGCCTCCATCGTGACGCGATCTTCCCCGACCTAGGTTGCGGTTCGAATGAATGACCATTGGCATGACATCGCCTGTACAAACCCTTCTCGTGATCCTCCTTCGATGCCGCGCCGAGAGCCATCTTCAATCGATTAGAGGTAGGATCGGTTTGGTATTGGAACAGTGATCGTTCTTCCCTTTTTTTCTTCTTTTTATTTGAAATCGCGGCCACCATGATTTCGATTTCGATTTAATTTGCAGAAGCTGGAACGAGATTTGATTTTGAAAAGAGGGACGTGATTTTTTTTCTTTCAGGCTTCGGTCATTAATTTCTTATTTCTTTTGAACCAAAGCGCTGCGGCCAAATTTTTTTTCTTGTTCGATTATACTGAATTGAGGATATGAGGAGGAAGATAAATATAAGCAATTTTTTTTAGCTTGGAAGAGAAGGAACGAAGATACGTGTTTCATTTGATTCGATTTGGAAGCCTGGAATAAAAAGAAATTTCGTGATTTAAAAAGGAAAGGAAAGAGGCGGGCAACGCGATTTTTATTTTTTTCGTTGAGAAAGAACAAAATCGATTTGAATTTTCAATATAAAATTTCAACGCCTTTATATGCCATACGCTCACACCACAACTCCAAATACTACAAAATCGAAATCTGATAATAATACAATATTACAGATCCAATAGAACTGGTTTCGTCGAATTCCTAGGCTATGCCTCGGAATGCTATTTTTAAATATCGATTTAAACAATATAAGTTCAAAACTAAACAAAACATTTTCAAATTAAATTCTGAAGCTTCCATTATCTTAAGTATTATCAATATAATTTTTCCAAGACATCAAATTATTTTTAACAAGCTAAAATTTGAAAATTTAAATTTTACCCTTCATTAATAAATCAAATTCAATAATTTAATTGCCAAATTCATATTTATATACGAAATTCAAGTTAAACTAACCTCCAAATATTTAAAATCAATTAAATATTCCACTTCAAATGTTAAAAATTTCCGAGTCGTCACTTCCTTCTCCATTAAAAGAATTTCGTCCCGAAATTACTAGTTAGGAAGAATGATCCTTAACCCATTTATTATTTTTCCCAATCCAAATAGTTTTATCATCTTACCAAAACAAATCTTTTTATTTAAGACCCATCATTCATTCAACAAGCTTTCCAACTTCAATTATAAGTTCGAAATAACATTGTTTTCTTTAACAATTTAAATTTAAATTTAAATTTAAATTTTAAACTTTCAAAATTTCTCAAACTCCCTAAATTTTCGAAAAATTTCGCTAGCATCTCCTTTGCACGGCTTGCTCTGTACGACTACAAAAATGGCACCACGGCCCCTAGATTTCAAAAAGAAAATGAAAAGCCAAGCAGCTAGACAAGAAAATCACCAAATTTCATATAGAAATTTAAATACATACCTTTTCGAGCAATTCAATTTTATCTTCAAAATCCCAATTCCAATTTTTATTTTTCCTGTAACATACCTATATATTCTACTAGCCATAATATTCAATTACAACATTCGTATATCATTTTGCATATTTCATTGAAAAAGTTTGAATACTTACTTCTTATACCATCTTTACTTCATTATTGAAGTTATATATTCATTTTCATTCAACTTTACATTTTCAATATCATTTGAATTCGATTTACACTTTCGATTCTGTTTGGATTCAATTTAACTTCTAAATATTAATTTTTTATCAACTATCTTTCATTCACAACTGATTCATATCACTATTTTTAATTAGTTTTATTTAATAATTCATTACAAATTCCAATTCATTTTATCTCAAACCATTTCTTTATTTCACTTTTATTATCTTTAGTTCACTTCGAACTAATTTTACAACTTCATTTTATTACACACAATTCAAATTGGTTTTCAATATTCCATTTTCAATTCCAGTTTTATCCTTTTTTTCATCCCCAAACATAATTCAATTTCAATTCACCATTTGGTTTACAACCACTTATATTTAAACTGGATTTTAAATTCCATATGAATTTAATTTATCTTTCATTTATAAATATTTAATTCAATTCGGTTCAAACCATATTAATATGACATTTCTTCAACTAATTTCACTTATTAATTTCATTTCAATCCTTCGCTTTTTGTTTATCACAAGTCAAATTCAATTCCAAATCTAGTTCTATTTACTTATAAATTCGAAATGAATTTCAACATTCAATTTCACTTTCATTTAATTTCAATTGTAAATTTATTTATCCATTCACAACTTTATTTTCCACTTTATAAAAATTTATTCCATAACTATTTTTTATAAGATTCCAGAGTCTTTTCAACGATTCAAAACCTTTTTTGAAATCAGTTCAAATTATCCCTTTAAATTTCTAAAACCAAACCAAGTTTGCAAACAACTTCCATTTAAAATAAATTTTGGCAGCAATTCCTCTCTTGGAAACTCGAAAATGAACATTGATGATGCTGTAGTCATCACCGAAGTTATTTTCCAACGACCTAAAAGAGTTTAGAGCCTTCATCCCTTCAAAACACTTCCAAAACCTTTGTGAATCATCTTCAAAATCAAAAGGGATTTAAACTTTCCAAATCTACAAAATTTTCATATTCTTTTCAAAACATTTCCAAATACTTCTCTAGAATTCCGTTTCAAATTACAAATCACATTTACAATTTATATTCTCAAATTCCATTTGTATGTGAATTTATTTCTTAATTTTGGAGTTACAAATTCGATTTCCTATTCAAATGATAATAATACTATCACTTCCTAACAATCAAGAAACCATATGCTATAATAATTTACAAAGATTATTTCCTTCATCTACGAAAATAGTTTGGGTAAAATTATTTCATTCCTATTTTAAAAGAATATCATGTCGAATTGTTCTGTACAAGTGTTTAGAGATCCCTATCGATAGAGTTGTACAGACTATATTGACCAGAATCCATATACCACTCAACAAACCAATCATCACAATATAAAACAATTTTTTATATTCACTAACAAATATGCGCTCATATCTATTAATACACCCAACTCATTCTAGAGTACTATTGACTCTATCTCTAATGAGCAACACCTAATAGAGCCAAGGTTGTCGCTTAACCAAATGCTCTGATACCAAAAATGTAACGACCGGATTTTTTCGACGCCCAAAAGTCGACATTGATATGTCCACTGTATCAAATGCCGCACAGTTGAATGCCGGAAAACCAAACCGTTAGGGTTAAAGAAGGAGATAGAAGAAGAAACAGAAACAATAACATAATCTCACATTTCACGGCGGAACAACATATAATAGATAAAGAATAATCTTTAAAACAAAAACACTATATCAGTTTATACATCACATTATCAGAGTTTACAACAAAAAATAGCAGAAAAGAAATATTACATATATAAGTGATACGCCTTGCCATCCAGCTTCCACTCCTAATCTCCACAGCAACTTCTTGATAGACTTCGCTCCCGAATAATGATAACCTGACTCTAGGCTGCCCGTGTGGAAAACTATGAGCACCTAGAGTTTAGAAAGGGAACAATAAACTCCAGATCAGTCGTGGGACTGGTGTGAGATCTTAAAAACAGTTATTTTCACAAGGAAAAGAAAAGAAATCCGCTATGCTTTTTGGAAAATGAAACTAGCATAAGGCTTCCCGCCACACACACAATGCAAACGCAGAATTGGAGGAGATTTATCCTTATGATAGTCAAACATGCTTGATATGCAAAATCCTTTGATATCATTATTATTAGTGCATAGTCTAGAAAACATTTCGAAAGTGTAATATTAATCTTAGCCAGCATACAACCATTATTGTATGCCTACTACAGCTACCAAGTTCAATAGCAGGTTATACAACTAAAACCGTACAGGGCGCGTATTGTTTCTTTGGATTTCCAACAAATGGTCAGGTCAAGGAACTTCCTACTGCCACATGGGTACGCCTCTGGAGGGACGTCCCAAGAACATAACCAGCTCTCTTCCAACACAAGGCCGGGTTACCTCTGTAACTAGGTAACTACCACACGAGTATGCCATCCCCTGGTCGTTTGCGACCTTTATCCAAGGATCCTAAACCACAAAGCAACAACTACAAAGAGTAATAGATTTGCAACAACCACATAGGTCAAATATCTGGGCTCCATACCATGATACCACCCTTTTCCAGAAGGAAATGACATACCCAAAAGGGGTGACCCTCATAACCTTGCCGCATCTTTCCTGTTTCGACCATTTTCGCAGTGTGAGGTCCGACGAAGTCTCCTCCACAAAGCTACACTTTTTACAAAGCCATGTTTTGATCAACAAATGATCAGCAGCACTTCGTATGCCACACTACCAAATTTGGAGTATATCACTAATAACCATCAACTACATAACCTCTGAGCTTGAACGTCTCAGAGAAAGGTGTTAAGCTAAGAGAATAAATTCTCAGCCACCAACAGAAATGCATTTGATAGAAATCAGCTTTACATCTCAAAGTGTAATGTCAGGCACACATCCATATAAGTCCGTTCCGGGATGGAACGGAACCGAAGGCACTTCAAAGAAGCCCTTGCAAATCCGGATATTCGCTAATCACGTCTGGAATCCCTATCACAAAGGGTGATAAAATCTCTATACCGGAGCAAACTGGTGCAGAGACATTCGACAGGTAATTCCGTTCGCTTTCGAAAATACCCGGTCTTCAACACCATCTTCAAATGCAATCTCATTTCGTCATATCATTATTCGGAATTAGTTTTATGACACAAAGTCCTCTCTTGGCTAATCCGAATAACGAGCGCTTATTTTAAAAATAAGTGTTACATTCAGATTTCAAGAAATCACAACAAATTTCCACTTTGATCTTTTAAACAAGAGATCCATCATAATCACAAAGGTTCGATGTGGTTTTCGAATATCCATTTGGAATCCGACCCCCGGTCGCATCGAAATTCAAATGCCATTGAAACGCCAATATTAATAGTCGGTTATTTAACTATCAATCAACATTCACAACAATCACTACGATTTAAATAATTTTTTCCCCCAATTATTTATATTTCAAAAATATCTTCGCAAGATATAAATTTAACATTTCAACCATTCGAAAACAAATTTCAAATCAATTTCTACATTTCAATCCTTTGAAAACAAATTTCAAATCATTTTCCTTACGCGGAATATATTTCCAAATATTTATTCATTTCCACTGAAAACTGCCTAGTTCAAATACTTTAAAATAATTTAAATCACTTATCCAAATATTCTGGGAGACGTTTAAAATAAAACTACCTTTACTTAAACATTAGTTATGAAAATATTATTCTAATTATCACGAATATAAGACTTCGAGTCCACACTAATTTTTAAAAATAAAATCAGTAGATAGAGTATAAATATTTAAATAACTATTTTCTAAATCAAATATCAATTTAATCTTTAAAATAATCCCTTCTATACTTAATTAAATAAATCTTTACTTTAAAGATTTAAAGCAATTCCTAAAAATAATTTCTCCAACAATATTCTTTTAACCAAACCTCAAACTTTTAATTTTATTACAAAAATTATTTTAAAAAATATACTCGGCTTTCCAGGAAAAAAATCTCTTTCCATTTATATCAATTAATAAATCTTCTCGATTTATTTTAATTTACATTCCAAATCTGCAAATTTCTTTTCACACCTTTAAAAATAAAATAATATTTATTTTTAAAACAAATTTCCCTTTCTTTTATAAAATTCCCATAGTGAATTTTAAAATTTCAAATACCCACAGAAATACGATTTTCAAATCGATTCCCAAATAGTTATTATTTTTACCAAATCAATATCAAATTGATTTTCTAATTATTTTCAAAACACCAGTCAAATTTCAAATTGATTCTCAAATTTATTTCAAACACCAAATTTATTATCCTTTGAAACAAATTCCTTCTTTTAAATTTATTCAATTTTCTAAAATTAATTTATTATAAATTTTCTACTAAGTTTCAAAAGTCCAAATTTATCTATTTCTGGTATATTACGATACCAAAAATATATTCGGCTAAATTATAGCCCTCAGCGATTTAAATCACAATATAATCACATATAGATTATAAATAAATAAACACACACCATATGAAACAAAATTAAATATTTGAGGAATCCAGTTGGATCCCTCTTACCTGTTTCCTTGCATCCACGGACGTTAGCACAACAATTGAATACCCATTCCACTTCGAGGTGGAATACCGCGGTATTTGGAATTTATATAATATCATCCGCTATTATGCGGCGCATAGGGTCTCATCCGCTATATAATGCGGGAAATCAATCACTCCAAATACATATATAATACCAATTCCACTTCGAGGTGGAATATCGTGGTATATGGGTTTAATATAATATCATCCAAGCACACAATCAACAATTTAAATTTAACTATCACAATTCAACAATCAATCAATAACTGAAATTTTCAATTATTATAATTTGAGTGAGAAGATCTCACCTTTGCTTATGCATGCAACCCATTTCCTTCTCGATTTATTTCCTTTGCAGTTTTGGCCTTGCATAAACAATTTATACAATTGATTAATATTCAAAAAATTGAATAATCAATTTTCATTTGAAATTTTAAATTCGCCAGTGATTTTATTTTAAACCAATTTCTTTTAATAAATTTATTTAACAGAAATTTGAAATTAAAACTAAATTCCCTTTTAAATAAATTAATCAACTAAAAATCAAGTTTAAAATATATATATGTGTGTGTGTGTGTGTGTGTGTCTGTGTGTGTGCGCGTGTGTGTGTGTGTCTACTTTTTATACGAGAAATTGTGTGTGTGTGTGTATTTAGATTTAAATCAATTGGAAAAAACTAAAAAGATAATTACCTTACTGTAAACATCGTGAACCACGTCGACCTTGACTGTAGCTCGAGATTGCCGCCGCTGCTAAGACTCCATCGCATGCTTGAATTCGAGCCCGAAACCTAGTTGCGACCATCGTTCTCGCCTTCACGCGAGCTCGTCGACCAAGCCCTAACCTCAATCGTGACGCGATCTCCCCTGACCTAGGTCCCGATTCAAACGAATGACAATTGGCACGACATCGCCTGTACAAACCCTTCTCGTGATCCTCCTTCGACGCCGCGCCGAGACCTATCTTCAACCGATTAGAGGTAGATCGGCTTCGCATTGGAACTGCGATCGTTCTCTCCTTCTTTTTTCTCTTTTTTTATTTGAAATCACGGCCACCATGATTTCGATTTAATTTACAGAAGCTGGAACGAGATGTGATTTTGAAAAGAGGGACGTGATTTTTTTTTCTTTCAGGCTTCGGTCATTAATTTCTGATTTCTTTTGAACAAAAGGGCTGCGGCCATTTTTTTTCTTGTTCGATTATACTGAATAGAGGATAGGAGGAGGAAGATAAATATAAGAAATTCTTTTTTTTAGCTTGGAAGAGAAGGAACGAAGATATGGGTTTCGTTAGATTCGATTTGGAAGCCTGGAATAAAAAGAAATTTCGTGATTTAAAGAGGAAAGGAAAGAGGCAGGCAACGCGATTATTTTTTTTCGTTGAGAAAGAATGAAATCGATCTGAATTTTCGATATAAAATTTCAGCGCGTTTATATGCCGTATCCTCACACAACAACTCTAAATACTACGAAAATTGAACTAGTTTCGTGGAATTCCAAGGCTGTGCCTCGGAATGCTATTTTTAAATATCGATTTAAACAATATAAATTCAAAACTAAACAAAACATTTTCAAATTAAATTCTGAAGCTTCCATTATCTTCAGTATTATCAATATAAATTTTCCAAGCCATCAAATTATTTTTAGCAAGCTAAAATTTGAAAAGTCAAATTTTTACCCATCATTAATAAATCAAATTCAATAATTTAATTGCCAAATTTATATTTATATTCGAAATTCAAGTTAAACTAACCTCCAAATATTTAAAATCAATTAAATATTCCATTTCAAATGTTAAAATTTTCGGGGTCGTCACAGCCTTCTTCTGGCACGTGGGTGGGCCCACGCGATTGATCCCAAGCGATTTCGACTCGATCCATGATCGATATGAACAAATTTCATATCGATCAAGATTTGACCTAATCGAGTCGAAACATGGCATGAACATTCTTTTGGTCGTACGTAAGCTCCTGTGAAAATTTCATGGTATTCGGACTTTTGGATTGCGAGTTATATTCGATGCAAGTTTGCGCTTTTCGGTCACCATTCTATTCGCATCGATGCCCTTCGAATCGCCCACTTCGTATCGATGGCCACATACGTGATGCCAGTTGATGTGGCACTCACTCTTCGGATCGATCCACTTTTTATGTCGAGTTGACCAAGTCGTCCAAGGCTTTTGCCTCGTTCGTATCGAAGGTCGTTGCCTCGTTCGAATCGACAGAGATGGCTTAGCTCGTATTGATTAAAGTTGTTCTGTTCGTATCTATCCAAGTTGCTCAGCTAGTATTAATCGTGTGGCCTTGTTCGTATAGATTCAAGTTGCTCCAACTTGATGGATAAAAACGGTGGTTTCATGATAGATACGAAGTAATGTTTACTTGATGGATACGGACTAACGGGCCTCGATGGATTCGAACAATGCCTTCCAGGATGGATACGAACTAGAAAACTACCGTATGAAGTGGAGCTTGTTCGATGGTGGAGTTGAGTAGATCGATACGAACAAGCATGTTCTCTCAATGGATACGAAGTAGCGCATCTTCATTGATATGAACAAGTGCTTACCGATGTATACAAACAAGGTCGACGCAAAGTATGCCGCTTTTGGATGGATATGAAGTAGACCTCCGTGTTGTAGTTGATGGAAGCGAAGTAGGCAATAGCCAACCGATTTGAAGTGAGCCTATCTACTGATGGATACGAAATCGACCGATGCGAAATGATGGGTTGTGACTTTGATCGATTCGAAATGGTGGGTATGAATGTGTTGGCCTCCTTGACTTGCATCGATCATATCTTGAGCATATGAACTCAAATTTACTCGAAATTTGGAATGTTGGCTTTTATAGCTTTACTCCTCTTGCCTTATCAATTATAGCTTGATCTGGACTTAGACAAAATTCATCGACATCCGTGGTGAACATGTGCTTGTTCGATAATCGGGATGAGCGATCCTTGGTTTTTAGTCAATTCCTTGTTACCTCGGCCTTGCCAAAAGGAGGGATAACATACATCGAATCAAATATAAATACATAAAGTATGCGGAAGAATAGAAACTACTTAAGAGAAAGAAGAGATGATATCAAACATCAACTTCAAGCTAAGTCAAATAAATAAAACCTGAAATAACTCGGTTTGACCCGAGTATAAAAACACTGGTTAGTCTAGCAAAACAAATCAGTTAACAAGGATAAGCGATAATATGAACATAAGGATAATGAGAAAATATTCCCAAGTGTGTAACAACCCGCATATTTGTCGATTTTATATTTAAAAATTTTATTAAAATATTTTATCGATACTCGAATTTTTTGTCCGAAAAGCTACTTTTTGCATACAGTCGAATTAGGACTCGAGACCACTCCCATTGAGTTGAAAATGCCGTTTGCGACCTTTTTGAGTATAAGCTTCGATATGTTTGGAGAAGGTTGATTTTTGCTACTTTTTCACTTAGGGTTTTGGTTTGGGCTGAGCCCACTTATGTATTCAGTCCCAACCCCTTTCCTCCTCATTTACTTAATTTCCAATTCCTAACACTCAAGCTAAAGCATCAATGGTGGGAGAGATTGGAGATTAAAACTCCAAAACCCTAGTTTTCTCTTGCAAATCAACTCTAGCTCCAAACTAATAGAAGAACCCATTGGTAAGCTTCTCTTCTTCTTCTCCAACTCAATCTTTAATCAAAATTTAGAAATTTCCTAAACCTAACTTAGGGAATGTTCTTCTTTTAAAGCTTAGAATCAAGCTTCTTGAGTTGGATTTGAAGAGTGGTTGATTCTTCATTGATTTCAAGCATCTTCTTCAATCGTTTGGGTTCAAAGGTGAGTTTTTTAATCTCACATCTAGGTCTATGATTATCTCTGATTGTTAGGTATGAATTCCTAACACATATTCATGTGCATTTGGTTTTGGCTTGGATTGATTTGGTGTATATTCCAATTTTTATTGTTTCGAGTTCAAATCTTCAAAAATCATAGCTTTGTAGTTTGAACTTGTTTTTGGTGATGCGCCGAAGAGCTTATAGGACCGGGTAGTCGATTGGCATAAACCCCTAGTGACCGTGCTCGCCCGATTGCATTTTGAAGAAGATAGCATCTTCATTTCATAGGCTGGAAATCAGCCTTGGTGCCAGTCAGTCGACTGGACCCTTGAGTCAGTCGAGTGGCTGTAGCACATAGGCATTCTGAAGGCAATAACTAGAGGCTCGGGTCCTCTGTTTCTCTGCATTCAGTCGACTGAATTTTTAGGTCAGTCGACTGACTGCAGGAAATTATTTTTCCCTGCTTCTGGTTCAGTCGACTGGACCTTTGAGTCAGTCGACTGACCTGCACCAATTTTCCTAATTATGCCTATTTGTTTATATTTTTTCTTGGTTTCCAAATTCCGTCGACTCGTGTTATTTCCCACTTGTTGTTGCTACGACGTTAATGACTTCTATTTTTGGAATTTTTTGGAATATCCATTTTGATGGATTCGGATCGATTTCTTTGGATCTTTATTCGCGTCTTTGAATGTGAATTTTGGTGGTTGATTGTTCTACAATCATTTTTGTGTTTTGTCACTTTAAAAATATAAAGGTTTCAATACTAGTAGTAAATGTCAAAATTCTTTCCTCAAAACGATTTCAACTCTATTTCCAATACCAAATTCGTTTATAAAACCATTTTACAATCTATTAGTATATACAAACCTTTACCTCTCTCGTATGAGAAATCTAATTAAACGACTTAGTAAAACAGGTGGTATGAAACACTTGCGTTTACTTCGTCGGTTGATTCTTGGACTTGTTCGATTGAATCTCTTGTGACAATTTCCTAGCGGAGATCTACAATTTGTTCGTAAATATTTAAGTTAAGCTAGTGGTTATGGGACATGAAGCTAAGCTCATATATTTACTAGCTTACTGTAATTGACACTTCTTGATGATCATGACGATCATTTTTATGATTTAGACTAGCAATGTGCGATGTCTCTTTGTCTGCGAGGGAGACTAAACCCCGTTTTGTGGAGTTTCGACTCAAATTGGTGGGGTAGCAACCCATGGTCTTCGAGCCATTTGTGGAGCTTCGGCTCAATTTGTAATGATTAGCAACCATGGAATTAGCATTCCGTTTGTGATACACGTGTTGGTGAGCTTTGTGCTCCCGTTTGTGATAGGCCTTCCCCCCTTTTGTGATTTCTGAATTTCTTGAGATGATTTCTAGAATTCATGCTTCACCAATTTTCGTGATTTCCATTGATAAGCTTTATCGATATTTGTGCATTGGTGAATTCGTGCGTCAATGACTTTTGTGATTTCTGGATTTCGCGTGTTGAATTCTGGAATTTGTGTGTCATTGACTTTTGTGATTGACATTGATATTATCGTCAATATTTATGGTTTGGTGAACTAAATTAGGAGTATGACGTTCCTTTGATTCTTGTGTAGATTTTGTGACATTGAATAATCCCTTGATGATTTTCAACTACTTATATATATCACAGCTTGGCATTGGGATTATTATGTGTTTAGTCATATCTCTTATTCTATATCTTTTCATTTGATATTTATAGTTAGACTGATCCATTTATTATTTTCTTATTAAATAATACTCGGGTCAGACCGAGATGTTACGGGTGCTTCTGCTTGACTTCTCCCCAGGGATTCATTACTATGACTTTTGGTTAACTACTTAGATTAGTAGTTTTTGTTGTATACACTTGAGATATAGACTCATAGTTGTATTCTTTTGTATAGCACGTGTTGCTATTCTTTTGTATTATTGTGGATCTTTTTGACCACTACTCTGATATACACTTCCATGTGTTAATTATATATTCATATCTTCTTCCGCCTTTGTGTTATGAATTATCTATGACTGATTTAGGTTATGTTTATTTCTGTATTTGTTTCCAAAGATATTATAGCCACTGTGTAGTAGCTTTGAGTTTGTGTCAGTATGTCAGATTCTCTTGATAAAGTATTGCATTTTATACTATCTGACATATCAATGCTCGCACAAAGCAATTACACGGATGGTCGCTCCTCAACAGCCTTATTCTCCGTGCTAGTTGACAGCATTCACCGTAATGTTCTTGGCTAGCATGGGTATAGAAGTAGGGCGTCACAGCTTGGTATCAGAGCCAAACTTCGGAACAATATGGAGTACTATAACAAGGATCATCGACCTAAGTCCATCTTAGGAGTCGTGCTTTAGGATTTAATTCGAGTCTTCGTACCGATTCATCCTATTTTCCTTATGATTCCTTGTTTATCTATCAAGATTGCTTGATATTCAATTTGGTGAATAACCTTTTTCTTCTTCTTCTTTCTTTCTAAAGGAAGAGAAATGTCTAGACCAGGCCGTCCCAGAGCCGTACCGTCTAGTGTTCCACCCCAATATGGAGTTTTTATGACTGCTCAACAGCTTCTTGATTTAGTGACGAATGCTCAAGCAGCTGGAGCTAACCCGGAACCTACTCACCCAGAGTCGGGGTTTGCACGCTTGTGCAGCGATTACACTAATTTGGGTGGGGAGCCATTCAAAGGTTCCGAAACTATTATTGAAGTACAGGCTTGGCTAAGGTCATGCGATCGAATCTTTTCTCGCATGAATCTTATTGACCTTCACCGAGTTTAGGTGGCCTCTAGTATGCTCCGAGAAAGAGCATTGGAAGGGTACGAGCTTCTTATTTCTGTGATTAATGAAGCGGATCTCAGCTGGGAGCAATTCCGGGAACGCTTCGAGTTGAAATTTGTACCAGAAGCAGAGAAAGTGACATTGGCTCGACGATTTATAGACCTTGTTCAAGGTGAGTCCTCCGTGACTGATTACGTCGCCTCCTTCGAGTCGCTTTCCAAATATGGGGTTGAATACATCAACACCCCTTTAAAGAAGAACCAGAGGTTCGTCTATGGCTTAAACAGAAATCTCAAGAAGCCATTACTTCTAAAGTTAGAAGTTTCTTTCGACCAACTCATTGATATCGCTCTTCGTCTTGAAGAGCGGATAGGGAGAATGATGTTGAAGTGGTGGGTTCCAAACCAAACTTCAACAACAAAAAGAAAAGGCCTAGTAAATTCAAAGGTCCTTATCCCAATAAGAAAGGGAAGCAAGCAACCCCCGTGGCAAAGACTTCTTCCTTTGGTCGTGGGGAATGCTATAATTGTGGTTCGAAGGACCATTACGCGAACAAGTGCCCAGAGTCTCTCTCTTGTCGCTACTGCAAAGGTCACGGTCATGTTATATCTTCATATCCCAAGCTTCAGGGCAAGAAGGAGGGAAAGTTGAATGTTGCTCAAGCCCCTGGCAACACATCTCTAAATCAAGGTATTTCTCATTCTATCCTTGATGGAATTATTTTATTTCGTGATCATCCTATTCGAGTTCTTTTCGATACGGGTGCGTCCCATTCTTTTATATCAAAAGAACTTGTTGATACTTTTTGTTTGGATGTTTTGGGTTTAATGACTTCTTTGAGAATTGCGAATCCGGTTGGTGGATCCGCGACAATCAGTTTATTGTGTAAAGATGTCGAGATTATTTTGTGTGATTTTTCTTTCCGAGCCGATTTGCATGTCATGCGTTATTTAGGCTTTGGAATGATTTTGGGAATGGATTGGCTTAACCATTATGAAGCTCATATCCTATGTCCTGAGCGGATTATTCATCTTCGACATCGTCAATCTGTTAAGCAGATTTCTATTAATCTTAAATATTCAGATTCCAGCTTGGTTCCATTTTATATTCTTTAAATCCTCGTGATGACGATGATGATGATGAGGGTGATATTATTTCTCTTATTCACGTCATTCGTGAATTTTCCGACATATTCGAGCCCGTTTTAGGATTACCACCTAAGCGAGCAATTGAGTTCAGAATTAATCTTATTCCAGGAGCTCAACCTATCACTCGTCCTCCTTACCGTTTGTCCAATAAAGAAAACGAGGAGATGCGTAAACAATTATCTGAATTGGAGACGAAGCAATTTATTCGTTCTAGTTCCTCGCCTTGGGGAGCTTCAGCTATTTTTGTGAAGAAATCCGATGGAACACTTAGGCTTTGCGTTGACTACCGCAAGCTTAATAATCTTACTATCAAAAATAAATATCCTTTACCTCGGATTGATGATCTATTCGATCAACTTAGTGGTGCTAGAGTCTTTTCACAACTAGACTTAGCTACTGGATTTCATCAGCTTCGTATTACAGAGGATAGTATTCCTTTGACATCGTTCCGAACTTGTTATGGATCTTATGAATGGCTTGTTATGCCATTTGGTTTAACGAATGCTCCGACTTATTTCGTTGACCTTATGAATAGAGTTTTCAAAGACTTCCTCGATCGATTTGTTCTCATCTTTATTGATGATATTCTTGTGTATTCAAAAACCGAGGAGGAACATGAGAAGCATCTTCGGATTGTGTTGGAAACTCTTAGGAGTAATCAATTGAAAGCAAAATTTTCTAAATGTCATTTTTGGCAATCTCGTGTGAAGTTTCTCGGTCATATTATTTCCGAATCCGTAATTTCCGTGGATCCTTTAAAGATTGAAGCGATTCAAAGTTGGAAGAAACCTGAGAGTGTGACTGAAATCCGACGCTTTCTCGGATTGGCGGGCTATTACCGTCGTTTTATTAAAGACTTTTCTAAGATTGTCGTGCCTCTCACTAGCTTAACGAAGAAAGGTATTAAATACATTTGGTCGGACAAATGTGAAACTTCTTTTCAGAAACTAAAAGAACTCCTTTCAGATGCTCCTATTCTTGTTATTCCGGAGGGGAATCAAGATTTCGTTGTTTATACCGATGCTAGTCGCGTTGGTTTGGGAGCCGTTCTTATGCATAGAGAACGTGTTACTGCTTATGCTTCCAGGCACTTGAAGCCTGCTGAGACTAGATATGCCACTCATGATTTAGAGCTTGCGGCTATTGTTTTTTCTCTTCGGATTTGGCGTTATTATCTTTTAGGAGAGAAATTTGTTCTTTATACCGATCATAAATCCTTGACGTATTTATTCTCTCAAAAGGAACTTAATTTGCGTTAACATCGTTGGCTCGAATTTCTTGCACCATATGATCTTGATATTCTTTATACTCCCGGTAAGGGTAATCGTGTCGCCGATGCTCTTAGCCGTAAACAACAAGCTGTTGTTTCTATGATGATATCCGAATGGAACGATCTCGACATTTTATCCACTTGTAAAATTCGAGACCGAATTTCCGATTTATGTTCATCTCTTGTTTTATGTAGCCTTGAGGCTCATCCTTCTCTTCTAGACCACATTTTTGAAGCTCAAAGGCTAGATCCTGAATTGGCTCTTCTCGGCCAAAATATTAAGGATAAAATTGATATTGAAAGTTTTAAAGACTTTGATATCGATTCTCGTGGCGGCATTCGAAAATTTGGTAGACTTACCGTAGCAAATATTTGTAATCGTCGTAAAGATATTTTAGAAGATTCCCATCGTTCTAAATTTACCATTCATCCCGGTAGTAGCAAAATGTACGCAGATATGAAGCGACTTTATTATTGGAAGGGAATGAAACTTGACATCGCTAACTTCGTTAAGCGTTGAATAACTTGCCAACTCGTTAAGGCCGAGCATTAAAGGCCTGGTGGGTTATTGCAACCCTTAGAAATTCCAATTTGGAAGTGGGACCAAATTTCCATGGATTTTATAGATGGCCTTCCCCGTTCTTGTTCGGGTCATGATAGCTTATGGGTGATTGTTGATAGACTTACTAAATCCGCCCATCTTATTCCTATTCGGTCTAACCGAACCGTTCCTCTTTTGGCCAAGCTCTTTGTTAAAGAGATTGTTAAATTACATGGAGTTTCTACTTCTATTGTTTGCGAATGAGATCCATTGTTTACTAGTGGATTTTGGAAGAGTCTTCAAAAAGCTTTGGGAACGAAGCTTAATTATAGCACCGCTTATCATCCTCAGTCCGATGGACAAACCGAGCGTGTGAATCAAACTCTTGAAGATCTTCTTCGTGCATGTGCTCTCGATTGTGGTGGAAGTTGGGAAGATCATATTTCTCTTGTTGAATTTTCCTATAATAATAGCTTCCAATGTAGTATTGGTATGGCACCTTTTGAGGCACTCTATGGAAGGCCATGCCGATCTCCTTCTTGTTGGCTTGAGGCCGGTGAGAAGATGGTTTTAAGTCCGGATTTTATTCGTGATTCCATAGAAAAGATTGACCTTATTTGTCATAGGATAAAAGAAGCCCAGAGTAGACAAAAATCCTATGCCGATAATCGGAGAAGGAAGTTAGAATTTTCTGTGGGAGATCTTGTGTTCATTCGTGTGTCACCTATGAAAGGTGTGGTAGTTTCAGTCGATCGGGAAAGTTAGCACCTCGATATATTGGGCCATTTCCTATCACCGAACGTATTGGTTCCGTGGCATATCGCCTTTTATTACTAGCTCAATTTTCAGCTATCCATGACGTGTTTCACGTTTATCAACTTTGGAAGTGTCTTCGAGATTCCGATTCTATTCTTCAGCCCGGTGTTGTGGAAGAGATTGAAGTTTCACTGAATTTAACTTTTGAGCAGCATCCTATTCGTATCATTGCTTCGGAAGTCAAACGTCTTCGAAATAAAGATGTTCCGCTTGTTAAAGTTCAATGGTCTTCAAATCCTAAGGATTGTTCTTGGGAATCTAGAGAGTTCATCGAGCGAACACATCCGGACTTACTTTCCCATGCTCTTTAAGGTGAACTTCTTATTTCAAACTTCTTTTGTGTTGAATATGCTTTTATGGTTGTTACTATATATCTTCTTCTTAAAGATTGCGAGGACGTAATTTCTTTAAGGAGGGGAGTCTTTAACAACCCGCATATTTGTCGATTTTATATTTAAATATTTTATTAAAATATTTTATCGATACTCGGAATTTTTGTCCGAAAAGCTACTTTTTGCATACGGCCGAATTAGGACTCGGGACCACTCCCATTGAGTTTAAAATGTCGTTTGCGACCTTTTTGAGTATAAGCTTCGATATGTTTGGAGAAGGGTGATTTTTGCTACTTTTTCAGTTAGGGTTTTGCTTTCGGCTGAGCCCACTTATGTATTCAGTCCCAACCCCTCTCCTCCTCATTTTCTTCATTTCCAATTCCTAATACTCAAGCTAAAGCATCAATGGTGGGAGAGATTGGAGATTAAAACTCCAACATCCTAGTTTTCTCTTGCAAATCAACTCTAGCGCCAAACTAATAGAAGAACCCATTGGTAAGCTTCTCTTCTTCTTCTCCAACTCAATCTTTAATCAAAATTCAGAAATTTCCTAAACCTAACTTAGGGAATGTTCTTCTTTTAAAGCTTAGAATCAAGCTTCTTGAGTTGGATTTGAAGAGTGGTTGATTCTCCATTGATTTCAAGCATCTTCTTCAATCGTTTGGGTCCAAAGGTGAGATTTTTAATCTCACATCTAGGTCTATGATTATCTCTGATTGTTAGGTATGAATTCCTAACACATATTCATGTGCATTTGGTTTTGGCTTGGATTGATTTGGTGTATATTCCAATTTTTAGTGTTTCGAGTTCAAATCTTCAAAAATCATAGCTTTGTAGTTTGAACTTCTTTTTGGTGATGCGTCGAAGAGCTTATAGGACCGGGTAGTCGATTAGCATAAACCCCTAGTGACCGTGCTCGCCCGATTGAATTTTGAAGAAGATAGCATCTTCATTTCATAGGCTGGAAAACAGCCTTGGTGCCAGTCAGTCGACTGGACCGTTGAGTCAGTCGACTGGCTGTAGCACATAGGCATTCCGAAGGCAATAACTAGAGGCTCGGGTCCTCTGTTTCCCTGCATTCAGTCGGCTGAATTTTTAGGTCAGTCGACTGACTGCAGGAAATTATTATTCCCTGCTTCTGGTTCAGTCGACTGGACCTTTGAGTCAGTCGACTGACATGCACAAATTTGCCTAATTATGCCTATTTGTGTATATTTTTGCTTGGTTTCCAAATTCCATCGACTCGTGTTATTTCCCACTTGTTGTTGCTACGACGTTAATGACTTCTATTTTTGGAATTTTTGGGAATATCCATTTTGATGGATTCGGATCGATTTCTTTGGATCTTTATTCGTGTCTTTGAATGTGAATTTTGGTGGTTGATTGTTCTACAATCATTTTTGTGTTTTGTCACTTTAAAAATATAAAGGTTTCAATACTAGTAGTAAATATCAAAACTCTTTCCTCAAAACGATTTCAACTCTATTTCCAATACCAAATTCGTTTATAAAACCGTTTTCCAATCTATTAGTATATACAAACCTTTACCTCACTCGTATGAGAAATCTAATTAAACGGCTTAGTAAAACAGGTGGTATGAAACGCTTGCGTTTACTTCAATGGTTGATTCTTGGACTTGTTCGATTGAATCTCTTGTGACAATTTCCTAGTGGAGATCTACAATTTGTTCGTAAATATTTAAGTTAAGCTAGTGGTCACGGGATATGAAGCTAAGCTCATATATTTACTAGCTTACTGTAATTGACACTTCTTTATGATCATGACGATCATTTTTATGATTTAGACTAGCAATGTGCGATGTCTCTTTGTCTGCGAGGGAGACTAAACCCCGTTTTGTGGAGTTTCGACTCAAATTGGTGGGGTAGCAACCCATGGTCTTTGGGCCGTTTGTGGAGCTTCGGCTCAATTTGTGATGGTTAGCAACCATGGAATTAGCATTCCGTTTGTGATACACGTGTTGGTGAGCCTTGTGCTCCCGTTTGTGATAGGCCTCCCCCTCCCCCCTTTTGTGATTTCTGTATTTCTTGAGATGATTTCTAGAATTCGTGCTTCACCAATTTTTGTGATTTCCATTGATAAGCTTTATCGATATTTGTGCATTGGTGAATTCGTGCGTCATTGACTTTTTTGATTTCTGGATTTCGCGTGTTGAATTCTGGAATTTGTGTGTCATTGACTTTTGTGATTGACATTGATATTATCGTCAATATTTATGGTTTGGTGAACTAAATTAGGAGTATGACGTTCCTTTGATTCTTGTGTAGATTTTGTGACATTGAATAATCCCTTGATGATTTTCAACTACTTATATATATCACAGCTTGGCATTGGGATTATTATGTGTTTAGTCATATCTCTTATTCTATATCATTTCATCTGATATTTATAGTTAGACTGATCCGTTTATTATTTTCTTATTAAATAATACTCGGGTCAAACCGAGATGTTACAGGTGCTTCTGCTTGACTTCTCCCTAGGGATTCATTACTCTGACTTTTGGTTAACTACTTAGATTAGTAGTTTTTTTTGTATACACTTGAGATATAGACTCAAAGTTGTATTCTTTTGTATAGCACGTGTTGCTATTCTTTTGTATTATTGTGGATCTTTTTGACCACTACTCTGATATACACTTCCATGTGTTAATTATATATTCATATCTTCTTCCGCCTTTGTGATATGAATTATCTGTGACTGATTTAGGTTATGTTTATTTCTGTATTTGTTTCTGAAGATATTATAGCCACTGTGTAGTAGCATTGAGTTTGTGTCGGTATGTCGGATTCTCTTGATAAAGTATTGCATGTTATACTATCTGACATATCAAAGTACGCACAAAGCAATTACACGGATGGTCGCTCCTCAACAGCCTTATTCTTCGTGCTAGTTGACAGCATTCACCGTAATGTTCTTGGCTAGCGTGGGTATAGAGGTGGGGCGTCACAAAGTGAGAAGTGACAACTAAAGTTTAAATTACATCAAGTGATAATATGGTATCACTACACAAATATATAATCTCAAAAGGGTAAAATAACCAATATAACGCTAAAAGTAGGAAGCCTCATATCATTGGCATTCATAAAATGTCAAATATGGTTTAGGAAAAAACCTAAACCCGCCATCATAGCAAACCCAAAACATGCATAAAGAGATCCCATCTTAAACACGCCATAAGGCAAATATATCTCCAAGGAGGAGAATAAAATCTCAAGCAAAAGCCAAAAGGCAAATCTCGTATAACGCCAATGTAGGCAATTCAAATCTCAAAAATAGAACTTCCAAGAGTTCAAATTTCCAAAAGGTAATCGCCATAAATATATATCGAATGGTTTAAAGGACCAATTCCGGAAAGGTGCAATACATTAGGGAAAATAGTCAAAGAAACCATCTCAAAAGTGTTTGCATATGCATATGGCTGAAGCCTTGCCAAGTACTGTTATCTCAAATTGGTACCTTGCCCGAAGGCAAAACTTTACAATGACAAATAGCCGCAATGACAAATGCGCCGCAATGGAAAATATGTCGCAATGTCAAATATGCTGCAATGGAAAACGTCTCGAAGACAAATACACCGCAACGGCAATGACCCGAAGGTCTAGTACCGGCATTGCTGCAATGACAAATGTGTCATTAACTCTCAAATAGGAACCTAAATAGTATTAACATGCGTCCCATACCACACGTTTGCACCAAAAGGTTTACTAACTGCTAGTAAATTTCACACTCAAATCAGTAAAAAGCTTACCTCATCTCATCGGTAAACTCGACCCGAATGTCAAAACGATTAAACGGACATATCAGGAATTAACCGGTAAGATAAACGCACGTGTCCTATACCACGTGTTTTACCCAACCGTTTAATTCCTTCTCATTCGCTCGAATATTGCAAAAATGTGTATTTTTTATATATAAAATAATTTATTTGAGAAAACAAGCTTTTAAAACCATTTTCCAAAATCAATTTTTAAAGAAAATATTTGAAAATACCGTTATTATAGAGAATAAATAGATTTAATAGGTTAAAGTAATATAAAAAGATTACATAATAATTATTCTAAATACCAATTTATTATAAAAATTATTTCAAAATTGTTTGGAAAAATCTGTGCTCGAAATCAAAGAAATCGCTCAAAACTGTCATTCAAATTCTATTCAAATTTAAATTTCAAATTCATCAAAACCTGGTTAGCCTAGTAATAGGCATCATAGCCCTCAAAACATTTCAGAAATATCACAAAAACATGAAGTAAAAGACAAAAATTGGATGGAAAAAGAACATAAAAACACAGCCAAAATAATACCCAGGTCTGAAATCTTCTTTGGGTTCAACTTTCAAATATAAAACAGGTGGCCGAATGACCTTTGAATGAACTAAAAATTAGTGTACACAAATTATAAAACGTCATCTTTAAAAAAAAAAAAGAATCAATGAATTCCAACTGGAGATGAAAAAGTTACACTATCTCAAACATGGACTCGGGCCATGTTTGCAACAGTTCAATAAACCAAAAATGCACAGGC
Source organism: Allium cepa (assembly GCA_030765085.1). Classification (NCBI taxonomy): domain Eukaryota; kingdom Viridiplantae; phylum Streptophyta; class Magnoliopsida; order Asparagales; family Amaryllidaceae; genus Allium; species Allium cepa. The sequence continues at coordinate 197,041,993 of CM060939.1, read as the reverse complement.
CTGAAAACCCTCTTGGGTTCAACTTCCGGGCGTGATATAGAGAAAATAATTAGCTCAGATTAAGCTAAAAATTGGTGTTCCTATAAAATAAACTTAAACTTTCAAATAGAAAAAGAATCATGCAATTTTTATAAAGTGTGGGAAAGTTATGATGTCTCAAAATTAAACCCAGGCAGTGTTTTCACTGTAAAAATCTGTGCAAAAACATGCTCCGAATAAAAGTTCGGCAACATGTTTCTATAAGCTACATAGGTCAAAATGACTTTAAATTTGGTATGAACAAAATATAAGACACATAATTTAATGCGGAAAAATAATCACACAATTTGAATAAGGTTTTTGAAAGTTATGATTTCTCAAAGTTGAACCCAGACAGTGTTTTCACTGTAAAAATCTAGGTAAAAACATTCTCCGTATCAAAGTTCGGCAACATGTTTCTATAAGCTTAATAGGTCAAAATGTTAGAAAAAAATATAACATTCATAATTTAACATGGAAAAGAATCACTCAATTTGAATAAGGTATGTGAAAGTTATGATGTCTCAAAGTTGAGCCCAAACAGTGTTTTCACTGTTAAAATCTGGATAAAAACATGCTTCGAATCATAGTTCGGCAACATGTTTCTATATGCTACATAGGTCAAAATGACCTAAAGTTAGGTATGAACAAAATATAGCATTCATACTTTAATCTGGAAAAAGAATCATATAATTTGAATAAGGAATGTGAAAGTTATGATGTCTTAAAGTTGAACCCAGGCAGTGATTTAACTGTGAAAATCTAGAGCAAAACATGCTCTGCTTACAACTTTGAGCACTGGTTTTAAAAACTTCTAGATCGAATTAAGAAATGAATTTTGACGTGCAACTAGAAAAAAAACTCAGTCTACTATCTGGATAAGGTTACATCAAATTCCGGCAAGAAATCAAAGAGATGTAAGCTTGCAAATTTGGACTCAGACAAGATTTCCACATGCATGCTAGAAGATTGAGTTGCACAGCTCACTTTTGATTTAGAACAGCAAATTACAGCAAGATTGGGAAGAATTGTTGAAGATTTGAGCTTGGGTTTACCTCAAAGAAGCTTCTACAACCTGCATATTTCTTTACAGTAACATGTAAAGCCTCACTAAGAAGATTTCTCCGAATCGAAGAAAACCTGAGATAGATTTGGTTCTGATCATTGATTTACATGTAAAGCCAACAATTTACAAGCTTCAAATTTGATTTTTGATTGAGTTTGTTGAATTAGAGTAGAAAGTTTCAATTTAACATTCTCTGTCAATTCACAATAAGGAGGAAGAAAGCTTTTGAGGAAGAATACGTACAATTCCTCTTTCTCCCTTTCCGGATAACATTTAGTACTAGGAAATGGGCTAACCGACCCAAATAAGCCCATATGTAACTTGATTATGATAGTAAGGCTTAATTAAACTATTTCAAGCACTTTTTAACATATCTTTAGCGCATGCTAATCTATATACATAAAAATTAACATCAAACCACCTAGTTTATCTTTATGAAAATTTAAACAACATATGTGAAACATTTTAAAACATTTTAGCCTTATTTTTTCAACTTTTCAACCAAAATTTACATTTTGTAATCGCCGTACATTTTACACAACTTTTTGTACAAAACACACGTTTCAATTCTAAAATTGTGCAAAATCAATTATTTAACACAAATAATTTGTACAATCATAAAAAAAATTTGGCAAATAAATATTGATTTCTCATTATTATTTTCATGTTCTACTATATTTTAACTCAAAATATTTAAAAACACAAGACTTAAACCAAATTCATTGAACATATACATGTATATTTGCAAGTTGTTCCAATATGCACAATATAAATCTTGTTAATCTTTATTTAATAAAAATTTGAACATTATAAAAAATTTCTCAACTTTATTTTACATATTAAAAGTTATTTACTTTTTTTCCCACAATCTCAATTTATTTCTCAATATTTCATTTATCACAATTTAACCTCAAAACCGCATTTTAACACATACACAAAAACTATGTCGTGTTCAGTTTATATAACTCAAACACACATGTCTAAATATTCTAAAATATTTTAAATGTCATTTTAATACAACACATATTCAAGTTTCACATTATTATAAAACGTACATTTTGCATCTTTAATTACAAATCCCATTCCAAATATAATTTTACACCCAAATTATATTTCTAACTCAATTCCATCATTATTTTAAATATATCTCATCTCAAAATTAATTAGTTCTTTTATAAATCATTAAAAGAAGTAAATAGAAATAATTAACAAAATTATTGCATTAACTCTAAATAAAACACATTTTCATCATTTTATTATCTCAAACCATCTTAATAAAGTTTCCAAAACACTATTTTCTCATTTTTATTCTCAAATATATTGTTTATGCCCAATAAACAATTTAAATTCCTCATTTATTATTAATTCACACTATTTAAATTATAACTGCCGTTATAATTTAATATTCTTAGGTAATCTCTAAAACCAGGTTGTTATAGACTCCCCACTTACAAAAATTGTGTCCCGGCAATTTTTTAGAGAAAGAGTTGTAAACAACATAAAAATTTAATCAACAAAAGTGATAGACTAGCTCAAAACTCAAACCATCCATACTCACAACATAAAATGGTAGAGAGAAATAAGGAAAAACTCTCTTAGTTAATCCAATGGTCCATCATATGATAATATATTGATTAGCAAACCATCGAATTTTCCAAGCAACTCGAAAGAATTTCGAAGATATCCCGTCTTCAAATCAATACTCAATAAAAAGTTTAACAAATAATCTATCAAATAAGATAGATTTCTCAAAACTCTTCGTATAGAGTCGGGATCAAACTCATTCAAACCCGAACTCCAAGCAACAAAAATGATCACCAAAATAATTTCCTACATAATAATAAGCAAAGAATATCCTCACAACAAGGATAGACTCAGACGACAAGATAGATAAATCACACAAAATGGCTTCTCACGAGGCCCCCAAACTTGAACGACCATGAAAATGCACGTCGTTATCAATAGCACAATAATAGAGTAACTTAAGAACAAGAATATAAGCTCAAATTACCTTTCAATCCAAGATATTTAGAATATTTTTTTTAAATCTCAACATCTTTTAAATTTTAAATCTCAATTTTCAACATTTGAAAATTTTCAAACTCTTTACTATATTACTTAGTAAGCAATTTAAAACTCAAATTAAAAGTCCAAATTTCTTCTCTTACTTCAAAATTAATTTCCAAATAATTTTGTAAATCCATAATAATATTCCTCAAAATAAATTAAGGGTTTAAATTATATTTACTCTTTTTATTGAACCACTTAAGTAGTTTAAAAACAATCTTCAAATCTTCTTATAACTCTTCTCTTAAAACATCCAATGTGTAAAATATAGATTCTAAAATCTCAATATGCTCTTTCAATGAAGTACAGCTTAGGAATATTCTCACATATTCTCATCTTTATAATTTCAAAATAAATAAATAAATAAATGGCATTGCCTCGCCATTGAATCTCTAATAAATAAATATATCTGTTGGCTGCAGAGGCGATCGAACGATCAAAACTCTCTCGCCACTCCGTTACTCGTCTCTAAAATCAATGGCTCTGATACCACAAGTTGGCGCCCTATCCCAAGTCCCACATTAACAAAGAGTATTACAAGGTAATACTGTCAGCTAATGCAGAGAATAGGGCTGGATAGGAGCGACCATCTATAGCCTTGTCTCAAATATCTACTGAATAAGTCGACAATGCCATTTTTTATGGATCGGTATATCCAATAAATACTTAATATAAAGTCGTAGGTAGCTATAGGATTTATCAGAACAAAATATAACAACTCAAATGCGAAACACATCACAGAGCGGCGGATAATCCCATATATACACACATATACAGATACATCACAGAGTATACAAAATGATACATCACATATGTGGTATGACGACCACAATAGAAACACGAGTCAAAAGAGTATACATATCAGAGTAGAAAACCAAAAAGGACTACACAAAAATCTATAACAAAAAGAGCTAGCAAAATAGTCCATGCAGAAGCAAAATAGGCTAAGTCCAAATGTACCTAACCAGAAACACATAGGCTGACCCGTGTATAAATATTACAGGAAGTATTTGAGTTTAGTTAATAAAATTATAGCATTTTCTCTAAATAAAAATTATTTTCCACTCATTATTAAGCCAAACAAATAAAATAAAGTTTATAAACTTTATTTTCACATTTTATTTTCCAAAATTCACTATTTATTCCAAATAAACAATTTAAAATCTTCAACTTTAATTTAAATCACAATATTAAATTATAATTATCATTATAATCTAGTATTGACAGGTAATTTCCAAACCAGGGTTGATGCAGACTCCCCTTTGGGTTTACCTCAAAGAACTTCTATAACCTGCATATTTCTTTACATTAACATGTAAAGCCTCGATAAGAAGATTTCTTCGAATCGAAGAAAGCCTGAGATAGATTAGGTTTCTTGTAACAACCCTATATTTTAGGATTATTTAATTCTATATTTTATTTCTATTAAATTGAATTTCCTGATTCAAAAACTTTATTTTATTTATTAAAAAGACTAATTTAGTTATTTTAATTATAAATTTTGATTATTATGTGAATTATATTTCCAAGCTTGAATAAAATTGAATATTTTTCTAGAAAGTAAATTTTTGGTTAATATGGTCAAACTTTGACTTATAAAGTTTAAATTTAAATATTTGAATTTTTGAATTTTGAGAATACGGCTTTTCGTTTCGTTAAAATCGAAGTTATATTGTGAGAGTTATGTTTTTTTCCAATATTGGGTGTAAATTGTTTTATTTAACAATATTGTTTATTTTAAATTTTATAAATAATCTTTTTATTTGTCTTATCTTATACAAATTTGTATTATATGTTATGTTACATATATTTTTGTCTTTTAAATATTGTTAAAGTTATGTTTGAATTTTTCAAAAACTTAATGAATTTATTTTCTATTTTTAAAGCCTAGTTTCCTTTTTTTTCCTATTTTCTTCATTTAAATTATATTTAGTAAAAATTTATTTGTTTATTTTTATGAATGCATTTTTATTTTGTGTTCTTATCTTTATTTATAAATATTTTTCAAGTATATAAATTTTTTTCAAAGTTTATTTCATTTATTTTCAATTTTTCTAGCCTAGTTGGCCATTTTTGCTATTTCCTTAACTTAATTGTATTTAATTAAAATTTATTTATTTATTTTATATATTTACTTTTATTTCTGAGTTTTTATCTTTATTTATCAGCACTTTTCATGTATTTAAAAATTGAAAAGAAATATTGGATATATGAAGAGTTTGGAACCTTTTGTGTGCTTAGTCTCTTTGGATTCCACCTTTTCAATTTTCAACCAACATTTGCATTCATTTCTTTGGTCATTTCTTATCATTGCTACAGCCGACTTCCTTATTTCATTTTTCATGTATCAAAACATCTCATCTCCTAAATTGTTAGGCCTTCAACCTGAAGAAAATTTTGGGTAAAATTCTTTTTCTCTTTTCCATTGTTTTCTACTTGATTATGTTGTTTTGTACTTGAATCTCTTCACCTATATGATCGGCCATGCTCCTCCTTCAGCCTTTCTGCCTCCACCACCACCTGAATCCCATCTCCACCATCTCCTCTACATCCCCAGCTAGGCCGTGCACCACCCTTGGTGGTAGATCCTTCACCAAATTCTCAAAAACTCCAACTTTACCACCTAGCCGAGCATAAATGCTTCCACCACTTTCATCACCCCTTATCCACCGCCTACTCCACCTCCACCACCCATAGACAACCTGAAACCCACTGCCATCTCATCCCCAACTCCACTATAGAGATGGCCGTGCCTGGTCTTGCTTTGGTCGAGCACAATGGTGCATTACATCATTGTTGTATTGCCTTATAGTAAGTGCAGTTCATGCATCATCACTTTTGCTCCATCCCATACATGTTTGGCCGACCCTATTGAACCCAAAACCAGACCCTAACACACACTTTGGCCATGCTAACCTGACCTATAGCTGAAGCATTAGTGGTGGAAGGAAAGTGCAAAGACTTTGGAGATGATTTTTGCATTAATTTCTACCATTGTTTAATCGTATTTTGGGTTGAATTTGATGTTGTTTGTATTGTCTTGTTTGAATGTGTTCAAAGCAATTAATCTTTGGCTCTCTCAAACTGGAATCTCTGTCATGCTATCGTGCTTTTGTGGATCTCGGTTGTGCATTCGTTTGTTGTCATCTCCATCTTATACCTGTGAGTTATTCTCAACAGACAGTTTTATACTTATATAACTAGTAAATCGATCACATTTGAATCTGTAAAATGCATCACCATATTATCTCTGCTATATTATGATCATATAATGTTCACCCATGCTTAAACATCTGTTATATATTCTATTACTGTTATATTATGTTGTTCTGTTATTTATATCAGTTTATCACACTACAAGTTCCATTTAGATTAGAATCACTATGGGTTGAAATGATACATACTCGAACGGACTTTAGAATAGAGGAAAATCGTTATGGGCTGAAATGATAGGCCTAAATGATTTTCAATTATTTTCATTTACTTGGGACTGCGGGTTTGAAATGATAAAACCCGGGTTTTCTTTGTAAATTACGGGTTGAAATGATATATTACCCGTATCACTTTTCTTAGGCTAGAAAATTATATACAGGCCCGTAGTTAAAATATATTTTTTCAATTTTTTTAAAATATGTTTGAAATATAATTATTATAATATTTTGATTAAAACATAATTAAAAATGACTTTTGTAAAGTATTATTGATTTTCTAAGAATTTATAAGTGAAATAAATTAATGGTAAAGTTAGAAAATTTAAAATGTAAGTTATTTTGGAAATTATAATTTGATGATAAATCGAATTTAAATTAAATATGGAAATATGATAAATTATGATATTTTTAACTAAAATAAATTTAAAAAGATTTTTTTAATATACGAATGATTTTTGAATAAGGTTAAATTGTTAAATGAATGAATATTGAGTTGCACTTTGAAATGTAACTTAAATTGGAAATTTGTGAATTTGTTTAAAAGTGAAATTTTCAGTTAAGTAAATAAAATGAAAATGAGTTATATTTGAAAATTTAAATTTAAATGTTAAGTTAAAATTTAATTATAAAGAATTGAAATTGAATGTGTGAATTTAATATGTGAATTATTATTAAATATTGATTTTTGAATGGAAATTTAACCTTATAAAATCATGAACATAAGGATATTTAAATGATTATTTTAAAAGTGAAATTATATGATCTTATAAGTTTAAAACGATTAAATAAAAAAATAATTGTTTGTGAAATTATATTGAATATTGGAAATGTAATTAACAGTATATTAAAATGCTTTTATTTCTAACGTAAATGATATTGCAGCATTTTGTGAGTGTTGTGTTTGATACAAATGAACTATGTATAAATTATAACTAAGTGGTATTACAGCACTTGGTAAGTGCTGCGATAACAGAAAGATAATTAAAATCCGAAACTAGATAAAGGGCTACATTAGCACTTGATATGTGTTGCGGTAGGCTGAAATGAATGTTTAAGGTTTTGTTTTAAATAAATGAACTCAGAATTTGTCTAAAATTTTCGGGAACTGGATATTTAATTTTAAATATAATGACTTCATTTTTAAACGGTTGAAATGAATTGTTTTGATTTAAATATAAACTATTTAAAAGGTAATTTGAAACGATAATAAATAAATGATATCTTTGAATTAAAAAGGATAATAAATGAATGATATCTTTGAATTAAAAAGGATATTTAAATATGTATATTTGGATTTGAATTCAAATAATGATTTGAAATGAATTTTGAAAGATATGATATTTTGATATATTGAAATGGTTCGTAAATGATTAGATCTTTATTTTGATAAAGATTTGAATTTGAAATGATACTATATTTTGAAGTATAAACTATGATTTTTAAATTATAACTACGGGTTATAATAACGATTGGTTGTTAAAGAGACCAGGATCGGATATGGACATACTCTTTGTCGATACCGAAAACCACTTTAACAACTGTGTACGCGGTGGAGTTTCCAGAATGAAGTGGGATGGTGGCGACGTTCTTGAGGTATATTACGTAGCCCGACTCCCGTGAGTTGGCTTAAGGTGGCTAAAACAGGAGCGATCTCGGGCCAAAAGTGGTAGCTCCTTTGGTCGGATACATTCCTTCGATATTATATTGTTACTTGTGATTGATTAGATGGTCATCCTCCGATTTTGATGTGAGAGTGTGTTCCGAGGTGGGCGTATGTCGCTGCTGCGTTACCACCAGCCCGTGTGCGTAATTGGTTTATCTACCCTAGAATTGCCTTGCATACCGTGTCACCAACCATACCGAGTCTTTACTACGAGTTTGTTTTTCTCCCGTAGCCCATGGAGTATTTAGGGTAGTCTCCCGATCTGGAGATATGCATATACTGAATGGACTACTGGGGCTATTATGTGTAAAGGCTGATATGGGTAGCCCGGAATGCTGTTTAAAAGAAAGTTTATTTTACTGTAGACATTACTATAATAGCGCAACATTATTACATAGTAAATAGTTTAACGGATCCTTAGAGGATGGGCGGTCCCAGGCATCCTTTAAGTTACTTGTACCTTATTATAGTTCACTTGAGTTGGTTTACATTATATAAGTATATATTGTCCTGACTCGAGTGTTTTTTGTTCTTCTTTACGCTCGGGTCAGCCTGAGTATTTACAGCTTTGGATTCTCTTTCTGGAGCTGGTCTTTGCTGGAGATTCTGCATATCTATTTATATATCTATTTCTGTTTCAGCTGTTCTAGTTTATCTCATGTATTAGTGAACTTCTATTTATTTGGGATTTCTATTATGTTGTTTTAGACTGATATTATGTATTTGGGTTGAGACTCTGTTATAGTAGCTTCATGAACTACTATGTTATTTTTATACTACGTTGCGAGTTATTCTGATTTGTTCTGTGACTGTGATTCCGTGTATTTGATTTAATTTGCTCCAAATTTATTTACAATATGTTATTTTGCATCATTGAAGTCCGACATGTGTGGATTATTGTCGATTTGAATGGTACGAAATGGCGGTTCCTTACGTGTGGTACCAGAGCTTTGGTTTTTGGCAAACCATTGCTTGAGGAGCAAAAACTCATTAGAGATTGGGTAGAAATACCCTAGAATGAGTGAAATCAATCTCAGAATCACTTTCTTTGTGAGAGACGTATTTTCAAAGTAGAAAATGATTTTTCAAAATGTTTTCAAAAGATTTTCAAACATTTTTTTGATATATAAATTTTCTTGTTTTAAAGGATTTTCAAATGTTTTCCAACTTCCTTTCTTTCGTATCTACCTTGTCAGATTTTTCTTTCTTTAGGATATTCATCCAAGTTTATTCTCTTGTCTTATCTTGATTTATCTTTGGCTTTTCTTTATCTTGTCCTAAATTCATTCTTGATTTTCAGGATGAATCGAGAAAATGCCAGAGGTAGGGTCGTGGTATTGCCCCAGCTCCTCAGCCAGTTCCTCTTGTTAAATGCACTATACTTTGTAAGGTATTCACTCAACTTGCTGGAACCCCATTCACCGGTTTGGAGAGCATCATTGAGGCTCAGCAATGGTTGCGGTGTCTTGAGAGGATATTTACTGGTCTTGAGATTATTGATGCCCAGAAGCATCAGTTAGAAGCTTGGCAGTTGCATGAATCCGCTCTTGATTGGTTGGATTCTGTCACGGCTAACACCGTCGAAGCTGATATTACTTAGGAGCAGTTTAGGTATCCTTTGTGTTATCTTGAATTTTGTTCCTATTGGTTCCTTTCTTTTGAATCTATCCTAAGCTTGTTTTGTCATCTTTCCAGAGAGGCGTTTGTGGCAAAATGGATGCCGGAAGCCAGGAAATCTCAGCTTTATCGTGAATTTATGGATCTCAAGTAAGGTACCATGTCTTTTGCTGAGTACGAGAGGAAGTTTAATGAACTTTCTAAGTTCGGTCCTAGCCTGATGACACTCCTCTCAAGAAGAATGAGAAGTTCATATCTGATGCTTGTCCCGAGTATCATAATCTTCTCATTTCTCATGTCCATGGCACTTTCACCCAGCTTATGGATATGGCTATCTGTTATGAGAACCCTACTTCTAAGGTTCCTGCTCCTGCTCCTGCTGGTACTCCTTCATCTCAGTCTTCCTCTGCCAATTCTAGGAAGAGAAAGCCCAATTTCCAGCAGCAGAGGTAGATTTGGCTCAGGAATTCGGGTTTGGGATCTTCTTCGTCTCCTCCTTCTCATAGGCAACCTATTGACCTTTCTGCCATCACTTGCTTCAGATGTGATTAGAAGGGACACTATGCCAATAGCTGTCCTACCTTAGCTGGTGCAGCTATTCCTCCTCCTGCTGATACCAAGCATTCTGGTATATTTGCTGTCTCATCTGCATCTTCTCCAGTTCCTCCACCTGCTCCTACTCCTAGTGATGACCAAGGTACTCTTCAGTGCAACCTTTTCTTATTTCTGTATCATATTCGTGTTTTATTGATACTAGAGTTTTCCATAGTCTTATTTCTGTGATTTGTGTGATAAGTTTGAGTATCTCTTTTCTCCAGAGTTTGCTTCTATTCCTTTATGAGTTTCAAATCCAATTGGGGCTCCGCAAACCTTAATAGGATATGTAAGCATGTGTAACTTTTCTATTCTGATCATTGCTTTAGTGGTGATCTTCATTTGACTCCTGTAGTCATATTCTATCCCGATATGTTGGTAAAGTCACTTCTTTACCTCCTAAGCGGGAAATTTCTTTTCGTACAGATCTTATTCCTGGAACTCTGAGAAAGGGTTCTATAAGTGGTTAGTCTTGCCTTTTGGTTTGACAAATGCTCTTGCTCTCTTTGTTGATTTGATGAATCTTGTTATCAGGCTGTGCTAAATAAATTTTCTAAATGCCATTGCTGGAAAGATGAAGTCCGATTCCTTGGACATATTGTTTCTAGTAATGGAATTTATGTTGATCCAGTCAGGATTGATGCAATCAATAGAAATCTTTCTTTCTTTCTCTTTTTCTTTGTCATTCAACTATTCTATTTTTCTGTGTTTTCCCGTACCTCATTCCTTTTTGGGGACGAAAAGTTTTGAGTGGGGGAGAGTGTAACAACCCTATATTTTGGGATTATTTTATTGTATGTTTTATTTCTGTTAAATTGAATTTCCTAATTCAAAAACTTTATTTTATTTATTAAAAAGAATAATTTTCTTATTTTAAATATAAATTTTGATTATTATGTGAATTATATTTCCAAACTTGAATAAAATTGAATATTTTTCCAGAGAGTAAATTTTTGGTCAATATGGTCAAACTTTGACTTTTAAAGTTTAAATTTAAATATTTGAATATTTGAATTTTATCTTTTATTATGAAAATAGATTAAATATTGAGAATACTGCTTTTCGTTTCGTTGAAATCGGAGTTATATTGTGAGAGTTATGTTTTTCTCCAATATTGGGTGTAAATTGTTTTATTTAACAATATTGTTTATTTTACATTTTATAAATAATCTTTTTATTTGTCATATCTTATACAAATTTGCATTATATGTTATGTTACATATATTTTTGTCTTTTAAATATTTTTAAAGTGATGTTTGAATTTTTCCAAATCTTATTGAATTTATTTTCTGTTTTTAAAGCCTAGTTTCCTTTTTTCTGCTATTTTCTTTATTTAAATTATATTTAATGTAAATTTATTTGTTTATTTTTGTGAATGCATTTTCATTTTATTTTTCTTATCTTTATTTATAAATATTTTTTAAGTATATAAAAATTTTCCGAACTTTATTTCATTTATTTTCAAATTTTCTAGCCTAGTTGGCAATTATTGCTATTTCCTTAACTTAATTGTATTTAATTACAATTTATTTATTTTAAATATTTATTTTTATTTCTGAGTTTTTATCTTTATTTATCAGCACTTTTCATGTATTTAAAAATTGAAAAGAAATATTGGATATACGAAGAGTTTGAAATCTTTTGTTATGCTTAGTCTCTTTGGATTCCACCTTTTCAATTTTCAACCAACATTTGCATTCATTTCTTTGGCCGTTCTTTATCATTGCTTCAGCCGACTTCCTTATTTCATTTTTCATGTATCAAAAGCATCTCGTCTCCTAAAATGTTTGGCCTTCAACCTGAAGAAAATTTTGGGTAAAATTCTTTTTCCCTTTTCCATTGTTTTCTACTTGATTATGTTGTTTTGTACTTGCATCTCTCCACCTATATGATCGGCCATGCTCCTCCTTCAGCATTTCCCACTCCACCACCACCTGGAACCCATCTTCACCACCTCCTCTACAACCCCAGCTAGGTCGTGCACTACCCTTGGTGGTAGATCCTTCACCAAATGCTCAAAAACACCAATAATACCACCTAGCCGAGCATATAAATGCTTCCACCACTTTCATCACCCCTTAGCCACCACCTACTCTAGCTCTACCACCCATAGACAACCTGAAACCCACTGCCAAGTCATCCCCGACATCACTACAGAGATGGCCTTGACTGGTCTTGCTTTGGCCGAGCACAATGGTGCATTGCATCATTGTTGTATTGCCTTATAGTTAGTGCAGTTCATGCATCATCACTTTTGCTCCATCCCATACATGTTTAGCCGACCCTATTGAACCTAAAACCAGACCCTAACACACAATTTGGCCGTGCTAAGCTTACCTTTGGCTGAAGCATTAGTGGTGGAAAGCAAGTGCAAATACTTTGGAGATGATTTTTTCATTCATTTCTACCATTGTTTAATCGTATTTTGGGTTGAATCCGATGTTGTTTGTATTGTCTTGTTTGAATGTGTTCAAGGAAATTAATCTTTGGCTCTCTCAAACTCGAATCTCTATTGTGCTATCATGCTTTTGTGGATCTCGGCTGTGCATTCGTTTGTTGTCATCTCCAGCTTATACCTGTGAGTTATTCTCACCAGACAGTTTTATACTTATATAACTAGTAAATCGATCGCATTTGAAAATGTAAAATGCATCACCATATTATATTTTCTATATAATGATCATATGATGTTCACACACGCTTAAACATCTGTTATATCATATGTTACTGTTATGTTATGTTTTTCTGTTATTTATATCAGTTTATCACACAGCAAGTTCCCTTAAGATTAGAATCACTATGGGTTGAAATGATACATACCCAAACAGACTTTAGAATAGGGGAAAATCGTTATGGGCTGAAATGATAGGCCTGAATGATTTTCAATTATTTTCATTTACTTGGGACTGCGGGTTTGAAATGATAAAACCGGGGTTTTCTTTGTAAATTATGGGTTGAAATGATATATTACCCGTATCACTTTTCTTAGGCTAGAAAATTATTTACAGACCCGTGGTTAAAATATATTTTTCTAATTTTTTTAAAATATGCTTGAAATATAAATATTATAATATTTTTATTTAAAACTTAATCAAAAATGATTTTTTTAAAGTGTTATTGATTTTCTAAGAATTTATAAGTGAAATAAATTAATGGTAAAGTTAGAAAATTTAAAATGTAAGTTATTTTGGAAATTTTAATTTGGTGATAAATGGAATTCAAATTAAATATGGAAATATGATAAATTTATGATATTTTGAATTAAAATGAATTTAAAATGATTTTTTTAATATACTAATGATTTTTGAATAAAGTTAAAATGTTAAATGAATGAATATTGAGTTGAATTTTTAAATGTAACTTAAATTGGAAATTTATGAATTTTGTTTGAAAGTGAAATTTTAAGTTAAGTAAATAAAATGAAAAAGAGTTATATTTGAAAATGTAAACTTAGATGTTGAGTTAAAATTTAATTATAAAGAATTAAAGTTGAATGTGTGAATTTAATATGTGAATTATTATTAAAAAATGAATTTTGAATGGAAATTTAACCTTATAAAATCATGAATATAAGGATATTTAAATGATTATTTTAAAAGTGAAATTATATGATTTTATAAGTTTAAAATGATTAAATAAAAAAATTAATTGTTTGTGAAATTATATTGAATATTAGAAATGTAATTAACAGTATTTTGAAATGCTATTATTTCTAACGTAAATGATATTACAGCGCTTTGTAATTGATGTGGTTGATACAAATGAACTACGTATAAATTATAACTAAATGGTATTACAGCACTTGGTAAGTGCTGCGATAATAGAAAGTAAAATTTGAAACTAAACAAAGGGCTACAGTAGCACTTGATAAGTGTTGCGGTAGGCTGAAATGAATGTCTGAGGTTTTGTTTTAAATAAATGAGCTCAGAATTTGTCTAAAATTTTTGGGAACTAAATATTTGATTTTAAATATATTGACTTCACTTTTAAATGGTTTAAATGAATTGTTTTGATTTAAATATAAACTATTTAAAAGGTGATTTGAAACGATAATAAATGAACGATATCTTTGAATTAAAAAGGATAATAAATGAATGATATCTTTGAATTAAAAAGGATACTTAAATGTGTATATTTGGATTTGAATTCAAATAATGACTTGAAATGAATTTTGAAAGATATGATATTTTGATATATTGAAATGGTTTGTAAATGATTAGATCTTTATTTTGATAAAGATTTGATTTTGAAATGATACTTTATTTTGAAGTATAAACTATGATTTTTAAATTATAACTACGGGTTATAATAATGATTGGTTGTTAAAGAGACCGGGATCGGATACGCACATACATTCTGTCGATACCAAAACCACTTTAACAACTGTGTACGCGGTGGAGTTTCCAGAATGAAGTAGGATGGTGGCGACATTCTTAAGGTATATTACGTGGACCGACTCCCATGGGTTGGCTTAAGGTGGCTAAAACAGAAGCGATCTCGGGCCAAAAGGGGCAGCTCCTCTGGTCGGCCACATTCCTTCGATACTATACTCTTACTTGTGATTGATTAGATGGCCATCCTCCGATTTTGATATGGGAGTGTGTTCCGAGGTGGGCGTATGTGGCTGCTGCGTTACCACCAGCCCGTGTGCGTAATTGGTATATCTACCCTGACATTGCCTTGTGTGTCGTGTCACCTATTATACCGAGCATTTACTACGAGTTTGTTTTTCTCCCGTAGCCCATGGAGTATTTAGGGTAGCCCCCCGATCTGGAGATATGATGATACTGGATGGACTATTTGGACTATTATGTGTGAAGGGTGATATGGGTAACCCGGAACGCTATTTAAAAGTATGTTTATTTTACTGTAGACATTATTATAATAGCGCAATATTACTACATAGTAAATAGTTTAACGAATCCATAGAGGATGGGCGTTCCCAGGCATCCTTTAAGTTACTAGTACCTTATTACAGTTCACTTGAGTTGGTTTACATTATATGAGTACATATTGTGCTGACTCTAGTGTTTTGTGTTGTTCTTTACGCTCGGGTCAGCCTGAGTATTTACAGCTTTGGATTCTCTTTCTGGAGCTGGTCTTTGATGGAGATTCTACCTATCTATTTCTGTTTCAGCTGTTCTGTTTATCTCATGTATTAGTGAACTTCTATTTATTTGGGATTTCTATTACGTTGTTTCAGACTGATATTATGTATTTGGGTTGAGACTCTGTTATAGTAGCTTCATGAACTACTATGTTATTTTTATATTCCGCTGCGAGTTATTCTGATTTGTTCTGTGTCTATGATTCTGTGTATTTGAAGTCATTTGCTACAAATTTATTTACAATCTGTTATTTTGCATCATTCAAGTCCGACATGTGTGGATTATTGTCGATTTGAATGTTACTAAACGGCGGGTCGTTGCATTTATGATCATTGATTACCTATTAGGATAATGCAGGCAACAATTTACAAGCTTTAAATTTGAATTTTTATTGATAATTCTGTTCTCTGTAAACTGAAAAATGTGTTTCAGCTATCTCTCTGCAAATCTTGTATGAGTCCAAATATGCAAGCCTATATCTCTTTGATTTTTTGCCGGAATTTGATGTAACCTTTTCCAGATGATAGACTGAGTTTTGTTCTAGTTTCTTGTAAAATTTCATGGCTTAATTCAATTTGGAAGTTTTTAATCCAGTGCTCAAAGTTGCAAGCGGAACATGTTTTTGCCTAGATTTTTACAGTAAAAACACTATCTGGGTTCAACTTTGAGACATCATAACTTTCACATAACTTATTCAAATTATGTGTTTCTTTTTCCAGATTAAATTATAAGGGTTATATTTTGTCCATACCAAATATTAGGTGATTTTGACCTATGTAGCTTGTAGAAACATATTGCCGAACTTTGATTCAGAGCATGTTTTTGCCCAGATTTTTACAGTAAAAACACTGCCTGTGCTCAATTTTGAGACATCATAACTTTCATTTTTATTATTAAAAAACCTTTATTTTACAAAAACACATAATTTACACAAATAAATGCATGAATCCTTATTTTTAACTTCAAAAATTCCACAAAAATATTTTCTTACATATAAAAATATGACAAACCATTTCAACTTAATTTTGTAACCAAAACTCAGTTTTAAACCAAATTTCACCATTTTATTTAAATAAACAACCTTTAAAAGTCAAATACTTCCTTTATAAATTATTAAAAGAAGTAATTGACAATGACTAATAAAATTATTGCATTTTCTCTACATAAAAATTATTTTCCAGTCATTATTAACCCAAACAAATAAAATAAAGTTTCTAAACTTTATTTTCACATTTTATTTTCAAAATTCATTGTTTATTCCAAATAAACAATTTAAAATCTCCAGTTTTAATTTAAATCACAATATTAAATTGTAATTATCATTATGATTCAATATTGATAGGTAATCTCCAAACCAGGGCTGCTATGGTAAACTTTTATAAAAGATTATTTTTCCTAAATTAAACTTGGGAAAATTTATATCGGAACTTTATAAGTATTATTTTAAGATAATTATTAAATAAACTTTTCGAGAAGTAATGGTATACTTTCATGGCATAATTGGTGGAAGAGATTTCCTACATTTAAGTTTGTATTTCATTGGGATAGAGACCTAATCATTGAGCACGAATCCTTGGTTGATACCACAGAGTACTATCCATATTTATTTAAAAAGGTTCTCAAATATTATTGAAGGAATGGTTTGTGAATGTACTTATCCCTGTGAGGTAAGTATGTACTTTTTGATTAAGAGATTTAATTTATTGAAATTTAAATAATGCTTAGTTATTTAAGTGGTAAATTAAACCTTTGATTGAATGATTATTTATTTGATAGTTAAATAACTGACTATTAAATCAGGACCCAAAACGTAACTTTCGAAATATCTAATAGAAACACGGGAATTATAAGGTATAGTTACCGTCTAAAGGTGTTATACTATACACATAAACTCGTTTCGTTCTTTTTGGATGATTATAAGGAAATCTGTTCACTAACGGTTAGAAGATGATCTTCGATCTTATTTTCATCTATTTATTGTATGAATATGCGCTTATATGTTTTTGTTTGATGATAATAAACATATATATTCATTTAAATGTATTTGGTAATGTACTATTTTGTTTTTCATATATTAAATAAAATTTGTTGAATAAAATAAATTACACAGAATTTGAATTCAAACAGAAATTTTAATTCAAACAAATATTTATTACAATCTTGAATAGTACAAATTCAAGCTCTCACTATTCATATATATTTTTGATTACATCACAATTACATCACAATTGCTTTTACATTAATAACCTCACTACATATTCACTCACACTCGTATTTTGTCTTCAACTGCATTCCAGTTTAAATCCAACATCTGAGCAATCTGCAAAAATATTCACTAACGCAGTAAAATTGAAAAAGAAATATTTTTGCAAATATAAAATAAAATATGATTTTTGAAAATATTATTTGCCTCAGTTATTTGGGTTGTTCATCATCATTCACACTTGAATTCATCACACACGAACAGTGTGACATGCACAGTGTATCACTGTACATGCCACAAGACCATGCACATCGATATACACTTGATAATGCTACAGGGACATTTGTGCACAAGGTCAAACCCAAACATAAAGTCAGGTTCAACTCAGGTGCAATATAAATGATATCTCGTCATCAGCACAAGGTCAAACCTGATTTTTTAAAATTGGGTTCAACACTAGGCAACATGAAAAATGCAAAGCTTTGACAAATCAAAACTCCATCAAAGCACATGTATGCAGATCAGGTCCAGTGCAAACAAAGAATCAAGTCTCGACCAAACCAGTTGTAACATGGATATCAAAAGCAATGAACAGAGAACATGCATGAAGATTGAATGAAGTACAAAGCATGCATTGATGAACATGTGTTACAGTGGTGATGCAAGTACAAACCAGAATGAAGACCACTAGTGTACAACTTCAGCAGTGACAATGAAGTGAATGCAAGAATAAAGTACCAGAGACTACAAGTAGAGCAAGTGCAATTCGATCTGACATGAAGTACAACAATACACAAGTGACCAACAACAAGCCCAAATATACAGATGCAGATATAAACGATATCAAGTTCAAATGACATCACATCAAACCATGTCAACAAGACAAATGTATGTATCAGTGTAGAAGCAAATGCTACCATGACTCGAGTACATGCTACAGCAACATTATATGATACAGTGACAGTAACAAATGTGCAAAATGTATACAAAGACAGTGAGCATATACGTATGTATGAAATGCAAAGGTTCAGGCCGAGACTAAAGCAAACAGCATGGTACAATGCATAAATGACTGCAGAATATAAATGAGACTCAGTGGTGAATCAACAATCTCGGCAAACATCAATAAGTTCATGTATGCATCAGTGATCAAATATGAAGTACATAAGTACAAGATCAACACAATAGTCTCAAGTGACATAGTTGCAAACAACATGAATATCACAAGTAACAGTATGGTTAAATGTCACAAGCATGAACAATCCAGTATGGAAAATGAATGGAGCAATGAACAATTACAAAGAATGGATGCAGATTACAAGATAGTTTGCAAGCAAATTCAAAGCGGAAGCACCACCAAAGACTCAACAGTGAACACATGACTGAGAAACAAAATCAAGATCAACAGAACATGAAGCAGTTCAAATCCAAGTACAAACCCAAGAATATATGCATACACACATACATATGTATGTATGCACATATATAGTAAACAGATGAATGTGCAGCAGGAACACAAGACAGCGGCAAGTGCATATATATATATCAGAGTGAACTATGAAAATCAACAAGTAAGCCGAGCAACAGAAAATCAAAGCATAAAAAATATACAATGCAGACACAAGCCAGTGCAGCAATGAAACGTACAAAATGCTCAAGTCACGTTCATGTTAAACCGACCAAAGAAAATGGCCAGAGACGAAGCTCACAAGGGCCAAAGAATCAATGTCGTGTAAAGTCGAAAGCAACAGTGGATGAACGAGATTCAACAGTGCAGAAATCAAGTCGAAGTCAAAAATCAAATTCGTATCTTTGAATAAGTCAAAGAAAATTAAAAAGGGAAAGTTTCTGCCTTTTTAATCAAGAAAAATCAAACGTGTGAAAATCAAGACCGTATGCATCAAGTAAGTGAAAATCAGGAAAGTATCGAATTGATACGAACGAATTCAAGTGTACTCGAAGTCATATAAATACCAAACCCAAGTGATTATCATCGGCATCGAGTTTGAGTACAAAAATCACAATAGCACAAATAGAGAAATTACATACCGAATCAACAACTCGATCATCAGAGAATGAGCGAGCCATGAAACGAGAATGGTTCAAAGAAGCAGCTGCGTGCGATTTGCAATCTCGAAGAATCAATTATCAGAGAACAAGCGACGCAAGCCATCGGTCATCAGAGAACGAGCATGAGAAAGAGCAACACAAGTTAGAGAATCGATCATCAGAACAATGCCCCAAATTTCACTGAAAAGGGAACGAAGCCCTAATTCGACAAAAAGGAACGGGCCAAGCAAAAGAAAAAAGGATCGGCCGCATTTTTTCTTGTGGATCGGGTTAAAGAATAAGGGGCCGGCCTTATTTGTTAAAAGGGGATTATTTTGTTTAGGGTTTTATTAAAAAGGGATTTTTTATTTTGAGCAAAAATTAGGGATTAAAGTTTATAGTTTATATTTTTGCTCCTGGTTTTATTTTTGAAGTTGTTTTTTTTCATTTCGAGTCAAAGAATTTGTAAATCACCACCTAGGTTGTAGGTAGTGTCAGATTGTCTACTTAGAATTAGTTCAGTTTGCAGGGTATGCGAGTTTGCAAAACTCTATAGGCGGAGCAGAGTTTGCGAGTGAGCGAAACTTTATAGGCGGAGCAGGGTGTGCGAGTCTATGAGAGTGTTTGTGAGAGGGAGCAAAAGGGGTTTGCGAGTCTAGTAGAGTATTTGTAAGCGGGATACTGTTTAATTCTAATAGAAATCTGGGAAAGCAGCAGTAGGCAGGGGTTGCCGAAGCTGGGTAAATTTTGTGTGTGATTTACTTTTCAGCATATTTATTTCTGCACTTTGTTTTTACGTTTAAATCAAGAAAATTTGCTCTAACCCTATTCACCCCCTTCTAGGGTTAATCTAGATCCTACAAGTGGTATCGGAGCACGGTATTTTTCTTTAACTCTAGAGTCATGAATTCATCAAATAATGCTTTTTCTGAAGGGCAATCTATTGTTAGGTCACCTATGTTTAATGGGAATGATTATGCTTATTGGAAAGTTAGGATGAGTATTTATCTTAGTTCTGTTGATTATGATGTTTGGGATATTATTGAAACTGGTTATAAACCTCCCACTATAACTGTTGGTGGTACTGAGATTTCTAAACCTAAGGATAGGAGGGATGCTAATGATAAGAAATTAAAAGCTACAAATGCCAAAGCAATGAACGCTTTGATCTGTGCTCTTGATAAAAATGAATTTAATAGAATTTCTCACTGTACAACAGCACAGGAAATTTGGCATACCTTGGAGGTGACACATGAAGGAACTTCTCAAGTAAAGGAGTCTCGTCTAGCCCTATTCAGCAATGAATACGAGAACTTTGTGATGGACAAAGGCAAGAGCATAAAGGACATGTTTGAACGCTTTTCAACTTTGGTGTACAACGCTAGAGCGCTTGGGAAGGTATTCACCGAGGTAGAGCTTGTGAGGAAGGTGCTACGAGTCTTACCGATAAACTTTGAGGCAAAAGTCACGGCAATCCAAGAATCGAAAGATTTGAGTAAACTAAGCACGGAGGAGTTGATTGGTATTTTGATGACATATGAGCTTGAGCTAAAAGAAAAGGAAGAACGCAACAACTCCGAACCAAAGAAGAAGATGATTGCCTTAAAGAGCAAAGAAGAGAGCGATATAGAAGAAGATCCAATTGAAGAGCTTGTAATGGCTGTCAATAATCTTAGAAAATGGTCAAGATTCAAGCCACGCAAGAAGGAAACAAAGGGTAATAGGTCAAAAGATTCTGACAATTTCGATAATGAATTAACCTGCTTTAACTGCAAGAAGCCTGGACACTTCATACAAAAATGCCCACTTCTCAAAAACAACAAAGGAAAGAAAAAGAAGAAGAAGGCCTTTGCAGCGACTTGGGATGATAAAGAAGGAGAGGAAGTTTCGGATAGCAGCTCAGAGGAGGCTAAATTGTGTTGTATGGCAAAATCAGAATCAGAAGCAAGCTTCGGGGAATCTGGTGAGGCAAGTGAGTATTCCTATAGAGATCTTGTTTTTATGTGTCTTGATCTCACTAAAGTAGTTGATGCTCTTGAATCTAAAATTGAAAAACTGAAATCTGATAGGAGAGAACTTGCTCGTGAAAATTTTAGGTTAGAAACTGAACTTGAAAATATTCAAAACCTAGAATGTAAAAAATGAAAAATTTTAGGTTCAGAATTATCAAGACTTAAGAATAGCTTTGAGAATCTTGAAAAAGAAAACTTGAGTCTTAAGGAAATCTTTGACACTGGGAAAAAGGATTTTATAAATGGATGCACCTCACTTGTCACTGAAAACACAACACTAAAAACCAAAGTCCAAAATCTTGAGAAATCTTTGAATAACTTTTCAAGAGGAGAAAAATCATTCAACATGTTATTAGGAAATCAAATTATTGCTAACAACATAAAAGGACTAGGTTTTGGGAAAACATAAGTTGAGGATAATGCAAAAGGTAAGAGTGTCTTTGATAGATGTGAAATAATTGGACATCATGTTGAAACTTGTAGTCATAGGAACAAAAACAAAAAATTTATACAAGTTTGGGTTCCTAAGAATTTTACAAACAAATTTCACGTCTATTGGAACAAGAATAAAAGGACAAAACAAGTTTGGGTTACAAAAGGTTTATTTATTCACAATGCTTCTGCTACTAACAATCATGGACCTATAAATAGGTCACAAAAATCTTTCATCGTGTAGGTGTGGTGGCAGGCTAAGGAACATCAACGGTGTTCTCTGGATTTTGGTTGTTCCGGGCAACAAAGCAAAGTTCCTTAGCCTAGTACAAAGGTGACAGAATCACAATGGGCAATCACGAGAAATTATCGTAAAAGTAAAACAGGTAAATTTGTTTTGAACGATATATTAAATGTGATAATCTGCACCGTAATCTGAATTAAATCAGCCAGTAAGGTGACGATGAAATGAATGATGTCTTTAATTCTGACTTATTCTTAATTGATATGATTTTTCTTTTGACTTGTTCTTATTTATGACCTTGATTTGTGCTTAAATGATGACCAATCAGATTTTCAACTTTGAACTAATCCATATAAATTTGTTCGGTTAAATGATGGTATTTTATTGATCTTTGATTACTCATGCTACAGTAGATATATTTGTTTTGACATTTTGGTCACTGCTTGTAAATTTGCACGATTTCAAATTTCATGTGAAAGCTGTTAAAAAGGATTTTAAGAAATTGTTGAAACTTCAAGAAATTGTTTTTGAAATAATTATGATGTAGATTGACTGTTGATTACTCATGAATATAACTGTTTTTTGAAATTAACACTATGATATTTGTTTGAGTGTTAACATGGCTTCGTTTCAAATTTCATTCTGAGATAGTTTGTTGAAATTTCACAATCTGGTGTTTGACATTCAACATAGTTGGCCAATTACATTTATACCAAAAACACTATTCTTTGAATTACTTCATACATATTTGTTTTAATTAAACATTGTGTTTCGTTGGATACATTTGGTCATAATTCGGCTAACTCTATATTCTCAGTTTCTGACTATTTACATGGCTTCAATTCAAATTCAAAGAATGTCATTTAAATTGTTCCTAAAAGTGGGTTTGAAATTTTTGATGCACACTTCATTGTCTGGATTATCAATTTTAGTTAGTGATATTTTGGATTGAAAGAGAAACTCAGATGCAGATTACACTGGTAATCTAGTTGATGGAAAAATTACTAATTGAACGTGATTTTTGAGACATTTAGTAACTGCATCACTTTTCATAGAAAATATCTGCATAATTTTTATTTTAAATAATTTTCATTTAGCAGAATTTTTTTTCTCATATAACCCCTTCAAGAAAATAATTATTTGACCATATTTTCAGATTAGTCATCTTATTTGATTTTAAATGACATATTTTGACTAATACGACTCCCTACGAATTATCAAAAAGATAAATAGTGATTGAAAAGGTGATAAGTGTTGACATTTAACATACATTACTCAAGAGAGTATATTTGGAAAATTTCTTCTGGAATTAAAACAAGAATTATAAAACTTTTTGTTGGGTAAAGATTCCATGACCGTTTCTATATCTATCATTATTTCTATCGGCCATGGTTTATCAAATATTCAATAAAGTTTGTCGATATGTGGTACTATATTCAGGGATTGTTTGTTTTTTATTTCACATTTTTTTTGTAAAAAATAAATAAATATCCAAAGTATTCACTCTCATTTAAAAGTCCTCACGGTTATGCATGGGTGAATTACTTAGATTTTTGATTACGTGCTTCCATGCTCATTTAAAAGTCCTTACGGTTATGCATGTATGGAACGCATATCAAAATTAATTGATTAAATAAACAAGTTTATTCTAATCCCATTTAAAAGTCCTCACGGTCATGCGTGGTTAGAAGATACTAGATTTCATTTTTAAAATTAAATTGGAATACTACTAATCTCATTTAAAAGTCCTAACGATTATGCATGATTAGTAGATATTCAAAATTCCTGATATAAGTGTACCACAAGAAGATTCAACTGTATGATTTTATATTATAACATCATTTCCATTATTTATAAAAGTGGAATATGCGCTTAACAAGGGTAGTTATGATTTTTGTTTGATTCTTATTGGAGTTTAATATTTATATTCAATTTGAGTTTAATGTTGGATTAATATTGATCACTTAATCTCTATTTTTCTCTAACACTATTATTATTTTGCTGATAACAAAAGGGGGAGAGAAAAGTTAAGATTTTTTCAAATAGAATCAAGCAAAGGTCAAATAATTTTCCATTTGCATCTAGGCTTATTTGAATATTTCTATTTGTATGCATATATGTAGGGGGAGCATCATGTAGAGAGGAAGCATTTAAATAGGGGGAACAATTAGAGTATATTATTGATCAAATACATTTAACACGGTCAAAATCTTAAATATATGTTTGTTATCATCAAAAGGGGGAGATTGTATGAATATGCGCTTATATGTTTTTGTTTGATGATAATAAACATATATATTCATTTAAATGTATTTGGTAATGTAATATTTTGTTTTTCATAGATTAAATAAATATTTTTTGAATAAAATAAATTACACAGAATTTGAATTTAAACAGAAATTTTATTCAAACAAATATTTATTACAATCTTGAATAGTACAAATTCAAGCTCTCACTATACATATACATTTTTGATTACATCACAATTACATCACACTTGTTTTTACATTAATAACCTCACTACATATTCACTCACACTCGTACTTTGTCTTCAACTGCATTCCAGTTTAAATCCAACATCTGAGCAATCTGCAAAAATATTCACTAACGCAGTAAAATTGAAAAAGAAATATTTTTGCAATACAAAATAAAATATGATTTTTGAAAATATTATTTGCCTAAGTTATTTGGGTTGTTCGTCATCATTCACACTTGAATTCATCACACACGAACAGTGTGACATGCATAGTGTATCACTGTACATGCCACAAGACCGTGCACATCGATATACACTTGATAATGCTACAGGGACAGTTGTGCACAAGGTCAAACCCAAACATAAAGACAGGTTCAACTCAGGTGCAATATAAATGATATCTCGTCATCAGCACAAGGTCAAACTTGAGTTTTTAAAATTGGGTTCAACACAAGGCAACATGAAAAATGCAAAGCTTTGACAAATCAAAACTCCGTCAAAGCACATGTATGCAGATCAGGTCCAGTGCCAACAAAGAATCAAGTCTCGACCAAACCAGTTGTAACATGGATATCAAAAGCAATGAACAGAGAACATGCATGAAGACTGAATGAAGTACAAAGCATGCATTGGATTTCTGATTGTCCTACCGCTTCTAAGGGTCTCAAATCTGGGAAGCTTAATGTTGCTAAAGCTTCTGGTGTTTCTTCTCAGCCTAAAGGTATTACTCCTTCTGTTTTGGAAGGTTATATTTTATTCCATGGTCGTTCTATTAGAGTTCTTTTCGATACGGGTGCATCACATTCATTCGCGTCGAAGGAGCTTGTTAATATTATTTCTTTGGATGTTGTTAGTCTTAGCGACCCTTTGAGGATTGTAAATCCTATTGTTGGATCCGCTACTCTTGGTTTGTTGTGTGTTGATGTTGAGATTATTCTTTGTGGTTTTTCCTTTCATGCGAATCTGCATGTTATGTATCATCTTGGTTTCGATATGATTTTGGGTATGGATTGGCTCGTCCGTTATGAAGTTCAAATCCTATGTCCCGAAAGAACTTTGTATCTCAAGCATCCCGATGCTATCGAGCAGTTATCTATTATATTTCGAAGTATGGACCATGGTTTGAATGCTCTCATTTCTTCTCTTGAATCGGAGGATATCATAGCTAATGTTCCAATTGTTTGTGATTTTTCTGATGTCTTTGAAACTATTTCATGTTTGCCACTGAACAGGGCAATTGAGTTCCGTACTGATCTTATCTTTGATGCTCATCCTGTCAGTCGTCCTCCCACGAGGATGTCTGCAAAGGAAAATGAGGAACTCAAGCAACAATTATCTGATTTGGAAGCCAAGCATTTTATTCGATCTAGCTCGTCTCCTTGGGGCGCTGCCGTTGTCTTCGTTAAGAAGCTAGATGGTACTCTTAGGCTTTGCATTGATTATCGCAAGCTTAACGAGCTTACTATCAAGAATAGGTATCCATTGCCTAGGATCGATGATATGTTCGATCAATTAAGTGGCGCTAAGCTCTTCTCCCAACTCGATTTTGCTACCGGTTTTCATCAGTTAGGAGTTTCGGAAGATAGCATTCCTCTCACTGCATTCCGTACTTGTTATGGTTCTTACGAATGGCTTGCTATGCCATTCGGTATGACGAACACTTCGGCGTATTTTGTTGATCTCATGAATCGGATATTCAGGGAATATCTCCATAAGTTCGTCTTGGTTTTCGTTGACGATATTCTTATTTATTCCAAATCTGAAGCCGATCATATTCAGCATTTGGAGATTGTTTTGAGCACTCTTCGTCGGCATCAGCTTTATGCCAAATTCCCCAAGTGTCACTTCTGAGAGAATAAGGTGAAGTTTCTCAGTCATATTGTTTCTTCCGATGGTATCTCTGTCGATCTTGCCAAGATCGAATCTATTCAGAATTGGAGAAGGCCCGAGACCGTTACTGAGGTCTGTAGTTTCCTTGGATTGGCAGGTTTTTATCGCGGGTTTATTAAGGACTTTTCTTGTATTGCTTTACCGCTTACCACTCTCACGAGAAAAGCTGTTCCTTTTATTTGGTTGGATAAGTGTGAGAATTCTTTCTTGAAGTTAAAAGATCTCCTCACCCATGCTCCTATCTTAGTGGTTCCCGAAGGGAATCATGATCTTGTTGTTTATACCGATGCCAGTGGTTTTGGGCTCGGTGTTGTTCTCATGAAAAAGGATAGAGTAGTTGCCTATGCTTCTAGACAACTAAAGCCTAACGAGATTCATTATGCTACCCATGATTTGGAGTTAGCCGGTATAGTCTTGGCTCTAAAGATTTGGCGACATTATTTATTGGACGAGCGTTTTATTCTCTTCACTGATCACAAATCTTTGAGGTATTTATTTACTCAGAAAGCGCTAAATATGAGGCACCAGTGTTGGCTCGAATTTCTTGCTTCATATGATTTCGATATTCAGTATACTCCTGGTAAGGGTAATCATGTTGCTGATGCCCTTAGTCGCAAGCAGCAGGTTGTTGTTTCCATGATGCTAGCAGAGTGGAATATTTTGGAAGCTTTATCTCTTTGTGATATTAGAGATCGACCATCAGTTTCTGATTCTTTCGTGCTTTTATTTAGCATGGAAGCTCGTCCTAGTTTGTTGGATCGTGTTGTTGATGCCAAGAAACAAGATCCACATATTGCATAACTTATTCAGATTTGTAAATCAGAATCCCGAAGTGATGATCTGATGGATTTCGATATTGATGTTCATGGTTGTATTCGAAAGAAGGGAAGGTTGATCGTGCCTTGTGTTCCTAATCTTAGAAATGACATCCTTGAGGACTGTCATCGTTCTAATTATACTATCCATCCAGGTAATAGCAAGATGTATGCTGATATTAAACGCTTATACTATTGGGAGGGTATGAAGCGTGATATTGCAAGTTATGTAAGTTGTTGCATGACTTGTCAACTTGTTAAAGCAGAACACCAGCGTCCCAGTGGTCTTTTGCAGCCTCTTGAGATTCCATTATGGAAATGGGATCAGATTTCTATGGACTTCATTGATGGTCTACCTCGTTCGAGGTCGGGCCATACTAGTATTTGGGTGATTGTCGATAGATTGACTAAATCAGCCCATTTTATTCCTATCAAGTCCAATCGGACTGCTTCTTTGTTGGCTAAGCTGTTTATTAAAGAAGTCGTTCGACTTCATGAAGTGCCTAGTTCTATTGTTAGTGACAGAGATCCGCTTTTTACTAGTAGTTTCTGGCAGAGCCTTCAGAAAGCTTTGGGCACTAAGCTCAATCTTAGTACAACTTATCATCCACAGTCTGACGGTCAGACTGAAAGGGTGAATCAAGTTTTGGAAGATCTCCTTCGAGCTTGCATTCTTGATTTTGGTGGTTGTTGGGAAGACCACTTGTCTCTTATTGAATTTTCTTATAACAACAGTTTTCAATCTTGTATCGGTATGGCTCCTTTCAAAGCACTTTACGGAAGGCCGTGTCGATCATGGTCTTGTTGGTCGGAATCGGGGAAAACTTAGTTCTCGGCCCCGATTATATTCGTGATTCTTCTGAGAGGATTGATATAATCAGACAGCGAATGAATGAGGCTCAGAATAGGCAGAAATCATATGCCGATCATCGTAGGAAGCCTTTGGAATTTTCTGTTGGCGATCTTGTATTCATTCGTGTCTCCCTGATGAAGGGTGTGGCGCGTTGTAGTAGCTCCAGGAAATTGGCTCCTCGTTATATTGGACCGTTTCCTATTACGTAACGTATCGGCCCTATTGCTTATCGCGTATCGCAACCTATTCAGTTTTCGGGAATTCACGACGTATTTCATATATCACAGCTTCGTCGATGCCTTCGAGATTCAGATTCTGTTATTGATCCTCATATGTTACAAGATCTTGAGATCATACCCGACTTATCTATGGTGCAAAATCCTATTCGTGCGCTAGCTTTGGTGGTTAAACGCCTTCGGAATAAAGAAGTCCCGCTTGTGAAAATTCAATGGTCCGCAAATCCCAAAGACTGTACTTAGAAACCAGAGAGTTTATCGAGCGATCCTATCTGGGTTTTCTATCTTTGCTTAGAAATAGGGAGATTATCTCTAAATCTCAAGTTCATTTTCCTTTCTTTTTGGGTGATGAAATTATGTAGTTGTTACAAATATCGTTACTAGGAATTGCATGGATGCAATTTTGTTAAGGAGGGGAGATCTGTAACAACCCGCATATTTTACGATTATATAATTAAATGTTTTGTTTAAATATAGCGTCGTTAATCGGATTTTTGGGTCCGAAATGTTACTTTTTGCAAACTATCAAATTTAGGCTCGATACCACCTCCATTGAGTCCAAAATGGTGTTTGCGATCTTTTTGAGTATAAACTTCGATATGTTTGGAGTTTGTAGAATTTTACTACTTTTTCACTTGGGGTTTAGGTTTGGGGTTGCGGTTCAGCCCATTACCCAACTCATCCTATATCCTAACTCCACCACTCCTCTTCATTCATTTCTTTATCCCAACATATTCAAGCTAAAAGAAAAACAATTGTGGAGGAGAAAAAGAATTTGAAAATCCTAAGCCCTAACTTCATTTGCAAATCCAAGTTTTAACTAGAAATCAAGGAGAAGATTTGGTAAGTCCTCTCTTCTTCTTCTCTAACTCTTTCTCTCTTCAATTTCAGAAATTCCTAAACCTAAATTTAGGAAATATTGTTTTGATCTTAGATTGGAGCTTTTAGAGTTGAAGTGAAGAGTGGTTGATCTTCTCTTTGTATTTGAGCCTTTCAATCTTTGTTTTTGAGTAAAAAGGTGATCTTTTATCTCACATCTATGTCTAAACTATCTTTGATTGTTAGGTAAGGATTACTAACACTTATTCATGTGTAATTGCTCTTGATTTGGATTGTTTTTGTGAATAGTTCAATTTTTGGTGTTTTCAAGTCAAATCATTAAAAATCATAACTTTGATGTTTGATCATGTTTTTGTGATGAATCAAAGAGCCTATAGGGCTGGGTTGTTGATTGCCGTAAACCCTTACCGCCCGTTGCTCGTCCGATTGCAAATTGAGTGAGTTTACAATTCATTTATAATAGGCTTGGAATGCAGGAAAACAGTGTTCAGTCGACTGAACCATCCGAGTCAGTCGACTGAGCTGAAACCCAAGAATTTTCCGTGTCTTTGTTCAGTCGACTGACTCAGTGAATCTAGTCGACTGAGTTGCTCCTATTTTCCCTGTCATGCCTATTTATGCCTATTTTGCTTAGTTTCCCAATTTAATTGATTCGTGTTGATTCCTATTTGTTGTCATCATGTAATATCGTCTTTGATGACCTTTCCTTCGGGATTTTTGGAACATCCAACTTGATGGATTCGATAACGATTTCTTTGGATTTTATTCACGTTTTTGAATGTGAATTCTGATGATTGATTGTTTCTACAATTATTTCTATGATTTGTCACTTTAGAATACAAAGGTTTCTATACTAGTAGTAAATATCAAAACTCTTTCATCAAAACGATTACAACACTATTTTAATACAAAGCTCGTTTATTAAAACTAATTTCAAACCTATTAGTATATATAAACCTTTACCTCATTCGTATGAGAAATCTAATTAGACGGCTTAGTAAAACAAGTGTTATGAAACGCTTGCGTTTACTTCGTCGGTTAATTCTTGAACTTGTTCGATTGAAACTCTAGTGACAATTTTCGAGTGGAGATCTACAATTTGTTCGTAAATATTTAAGTTAAGATAGTGGTTATGGGACATAAAGCTAAACTCATATATTTACTAGCTTACTGAAATTCACACTTCTTGATGATTTTGTTGGGCTTTCGAGCCACTCTGTTGGACCTTCGGGTTATTTGTTCGACCTTCGGGTTATCTGATGGACTTTCGGGTCAATTACCAATGCTGGACCCTCGGGTCACTCTGCTGGACCTTCGGGTCATCTGTTGGGCGCCAAAAATATGGTACTTGGTAAGGCTTCGGCCATCTGTTGATGCACGTGCGGCGTAGCTTAAACTCGCCTTCTGTTGGGGTCGATCCAGCTTTTATGTTGATTTTCTAGTTATCTTGTTTTGATTTCTAGACTTTGTGAATGCTGATTTTTCTAGTATCTTAACTGATTTCTAGATTGTTGTGTACTGCTGTTTTGAACTCAACTGTGAATTTGGAAATTGACTTTTATGGAGTTTAAATTGATATATCTTCATTTAAACTATGTTGATTATTTATGTTGAATAGTCTCATCCGTGACTATGATTATTTTGCTTTGATGTTGTTTATGATGCATTCGCTTCTCAGTTTAAACTAGACTGATCCGTTTATTATTTTCTTCTAAATAATACTCGGGTCAGACCGAGTTATTTCAGGGTAATCGCTATCTTTGATTTAGTTGTCGCTTCAGCTTTTGGGATTTCACCTCATTTTTGTCTTCGAGGTGTTGCTTTTGGTGTATTGACTCTAGTCTCATGTATATTATGATGACCTGCATATGTACATTTGGTTCTCGTGAACTACCGACTGTTGCAGCATGTATCCAGACTTGTCTTCCGCTATATATCTAATATATTTGCTCTGATGTGACTTTACTCATCTGTATGGTTGTTATTATGAGTTGTTCTTAATTTTTCCCAAGCCACCGTAGTTTCGTCTTAGATCTGGATTGAACATATATTGATGGGAGTAATTTGCACAACTCCTATCGATGTGATCAATACTCGTCTAATCATAGCTTACGGATGGTCGCTTCTAACAAGCTTTATTCTTCGCAAAGCAGACATTACTATCTTATAATAACCTTTGTTATTGTGAGTATAGAGGTGGAGGGTCACAGGGTGTTATTACTGTCTGTGCTGTATAGGTTGGTATACTCTGATTGTTATTTGTACTATAAACATTATAATTTTGCTTTATGTAAAGATTTGTTCTACATTATAGATCGTTCATTTCCGCTATGAGATTCTGCATTTTTTGGTTTTCATTCTATCTTCTTTCTACTTTCTTCTTCTTACTATCCACCTTTCTATGCAATTTGGGCTGGATATGTGTGGTAAATTATCAGTTCGAATTGTATGAAAAAGTGGGTCATTACAATAGGTTATAGGTATCCAATGGGATTCCTTACTATGGTTGATGTTTATTTACACATATTGTTATATATGCTGTATATGTATTTTTGATGTGATGGATGTCATGATTGCTATTATTGATGTGAATCCCCTTATTTAGTGCTTTTTCAACATTGGGCCATATTTTCTGGAAATTTAAATTATAGAAATGACGATTTCAATTTAAAATGGATTTCAGCGTGATTTTGAAAATATATAGGTTTTAAGAATTTTTGAATGACTAAAGAAATAGATTTATTTTAAACAAATAAAAAGTTATAATTTTTATGTTATAAGATTATGTATTTGTGAAATATACTTAAATATGATTTTTGAAACATGAAGTAAACTAATTTGTAGAAGAAGTTAAATTTAGAATTTTGAACTTATTGTAAATGGTTTATATATAAGATTTATAAAATTGATATTTAATAAATAAAAGTAATGGGATTATAAACGAGTTTTATAAGTATTAAAATGAAAGTTTATAAAGAAATGCTATTAATAAAGAGATTTAATGAAATGGAATTTTAAACGGTGTATTATAAATATTAGCAATGAAATTGTGATCAAATTTGTATATGGATTTGTAATTCAAATTTAGAAATAAATTTATAATGGACTTTATAAATAATGAGATTACGAAAGAACGAATTTGTAAATAAAGAGATTTATAAGTAAATAAGCTTATAATGGGATTTTGACATACAAATGAAATAAACGTGAAATTGGTTAATAATGGAATTTTATAAATGGAAGTTTTTATAAAATAGTAATGTGAATTATAAACATTGTTTTATAAATGTGAAATCAATTTAATTTGATAAGCTAAATATGGATTTTTTATAAATGGAATATATTCACATTTTTATAGAGAATGATTCTTAAATGAATGTTTTGGAAAGTGATATTATAAAATGGAGTTTAAATGGTTTGAAAACAAAACAAATTGTGAATTCACTTATTATTAAAATAAGAATATGGAAATGTTTTCCAAATATTGAAATGGTTTTGGAATTATATATTTTTAAAGATAATTTGAAGTAAATGATTTGAAAAGCAATTTATTTTATGAAAAATTAATAAATCAGGGCTAGTGACTGTTTAAGTGTTAAATTTTAATTAAGGCATTTTTGTTTCTCAACTTGGCGTAGAAATTAATTAGTCATACACTTAGTACGTAACCTTTGTGTAGGCTTGATTATCGTTTGCGTTGAGAATGTTGATTCTTGTAGTGCAGAGTGATTACTCCAATCTATCGAGCTTCCTACTTGGCCGAAGGATAGCAAGTTAAAAGTTGGAGACGTGATAAGTCTATGGGACTTGGTTTCCATTTGAGGTTAAGAAACGCTTTTGCGTTGTTGATGTGAAGTGATCGGGGACAGATTTATTTGAAAACCACTTCGGACCAACATGTACGCAATGATTGTGTAGGTTGGTCGATGATATTGATATTTAGGATTTTCATATTGGAGGACTACTTGTTCATCATTTAGGGTTAAAATCCCAATATACATACAGTAGCAGTAGTCTTTTCTTTATGAAATATCTATTGTAAGGGTTGTCGCTACCAATCCTATAGGATGTGGTAGGAGAGTACCTTCAGTTTGCCTTGTTCCTGGACAACTTATATGGATGAATGTGTGACATTACATTTCTAAGATTACGTACATTGGTTTTTACAAACGTACATCTTGTATTGGTGGGAAGGCAACTTCTCCTAGCTTAACACCCTCCTTGAGACATATGAGCTCAAGGGTTGTATTTTTATGGAAGGAAATTAGTAGTCAACAAGAAAGGCAATGTGGCATTGAAAGACGATGATGTGATATGTGATATGTGAAAGGTGATTGATACTTCTTTTGGCGTCACTCCCGAAAAATGACTGAACAGGGATAGAAGAAGGAAGGCTAAGTGGGTTGCTCCCAGTCGGAGATGTCATTATTCTTCTAGATGTATCTTTACACGCTATGACGTCATGTATCTGATTATTGTTAATGTATGCTTATGGCCATTGATTTAGGTTGGTAACAACTAGAGTGATGACATATTCGGTACTATCTAGGAATGTGCAGGCTGATATTATGTAGGTTAAGGCGGGCAGTATCTACTCCATAGGTACATACCTCTAGAGGTGTACGGAGTTTGGTTCCAAAAGGTAGTCCCATCACCTAGTCATTTATATCGAATCCAAAATCCACTACATGCCTGCCATTTTGTTTGTAAAGCCTAGTATTGCACGAATTTAACAATGGTAACAATTTCAGCTATGTTGATTGTTATTTGTATAGTAGAAACTATTATAATATAACGTGATTTGAAATGAAAAGGTTTTGGTTTTCTAAGGGAAACACATGTCTGTATTTATGTGTGGATGTGGTCATACGAGATACCTTTTGTTTTGATAAAGAAAAAATTTTGATAACTTCATAAATTCAGTTAAGATGTGTTTTTTTCTCACGCTGGTTTACTAGACTAATACGGGCGTTCTTTCCATTCAATTCTTGGGTCAGACTGAGTACATTACAGGTTCAGATTTGGTGCTATTAGAGCTTCAACAGGCGAGCTGGAGATCTACATGTCGTACACATGTATATGTTTATTTGTCTGCCGCATTGCATTGTTGTTGTTGTAAATTATCAGCATTTGTTTGGACATGTTATTATAATAGTCCAAGATGATGATTACTTACAGTGTACTCTGATATTGGTTTATATATATAATAGTTTTTCTTTGTAAAGATTATTGATCTATATTATAAGTTATTCCACTGCGATGTGATATTCTATATTGTTTTGGTTCTGCTTCTCCCTCTTCTTCTTCTCTTCCCTTCTTCTTTCTTCTCTCTTTCTTCTCACCCGCTATTTTCTTTCTCATGATCATCTGCGATTATATTTGCTTTTGGTCCACATGTGTGGTTCATTGTCGATTCTGAGGGTATGGATTTGCATATCATCACACGATCACTCCCAAAATTTTTGAACTCCAAAAGAAGCATGCTGTCTGGCGTTCTATATGTTATATGTACCCCTATTCCAAACACAATGGAAATAATTTTGTAACAACCCAGAATTTGACCGTCTCCAAATATAACATTTTAAGCGATTTTAAATATAAAATATATAAAATTTTGTGATTTTAATAATATTAGATAGGATATGCAAAGAGAAAAATACACAAAAATAGGAATAATTGCTTATATCGACAAAAAGTATCAAAATTTTGATTTTAGAAAAGTAAATTTCAATGGTTAAATAAATTATTTTAATTAATTTATAAGTATTTATATTTTAAATAGCATTATAAAAATTTATTTTTATATTTGGATTACATAAATAAATAGTTTAACTACAATGTCAAAATGTGACTGTAAAACATTTTATCGAAAACCAATGTTTTGTTGAATTAAAGCTATCGCAACGTTGTTGCACCTTTATTTTTTTATATATGAACATATATTCAAATAGTATAAGTATTAGTTAATTTACTAATCAAGTTTACTCTTACGGAACATACATAGAAAATTCTAGAATATAATGAACAAAAAGTACGCATAAAAAGACAAAAAAGTTACAAAAGTCAATAAAGTAAACATCAAATCAAGGCAAACATAATTATTATTCTTTACCTAATACTTAAGTGAAAATGACATAATAATTGAAATATGATATTAAGTATTAAAAAAATAAGGTTGCTTAAAAAGTAAGTAAGATTGTTTTGGTAATTAGGCAAAGAGATATTTTGGTAACTTGCCACTTCATTTTTTTCTACAAATACCAACCACTTCCTTCATTTTATTTCGCACCATTTCCACCTTCTTCTTCCTCTTTGAAGCTCTCTTTAATGGCTTCTTCTTCTCTCTTTTCCTTACTAACCTTTCTAAAAATCATATCAAATTAACTCTAAACACCACCAAACTTTCCCAAATACCTTAAAATACCATTAAACATGGTTTAGCATTTAAGAAATGAAGAAATGATGGAGGAAGAGGTGACACCCATAAAGGCCGAACCATGTGAGAAAAGGAAGCAGGTGAAAGGGATAGCGGATTAAGGATCTTAAGGCTAATTTCACACTAGAGGGGGGTGAATAGTTTTTAATGAATTCTATGACTTCTATGAACTAAATCAAAATTATGACACAAAAAAATACAGAAATTAATCACAGACCAATCACATAATCAAACACAGATGCATAAAGTAAATAGAAAGCAGAAAAGGGAAAGAACACACCAGGATTTATACTGGTTCAGAGTTACCCTACATTTAGTCCTGTACCAAGGCAAACCACCTCATACGGATTTTTATTAAACCAGTGTCGAGATTACACTCCTCAATTTATAAAGGCCTTGAGGTACACTCCTGTCTCGTGAGTTCGGGGAAAACTCTCTAGATTTATGGGCCACAAGATTACCCAATTGATTTCTAGCACAACCACACCTTATAGAGAGACTCGATAAAATTTTGATTACAAATTGATCTGATAACTTTGAATAGCACTTTGATCTTTGAGGGAGGACAGAGAATCAAACAAGAATGTAATTCTAATTTGATTCACTTGAGAATTTGACAGAATTTCGGCATGATCTTAAAAATATGATAATTATAGAACATAGATTTGTAGAGAAGAAGAAGAGAGGAAAATATGAGAATAGATGATTAAAAAATTCGTTTGTGAAGTCTATTTATAAAGAAAAAACGGTCATAACCATTCGTGAAGAGATTTAAACGAATACACACTTCTTTTGAAAATTGAAACTTTTGAATTCAACGGCCACCATGTCGATAAGGGGTATCCCATGATGTCGACATCCCCTTGTTAAAAAAATGAAAAACTATGTTTTAAAAATGGTATTGAAATAAAAACGAAATGAAATGACTCTGGAGTAAAATAAACTAATTTTACTATGTTTTAAAACACAAAAATAAAGAATATTTTACGGCAAAAACATCATTTTGAAAATCATTTGAAAAGATAGTTTTAAGGCTAAAATATTTTGAAAAGTAGTTTTTAAAATTGTTTTGAAAAACCATTTTGAAGAAGTTTTGCAAGCTTCTTCCTGCAGAATATTTCATCACATCTGGACTCGAGAACTTGTACAAAACCAGGATGTTCGTGGGTTTGTTAGCCACTTGTAACAACCCGGAATTTTCGATACCGAAAATTCCAGATAGTTAGGAAAAAGAAGAAAGAGATAGAAGAAGAAGAAGAATATCAGAAACATCAACATCTCACATTCGCAGCGAAGAAAATATAATAATAAATAATAACAGTTTACCACAGAATAATATATCTGTCGATTACATTTAATACATTAGAGTTACACATATATACAGACACTAGATATACACAATTATCATGTCTCAGATTTACAATAATATAATACAGCGGAAATATTCTATACGTTCTTGCCATCCCGCTCACCTCCTGAGCTCCAGAACGTCCTTACCTGAAAATCTATAATACTCGGTGTGACCAGAGCATTACATCAAAGCAACACCCGGTTCAAGCTGGAAACCATCGTGAGTAAACCCATCTAACATGGAATACAAAGATACAACTTATATAGGACCCGGGGTAACTCGAATCAATTTACAAGTTCGCAATATATTATAGACATCACTTATTTCACACATAAGTTTTCTAACTACCAAAGATTTAGATTTAAATAGTCCAATTCCTTTAAATCACTTCATTCCAGCCTATAGATTTCACATATCAATCTATAAAAATTCGAAGTGGTTTCGGGTGTTTCTAATACCTAACCCTGATCACTTCGAATCTCATGTCATCCTAACCAAAGTTATCCAAATGAAAAACACAGCATTTCATATCAGGGGTATCAACTCATTCAAAGCATTCAATCATCCATAAGCAAAGCTTGATCGCTACCAAAATTAATTTAATTAATTCTAATTGAATTTCTAACCTCAATCACCTAGATTTCTTCACTTGTCATTAATTAATTTCAAATCAATTAATCAATCATCCCTTCATTATTCATCTTAATTAATCAACCTGGATCAATTATCCTTCAATTACATTCAAATAACTATCTTTAATTAATTTCATAAATTAATCATTCTTAACTAAAATCAATAATTAATCTTTAATTATTCATGAATTAATTAACTATTTTAATTACATTAATCCTTAATTACTTATATTGATTAATTTCTCATAAGTAACTTACTATTGATTAATTCATCTTAATTAATCAATCTTTAATTACATCATTAATTATATAAACTAATGATTTCCAATTATATTTCAATTTCCCCTAAGCTAAATTAATTACATTAAATAATTAATCATTAATTAAACCGCAAATATTAATCATTCTTGATTTATCTCAACCTGTAATTCTCTACCTTTTTATGTACTTCATTAAATAAATTAATTACTCTTTAATTAACTATCTTGATTAATTTCACAAAGTAATAAATTTTATTAATTACATTAAGTAATTACCTATCAAACCATCCATTGATTATCCTAAATTAATTAAACTTAATAAATTAACTTAAACTTTAATTAATCAATTCAAACCCTTAATTTCTAAATTAATCAACCCGAATCATTAATTAATTGAATAAATTAATTATCCATTTTAATTACCCTTCTAATTTGATGAATCACAAATCATTAATCCCTTATCAACATTAAAATGAAAACATTTTCTTATTTATGACTTAAGTTTAAAACAACTTAAAACCCGAATATTTCGAGTCAAGCCACAATTAACATGAGAACCAACCAAAACCAAAGTCACCCGATCATCAGTTCACAGTGCACATCAAATCATTTCAATCATGCAACCAAATACTTAAATTTAACCATTTAAGATTAGATAAAAATCCAAAGGAGTGAGATTTACTCACCTTTGCTTTTATTTGCAATCCACCTCAAAATTGCCTTGGTTTCCTTGATTTTTGACCTTGTATAAATAATTAGGTAGTTTATTAATATTTGAATCGATCAAATATTTAATTACTTTGGTTAACTAACAATTTAATTTAACTAAAATAATTTTAATAACTAATTAATCAGATAAATCACTCAAATACATTATTTTTTTATATGATAATCTATATAAACTAGAAGTCCAATTTTAATATAAATGTTCAAATCAAAATGTTTTAAAATTCCTGTTTCAACCTTATATAGTTTCCAGTAAATAAAAATAAATTTCTAGTTTTTAACTTACACATTAAATTCAAAT
The DNA here is from genome assembly GCA_030765085.1 of Allium cepa. Classification (NCBI taxonomy): domain Eukaryota; kingdom Viridiplantae; phylum Streptophyta; class Magnoliopsida; order Asparagales; family Amaryllidaceae; genus Allium; species Allium cepa. Next base: position 197,002,673 of record CM060939.1, on the reverse strand, counting down.
AAATAAAATTCCTAATAACATACTATAAAAAGAACATTACTTTTATTTGTTTTCTGTAAAGTTTTCTTCTGACCAAATTATAGATTATATAACAGGATGTATATATGTATATGCATTAAAATAGAATTATTAAATGCCTTGCAGTAAATAATTTTTTTTAAACAAGATAAATTAATTAAAATCAGGAAAAAAATACCTTTCTTCCCCCAATAATTCAGACGAACTGCCATAACCACGACCACTTCGTGAGCCTCCGTCACCAAACCCTAAACTCTGCTCGACTATCATCGATTGCAGCTACCACAACTACCATCGGCCTGCCTATCGCGAGTCACTCACCAATCCCCCTTCTCCTTCCATCGCTTCCAGAACGAATGAGCGCCTCTGCCTGATAACGCAACCCCCAACTCGACATGCGCACGCAACCTAGGCCGGTCGCGATTTGGACGAGCCCTTCCTTTATGTCGCTTCCTTCACGAACCCCAAAGCCCTAGCTTCGATTTGCTTCCGCTTCGAGAGGCTCGACCAATGCTCCACTCCAGTATGTCGCCACTTTAACATCCGCACGAACGAATACGAAGAGGAGAGGGGCAAAAGGAGGGCTCGACATCTAAATTGAAAGGAGAGTTTGTTTTATTGATTTTGATTTTGGGAAAGACCCTATCATTCGATCGGCTCTAGTTGAGGAGGATGAAAATGAAGAGGTTTTTTTTTATTTCAATGTCTTGGCTCATAAGAACAAAAGAAAGGGGACATGATGTTTTGAAAGGAAGTGGCGTGCATAAAACGCTTTGCTACTGTGACTTCTATAGGAAGGAACAAAAGTGCTGATGTGAATAGCATTTTTGACCAATCGACAATGTATACAATTGTATTTAAATTTGAATTTGAATTTGAATCATCTCGTAATTACCACTTAAAATTTTGACTTCCTATCGAGGTGTTCCGCCAGGCGTCTATAAAGTTATACCCCTATTCCAAACGCAATGGAAAAATGTTTCGAGCCCTAATTCGATCGTATGGCGAAGATATCTTTTGGACTCAGTTATTATATTAAATTTCGATAAACATTTCAACGCGTTTATATATCGTACGGCGACACAACGACTCCGATCACTACGAAAGTTGAAATCCGATAATAATACAATATTACGGATCCATTGGGATGGGTTTCGTCGAATTCCGAGACTGCACCTCAGAAGCCTATTTTTAAATATCGATTTAAACGATTTAATTTCAAAACTGAACAAATCACACTTAAATTAAATCTCAACCATTCTATTATCTTCAATATCATCATTATAAATTTTATAAGCCTTCAAATTATTTTTAACAGGCTTAAAATTCCATATTCAACATCTTACCCAATTTCGAATTATATAATTCAATAATTTAATTATCAAGTAAATATTAATATTTGGAATTCAAGTTAAAATTAACCTTTAAATATTTAAAATCAATTAATTATTCCATTTTAAATTGTTAAAAATTCTGGGTCATCACATTCCTCCCTCTTAAAAGAATTTCGTCCCCGGAATTACTAGTTAGTAAGAATGGTCTAATACCCGTTTACTTTTTCCCAAACACACAACTCAACATCCTACTAATTATCTTTTATTAAAGACCCACTATAACCTCAACCAACTTTCCAAAACCTTATATAGTTTCCAACAACATTATTTACTTCACTTATTCAAATTTAAATTTAAAAATTCAAATTTAAATTATCACAACTTTCTCCAAAAATTTCTATCTCTCTAAATTTTCGAAATTTTTTGCCAGCGTCTCCTTTGCGTGGCTAGTTCAGTACAACTACACAATACCTCTATGGGCTCCTAAATTCCAAAAGAAAACAAAATGCCAAGTGAATAGATTAAAAACCCAATCCAATTTCATACAGAAAATTAAATACATAACTTTAAGTCGGGCAATTCAAATTTATCTTCTGAAATCAAAACCAATTTTCCTTTCCCTTTATAATACATGCATAACTTACCTAGCAATAATATCCAATCATAGCCTTTGAAAATCATTTCATACATTTCCTTACAGAAGTTTTCATATCTACTTCTATTCAAATTAGTTTTTCCCATTTCCATATGAATTCAATGTCTTTAATTCTGAATATTGAATTTTATCTTCCATTTATAACTGATTCATATCATTATCTTAAATTATTTTAGTTCACTAATTTATTTCAATTTCCAATTTAAAAACGTTTTGGCGCTAACAAAATTTTTTTCAAAAATTTTCTAACTCTCAAAATTTTCGAAAACTTTTGGCAGAGTCTCCTTTGTACGGAAGAGCTTTTGCAATTTGACAAGAGATATAAATATATATACATCGATCCACCCGGTCGGAAAAGCAAAAACAGTTTATATTTCCTATTTTTATTGTGTAGGCATACCTTTATTTAGCATTTTAAGCAAGCGCTTTATTATTTTAGCAATTAGTGCAACCAAATCAGGCCAAACGGCCTTCAGGTAGCCGTACTTACTCAATTTAAATATGTAAGTGCCATATATAGAAAATTTATTAGCATTTCACTTACTTTCAATAGCTAAACACATGCATTACATAAGCAACAAGAACCAAACATTTTCCATAAGCGATTAATATGATTTAAAGTTAATTCAATTGCTTCCAACCAATTCATATGCCTTTCATTCAATTTTAATGGCTTACAACTCAATTTCTTACATTCAATTTATTTTTAATCCAAACGAGCTCATATTCAATTCAATTGATTTCAAAATCAATTTATTTAACTTCTCTCAACCCACAGAATTTTAATTTCTTTCATTTACGTCAAACGAAAATTCATTCTATGAAAATTTGACAATATTCGCTTAATAGAGTATTTATTTTTAGTCTATAACTACTTCAAATTAATTTCAACTCATTCTGTAATAAATTCCATTTCATTTCTAATTTATTCACCAACCATTCATTGCATTTCATTTTATCTCCGCACTGGATTCATTTTAAAACTATTTCATTGAGCTTGACAGTATTCGATGCTTATATTAATATCCATTTTCCAAATAAATTTAATCCATACCTTTATTTACTGATCTTCCATTCTTACTTGAAATAAAGCTTTTACTGACTTATATAATTTTACCTTCAAATTAATACTCCCATGACTTAAGTTCATTCTGATGCCCAATTCCAATTAAAACTTTGATTTAATTTGTTATTCAATCAGACTTCATCCATTTATTATTTAATTCAATTAACACATTTATTGACCCCATTTTAAATTTTAAATTCACCTACTTAATTCATTTTCGAATTAATTTTATCAATACAAGCCATTCCCAATTTATTCTTACTCGCCTGGGTTTTGATTGCAACTCAAACCAGTACTATTATATATCAATTTTATTTTATTTTTACAATATCTCCACTTATTTTAATTCATTATCAATCCAAATCGAATTCTATTTACAATTCGAATTCGTTTCCAAACTCCATTATTAACTTACAATCCATTTTATTTAACCGAGTTAAATTTTATTAACATACTCTATCAAATAATTATTTAACCAATTAGCTTACGTCCAACTTTTAAATCAATATTCGATTCTATTACAAATATCGCTTCATTAAATTTTCCTGAATTCAAATTTTTTTCATGATTCCAGTTTGGATTTCTTTCATTTTCCAAAGTTCCAACACTTTTATTTTAAAATTCTAGAAATGCTTTTAAATTCACATCGTACTATTAAAATAGCTTTTTATAAAATACATTTTGTAACTCGATGTCTCAACTAGTCCATCCTTGTTCTCACAGAAATTCAGTCATACGTGGATCAAACGTAGGACTGAAAATCTATTAGTACTTGTGTGACAACTCGGCTTTCTAACACCAGAAAGACGTGTCATCAATAAGAAAGAAAGGGATAGAAATAGAAAAGAATAGAAAGAAAGAATAACAACATCAGAATCTCACAGCGGAATGGAATAAAATATAATACATCAACATAACTATTACATAATTATATATACATCAGAGTTATACAATATCATACAACATGACTATCATATACATATCTGTCAGAACATACATCCCAAATATCATAAACTAACTAACACAGCGGAACTATATAGATAGATACATTCGTCTGGTCTTCTGCTCCAACTCCTCAAGAAACTCTATACTCCGAATACCTATCACTTGGCTACTCATAAAAATTTGAGTACCCAAGAGTTTATGAAAAACAAAATATAAACTCCGGGTCAGACATGGGTAATGGTATGAGTAAACGGGTTGAAGTTGTTTAACTTTGAAAATCATTTAAAATAAAGGTATCACATAAGACTTCCCACACGTAAATACAGGTAAGTTTTTACCTTACGCTAACCAAAACATTTTATAGGAAATTTAGTGATATTATAATGCTGTCTAGGGTTTTCAAGTAAAATACAGAAATAGCTGAAATGCTTACATCTCACATTCCAACATAGTTGGGCACAATCAAAACGTACGGCGCTTATTGGAAATTGGATCCCATACAATGGTAGGGCTACTGGGATACCGCCCGTCATAGTACGTAGCCTAGACCACCGTACCGAGGAGCCACCCTAACTCCCCTGCAACACAAGGCCGGAACCAATCCTTATTGAACAGTCCCGAACAAGATAACCCCGTAGTTGGCTGCAGACCAGCCGCACACACAGCCGAATAAAAGGGACATCTAGACAGGGGTATACCTCGTCCTGCTTGGGCATGACCCACCTAACCTTGCTGCACATCCCCTGTTTTAGCCATTCCCAGTTGATAAGGCTTGAGGCTGCGTTTACCTTTATAGAACATATCTCCTAGAATGCTCATCGTCTGCCTGATGATGTGCTGAAAGCATTCAATCCATACAAGTTCGTTCCGGGTTCGAACGAAACTGAAGGCATTATCTCGTTACACTCATTTTGGAATCACCCTCAGAGTCAACGACGATAATCCTTGCATTCTGAAAACACCATCTCGATCTTCCCTTGAGATTACACGACCTAACGTTCAATTTGGATCGATGTGGTTTTCAGACTATCAAATCGATACCCGATCTCGGTCTTATCGAAATCCAAACGCCATTTTAAAGGCCAAGTTGTTTAATTAACTTAAACAGTTTAAATTCAACAATTGAATTCATATAGAAATTTAACATAGATAAATCATACACAATCATCACAGATATATCCAGAATTTCACAGAACATCATAGGATATAAATAACATCGGAGTCAATCAAATAAAATCATTGATTAGTACCAATATTTAGTTTGATTTATTTTAAACGTAATTACTCGCTTAAGAATAAATTATATTATATTCTTGCTTAACCAATTTCTAATTAATTAACTTATGTCAATTCATTAATTACCTATTAATTATTCATTTAATTAATTAATTAATTATTAATCAACAACCTTAATTATTGATTTATAAAACTCAATTACACTTTTAATTATTTCTAATTGCGTAATTAATCATTAATTATTAATTAACTTAACCGTTTAATCGTTAATTAGTTATTTAATCAGTTAACTATGATTTGTTAAATTATTAACTTTCAATGATTAATTAAATTCTTAATTACAAATAAGATTACACAAGATTATTAAAATCTTTAATTACAAATTTGATTACATTTTGAAATACTATTAAATTACAATTATAAATTTATTACATCCATAATTAACTTTGATTTTAAATTATTAACTCATTCTTGTTTTCTGTAAAACTTCCTTCATCAATTTAATCACAGCCTATTGACAACATTAATAACACAATTGATACTTAGCTTATTAACTCTTCAACAAAATATTACAGTTAGCAAATTCCACAAATTTAAAACCGAAGATAACCACGCGATTAACTCGGGTTGAACTCGAGATTCTCAGAACGTTTCTCGCGTTCTTCCCTGTCTTCTCTTCTTCTTCCCCTGTCCTTACTTCTTCTGTTTTTTTTTAAAAGCTTAAGTTTTAAACTACAGCAAGCAAGCGCTCCCACGACCCAAAGTAAAAAAAAACCCGAAGTCACTAGCAAGCAAACTCGAGCTTTCCTCGAGTCGACAATGTCCAGAATCTTCCCCACCGTCGTGCACGTGCACGGCGGTTCGCCACCGCACCGGCAGCACTCGACTTCATCAACAAATCACACGACCTCCCCTCACTAGAAATCACAGCCCAGAAATGCATGACAACCTCGAAATCAAAATATGCCTAAAAAGTTGAACTACAACATGACCACGGTAGACAAATTCACCTCGTCCTCCCTATCTCGATCATCTGAGACGACGTGGCTTCGGCCGTATCTTGCCAACTACACACTCTAACCCCTCTCAAAGTTTCACGACACTCGGATGAGCGTCGGCGTCGCGTGGATCGAATGAACCAAACCCAAAACACAGAACCCATAAACCCTATTTTCAATCAATTCTCAAAAATCTTACATTTGTAAAAAAAAATAACATTTTTATGTTAATCTCACATCAATACCCTTGCTTCATGTCAAATTTCATCATCAATAGTTGGATGAATCATCTGATATTCATGAAATAGCACTTACTGTTTACTAGCGAACTGCTCTAAGCATGGTTAACTAAAAATTATAAATTTTATCTTAAAAATCATAACTTCGTATGTTGTTTCAATTGATAAGTTCAAGTTTACAATTCGAGTTATTAGAATTTGGACCCTTGTTTTCTTTTACTGTAAATCGAATTCACAGTGATTGTATGGACAGCAACCTTTAAAATAGTTTCCAAGCTTTGAACTTCATTTTAAACAAAATTATTTATTTAAATTCTAAGTGAAAATATTTCATTATAAAGAGTATGATTCAATTTTTTTTCTACTTATGTTGTCACAGTTACTGGAAATTGCAAGTTCATCAATATGCAGACTTTTCAGAAATTAGCTAAACATCTCAGAAAGATCAACATAATAATTCTTAACAAGTCAACTACTAAAAATTAATTTTTAAAGAAATTAGTTTACTCACCAAAATACTGTTGAAACTTGAAACAGAGGATGGTTGATAACAGAAGTCTGCAGTTGAAGTTTTGAATTCCAGTAAACTTTTCTTGCTTCCTGACTTTTATTTGAGCTTGAGAATATGAAATTTTATTTATACTTCTTTTGCTTTTTCTCAGGCTTTACCTTTGAATTTATGGACTGAACTAAAGGATAAGAACAGATAGAATAATGAATATACATATATATATATATATATATATATATATAGCTTTGAACAAGCTGTCTTCTGGAAGAAGCTTTAACTTGGCATAATATCTTGCTTTATTATATATTTTTATTTGTAATAAGGTGCTGTAAATCGGAGCTAAGCAAAATATTTCGGATGAAAGCTTAAATTTGACATATTGTAATGCTAATTAAATGCCTATGTTTTCACTTATGTTAACACATAACTAATGTTTGCTGACACATATATTTGTACAAAGATATTTGCAGGTTTCCATTTGTACTAAGATGTATTCATATAGGTTTATACTTATTATGTTTTATTTGATGTGAATACTTGTTCTCTTATGTTCACATATAAGTATTGTTTGCAGACAAGTTAATTTTGTTTAAAGATATTTGATCTTAACATAGTTAACATTTTTATTTATATCTTATATTCATGTCAAAGCTTTGTACTTATGTTTATAACCATATTTTATGTTATACTTATATTAAATATTTATAAGCTTATTTTATTTTAATTATAAAAGCTATTGTTAGAAACACTTCTTAAATCTTATTTCTTTTTTTTTATTTAAAATTAAATCTTTCTGTTATTTGATTTGTAACCTATATTTGCATTAACTGCATTCATATTATTATTGTACTTGTTATTATTATTAACTGCATTCATATCTCTGATATTAAATGTCACATACATAACTTTTAATTTAATTGAATAAAATAGATTTAATTTTTGAATATTGTTGAAAGAGTCTATTTTACATTTTGAAATTATAAATTCCTTTATAATACCTATACCACTAATAATATCCAAAATCATATTTATTTATAAATGAAAATCTTGTATTTTATTTAAATTTGATCAAAAACTTATTATAATAATAGGGCTAAAATTCCGGGATGTCACATTCCTCCCCCTTAAAAGAATTTCATCCCCGAAATTTAAACAACAGTTAATTCAAAAGATTAATATTAACACTCCAAACATACATATCAACCATACAAAACACAAACAATCAAACAGTCAATTCTAACAACATTACTAGCTATCCGGACATAAATTAGGATAAGCTTTTCTAAAACTATCAAAGTTTCCCAGGTACAATCTCTAGGATCCTCACTCCATTGCACCTTGACGAGTTTCACCACTTTGTTCCTGAGTTGCTTCTCGTCTTGATCTACAATCTGAACAGGATTTCTAACCACAGTCAGGTTGGGTTCTACTTCTAAATCTTCCTGAGCAACTGGTTCTACCCCAATGATGGGTCATGAATATATTTCCTTAAATGAGACACATGGAATACATTGTGAATCCCAGGCATCCGTTCAGGCAATTCAATCCTGTAGGCTACAGTTCCAATTCTTTCCAATATTCGGAATGGACCAATATATCTCGGAGCCAATTTTCACGTTTTTCCGAATCTTATAGCACCTTTGATTGGGGAAACTTTGATAAAAACTAAATCTCCGATCTCAAATTCCAATGGTCTTCGTCTCTTATCTGCATGTTTCTTCTGACGATCTTGAGCAGCTTTCATCCTTTTCTTGATAAGCTCAACCTTCGTAGAAGCTTCACAAATTAGATCGGGTCCGAGCACAAGTCGATCATTTGATTCAATCCAACAATACGGGGATCTACACAGTCTTCCATACAGAGCTTCATAAGGAGCCATCTTAATACTCGCTTGGTAACTGTTATTATAAGAAAATTCCACTAAATGAAGATGGTCTTCCCATGATCCACCAAAATCCAATACATAAGCTCGCAGCATATCTTCTAGAATACGATTAAGCCTTTCCGTCCGTCCGTCCGTCTGAGGATGATAGGCTGTACTTAATCTCAAACTTGTTCCCATTGCTGATTGCAGAGCTTCCCAGAATTTACTAGTGAAAATAGGATCACGGTCACTTACTATGCTGACAGGAACACCATGCAATCTGACTATCTCCTTCAAGAAAATTTTGCCAAGGAAACTGCAGTACGAGTTGCCTTAACTGGAATAGAATGGGCACTCTTCGTTAAACGATCCACAATAACCCATATTCCTTCATTTCCTTTCCTGGTTTTAGGCAAACCGTCGATGAAGTCCATCGAGATCATCTCCCACTTCCAATCTGGAATTTCCAAAGGTTGCAATAGTCCAGCAGACTTTTTTTGATCTCCCTTCACTTGTTGGAAAATGGCACAACTATTTACAAAAGCAGCTACATCACTCTTCATATTCGGCCACCAGAAAACTCTCCTCATATCTTTATACATCTTCGAGATTTCCAGGTGAATATTCAATTTGGAGCGATGACACTCAGCTAAGACTTCTTGCCTTAGTCCATCAATATTAGGCACACACAAACGACCATTAATCCTTAAAGCACCTTGATCGTCCACCATGAAATCCGAAAATCGCCCGTCTTTAGTTCCAAGAATTATTTCCTCAAAAGATTTATCCTCCATTTTCTTACTAATGATCTTTTATTGGAGAGATGGAATGACTTCCATAAGAGATAAAACAGCATTTCTACTAAGAGCATCAGCCACGACATTCGCTTTCCCCGGAGTATACAAAATATCCAGATCATAAGATGCCAAAAATTCGACCCATCTCTGCTGTCTCAAATTAAGATCTTTTTGAGAGAAAATATATTTCAACGGTTTGTGATCCGTGAATAACTCAAACTTTTCTCCCAAAAGAAAATGTCTCCATATCTTCAAAGGAAAAACAATAGCTAACAGTTCTAGATCATGCGTAGCATAGTTCTTCTCATGTGACTTCAATTGTTGACTAGCATATGCAATTACTCTGCCATTCTGCATCAGAACTGCTCCCAGTCCAAATAAACATGCATTCATATAAACTTCAAATTTGCTCTTCCCATCCGGAATAGCAAGCACTGGAGCACTAGTTAGCCTTGCCTTCAATTCCTGAAAAGCTTCTTCACACTGAGGTGTCCATTTGAATTTAGCTCCATTCCTAGTCAGCATGGTCAGATGTGAAGAAATTTTGGAATAACCCTTAATAAATTTTCTGTAGTAGCCAGCCAAACCCAGAAAACTACGATCTTCAGTCGGTGTCTCCGGCTGTTTCCATTCCAAAATAGTTTTAACCTTTGCTGGATCTACAGAAATTCCTTTACCAGAAACAATGTGTCCTAAAAATTTAACTTCAGATTTCTAGAAATGGTACTTTGAAAATTTTTCCTTCAACACATGCTTCCTTAGAGTCTCCAATACAATCCTCAAATGCTGTCTTTGCTCCTCTTCCGATTGGAGTAGACCAAGATATCATCAATGAATACTAGCACGAACTTATTCAACACATCTCTGAAGACTAGGTTCATGAGGTCAACAAAATAAGCAGGCGCGTTGGTTAACCTGAAAGGCATAACCAACCACTCATAAAAACAATTCGGCCCCCTAAATGCTGTCAAGGGAATACTATCTTCAGCTACTCTTAATTGATGGAATCCTGAAGCTAGATCCAGTTGGCAAAAAATAGAAGCTCCATGCAACTGGTCAAAAAGATCATCGATGCAAGGAAAAGGATATTTATTTTGAATGGTCACTTTGTTCAATTCTCTATAATCAACACAGAACGTTAGCGAACCATCTGATTTGATGAAAAACACCGCAGCAGAGCCCCAAGAAGAAAAACTGGGTCTAATCAAACCCTTCTCCAAAAGATCTTGTGTCTGCTTGATCAACTCTTCTCTCTCTCTAGGAGGCATTCTCCTACTAGGCTAAATCACCGGCACAGCTCCTGGAATCAAATCAATACGAAACTCAATCTCTCAATGTGGCGGTTGACACTTAAATTCTTCAAAGACATCAGGAAAATCTTGGACCACATCAATTTCCTCAACTTTCTCTTGAGAAGTCTCAACTCCTAGCAAAAGACTACTCAAGTGAAATCCAGAACTATCGCACGACACTTTGGAAATCCTACCCAAATCAGTCTCTAATGAAACTGTCCTCTCATCATAATTCAGGACTGCTTTATACTTATCGAGCCAATCCATTTCCAAAATAAGATCAAATCTCTTAAAATTTAACACAAACGGGTCACAAGAAAAACTGTGGGACAAATAAGAAATCTTCAAGTCCTTACAGATCGTATCCAATTTGGTAGCTCCACCAATAGGATTGGATACAATAATGGGACGATCCGTGGTACTAGGGTTGAGAGAAAACTTTTCTACTGATTCCAGAGATATGAAACTCAAAGATGTACCCAAATCAAATAAAACTTTAATATATTTGCCATCTAAGAGTAAAGTACCTTCCAAAACTCCTTTGCCTTAAGAAGAAGAAGATGGACCTGCTTCTAGAGCAAAAACTTTATCATGCAGTGTCTTCTGCAAAAGTGGACAATTCTTAATCATGTGACCAGACTGACGACAATTAAAACACAATGATCTTTGAACTACTGCCAATCCTGGACCATTCTGTCGTTGTTGTTGCTGAGATCCTCCTTGAGAACACTGATTTGCCAAATGTCCAATTTGCTGACAATTATAACACTTATGGGGTCCGTTATTGCTTCCTTCCGATTTCTTTCCCTTAGCTTGTCTTTTCCAAAGTGGATTAAACTTCCTTTTATTTGGGTTAACGGAATTCCTTCTCGAAACAGTTGTTGTTGCCTCTGATTTCTTGCTCAACAAATTTTCATATCTCAAAGATATATCAATAAATCAACAAAAGATCCTTTCAAGAGCACCGTCATCTTATCGTGAAATTCGAACCTCAATCCTTGCACAAACTTTTCATTCTTCTTGAGGGGAGTATCAATGAGTCTTGATCCATAACACGAAAGTTCGTTGAATTTGGTTTCGTATTCAGAAACAGTCATGTTTTCCTGCTTCAAATTCAGAAAATCGTGGTACAATTGAGTTTTCCTTGCTGTCGGCATAAACTTCTCCTCAAATAACTTCTTAAATCTTTCCCATGAAATATCTTCTTCAGGAATATTTGCAATTGTTGCATCCCACCATGCTGCTGCGCCTCCCTGCAATTACCACGATGCCATTTCCCTCTTCTGATCATCCGACAATCTCATACTCTTAAAAATGCGCTCACAAGAACATAACCAGGCTTGAACTTCAATTATCAATTCTGAACCTTTAAATGGTTGGCCTCCAAGATCGATGAAATCTTTACATAAGGCTGCAAAACTAACTTGAGGCGGTACTGGATTTACAGCCTTCCTAGCAATTTGACTTCGACCATTATCAATTGAAGTACTGGCCCTAACTCTGCCTCTTCTTTCAGAACTCATGTTGGCCATTATCAATCGAAGAACATAATCCTTTCAAGTTACCTATTCAGGTGGCCAACAAATTTAGATAGATATATAATTATATGAAAATACAAATACGCACTCTCAAGATAAATATTACTCCAGAGCCTAGGTACTCGCTCAGACTAGTGCTCTGGTACCAGCTATGATGACCCGGCTTTCTAACACCAGAAAGACGTGTCATCAATAAGAAAGAAAGGGATAGAAATAGAAAAGAATAGAAAGTAAGAATAACAACATCAGAATCTCACAGCGGAATGGAATAAAATACAATACATCAACATAACTATTACATAGATATATATACATCAGAATTATACAATATCATACAACATGACTATCATATACATATCCGTCAGAACATACATCCCAAATATCATAAACTAACTAACACAGCGGAACTATATAGATAGATACATTCGTCTGGTCTTCTTCTCCAACTCCTCCAGAAAACTCTATACTCCTGATACCTATCACTTAACTACTCATAAAAATTTGAGTACCCAAGAGTTTATGAAAAAAAAAATATAAACTCTGGGCCAGACATTGGTCTGGTATGAGTAAACGGGTTAAAGTTGTTTAACTTTGAAAATCATTTAAAATAAAGGTATCACGTAAGACTTCCCACACATAAATACGGGTAAGTTTTTACCTTACGCTAACCAAAACATTTATAGGAAATTCAGTGATATTATAATAGTGTCTAGGGTTTTCAAGTAAAATACAGAAATAGCTGAAATGCTTACATCTCACATTCCAATGTAGTTGGGCACAATCAAAACTTACGGCGCTTATTGGAAATTGGATCCCATACAATGGCAGGGCTACTGGGGACCGCCCATCACAGTACGTGGCCTAGATCACCGTACCGAGGAGCTACCCTAATTCCCCTGCAACACAAGGCCGAAACCATTCCTTACTGAACAATCCCGAACAAGATAACCCCGCGGTTGGCTGCAGACCAACCGCCTACACAGCCGAATAAAAGGGACATCTAGACAGGGGTATACCTCGTCCTGCTTGGGCATGACCCACCTAACCTTGTTGCACATCCCCTGTTTTAGCCATTCCCGGTTGATGAGGCTTGAGGCTGCGTTTACCATTATAGAACATATCTCTTAGAATGCTCATCGTCCGCCTGACGATGTGCTGAAAGCATTCAAACCATACAAGTTCGTTCCGGGTTCGAACGAAAACGAAGGCATTATCTCGTTACACTCATTTTGGAATCACCCTCAGAGTCAACGACGATAACCCTTGCATTCTGAAAACACCATCTCGATCTTCCCTTAAGATGACCAAACGTTTAATTTGGATCGATGTGGATTTCGGACTATCAAATCGATACCCGATCCCGGTCTCATCGAAATCCAAAGGCCATTTTAAAGGCCAAGTTGTCTAACTAACTTAAACAGTTTAAATTCAACAATTGAATTCATATAGCAATTTAACACAGATAAATCATACACAATCGTCACAGATATATCCAGAATATCACAGAACATCACAGGATATAAATAACATCAGAGTCAATCAAATAAAATCATTGATTCATACCAACATTTATTTGATCTATTTTAAACGTAATTACTTGCTTAAGAATAAATTATATTATATTCTTGCTTAATCAATTTCTAATTAATTAGATTATGTCAATTCATTAATTACCTATTAATTATTCATTTAATTAATTATTAATTATTAATCAATAACCTTAATTATTGATTTATAAAACTCAATTACACTTTTAATTATTACTAATTTCTTATGTTAATGCGAAAATCAGACACTAACACCTCAGTGTAAGTGTAGTGGATGTGAAAGCACCACCCGTTAATACGGGAATCAAAGAGAAACAGTAATTCACAAAAAAATGCAGTAAAGAACACAGAGTTTATAGTGGTTCGGCATATAATCAAGCCTACGTCCACTTCAATCCTTTCTTATTGCTGATTTGATTACAACTTGTTACAGTTTCTTTCAAGTACAATTTACTTCAAAAGATAAGTAGCTAGAAAAACTTCGATGCGAGAAAGTTCTTCGAATTCATGATTGAATGTCTTGAATTTCTGTTTGAAGTTGATCTAAGCGTCTTGTGTGTGCTTGCAATGTTGGAGTGTAGATTGGCTTGAAGATAGGAGAGTCTCGATGCCTTGAAGAAAATGATCCCCCAAAAAGTCCCCTGAAAGTTGGAGATGGTCATGTATTTATAGAGAATTCTGGGCAGAAATTATTGCCAAGTCTTAAGTCGTGGCTGACTTAAGATAAGTCGTGGCCGACTTAGGATAAGTCATGGCCGACTTATCGACCCAAGTCCATAGTTTAATAGAGATCGGCTTGTCTTCCTGAATTCATGCCATAAGTCCTAGGTCGTGTACGAGTTATCCGGATGCGGCTTATTATTTGTCTGCTTAAGTCATGTATGACTCATCATAAGTCATAGGTCGTGACCGTCCTAACCTAAGTCTTGGCTTGCGGCTCAACTGGAGTAAGTTCGTTCACTTGGTCGTATCACAAGTCCTGAGTCGTCAATGAGTTATCGGATCACGGCGCGGTACTGAACTTGCCTCTGTAGTCTTAGGTCGTAAATGACCTAGCAGAAGTCATAAGTCGGTTGCGACTTAAGTGTAGTTGTCTTAACCTTTTCGTGCCTTGAGTTGTTACTTCCTTAGGTCGTTAGGTCGTAACATCTTTAACTCGCATACCTTTTAAGTCATAGACTTCCATAAGTCGTAGACTTCCTTAAGTCGTAGACTTTCTTGACTCGTTAAGTCACGCACTCTGCTTGAGTTGCATACCTTGCCTGAGTCTTACAGTTCTTAAGTCGTAGAAAATTGAGGGTTAACATTTGCCCCTCGAAGTACAAGCCTAAGTCGTAGGTCGTATGCTTCGACTTATCTTAACTCGTGTGCCGATTCAAGTTCCACTGCCCCGAGATATAAAAGGCTTAAGTCGTTCATCTTACTTCCTTATTCTCATTACTTAATCCTTAAGATCCTTCTGCCATTAACGCTTCTCCAAGCTTTCAAAGGCGATTCGACTCGATTTATCTTCGATCATCTCTAGCATCACACTGCGTAAGCGACTTTTCTCCTCCTACAATCGCCGATTATAATCAACTCATGCGCCCCGTTTTTCATCTTCGATTCGCCCCCTTGAGCCCTGCGAGTTTTGTTATACTGGACATCGATGGACTTAAGGCGGTTTCATCTGACTCGCGACGATTCGTAATTTGTGGCGATCTAGTTATGTGATAGAACTAAGGTTGATGATTGTGAGGTTAATTGGTTAATGGGTTAAGAGTTAGATGGTATGTTGGCCAAATAGAGTGGAATGTTGCCCCGGATGCGACTTAGCAATCTTTACGACTTAAGCCTTGAGTCGTGGCCGAGTTAGGACTTGAGATTTTCCCATTGCTTTGAATTGGAGTTTCTTCTATCTTCCACAACTTAACATAACCTGCAGGAAAAATCTCTTAAGTCGTCGGCGAGTTGGCACCTAAGTCGTTGCCGAGTTAGCACTTGAGTCGTCTACGACTTAGCACTTGCACTTTTAAACTCTGCTTGAACCTTGAACTGCTGCTTGATCTTTGAACTGTTACTTGAACTTTGAACTGTTAAACTTTGCTGCATTCTTTCACAGACCACTTTTGACTTGCAAGCTAACAATCTGTTCAATACATCATTTACAGAAAATTGGGATGAATATACTGCCACTGACTGCCCACATCAAATGGCAGATTAGTTAACAACAGATAATCAACTTAAATAGATTGTGTGAACGAAGTGCTTTTAAATCATCAAATTCAAGTAATGTATTAAAGCAACATTGAAATAGTCAACTGAAACCGCCCAGTTTGCACTAATACTATACCTGAACTTTAAATTAACAAGTCCTGAAATTTGGTAATCGATGAATCGTCGACTAGTTTAATTCCAGTTATATTTACTTGTTATTTTTATTAGTTCTGCACAACACTTCACACTTTTAGGAAACGTGCACCTTCACATTTGAATATCCAGTTGCTTGTGTAGAATGACTTCTCAACAACAAGAGAAAACAGCCCAGACTGGAGAAGCCACTCTTATTCCGGCTCCCCTAGTTAATCCTCCAGAGAGAGCCTCTCCCACTTTATCATACAAAGTTTTTCGTCAGTTATGCACTCAGTCTGGCATTGCTGATGCAGATGCCATTCTGCCTGAGAAAACTAACACTGCTGATGTGGCGCCTCCTGGCTTTGTAGCGTTTAACCGGCAAATGTGCCTGAGCGGGGCCATTCCCCCTTTCAACAACTTTCTCCAGAATCTTCTTCGTCAACTAGCCATCTCCCCATTCCACCTACACCCCAATGGCTACGCCATTTTGATGGGGCTGTGTGTGCTATTTAGGAGAACGTTTGATCGACTTCCAAGCTTCGACGAGATTTGCTTCTTATGCTCCTTTACCAGGACTAAGGATCACCCTTCTATCACCGTCGTGAGAAGCGCCCGAAATCGCAAAATGATCGTTGGCCTTCCCGACACTGCTCATGGGTTCTTAAGTCAGTTCTACTTTGTCCGCTGCCCCCCGAGGTTTTATGCTATGTGGAGGGAAGGAAGTAAGATCATATACCTTTACTTCTTCTATTCTCTGAGTTTTGCGAAGTCCGAATTGCCAAGTGTTAACTTCGTTTTTCATTTCAGCGCTCCCCCGTCCTTCTAGAGATCCCAGCCACAAGCCAACTCTGGAGAGGCTCATGGCTGTACCGGTTGAAGAGCGGGACATGAAATTTTTGTTGAACGACGAATTCCTTCACCAGTTCGGACTTCTTCACCCTTCTCGCTCTACTCAGCCTCATGAAGTCCCCCATTCTCCAACAGAGGCACCAGATGTCTCAATCCCTGCTGAAGAGCTTATGCCGAAGGAGCCCTCTACTGAAACCTTACTGGTGAAATGCCCCACACTTACCGATGCTGCGGGTCCGTCCAACAAATAGGCACTTGCCCTAGTTATTGAGGAGGAAGAAACTCTTCGTTGCTTTGAAGATGTGGCTGATCTAGAAGCCGAAAAAGAAACACCCGCCGGGCATGGAGGTGATGATATTTTTGAGGGGCTAAGCGACCTGATCATAACTTCGCAGGAACTTTTTAAAGATGATGTCCCTAAAGCTGTTTCACCTGTTGTCGAGGCGACATCCACTTTTCAGCAAATTTTGACGCCTGCCACTCAAGTCACTACCACCCCGCTGCCGAAGAGTGGTTTGTAGCCTGACGCGTGTAGTTTGCACACCACACACACATAGGATTTTCAGCACTTATTCGTACTTAACTTCTTTTCTCTGAAGACTTTTAAGACTTGTCTTTTTTCAATTTCAGATTCTCCGATGGGGCGAAGTGGTTCATGTTACGACGACTTCAAGCAATACGGAAAGCGTGGTCAGTATGACTATAGGCGCTATCTTCCCACTTATAGGGAAACGGATGAAGAGAGGGCTGCTCGAAAGGCTCAGGAGAGACGTTCTTATGAAGAACGCTATGGAAGAGAGGATGAGCGGTACAATTCTTCCCATAGAGAGGGTGATTCCCATAAACGTAAATCCCATGATGACAGAGGGAAGAGCCACATGGATGATGACCCAAGCAAACGGGCTAAAGTTAGTGAGCAATCAGTGCCTGCTATTTCTGAGAAGACCACTGCTCCCATTCCTTCTCAATCTCCTGCCCTTTCCCGTACCGATATCCAGACAATCATCAATAGGCCTTCATATCAAGTTGGGCCAAGTCCAGCTACTCTCCAAAGCCGGTTTCCACAATGGTGCTTGAAGGGGGTTCGCTTTGATCTTGACTTAGTACCAATTGACAAGCCTGCCATGTTGCGAAATCTTGATACCGTCAGACTTGGTATTGAGAGAATGTCGAGCTGGCAAAAAATTGTCGACGAACTCCAGAGAGTGAACCGTGCGAACCTTGAAGCTATGTTGACCATGGAGAATGATAAATCTGAATGGCAAAAAATTATCGATCAACATGATGCAGAGATGAGCAGCATCACTGCCTACAACGAAAAACTTAAAGCAGACGTTGAGAAACTAAAAGAAAAGCTCGCCGCTTCTTCCACTTCCTACACTCAAAAAGAAGAAGTGCTTCAGAAACAAGTGAGAGATGCTCATGCCGGCCAAAGAGATGCCGAAGACAGGCTCGATGTGCCAAAACGAATCAATGAGGGCTATATCGCTGATATTGCCGAGCTTCGGGAGAAAACTGGCTCTCAAGAGGCGGAGATCGAAATGCTAAAGCTTCAACTCTCCAAAGCTGAAAGAGAGCGTGATGAGGCCGTTGCTGGTAAAATTGCAGCTGAACAATCTCATGAGGCAACGAAGACCAGCATCAGCTCGACATTATTTGACTTCTATCTACATAGCGTCTTGGGGCGCGGTAGTCTCGCCTTTCTAGGCCCCAAATATGAAGTTACTCTGGCTGAAGTGTGGGAGGCCGCACTTGACATGCTTGGCGGTAAAGGTGCTGGCTATGCCGAATCAGCTCTTGAGGAGCATTACTTGGATGACGAAGCTCGCGCCGCTCTTGTCAGGGGAAAAGAACAACTTGCGAAATTAAGAGCCGAAATGGCAGAAGGGAAACATTTAGGAAAAACTACTTCAACTAATCCAATTCAGCCTTCACCTTTGGCCGAAATCGACATTGTCGGCTCCAGTTCTCATTCTCCACCACCTACCAAAGCTACCACAGAAGGTGCAACTGTCCATAACGGAGACGAAAGCCAAGAGAGCGGTGAAGCATTGGGTTTTGAGATTGACGTAGCAAAGCCTACTCCGCCAGGTAATCCTAATGCTGATCTTGCTCAAATAGACTGCTTATTTGCTTCCTATGAGTTTGATGAGCTTCTTGACTACTTCCTGAATCTCAACGAGCCTTTATCTCCTCTCTTTACTGACTTTAACTTCTTTTCTTCTGTAGAGAAAGTGCCGAGCATCGTTCAGACTCTCCTTCCTTCAGTTATTCCTCCCCCGCCTCTCCAGGTCACCCGTCCATCCGACTCTCAACCCGGGTAGCAAGAGGAGTAAATAGAGGCTCTCCGAGACTTAGATGATCCTAATGCTTCATAGGAACACGGGGGAGAAGGGCTTGGAGAAGGCAATGAGTCCCCGGAGTGAACCATTTTCGATGATATAAAATTGTCTACTCTTTTTACTCCGGGAAGCGAGTCTTCTTCGAAGAGGAGGATGAAGAGTACTACTTCTAAGAAGAAAAGAAAAAGCATTTCCGTTACTGAAAAGGAAGCGGAGGTTGATCCGGCAGTAGCCCTCTCTCCTTCTACCCCAACTCTCCCAAGCCGTCTTGAAAAACTACCTATTAGGTCAGGTGAAGGCTCCAAAGGTGGTGGTAAGAAGAAGAAGTGATGAGCCCTGCTTCCCCTTCCTTGTTTTTACTTTTTGCTTTTAGCTTTTTGTTTGTACTGACCGGACGTTGTGCGGGTACTGGCCCCCGCTTTTATTTTATTTTGAAACCTGCGTATGTACATAATTTTCATAACGTTGAATAAGTGTACATAATTTTCATAACGTTGAATAAAATGATTCTCTTGCTTGTACAAACTTCTATCTGTGTTTGAGAATGCATCTATTCTTTTTTTTTATATATATGCAAGTTTCTTTATATAATATTATAGTGAGCTTGTGGTATGTTGTTCGGGTGTTGCTTTTACCAATGTAGCCATACCGTATTGCCCCCATACCATAAGCTCATCGTAATATTTCCAATCTCGAGGGGACTTGTACTCCTATTTTTGGAGAATAATTATTCCATATTTGTGGAAATATCATTTCGCCCTAAACAGAGTACACCTCGTTTCATATAAGATTTTACGCTTCAACCTTCGGAGATATCACTTTTCTTTTATGCATATATACATTTTTACAAAGCGAATTCTCCTATGTGGTAGAGCGGGCCTTTGAAGGGCACTTTGGTCTTTTGAGGAAGGGCCTTCTCAAAATAGATGAACCAATCTTCCTTTGAGAGCTAAAGTGTACCTTTGAAGGGGACCCCTTTTTGTTTATATTGCGCCTCGGTGGAGGGCTTTTTGATCTTTGTTTTGCATTTCTGATGAAATGTTTCTTTGAAAAGCTGTACCTCTGAGGAGGGCTTTTTCACGTTTCAACACGTGGAAGTTTTATTTCAATCTCAGTGAAACGTGTGCCTCCGAAGAGTTGTGCCTCCGAAGAGGGCTTTCCACGTTTCAACATTTGGAAGTTTTATTTCGATCTCGGTGAAACGTGTGCCTCCGAAGAGGTCTTAGGTCTCTGAGGAGAAGCATTTGGTCTCCGTAGAGAAGCATTTTGTCTCCATAGAGAAGCGTTTTGCCTCCGAAGAGGACTTTGGTCTCTGAGGAGAAGCATTTGGTCTCCGTAGAGAAGCTTTTTGCCTTCGAAGAGGGCTTTGGTCTCTGAGGAGAAGCATTTGGTCTCCGTAGAGAAGCGTTTTGCCTCCGAAGAGGGCTTTGGTCTCTAAGGAGAAGCATTTGTCTCCATAGAGAAGCGTTTTGCCTCTGAAGAGGGCTTTGGTCTCTTAGGAGAAGCATTTGGTCTCCGTAGAGAAGCGTTTTGCCTCCGAGGAGGGCTTTGGTCACGTCCTTTTCAGCATCTGCTCCTTAGCGATTTCGAGTTCACATCCCATTCTCTTGGCAGTTGTTTGCCTTTGCCGGAGAAGTGTACTTTATTGTTGAGCGAATCCACGGGGCAGATGCGAGCCACTTCACCGGATGTTTGTTAGCACAAACTATTACGGTTTAATGGCTAAGGTCCGGACCCTTCTCGTTAGGAAGGTGCCCACTTTAGTGGAATCATCAACCATTTGTAAATAACACTTCTCTTGTAGGAGTAGGGTTTGGGAGTTTTGTGACTTGTAGGAATCGCTAAGCTTTGCGATGTGTTGAATAGGTAAGCTTTGCTTTGATAGCCTGCAATTTGAAATCGAGATTTTAGCAATATTTTAAATATATTTGCATATCGAAATAAAACAGGCATTAAATTATAGTAAAGAACACAAGATGTATATTTTTCTTTATTGATCAACACTACTTTTATAGCGGTTTTTTCAACATAAGAGCGATACATTCACGGTAACTTCACAATTTTAAGCAAAGCTATTAAAAATGAAGTGATTATTGTTCCATGGTTCCAGGGTTGGATTTCCCTTTGGAGCGGAATATGCTGAGCTGCAGTTCTTGTGGGTAGTTGGCAACACTTTGGTTAATTTCTTCTCAAAGCATAAGCATATCTCTCCAACTCATCCCAACTCTCGCATGCTGGGTGAGGATCCCCTGTGATAACGTCAATGATAAGTTTTTCAGATTCTTGCACTGCAGTTTTGTTACCTAAACCAGATTGACGTTGTTGTCCCTGAGTGGATGAGGTTGGGTCGACTCTGTTTTTCTTCACATAATGTTGCAGCTTATTTTGTTTCAGCAATTCTTCAATCACGTTGTTTAACTGGCGACATTGTTCAGTGTCATGGCCAGGTTGATTGTGGAATCGACAGAACTTCCCATTATTCACTGCACCTCTCTTCATCTCAGGCGGTTTGGTATACTCAACAACATCCTTAGTTGCGAAAAATATATTCTCTGGAGTATCAGTTAAAGGAGTAAAGTCTGAGGGATCGAAGCGGCGAGGTTTCTTCTCATTTTTCTGCTTCTTTCCTTCGTCATTTTTCCTTTTCTGGTTACCAGATTCTCTCTTGTTAGAAGCAACATTATTATCCTCGACTTTGGCAACAACTACTTTTGTTGGCCCAGAAAGGCTTTCAAGTCGCATGAATTCGTCGGCCTTTTTATAAAACTTGTCAAGTGAGTTCGGCTCCTTCATTTTCAGCCATTTTCCGAATTCACTCGACTTGTCGATGGCTCGCATCAAGTAGGTCGGGATCATACGGGGCTCTGCATTGTCTACTTCGGCCAAAGCTATGTGGAAGCGATTCAAGAAAGATTTGATAGATTCTCCGGGAGCTTGCTCAAGGCTGGACATCGACCTTATATCCTTTGCCTTTGATGCATATAGCCTGAACTATTCTTTAAATTTTTGAGTTAAGTCGGAGAATTGGTCTATAGACCGGACCTGTAGCTTTGTGAACCGAAGTAGGGCCACACCTTCCAAGTACACTGGAAAGTATCGACATTTGAACTCGTCAGATCCTCTTGCCCCTGTCATATGCCAATCGTACTTGTATAGGAAATGGTTAGGGTCACTAATTCCATTATAGGCCGGGATAGTAGGAGGCACAAATTTCTTTGGAAATTCTGCTTTCAAGATCTTTTCAGTGAACGGAGTCTTACTTGGAGCGAAGCCCCAGCCTTTTTCATCTTCTTCCCGTTGCATGCTCTCTTTCATGATTTGGCGAACCATCCCTGATAGGTACTCCTCGTCGTTCAGAGGCCTCGCTGGGCGGACGTCGGCTGTTTTTTCGAAAGTTTGCCTTGGCAAATATTCGTGAAAATTTGGTTACGGCCTTGAACCCCCAGCTTGGGAAGGTGCCCCTGTGGCGATGCCATCTGTTCTTCGAGGAATACTTTTGTCCTGGGAATCATGAGCATCTTCGGCAAGGTTTACTTCGTTATTTTCTGGTTGTCGGCTTGCCCCAAGCATGGCATTCAATCTATCCATCATTAAAGCGTTTTGAGCTTCAATCTGTTGATATAACCTGGACACTGCATCATCTAATACAGCTCTTGTGACTCCGACAGCAGGAGTTGCCGGATCTGTTATTGGGGAAGCAGAGGTCCCTTCTTGAGCAGTTTCGGATATAGTAGATTTACCCTTTCTTCCAGGAGCCATGATTTCCGATGGACTTCTGGTTTTGAGAGAAACTCTTTCCACAAACTTTTGTGGAGTAATGATGGAAGTATCCTGAGTTGGTTTCTCAATGAAAGCACCAAAAATGTTAACACAAAAATCAGACGCTACCACCTCAGTGTAAGTGTAGTGGATGTGAAAGCACCACCCGTTAATACGGGAATCAAAGAGAAACAGTAATTCACAAAAAATGCAGTAAAGAACACAGAGTTTATAGTGGTTCGGCCTATAATCAAGCCTACGTCCACTTCAATCCTTTCTTATTGCTGATTTGATTACAACTTGTTACAATCTCTTTCAAGTACAATTTACTTCAAAAGATAAGTAGCTAGAAAAACTTCGATGCGAGAAAGTTCTTGGAATTCATGATTGAATGTCTTGAATTTCTGTTTGAAGTTGATCATGTTGGAGTGTAGATTGGCTTGAAGATAGGAGAGTCTCGATGCCTTGAAGAAAATGATCCCCCGAAAAGTCCCCTGAAAGTTGGAGATGGTCATTTATTTATAGAGAATTCTGGGCAGAAATTATTGCCAAGTCTTAAGTCGTGGCCGACTTTAGATAAGTTGTGGCCGACTTAGGATAAGTCGTGGCGGACTTATCGAGCCAAGTCCATAGTTTAATAGAGATCAGCTTGTCTTCCTGAATTCATGCCATAAGTCCTAGGTCGTGTACGAGTTATCCGGATGCGGCTTCTTATTTGTCTACTTAAGCCGTGTACAACTCATCATAAGTCGTAGGTCATGACCGTCCTAACCTAAGTCTTGGCTTGCGGCTCAACTGGAGTAAGTTCGTTCACTTGGTCGTATCACAAGTCCTGAGTCGTCAACGAGTTATCGAATCACGACGCGGTACTGAACTTGCCTCTGTAGTCTTAGGTCGTAAACGACCTAGCAGAAGTCATAAGTCGGTTGCGACTTAAGTGTAGTTGTCTTAACCTTTTCGTGCCTTAAGTCGTTACTCCCTTAGGTCGTTAGGTCGTAACATCTTTAAGTCGCATACCTTTTAAGTCGTAGACTTCCTTAAGTCGTAGACTTCCTTAAGTCGTAGACTTCATTAAGTCGTAGACTTTCTTGACTCGTAAAGTTGCGCACTCTGCTTGAGTCGCATACCTTGCTTGAGTCGTACAGTTCTTAAGTCGTAGAAAATTAAGGGTTAACATCTTAATTAATCATTAATTATTAATTAACTTAATCGTTTAATCATTAATTAGTTATTTAATCAGTTAACTATGATTTGTTAAATTATTAACTTTCAATGATTAATTAAATTCTTAATTAAAATAAGATTACACAAGATTATTAAAATCTTTAACTACAAATTTGATTACATTTTGAACTACTATTAAATTACAATTATAAATTTATTACATCCATAATTAACTTTGATTTTAAATTATTAACTCATTCTTGTTTTCTGTAAAACTTCCTTCATCAATTTAATCACAGCCTATTGACAACATTAATAACACAATTGATACTTAGCTTATTAACTCTTCAATAAAATATTACAGCTAGCAAATTCCAGAAATTTAAAACCGAAGATAACCACGCGATTAACTCGGGTTGAACTCGAGATTCTCAGAACTTTTCTCACGTTCTTCCCTGTCTTCTCTTCTTCTTCCCCTGTCCTTACTTCTTCTGTTTTTTTTTAAAAGCTTAAGTTTTAAACTACAGCAAGCAAGCGCTCCCACGACCCAAAATAAAAAAAAAACCCGAAGTCACTAGCAAGCAAACTCGAGATTTCCTCAAGTCGATAATGTCCGGAATCTTCCCCGCCGTCGTGCACGTGCACGGCGGTTCGCCACCGCACCGGCACCACTCGACTTCATCAACAAATCACACGACCTCCCCTTACTAGAAATCACAGCCCAGAAATACACGACAACCTCGAAATCAAAATATGCCTAAAAAGTTGAACTACAACATGACCACGGTAGACAAATTCACCTCGTCCCCCTATCTCGATCATCTGAGACGACGTGGCTTCGGCCGTATCTTGCCAACTACACACTCTAGCTCCTCTCAAAGTTTCACGACACTCGGATGAGCGTCGGCGTCGCGTGGATCGAATGAACCGAGCCCAAAACACAGAACCCATAAACCCTATTTTCAATCAATTCTCAAAAATCTTACATTTGTAAAAAAAATTAACATTTTTCTGTTAATCTCACATCAATACCCTGGCTTCATGTCAAATTTCATCATCAAGAGTTGGATGAATCATCTGATATTCATGAAATAGCACTTACTGTTTACTAACGAACTTCTCTAAGCATGGTTAACTAAAAATTATAATTTTTATCTTAAAAATCATAACTTTGTATGTTGTTTCAATTGATAAGTTCAAGTTTACAATTTGAGTTATTCGAATTTGGACCCTTGTTTTATTTTTTTATTTTTATTTTACTGCAAATTGAATTCACAGTGATTGTATGGACAGCAACCTTTAAAACAGTTTCCATGCTTTGAACTTCATTTTAAATAAAATTATTTAGTTAAATTCTAAGTGAAAATATTTCAATATAAAGAGTATGATTCAAGTTTTTTTCTACTTACGTTGTCACATTTACTGGAAATTGCAAGTTCATCAATATGCAGACTTTTCAAAAATTAGCTAAACATCTCAGAAAGATCAACATAATAATTCTTAATAAGTCAATTACTAAAAATTAATTTTTAAAGAAATTAGTCTACTCATCAAAACACTGTTGAAACTTGAAACAGAGGATGGTTGATAATAGAAGTCTGCAGTTGAAGTTTTGAATTCCAATAAACTTTTCTTGCTTCTTGACTTTTATTTGAGCTTGAGAATATCAAATTTTATTTATACTTGTTTTGCTTTTTCTCAGGCTTTACCTTTGAATTTATGGACTGGACTAAAGGATAAGAACAGAAAGAATAATGATATACATACATATATATATAATTTTGAACAAGCTATCTTCTGGAACAAGCTTTAACTTGGCATAATATCTTGCTTTATTATATATTTTTATTTGCAATAAGGTACTGTAAATCTTAGCTAAGCAAAATATTTCGGCTGAAAGCTTAAATTTGACAGATTGTAATGCTAATTAAATGCCTATGTTTTCACTTATGTTAACACATAATTAATGTTTGCTGAAACATATATTTGTACAAAGATATTTGCAGGTTTCCATTTGTACTAAGATGTATTCATATAGGTTTATACTTATTATGTTTTATTTGATGTGAATACTTGTTCTCTTATGTTCACATATAAGTAATGTTTATAGACAAGTTAATTTTGTTTAAAGATATTTGATCTTAACATAGTTAAAATTTTTATTTATATCTTATATTCATGTCAAAGTTTTGTACTTATGTTTATAACCATATTTTATGTTATACTTATATTAAATATTTATAAGCTTATTTTACTTTAATTATAAAAGCTATTGTTAGAAACACTTCTTAAATCTTATTTCTTTTTTTTATTTAAAGTTAAATCTTTCCAATATTTGATTTGTAACCTATATTTGCATTAAGTGCATTCATATTGTTATTGTACTTGTTATTATTATTAACTGCATTCATATCTCTGATATTAAATGTCATTCATACGCAACTTTTAATTTAATTGAATAAAACAGATTTAATTTTTGAATATTGTTGAAAGAGTCTATTTTACATTTTGAAATTATAAATTCCTTTATAATACCTATACCACTAATAATATCCAAAATTTTATTTATTTATAAATGAAAATCTTGTATTTTATTTAAATTTGATCAAAAACTTATTATAATAATAGGGTCAAAATTTTGGGATGTCACAACTTGGTAACCCGTTTCAACACCCAGTGAAAATACTCAGGAAAATAATTTTATTGAAATATAGAAAACAGTCTTTTTTGAAAATAGAGGAAATATCTTAGTGAGAATGCTCTGGAAGTCATCACTGCCATCCATGGTCGTAGTTACATCCTGGGTTACGTTGCCATCGCAGGAAAAGTCCATGTAACTGTAGGCACTCCGCGCCCCTCGATTACACCATGGAACCCACCACAGATCGCAGTTACATTCCAGGGTTACGTTTCCATCGCAGCAATAGTCCATGTAACTATAGGCATCAATGCCCCTCGATTTTCGCTGTCAAAATGAAACTTCTCCACTCCTACATAGGTCGCAGTCTACCGATGTAAAACCAAATGTAGACTGTTGGCTCTCAACAGCACACACGACTTTCACTATGTTACCATAGCTCGCAGTCTACCGATATAAAATCAAACGCAGGCCGTTGGCTCTCAGCGGCACACACGACTTTCGCTATGGTACACACTACTCATAATCCTCAGGAACTAGTTTTGTCCGGACTCCTCACAGGATCAACTATAGAACCCTCCTTAGGGTTCAAGGCAGCACCACCGGTGGCACTCCTGAGAAGTGCATTTCAAGGGAGCGCCTTTTTCCTAGAGCCATCATCAAAACACTTTATACTATACACATATAGTATCTTTTAAATCATACACTTAGTATGATCTCATACAAAGCTCCTTTACACAAAATCGATTATCCCAAAATCGATAATTCTCAAACTAGGCTTCCCAAATTCCAATATTGATTTTACCTAAAAATCAAAACCCTTTCCAAATCCAAAGGTTCCCAAAACCTCTTTCCAAAATCCTTATAAGATCCTTTATATATATATAAACACACACAAATATATATAATTTTTAAAAACTTTGGATCATTTCAAACTTTTATAATATTCCTGTTATACTTCAAACATTTTCAAAAATCCTTTTCTTCCAGCAATAGATTAAACAAGGGGAGATTTATCTTATATAACAAAGATATACAACTTTGTTTATTCAAAATCAAACATTCAAATTTGATTACTCTTTTCAATATCAATTTCATCCCAAACTATACGATGTATACTTATCATCCATGCGTTATACCAATCTGATCGTCCACACGACTTTCTAGTGCGGACTCAGATCTGGTTCCTTGATCAGAAACCATCATTCTCCTTGCATAGCCATAACTATGATAGAGGACATCCATAACCAATCAAAAATCCATATCCAGGTTCGCCGTCGAAAATCGAGTGAAAAATCCCAACTCGGATCGATATAACCATCTCGAAATTCTATGCTCGAATCTGGATCAAATCACTATGCGAACTGAATAATATACGTACATCCTACGTATTTAACTTCATTGATTATTAGCCAAATAAATTTCTCTTTCTATTCACATTTCCTTTAATTTCTATACACTTATTTACAATTGCCTTAATCCCTATTTGGATTATCACTTCAATTTTTACCTCAGTTGGGTATTTAATCAATAACAGTTTGAACTCCGACTAGTTTATATTTAAAAAATAGCTTGAAAATTTTAAAAATAGATAAGTAGTTGAAAAATAGTAATTAGTTATAAAACAGTTGAAAAATTGTTAAACAGCTCCAAAAATAATTGTAAAACAAATATAAATAATTTGGCTTTAAAAAGAAAGGTTATATATATTAAATAGCTTGGAAGAATAGGTTTATATTAAAACAATTTATATTGAAAATAGTCTAGAGTCAAAACTGTTCTCTTTCCCATCCATTCAATTTAAATTTCCACTTCCATTTAAATTGACTCAATTCCGATCTGAAGAACTTCAATTCCCATCGAAATTTATTTAATCCCAATTCAAGTTGAATCAATCTTGATTTCTTTCCCAATCCAAATCAAGTTCCATTTGATTTTAATCTTGATCAACTTTAATTATAATTTCAAGTTCCAATCAATTTGGACTAATATCAATTGAACTCACTTCAATTTCAAATCATTTTAATTCAATCCAATTCAAATCATCCATTTAAATTTTTAAACTTATCCATCTTCAATCACAAATCCAATTAATTTAAATCAAATTCAATTTTGAACTAATTCAATGTCAATCCCAATTTTAAACCATCCCGATTATATAAATTCGAGTTAAATTCTCAAAGGTTGGTTTAACTTTTTAAACCAAATTAGCCTTTATATAAAGTTTTTAAACAATTTAATTTCTGAGTTCTAATTCTAGAATTTCATTTCAATTAATTTAATTTTACATTGGTTGTATTTCCGTTACCACTTAATTAAATTCCAATTCGGCTTCAATTTGGTTGTATTATATTGCTTCTTAATTTAATTTCAATAATTTAACAACCACTCATCTTAATATTTATTAGAAGGAAATATTGTTTATATATCAAAATATATTTTTACACAAAATCATTTAAAACCTTTATATAAGAAAATAACAAGTACGCGCTCATATATATAAACATGCACACACACACACTCAACTCATCCTAGAGTACTACAGACTCTATTTAATGAGTAATCCCCACGAGAGCCATGGTTCTCGCTTAACCTTTCAGCTCTGATACCAAGTGTAACGACACGAAATTTTCAATCCTGAAAATTCCAGATAGTTAGGAAAAAGAAGAAAGAGATAGAAGAAGAAGAAGATTATCAGAAACATCAACATCTCACATTCGCAGCGGATAAAACATAAAAATAAATAATAACAGTTTACCAAAGAATAATATATCTATCGATTACATTTAATATATCAGAGTTACACATATATACAGACACTGGATATACACAATTATCATGTCTCAGATTTATAATAATATAATACAGCGGAAATACTCTATATGTTCTTGCCATCCAGCTCATCTCCTGAGCTCCAGAACGTCCTTACCTGAAAATCTATAATACTCGGTCTGACCCGAGCATTACATCAAAGTAACACCCAGGTCAGGCTAGAAACCATGGTTAGTAAACCCATCTAACATGAAATACAAAGCATACAACTTATGTAGGACCCGAGGTAACTCGAACCAATTTACAAGTTCGCAATATATTATAGACGTCACTTATTTCACATATAAGTTTTCTAAGTACCAAAGATTTAGATTTAAATAGTCCAATTCCTTTAAATCACTTCATTCCAGCCTATAGATTTCACGTATCAATTTATAAAAATTTGAAGTGGTTTCGGGTATTTCTAATTCCCAACCCCGGTCTCTTCGAATCTCATGTCATCCTAACCAAAGTTATCCAAATGAAAAGCACAACATTTCATATCAAGGGTACCAACTCATTCAAAGCATTCAATACCATTCAATCATCCATGAGCAAAGCTTGATAGCTACCAAAATTAATTTAATTAATTCTAATTGAATTTCTAACCTCAATCACTTAGATTTCTTCACTTGTCATTAATTAATTTCAAATCAATTAATCAATCATCCCTTCATTATTCATCTTAATTAATCAACCTGGATTAATTATCCTTCAATTACATTCAAGTAATTATCTTTAATTAATTTCAGAAATTAATCATTCTTAACTAAAATCAATAATTAATCTTTAATTACTTCATGAATTAATTAACTATTTTAATTACATTAATCCTTAATTACTTATATTAATTAATTTCTCATAAGTAACTTATTATTGATTAATTCATCTTAATTTATCAATCTTTAATTACATCATTAATTATATAAATTAATGATTTCCAATTATATTTCAATTTCTCCTAAGCTAAATTAATTACATTAAATAATAAATCATTAATTAAACTGCAAATATTAAACATTCTTGATTTATCTCAACCTGTAATTCTCTACTATTTATTTACTTCATTAAATAAATTAATTACTCTTTAATTAACTATCTTAATTAATCTCTTGATTAATTTCATAAAGTAATTAAATTTTATTAATTACATTAAGTAATTACCTATCAAACCGTCCATTGATTATCCTCAATTAATTAAACTTAATAAATTAACTTAAACTTTAATTAATTAATTCAAACCTTCAATTTCTAAATTAATCAACCCGAATCATTAATTAATTGAGATCCATTTTAATTACCCTTCTAATTTGATGAATCACAAATCATTAATCCCTTATCATCATTAAAATGAAAACATTTTCTAATTTATGACTTAAGTTTAAAACAACTTAAAACCCGAATATTTCGAGTCAAGCCACAATTAACACAAGAACCAACCAAAATCAAATTCACCCGATCATTAGTTCACAGTGCACAATAATCAATTTAATCATGTAACCAAATACCTAAATTTAATCATTTAAGTTTAGATAAAAATCCAAAGGAGTGAGATTTATTCACCTTTGCTTTTATTTGCAATCCACCTCTAAATTGCCTTGGTTTCCTCGATTTTTGACCTTGTATAAATAATTAGGTAGTTTATTAATATTTGAATCGATCAAATAATTAATTAACACTTGGTTAGCTAACAATTTAATTTAACTAAAATAATTTTAACAACTAATTAATCTGATAAATCACTCAAATACGTTATATTTTCTTATAAGATAATCTATATAAAACGAAAGTCCAATTTTAATATAAATGTTCAAATCAAATTTTTTTAAAATTCCTGTTTCAAACTTATATAGTTTCCAGTAAATAAAATTAAATTTCTAGTTTTTAACTTACGCATTAAATTCAAATAAATAAAATTCCTAATAACTTATTATGAAAAGAATATTAGTTTATTTTTTTCTGTAAAGTTTTCTTCTAACCAAATTATAGATTATATAACAGGATGTATATGTGTATATGCATTAAAATAGAATTATTAAATGCCTTGCAGTAATTATTTTTTTTAAAACCAGACAAATTAATTAAAAGCAGAAAAAATACCTTTCTTCCACCAACAATTCAGACGAACTGCCATAACCACAGCCACTTCGTGAGCCTCCTTCACCAAACCCTAAACTCTGCTCGACTATCATCGATTGCTGCTACCATAACTACCATCGGCCTGCCTATCGCGATTCACTCGCCAATCCCCCTTCTCCTCCCATCGCTTTTAGAACGAACGAGCGCCTCTACTTGATAACGCAACCCCCAACTCAACATGCGTGCGCAACCCAGGACGGTCGTAATTTGGACGAGCCCTTCCTTTACGTCGCTTCATTTACGAACCCCAAAGCCCTATCTTCGATTTGCTTCCAGTTCGAGAGGCTCGGCCACTGCTCCACTCCAGTATGTCGACACTTTAACATCCGCACGAACGAATACGAAAAGGAGAGGAGAGAAAGGGGGGCTTGGCATCTAAATTGAAGGGAGAGTTCGATTTATTGATTTTGATTTTGGGAAAGACCCTATCTTTCGATCAGCTCTAGTTGAGGAGGACGAAAATGAAGAGGGTTTTTTTTTTTATTTCAATGTCTCGGCTCATAAGAATAAAAGAAAGGGGATGGGATGTTTTGAAAGTAGGTGGCGTGCATAAAACGCTTTGCTACTGTGACTTCTATAGGAAGGAACAAAAGTACTGATGTGAATAACATTTTTGACCAATCAACAATGTATACAATAGTATTTAAATTTGAATTTAAATTTGAATCGTCTTGCAATTACCACTTAAAGTTTTGACTTCCTATCGAGGCGTGCTGCTAGGCGTCTATAAAATTATACCCCTATTTCGAACGCAATAGAAAAAGGTTTTGAGCCCTAATTCAATCGTATGGTGAAGATAGCTTTGGGACTCGGTTATTATATTAAATTTCGATAAACATTTCAACGTGTTTATATATCGTACGGCCACACAATGACTCCGATCACTACGAAAGTTGAAATCCGATAATAATACAATATTACGGATCCATTGGAACGGGTTTCGTCGAATTATGAGACTATGCCTCGGAAGGCTATTTTTAAATATCGATTTAAACGATATAATTTCAAAACTGAACAAATCACCCTCAAATTAAATCACAACCATTCTATTATCTTCAATATCATCATTATAAATTTTATAAGCCTTCAAATTATTTTTAATAGGCTTAAAATTCCACATTCAACATCTCACCCAATTTCGAATTATATAATTCAATAATTTAATTATCAAATAAATATTAATATTTGGAATTCAAGTTAAAATTAACCTTTAAATATTTAAAATCAATTAATTATTCCATTTTGAATTTTTAAAAATTCTGGGCCGTCACACCACTTGTCGTGGGTTGTAAGCTACTGGTTATGGGTTTGTAAGCCATTAAGAAGGTAGAAATGGGTTCCATCACAAATGAAATTTGGAATGAAGATTTCCATGCTATTATGAAGTTTTAACAAAAACTAGACACATATCTTGAAATCTTGATCTTGATACTCATGAGTCTTCAAACTTGATTTCTTCATTATTGATCTTTGTACTGTACAGTCTTCAATAATCAATACCTACCTTATATATAACCTGCATAATATCATTCATATATATCTAGACAATAGTGTTAGTATATAAGTTATAATGAAATAAGCTACAAAGGTTGTTGTCATCAAAACCACTACCTCCAGTTCCTAACAATCTCCCCCTTTTTGATGATGACATTCTTATAAAATATACTTACCACTTCGATCATACCATAACTCCCCCTTACACCAACAACTCCCTCTTTCTTCAAGCCTACTATTTTATATAACTTATCTCCCCTTTTGTCATCAACAAAAATAACATATAAACCTTGAACTTAATAGATTAAGTGATAAACAAACATATGACCTAAGAATAAGTATGTATGAGTGAAATATAGAATCCTAAGTTAAAATGGAATTTAAGGATTTATATTCCAACAATTGTTAGTATAACATTAATTAATACACTAATTATATACAAATTTACAAACAAATATACAATCAAGAAAATGAAAAAATGCCTAATGAGGATCCTTGACCATCGGTGATTTATGGACCGAACAATTTGGATAGTGAAGATAAAAGTTTCCACGTTGTTCGACCAAGTTCGCATTAGCGTCAAAAAGGACCTCTCCAACACAAATGACGCCATCTTCTTCGTCCATATGAACATCCAGATTCGGCAGAGTATGTTCTTCTTCTTGATCCACTTTTGGTTCTTCTATAGGCTCTTCTTCTTCAGAATTCATGGCTTGTGATGATTGTTCGACGACAATAGGATTGGCATGGTTATCCATAAGGAATTTTTTTAAATTCCTAAGAATTTTTCCTTTCATATCTTGTTCTTTAGCTATTCGTAGTTGACTTACTTGAATTTCCACCATCATTTGAAGTAAATCTTTCATCTTTTCTTGCCGCTTGATGACTCGTACGTGTGTGGAACGTTGAAATGGGGTAGAATGGGGAGAAGTAGGTGAAGAAGGTTCATTATTAGAGGAGGAAGCCATTATTTTACTGTTTTAGAAGTTTATTACAGAGAGGAAAACAGAGAAAATTAGTAAAATTTAGAATATATAAATATATAACCAAATAACTAATTTTAGAGGGAAATTTAAATTTAAAAATCTCAGGGTATATGTCGACATAAGGGGAAGGGTCATGTCGACATGCCCA
Source organism: Allium cepa (assembly GCA_030765085.1). Taxonomy (NCBI): domain Eukaryota; kingdom Viridiplantae; phylum Streptophyta; class Magnoliopsida; order Asparagales; family Amaryllidaceae; genus Allium; species Allium cepa. Next base: position 196,967,969 of record CM060939.1, on the reverse strand, counting down.
GTTCAATTTTTGAGAATTTTTTTTATTTATATTAATTATTAACTATACTTGTATTGTATATAATTTATATTTCAGTTAATGAACATGTAACAACCCGGTATTTTCAACCATTCGCATCCGGACATGTCGGACTTGAATTGTTCAAAATACCGCGTTGTAAATAAAATTTGGCAAATCTTAAAATATACAGTAAGTAAAAATCACAGAACATAGACACAGAGTAAGAAATGCAGCGGAAGTAAAAGAGATAGTAGTTCATGAAGCTACTATGTAAATATATCAGGGTTAAATAAAATACAATAGAATAAATAAAGTACAACAGAAGTCTCAAGATGATAACCAAGTTCAAGATGAATAGAACAACAGAACTGAAATAGATAAAACTGGATAAGCAGATAATCTCCAGCGATTCCAATCTCCAGAAAGTGGAATCCAAATCTGTGAATAACTCAGGCTACTCCGAGCGTAAATAAGAATACAAACACTCGAGTTAGGACAATATATACTTATATAATGTAAACCAACTCAAGTGAACTGTAATAAGGTACAAGTAACTTAAAAGATGCCTGGGATCGCTCATACTCTAAGGATCCGTTAAACTATTTACTATGTAGTAATATTGCGCTATTATAATAATGTCTACGGTAAAATAAACTTACTTTTAAATAGCGTTACGGGCTACCCATATCACCCTTCACACATAATAGACCCAGTAGTCCATCCAATATCATGCCATCTCCACTCCGGGTGACTGTCAGAGGATACCACACGGGCTGCGGGACAAAAACAAACTCGTAGGAAAGGCTCGATATGGTAGGTGACACGGCACACAAGGCAACGCCAGGGTAGATATACCAATCATGCACACGGGCTGGTGGTAACGCAGCAGCCACATACGCCCACCTCGGAACACACTTCCATATAAAAATCGGAGAATGGCCATCTTATCAATCACAAGTAAGAGTATAGTATCGAATGAATGAGTCCGATCGGAGGAATGACCTCACTTGGCCCGAGATCGCTCCTATTTTAGCCACCTGATGCCAACTCACGGGAGTTGGGTTCACGTAATGTACCTCAAGAACGTCGCCACCATCCTACTTCATTCCGGAATCTCCCACCTCGTACACAGTTGTTAAAGTGGTTTTCGGTATCGACAGAGAGTATGTCAGATATCCGATCGCGGTCTCTTTAACAACAAATCGTTATTATAACTCATGGTTATAATTTTAAAATATAATATTTTATACTTCAAAAGAGAATATCATTTCAAATCCAAATCTTTATCAAAATAAAGATTAAATCATTTCCAACCATTTCAATATCAAAATAGCATATCCTTTCAAAACTTCACTACAAATCATTTTAATATCAAAATATCATATCCTTTCAAAACTTCACTACAAATCATTGTAATATCAAAATATCATTTCAAAGATAGTTTATACTTCGAAAACCAAAAATCATTTTTTTATTTCAAAACTATATTTATTTCAAAAACAATATCATTTCCATTCCAAACATATATTCACTTTTCAAAATAGTTTATACTTTCAAAGTTATAACTCTTTCGAAACCAAAACATTGAAATCGTTACACTTTAAAAAAATTAGAACATTTTGAAATCATACATTTGCAATCATTCTTTAATCCTATACATTTATAAATTTATTATATTAACCCAAATTTCAATTTCAGTTTAATTTAATTCAAACCATCATTTTCAATTCAAATTCAGTTTACTAACAAACCATTTCAAATCTTGTCAAATTTAAATATAGGTTTAATCCACAAAATACAATATTCAATCTTTAGTATATTTCAAGGTTTGAATATCCCACCTTTCATAAACCCAATATCATTTAAATAAACTCAATGATATATACTTCAAATATTCATTTATCAAATAAATTAAATAGATCAGAAATCAAATATCCTTTCAAAATGTCAAAGATTATTCAAAACACCATTCATTTTTATTCACTTAAGCTTTTAAATCCCATCATTTTATTTAGGAATTAATTACCATTTCAAACTTACGTTTCAAAAGATTTTATATCAAAAATTAAATCTCTCCATTTAAATCATTTAAAGTCAATTCCTTATATTTATTAATTAAGTATTAAATTTCCAAAACTTAAATCCTTCCATTTAAAGCTATATAAATGTCCCTTAATTATATTTAGAAATTTAACATTTATTTTCCAAAATTTTATCATTTTCCAAAGATTATTTTTTCATTTCATTCAATTTAAAATACCATTTCAATTCACATTCCAAAACAGTTTATATTTCAAATCAATTTACTTCATTTAAATCAAAATGCAGTTATTACATTTAATAATCAAATTATTTAATTTCCAAAACTTTCAACTTTAAAAGTTCATTTATTCACTTAAGTTTATCGAAACAGTGAAAATTTACTTTTCGCAGCATTTAGAGAACGCTAAGTTACATTCAAAACAGTTCAATTTAACAAAAGGCAGCATTTAAAATGCTGTTAATTAACTTTAAATATTCAATAGAATTTCAAAAACACTTATATTTTTATTTAAATCATTTTTAACTTATAAAATCATACATTTTCACATTTATAATCATTTAATTTTCCTTAAGTTCATGATTTTATAAAGTTAAATTTCTATTCAAAATCAAGATTTAATAAAATCTCACTCATTAAATTTCAACATTCAATTTTAAATTCATTGAATTAAATTTAAACTTAACACTTAAGTTTAAAAGTTAAAAATATAACTTAATTTCAATTTTATTTATTTAACTTAAAATTCACTTTTAAGCCAAATTCACAAATTCCCATTTTGGTTATATTTCAAAATTTCAACTTAATAATCATTCATTCCACATTTTAACTTTATTCAAAAGTCATTAATATATTATAAAATCACTTTAAATTCATTTTAAATTCAAATTATCATAAATTTATCATAATTTCATATTTAATTAAATTTCCAATTATAATTAAATCAAAAGTTCCATAATAACTTACATTCAAATTTTCTAACTTTTCCATAATTTATTTAACTTATAAATTTCCAAAAAATCAATAATACTTTACAAAAATAATTTTTAATTAAGCTTTAAATCAAAATATTATAATATTTACATTTCAAACATATTTTTAAAAAATTTAGAAAAATATATTTTAACTACGGGTCTGTATATAATTTTCTAGCCTAGGTAAAGTGATACGGGTAATATATTGTTTCAATCCGTAATTTACAAAGAAAAATTCAGGTTTTATCATTTCAAACCCGTAGTCCCAAGTAAATGAAATAAATTGAAATTCTCTCAGGCCTATCATTTTAGCCCATAACGATTTTCCCTCATTTTAAAGTCCGTTCGGGTATGTATCATTTCAACCCATAGTGATTCTAATCTAATGGGAACTTGCAGTGAGATAAACTGATAAAAGTAATAGAACCACATAATATAACAGTAACAGATGTTATAATAGGTGTTTAAGCAAGGGTGAACATCATATGATCATAATATAGCAGGTGTAACATGATAATGCATTTTACAGATTCAAAAGGGGTCAGTTTACTAGTTATATAAGTACAAATCGTCTGGTGAGAATTACTCACCTGTTCAAAGCCGGAGATTGACACCAAACACACAATACTGACAAAATAAAGGCACGACAACACAACAGCGATTCATGAGTGGAGAACCAAAGCTATACACCTTGAATTCATTTACATAAAACAATGCATATAAACATAAGATTTCATCCAAAATTTTCAATAAACAATGCTAGAACAATTGTATAAAAAAAATCCAAAATCATTCCCTTGCTTTCAACCTCCCATACTTCAGTTATAGGTCTGAAATGTACTATTAAGGGTTGAATTTGGGTCTGGTCTTGGGTCCATATGGTCGGCCTAACATGGTTTAGAAGATGGTGCAAGATATAGGTGCTTGGATCTACAACTACAAGGCAACTATCATCACTTCCAAGCCAAAAAGGGTTCGGCCAAGGGGTCCTATGGGTTCGGCCTGGTGCTCTGGTGATGGTCAGTAGTTGTCAGTGGGTGGTGGTCAGGTCAGAGCAAGGGGTGGTGGAGGAAGTGGTGGCAAAGGTGGTGGAAGTGGTGATAGAGGAAGGGTATGCTCGTCCTAAAATATATGGTCATGGTTTGTGTAAATGGAGGGTGGATCTCTTGCCTAGGGTAGGTCGGCCTGATGGGGTGGTGATCTGGAGGTGGTGGTGGCTGGTTGTGGTGGTGGTGGGTCGGCCTAGCAGCTGGAGGAAGTGGGGTCGGTCACATCTGGTTGAAAACAATGGCAATGATCAATAGAAAACAATGTAAACAAGATAAAGAAGAAAACATTTACCAATTCTTTATCAAAGAAGAAAAGCTTTGGTCATGCAAATCTTTGTGAGAAGTTTTTGAGAAGTCATTTTCACGTGAATGAAGGGGAGTACGGCAGAAGAAATGAAAATGAACGGCCAAAAAATGTTGTAAAGGTGTTTGTTTAAGTGAAAAGGTGGAAGATGAAAGGACTCAGAAGATATAGAGTTTCAAGTCTTTTCAAATTTCCACAAATTTATTTCAAATTTATAAATACATAACAAGGCTGATAATAAAGATAAATAAACTCAGAAAATAAAATAAATAAGGAAAAGAAATAAATAAATTTAAATAAAATCAAATTAATAAAGAAAATGGCAATATATACATAACTAGGCTTTACAAATTTGAAACAAATTCAAATGGACTTTAGAAAATATTTATGTACTTGAAAAATATTTATAAATAAAGATAATAACACAAAATAAAAATGAATTCACAAAAAAATAAAAATAAAAAATTTAATTAAATATAATTTAATGAAGAAATTAGCAGAAAAATGGAAACTAGGCTTTAAAAATTGAAATAAATTCAAGTAAACTTTAGACAAATTATACTATCACTTCAAAAATATTAAAAGACAAAAATAAACACAAAATAAAATATTAAGACATATTAAAATAAAATATGAAAATGAAAATATAATTTATATAATTTAAAATAGACAAAATTGTTAAATAAATCAAATTACACTCAAAATTGAAATGTACATAACTTTTACAGTTTAACTCCGTTTTCAACGAAATGAAAAGCAGCGTTCAAGTTATTACATCTATTTTCATAAAAAAAGATTAAATTTAAGATTTAAAATAATTTAAATTTGAAGTTTAGAAGTCAAAGTTTGAACAGTTTGACCATAAATTCACTTTACAGTAAAATGTTCAGATTACACTAGTTTAAACTATAAATCATTTAATAATCAACATTTATATTTAAAAAAGAAATGTTTGAAATAAAAAAATTTAAACTAAAAAATAAATTCAATTTTAAAAATATAAGAAAAATCTAGGGTTGTTACACTCTCCCCCACTCAAAACTTTTCGTCCCCGAAAAGGAATGAGGTACGGGAAAGCACAGAAAAATATAGAGTGAAATAAGATTAAGACAAGATGACAAGGAGACTGAAATTATACCCGATAACTGTTGTTATAGGTATGTTTAACAAGGTGGAGATGATCTTCACAAGATTCTCCATATGGAGGAACACAAGCATGAAAGATCCTCTAGAATCTGATTTACTCTTTCCGCTTGACCGACGGTCCGTGGATGGAAAGCAGTGCTCAGATTAAAAGATTATCAAAGATTATAGAAAAATTTCTAAATAGAAAGATTATAAATAGATGCCTATACCAGTCTATAGCAAGATGAGGAAAAATAAGGACAACTAAAGACAATTTGAAAACAAATAAGATAGTAAATTTGAAACCACGCTGCTTTGAAATCATAATACTTCAGAGACGTTATTATTTGGAAATCATACTACTAAAATCATAACACTTTTAAAATAATCTTCATTTAAACCATTTAAATTCAATGTCAAATAATATTCATTTCAAAATGGTAACATTTCTAAGTTCATTCATTCAATTATAAAATTTCCAAAACATTGTATTTTCAAAAACAGCAGTACTTTTAAAGTGCTACAGTAGATATATTAGTATTTCAATCAGTTCAATTTCAGAAATATTAATTTGGATATCATTTAACTTATGATTTATTTAAAACAAACTTTTATGAATGGAATATCCAAATTAAACTATACTTCATTTATTAAGTCAAAAGTTCATTATTTTACTTAACTCTTAATTTAACAAATAAACTAACACTTTATTTAAAATACTCATTTCATAAATAAGATATTCCTTCAATAAGTTACCCCTGAAATTTCTATTTGAAAACCAAATTTTTAATTATCAAATTTTAGTGATATTGAAAATACATCTTAACTATTTAAATCATAATTATTCGTTTTACCAGACATATCTATTTCATAAATAAAATATTTATCATAGCAAATATAACAATCAAATTACTTTACACAATTATTCATTTAGACATCAATTAAACTATGATTCCAAGTTAAATAAACTTTATTACAAAATGTCTCATTCAAATATATTTTATTTATCTATTCAAAGATACATTGTTTATTATACAAACATATTCATTTCAAAAAATAACCTTTATTAAAATTCCTAGGTTAGACTTAAGGTTCCATATTAAATCAAATTTGATTATTAAATTATTTAAATAAAATTATCCAAATATTTACCTCTGTTAATCTTTTATAACTAAAATTTAAGGGTATAACATTTATTATAACCACTCAAATTTTATTTACAAAATCTTTTTATATTGTATATTATATAATTACATTATTAACTTTTAAAAATTAAGGTAAGTAATATTTAAATGCAATTGATTATTATACAAATAAAACCTTCTAATTCCCTCATCTCAATTTTGAATCACTTATCTAAAATTTTGACTTTTTTTATAATTAAATGATTCTTTTAAGATAAAGTTTAGAATAAAATTTCTGATTCCTTCAAATCATTTAGAGATAAATAAATAAATATACATAATATGTTAACTCAAATTTAAATCATATATATATATATATATATATATATATATATTATAAATCCAGTCTTATTTTTTTAGAAATTCAAATCAATTAAATTTCCCAAAACAAAACTGTAGCAAGACTACAGAACGGTCTCTTCACTTCGAAACTCGAAAATGAATGTCGATGATGTCGCGGTCATCACCGAAGTTATTTTCCAGCGACAAAGAGAAGAGCACTAATATTAAACTTTAAAATTTCTTGGAACAAATTCTATTAGAAAATACTTTAAATAATATACCCCTTTTAAAACTTTAAGCACAAGGTTTGAAACCATCGAAAATTAAGTTCTCAAATTTCTTACTTTAAATTTATTTCAATTCCAAAATCAATTTGTAAACAGCTATTTATAAATTCATTTATAGAACAATAAATGATAAATCAAGTATTATCATTTCAAATGATTAATTTAAATCAATTTATTAAGTTCCATAAATTTAGTTATATCAATTTTTTTTCATTTACAAAATATTAAAATAATGTTATGTCAGTTTGTTTTGTCAGTGTTTTAGAAATCCTATCGATAGCGTTGATCAGACGAATCAATCGGAAACGCAAATCAACATCAACAACTCAAACAGCATAATATAAATCAAAACATTAATATTGATTTACAAGTACAATTCAAAATGTTTGGAGATAGTTTAGAAACAAAAGACAAGATGGTTAAACAGAGTAGTGGGATGGATAAGCTTAAATAAATCGCGGGCAATCTTAGCCGAGTCAACTGTGACTTAAAGGAAAAGATCGATGTGGATTGACTGGAGTAAATCTACATTCAATCTTAAGAGATAGAGTTTGGAACAACAAAAGATATTAGCATCTAAACCAAGGATAGATATATATCTCTAGTGAATCGATGCAAATTGTAAAGGAGTTTTCCCCTTTACAAATGAATTTGAGATTGGCGAGACCTCCGACTCATTATAAAGATCTTTTGAAGTGGAGTTATGGGATACTCCAGAATCAAAAGAAGATAAATAGTGAGGGACACGAATGGATTTTGGAACCGCAAGGAACGTCCAAAATTCAAAGGAATCGAGTCAAAAAGGAAGAGATTTAAACTCGAATGAAAGTGATTCTGTAAATACATTTCCCTATATACTGAGTTTTGCCTAGAGCAACCAAAGCTCTGATACCAACTGTAACTACCCGGTATTTTCATCCATTCGCATCCGCACATGTCGGACTTCAATTGCTCAAAATACCGCATTGTAAATAAAATTTGGCAAATCTCAGAATATACAGTAAAGAAAATCACAGAACACAGACATAGAGTAAGAAATGCAGTGCAAGTAAAAGAGATAGTAGTTCATGAAGCTACTATGTAAATATATCAGAGTTAAATAAAATACAATAGAATAAATAAAGTACACAGAAGTCTCAAGAAGATAACCAAGTACAAGCTGAATAGAACAACAGAACTGAAATAGATAAAACTGGATAAGCAGATAATCTCCAGTGATTCAAATCTCCAGATAGTGGAATCCAAATCTGTGAATAACTCAGGCTGACCCAAGCGTAAATAAGAATACAAACACTCGAGTCAGGACAATATATACTTATACAATGTAAACCAACTCAAGTGAACTGTAATAACATACAAGTAACATAAAGGATGCCTGGGACCGCCCATCCTCTAAGGATCCGTTAAACTATTTACTATGTAGTAATATTGCTCTATTATAATAATGTCTACAGTAAAATAAACTTACTTTTAAATAGCGTTACGGGCTACCCATATCACCCTTCACACATAATAGTCCCAGTAGTCCATCCAATATCATGCCATCTCCACTCCAGGTGACTGTCAGAGGATACCACACGGGCTACGGGCGAAAAACAAACTCGTAGTAAAGGCTCGATATAGCAGGTGACACAGCACACAAGGCAATGCCAGGGTAGATATACCAATCACGCACACGCGCTGGTGGTAACGCAGCAGCCACATACGCCCACCTCGGAACACACTCCCATATAAAAATCGGAGGATGGCCATCTAATCAATCACAAGTAAGAGTATAGTATCGAAGGAATGTATCCAATCGGAGGAATGATCTCACTTGGCCCGAGATCGCTCCTCTTTTAGCCAGCTTATGCCAACGCACGGGAGTTGGGTTTACGTAATATACCTCAATAATGTCACTACCATCCTACTTCATTCTGGAATCTCCACCGCGTACACAGTTGTTAAAGTGGTTTTCGGTATCGACAGAGAGTATGTCAGATATCTGATCCCGGTCTCTTTAACAACCAATCATTATTATAAACCATGGTTATAATTTTAAAATATAATATTTTATACTTCAAAATAGAATATCATTTCAAATCCAAGTATTTATCAAAATAAAGATTAAATCATTTCCAAACCATTTCAATATATCAAAATAGCATATCCTTTCAAAACTTCACTACAAATCATTTTAATATCAATCAAAATATCATATCCTTTCAAAACTTCACTATAAATCATTTTAATATCAAAATATCATTTCAAAGATAGTTTATAGCTCGAGAACCCAAAATTATTTTTTTATTTCAACACTATATTTATTTCAAAAACAATATCATTTCCATTCCAAACATATATTCACTTTTCAAAATAGTTTATACTTTCAAAGTTATAACTCTTTCGAAACCAAAACATTGAAATCATTACACTTTAAAAAAATCAGAACATTTTGCAATCATACATTTGCAATCATCCTTTGATCCTATACATTTACAAATTTACTAAATTAAACCCAAATTTCAATTTCAATTTAATTTAATTCAAACCATCATTTTCAATTCAAATTCAGTTTACTAACAAACCATTTCAAATCTTATCAAATTTAAATATAGGTTAAATACACATAATACAATATTCAATCTTTAGTTCAAGGTTTGAATATCCCACATTTCATAAACCCAATATCATTTAAATAAACTCAATGATATATACTTCAAATATTCATTGATCAACTAAATTAAATAAATCAGAAATCAAATATGCTTTCAAAATATCAAAATGTCAAAGATTATTCAAAACATCGTTCATTTTTATTCATTTAAATAACTTTTAAATCCCTTCATTTTATTTAGGAATTACCATTTCAAACTTACATTTCAAAAGATTTTATATCAAAAATTAAATCTCTCCATTTAAATCATTTAAAGTCAATTCCTTATATTTATTAATTAAATATCAAATTTCCAAAACTTAAATCCTTCCATTTAAAGCCATATAAATGTCTCTTCATTATATTTAGAAATTTAACATTTAATTTCCAAAATTTTATCATTTTCCAAAGATTATTTTTTTCATTTCATTCAAGTTAAAATACCATTTCAATTCACATTCCAAAACAGTTTATATTTCAAATCAATTTACTTCTTTTAAATCTAAATGCAGTTATTACATTTAATAATGAAATTATTAAATTTCCAAAACTTTCAACTTTAAAAGTTCATTTATTCACTTAAGTTTGTCAAAACAGTGAAAATTCACTCTTCGCAACATTTAGAAAACGCTACGGAAAGTTACATTCAAAACAGTTCAATTTAACAAAAGGCAGCATTTAAAATGCTGTTAATTAACTTCAAATATTCAATAGATTTTCACAAAAACTTATATTTTTATTTAAATCATTTTTAACCTATAAAATCATACATTTTCACATTTATAATCATTTAATTTTCCTTAAGTTCATGATTTTATAAAGTTAAATTTCCATTTAAAAATCAAGATTTAATAAAATTTCACTTATTAAATTTCAACGTTCAAATTTAAATTCATTGAATTAAATTTCAACTTAACACTTAAGTTTAAAACTTCAAAATATAACTTAATTTCAATTTTATTTATTTAACTTAAAATTCACTTTTAAGCCAAATTCACAAATTCCCATTTTGGTTATATTTCAAAATTTCAACTTAATAACCATTCATTCCACATTTTAACTTTATTCAATATATTATAAAGTCACTTTAAATTCATTTTAAATTCGAATTATCATAAATTTATCCTAATTTCATATTTAATTAAATTTCCAATTATAATTAAATCAAAATTTCCAAAATAACTTACATTCAATTTTTTTAACATTTCCATAATTTATTTAACTTATAAATTTCCAGAAAATCAATAATACTTTACAAAAATCATTTTTAATTAAGTTTTTGATGCAGCTTTGGCCAGAGATGAAAATACGCAACCCATAATTCTCCAAGGGATAAGTCGCATACGACTTAAGGAAGATATAAGTTGCACACAACTTAAGAAAAAGGCTATAGGTCGTCCATGACCGAAGGGGTCACGTAAGGGGGAGCTGCGACTTAACAAAGCTCGGGGAACAGAGCTACAACCTAACAGATCAGATGGACAAGAGTTACGACTTAATGGAAGCTTAAGTCGTTCGGGTTTGATGAGTCCTACACGATCTAACGGCATGGCTAAAAGTCTTCCACGACTTAACAAAAAGCATGAAGAAGTTCCAATGGTTGAAGGCCTTAAGTTGGAAGCGGGTTACGACTTAGCTGAGTCGTGGGAAGTTACCGCTCCTTAAAGCTGCCACGAGTTACGACCCATGTTAAGTCGTTGAAGTCTTAAGTCGTCCATGTTTAAGTCGCATGAAGGTGCTGTCTGAAGATGTCTCTTAAGTCGTCAACCGTTTGTTCCTTATGTCGCATGTAGTTAGGTCGTCTACGACCTAAGTGATGTAATATGTTGTGATTCTGCAAGTCATAAGTCGTGACGTTGTGTTGTAACTTGTTTGTTTTTTTCTTTGAGTCGTTGAATGTTAAGTCGTGAGTCGTGATGTTGTAATATCAATGAGTCGTATGTCGTCTACATTGAGTCACTGCTGATGAGTCGCTGCCGACCCAAGGATGAGTCATAAGTCGTGTACGACTTGAGGGGCTGGGCGAAGGGCTATAAATAGGGGTGTGTTGTAATATTTAGAAGATGGATTGTTGAATAAAAATTTTGTTTGATTGCTGTGTGCTTTCATCTAAATTGGTAGTTGAGTGTGATCTCCTATCTCCACTTTCGGTTATTCGAGTGCGCTCGAATCAACGATCGTTGAAGCCAATTCACGGTATCAAGTGCGCTTGATCAACGTTTGAAGAATTGTAGATCTTTTTTCAAGGTATCGTGCACGATCAACGTGTCGAAGATAGCTAGAATTCGGTATCTTTGTGATCAACGAATTTGGGCATTTCAGTATCTTCAATCCACTGATTGCTACTTTATCGATCTATATCGTTTTGTTATTATCCTCTGCGTCAGTTTTGGTATCAGAGATAGACTTAGCCAATCATAGCTAAGCCGAGTCTTGGAGCCAAGGAGTTTGAAGTTGGTGTTCATCGTGTTCATCTTGAAGTTGCAACAAGTTAGAAGCTTTCGATCCATTTCATTTCGGATCAAAATTGGAAAGGTGTTTGAGTTTGAGCCAAGTTGGATAGAGTCGTGCATCATTTGTTTAAGCCGAGAGTTTGAAGTGTAGGCCGAGTTTGTATTGAAGTGTTGAGCTTGTGCGAGCTAGTTGAAGTTTGATTTGTAGAAGATTTGTGAAGGTTTTAAGTGTTTGTGTTGATTTAATCATGCCACCAAGGAGAGCTAATCGTCATCAAAATGTTGAAGCGTTGTATAGAAGAGAAGAAGCCGAGCAAATGGAACAACGCATTAATGAGAAATTTGATGAAGGTATTGGGAAGTTAGAGAAATTGATGAATGATTTAAATCAAAGTCAAAGGAGGAGATCGCCAATATCGAACCATGGAGGAAAACGAGTTTCGCCATCGGTTACGGAAGCGAGAAGGGTGTCACCGCAATCTATTAGAGAAAGAAGAGAAACATCAATTTCATCGAGAAGAGATCACCATGACTATGGACATGAAGAGAGAAGAACTCCACGTGAGCTTGAAAATAAATCACATCCCGATATGGATAGACAAGGTAGAAGGACCATGCATGATCATAGAGATGAAGAAAGACGGAATCGGAATCGATGAATATTTGACTTTGATAAAGATGGTGATAGAGCTAGTCTTTATTATCGAGATCGAGACCAAGTTTGAAATTTACATAGGGATGTTGAGGATGATCGACGATGGGAGTCGGGTATGAAGATGGAAATTCCAGAATTCAAGGGTGGAATGGTAGCAGAAGAATTTTTGGATTGGTTGTCTAATGTTGAAGAGATCTTTGATTTCAAAGAAGTTCCGGAGAATCGTCGAGTGAAGTTGGTTGCTACTAGGTTGAGGGGTACAGCTATGGCATGGTGGCAGCAAACCAAACTTACACGAGAACGGATGGGGAAGTCGAAGATTGAATCATGGGAGTAGATGAAGAAACTGATGAAAGCTACATTTTTACCTTACAATTATCAATCACTCATGTATCAGAGATTGCAGAATCTGAGGCTAGGGACAAAGATTGTTAACGATTATGCTGACGAATTTTATCAACTAATTGCTCGAAATGACATTATGGAGACAGAGGAACAGCTGACTGCTAGATTTGTTGGAGGGTTGAGAATGCAGATTCAAGACATGGTAAATATGCTTGATCCTAGATCTGTAGCAGAAGCACGTCAGAAAGCGTTGGCTTGGGAGAAGCAGGGAAGACGAGGAGGTGGTGTGTTTACAAGTTCTAATATTCAGAATAAAGGTGCTAGTGGGAGTTCCAATGTTTCTAAAACTGTCACTAAACCAGTTGTGAATGAAGTTGCAAAGACGAAGGTCAACAACAGTTTCAAGTGTTATAATTGCCAGGAAGTGGGTCACAAGAGTAATGAATGTCCGAAGCCGAAGAAACGAACTATGATTGCTGAAGTTGAAGGTGAGGATGATGGTGAAGGTTACTCTAGTCCAGTTGAGGAGGATGAACAGGATATCGCGTCGGGAGATGAAGGATGTAATCTTATGATGAGGAGATTATGTTTGACACCGAAGCAGGAAGAAGTGGCTAGTTGGTTGAGGAGTAATATCTTTCAGTCGACATGCACTATACTGGGGAAGGTTTGTAAATTTGTGATTGACGCAGGAAGTTGTGACAATATTATTTCTACCGAAGCCGTAAGAAAGTTGAAGCTGAAAAAGGAGAAGCATCCAAATCCTTACAAGTTAGCGTGGTTGAGAAAAGGAGGAGAGGTGAAGGTGGACAGGCGAGTACATGTTCCATTTTCTATTGGAAAGAAATATAAAGACGAGATTTTGTGTGATGTAGTTGAGATGGATGTTTGTCATTTGCTTTTGGGAAGACCATGGCAGTATGATCGAGCAGTGCAGCATGACGGTCGGACCAGTAGCTACAGCTTTATGTTTGAAGGTGTTAAGATCAATTTAGTTCCAAAGAAGAGACAGCAAGAAGAGAGAAAGTCAGAAGAGATTGAGGAGCTGAAAACTCTGTTGACTTTGAAAGAATTTGTTGAAGAAGTAGAGGAGAGTCCAGAGGTATTTTTGTTGATTGGACGTGAAACGACTGAATCTGTTGAAGTCCCAAAGGAAGCGAAGCCGGTATTGGAAGAATTCAGAGATGTGTTTCCTGAGGAGTTACCAGCGGAGTTACCACCGTTGATGGATATTCAACCTCAGATTGATCTTGTGCCAGGAGCAGTATTACCACACAGACCATATTACAGGATGAGTCCTAAGAAGCATGAAGAACTGAGAAGGCAGGTGGAGGAATTGTTAGAACAGGGGCGTATTCAGGAGAGCTTGAATCCATGCGCTGTGCTAGCCTTATTGGTACCGAAGAAGGATGGGATGTGGAGGATGTGTACTGACAGTAGAGTTCTGAACAGGATCACTGTGAGATATAAATTTCCTATGACGAGGTTTGATGATTTGATAGATCAGTTGAGTGGAGCTGTTATGTGTTTTCCAAGATTGACTTGAAGAGTGGATACCATCAGATTCGTATTAAACCGGGTGATGAGTGGAAGACTGCTTTTAAAAACAGGGAAGGATTATACGAATGGTTGGTTATGCCGTTTGGTTTATCAAATGCACCGAGTACTTTTATGAGAGTGATGAACCAGATTTTCAGACCATTCATTGAGAAGTCCGTGGTTGTTTACTTTGATGATATTTTAATCTATAGTGGAAGTATGGAAGAACACATCCAGAATTTGCGAGAAGTACTGTTAATTCTACGACAAGAGCAGTTCTATGCAACAGCAAAGAAGTGCGTGTTTATGACGGACAGTGTTTTATTTCTGGGGTATGTTTTGTCAAAGGAAGGTATTCAAGTGGATGAAAATAAAGTGGAAGCTGTCAGGAGTTGGCCTCAACCCAAGACAATTACTGAAGTGAGATGTTTTCATGGGTTGGTATCTTTCTATCGAAGATTCATTCCACATTTTAGTAGTATAATGGCACCTATAACCGATTGCACGAAAGGAAAGAAGTTTGAGTGGTCAGAGGAAGCAGGGGTTTCTTTTGAGAAGATCAAGACACTATTGATGACAGCGCCAATTCTCGTATTACCGGATTTTCAGTTGCTGTTCGAGTTACATACCGATGCATCTAAAGTTGGGATTGGTGGAGTTTTGAGTCAGAGTGGAAGACCAGTTGCTTATTTCAGCGAGAAGTTGTCTGGAGCTAAGTTGAGATATAGCACTTATGATGTGGAGTTTTATGCAATTGTTCAAACAGTAAAGCACTGGAGACATTATCTGCTTCACAAGGAGTTTGTTCTTTATACGGATCATGAAGCTTTGTAGCATTTGCAAGGGCAGGATAAAATTTCAGCTAGGCACGCTTCATGGTTCGCGTATCTACAACAGTTTACTTTTGTTGTTAAGAACAAATCAGCGGTGACGAATCGTGTAGCTGATGCTTTGAGCAGGAGGAGTCATTTTTTGACAACGGTGAAGGTTGAAGTGATAGGATTTGGGCTATTGCCAGAATTGGTCGAAGAGGATCCTTACTTTGCAAAGTTTGTTGAGAAAGTTAACGATGGGAGTACTGATGAGTTTGTGTTGGTAGATGGATTTTTATTCAAGGGAAATCGATTATGCATACCATATGGCAGTTTAAGAATGAAGATTATCAAAGAGTTACATGAAGAAGGCCATATGGGTAGAGATCGAACATTGCAGTTGGTTTCTCAGTCTTATTATTGGTCGTCAATGAGAAGGGAAGTTGAAAGGTTTGTGCGTAGATGTCATGTTTGTCAGGTTTCGAAAGGGACAGCTACCAATGCGGGATTATATATGCCGTTACCTGTACCGACTAAACCTTGGGTTGATGTGAGTATGGATTTTGTTTTGGGTTGCCTAGAACTCAAAGGGGGAACGACTCCAATTATGTAGTGGCTGATCGATTTTCGAAAATGGCACACTTTATTGCTTGTAAGAAGACGGCGGATGCTGTTTATGTTGCTCAGTTATATTTCAAAGAAATCTATAGACTTCATGGGTTACCAGAATCTATCGTTTCGGATAGGGATACCAGATTTTTAATTCATTTTTGGCTAAGTTTGTGGAAGATGGTGGGAACGAAGTTAAACTTTAGCAGCGCTTATCATCCGCAAACAGATGGACAGACAGAAGTTGTCAACAGATCGTTGGGAAATTTGTTGCGATGTCTTGTGAAGGACAATCTGAAGAGTTGGGACATGAAGTTATGCCAGGAAGAGTTTGCACATAATCATGCAGTGAATCGTAGTACGGGTTTCAGTCCATTTCAGATTGTATATTCAAATCTACCCAGGGGACCGTTGAACTTAACGATAGTACCACAACCGAAGGGGACGGTTAAACGAGCTGTAGAATTTGTTGATGGGTTGGCTGAATGTCATAAAATCGTTCAGGAGCGATTGGAGAAAGCAAGTGAGAAGTATAAAAGATCCGTAGATATGAAGCGAAGAAATGTTGAGTTTAATGAAGGAGATTTGGTATATGCTGTGTTAACAAAGGATCGTTTTCCAGTGGGCGCTTATAACAAGTTGAAAGCCAGAAAAATTGGTCCTGTAGAAGTCGTGAAACAGACTAATGAAAATGCTTATAAATTGAATCTACCGGAAGATGTGTACACTTCTGACGTGTTCAATGTTAAACATCTCGTGCCATATTATGGGAATGAACAATTCGATGTGGAAGAATTTACAAATTCGAGGATTTTTCTCAACCTTGGGAGGAAAACTGACGCAGCGGATAATAAAAAAACAATATAGATCGATAAAGTAGCAATCGGTGGATTGAAGATACTGAAATGCTCAAATTCGTTGATTACAAAGATACCGAATTCTAGCTATCTTCGACACGTTGATCGCGCACGATACCGTGAAAGAAGATCTACAATTCTTCAAACGTTGATCAAGCGCACTTGATACCATGAATTGGCTTCAATGATCGTTGATTCGAGCGCACTCGAATAACTGAAAGTGGAGATAGGAGATCACACTCAACTACCAATTTAGATGAAAGCACACAGCAATCAAACAAAGTTTTTATTCAACAATCCATCTTCTAAATATTACAACACACCCCTATTTATAGCCTTTCGCCCAGCCCCTTAAGTCGTACACGACTTACGACTCATCCTTGGGTCGGCAGCGACTCATCAGCAGTCACTCAATATAGACGACATACGACTCATCGATATTACAACATCACGACTCGCGACTTAACATTCAACGACTCAAAGAAAAAAACAAACAAATTACAACACAACGTCACGACTTACGACTTACAGAATCACAACATATTACATCACTTAGGTCATAGACGACCTAACTACATACGACATAAGGAACAAACGGTTGACGACTTAAGAGACATCTTCAGACAGCACCTTCATGCGACTTAAACATGGAAGACTTAAGACTTCAACGACTTAACATGAGTCGTAACTCGTGGCAGCTTGAAGGAGCGGTAACTTCCCATGACTCAGCTAAGTCGTAACCCGCTTCCGACTTAAGGCCTTCAACCATTGGAACTTCTTCCTGCTTTTTGTTAAGTCGTGGACGACTTATAGCCATGCCGTTAGATCGTGTGCGACTCATCAAACCTGAACGACCTAAGCTTCCATTAAGTCGTAACTCTTATCCATCTGATCTGTTAGGTCGTAGCTCTTTTCGCCGAGCTTTGTTAAGTCGCAGCTCCCCCTTACGTGACCCCTTCGGTCGTGGACGACCTATAGCCTTTTTCTTAAGTCGTGTGCGACTTATATCTTCCTTAAGTCGTATGCGACTTATCCCTTGGAGAATTATGGGTTGCGTATTATCATCTCTGGCCTGAGCTGCATCAGTTTTAAATCAAAATATTATAATATTTACATTTCAAACATATTTTAAAAAAATTTAGAAAAATATATTTTAACTACGGGTCTGTATATAATTTTCTAGCCTAGGTAAAGTGATACGGGTAATATATCGTTTCAACCCGTAATTTACAAAGAAAAATCCGGGTTTTATCATTTCAAACCCACAGTTCCAAGTAAATGAAATAAATTGAAAATCTCTCAGGCCTATCGTTCCAGCCCATAACGATTTTCCCTTATTCTAATTTCCGTTCGGGTATGTATCATTTCAACCCATAGTGATTCTAATCTAATGGGAACTTGCAGTGTGATAAACTGATAAAAGTAACAGAACCACATAATATAACAGTAACAGATGTTATAACAGGTGTTTAAGCATGGATGAACATCATATGATCATAATATAGCAGGTATAACATGATAATGCATTTTACAGATTCAAAAGGGGTCAGTTTACTAGTTATATAAGTACAAATCGTCTGGTGAGAATTACTCACCTGTTCAAAGCCGGAGATTGACACCAAACACACAATACTGACAAAACGAAGGCACGACAACACAACAGCGATTCAAGAGTGGAGAACCATAGCTATACACCTTGAATTCATTTACATAAAACAATGCATATAAACATAAGATTTCATCCAAAATTTTCAATAAACAATGCTAGAACAAATGTATAAAACAAATCCAAAATCAATTCCCTTGCTTTCAACCTCCTATACTTCAGTTATAGGTTTGAAATGTACTGTTAAGGGTTGAATTTGGGTTCGGTCTTGGGTCCATATGGTCAGCCTAACATGGTTTAGAAGATGGTGCAAGATATGGGTGCTTGGATCTACAACTACAAGGCAACTATCATCACTTTCAAGCCAAAAAGGGTTCGACCAAGGGGTCATATGGGTTCGGCCTGGTGCTCTGGTGATGGTGGGTTGTGTGGCAGTGGGAGGTGGTTAGGTCATAGCAAGGGGTGGTGGAGGACGTGGTGGCAAAGGTGGTGGAAGTGGTGATAGAGGAAGGGTATGCTCGGCCTAAACTATACTGTGATGGTTTGTGTAAATGGAGGGTGGATCTCTTGCCTAGGGCAGGTCAGCCTGATGGGGTGGTGATATGGAGGTGGTGGTGGCTGGTTGTAGAGGTGGTGGGGTCAGCCTAGCAGCTGGAGGAAGTGGGGCCGGTCACATCTAGTTGAAAACAATGGCAATGATCAATAGAAAACAATGTAAACAAGATAAAGAAGAAAACATTTACCAATTCTTTATCAAAGAAGAAAAGCTTTGGCCATGCAAATCTTTGTGAGAAGTTTTCGAGAAGTCATTTTCACGTGAATGAAGGGGAGTACGGCAGAAGAAATGAAAATGAACGGCCAAAAAAAGTTGTAAAGGTGTATGTGTAAGTGAAAAAGTGGGAGATAAAAGGACTCAGAAGATAAAGATTTTCAAGTCTTTTCAAATTTCCACAAATTTATTTTAAATTTATAAATACATAACAAGGCTGATAACAAAAATAAATAAACTCAGAAAATAAAATAAATAATAAAAAGAAATAAATAAATTTAAATAAAATCAAATATATAAAGAAAATGGCAATATATACATAACTAGGCTTTATAAATTTGAAACAAATTCAAATGAACTTTAGAAAATCTTTATGTACTTGAAAAAAATTTATAAATAAAGATAAGAACACAAAATAAAAAAGAATTTACAAAAAAATAAATAAATATATTTTAATTAAATATAATTTAATGATGAAATTAGCAGAAAATTGGAAACTAGGCTTTAAAAATTGAAATAAATTCAAGTAAACTTTAGAAAAATTATATTATCACTTCAAAAATATTAAAAAACAAAAATATACACAAAATAACATATTTACACATATTAAAATAAAATATGAAAAAGAAAATATAATTTATATAATTTAAAATAGACAAAATTGTTAAATAAATCAAATTACACTCAAAATTGAAATGTACATAACTTTTACAGTTTAACTCCGTTTTCAACGAAACGAAAAGCAGTGTTCAATACATCTATTTTCATAAAAGAGATAAAATTGAAGTTTTAAAATAATTTGAATTTGAAGTTTAGAAGTCAAAGTTTGAACAGTTTGACCAGAAATTCACTTTACAGTAAAATATTCAAATTATACTAGTTTGAACTATAAATCGTTTAATAATCAACATTTATATTTAAAAATGAAATGTTTAAAATAAAACAAATTTAAAATAATTTAAAATAAAAAATAAAGTCAATTTTAAAAATATAAGCAAAATCTAGGGTTGTTATAGAACATATACCTAATTCTCTTCTAAATTTTAGTAGAGTTTTGCTCATTTAATGGATTGGTTAATATACCAGCAATTTGTTTTTCATTATTAATATATTCAAGAAATATGACTTGTTTACTTATATTATCTCTAATAAAATGATGTCTATTATCAATGTGTTTGTTCTTGCATAATGAGCTGGATTCTTAGATAAGTTTATTGCACTAGTATTATCACAATAAATTGGTGATTTAGTTATAGTTAATCCAAAATCTTTTAAAGTTTGTTGCATATATATGACTTGGTAATAAGCCAAAGCAGCAGATATATATTATGCTTCAGTTGTTGACAAGGATACAGTGTTTTGCTTCTTACTAAACCGGGAAACCAGAGAATGTCCTAGAAAGTGACAAGTTCCACTTATACTTTTTCGGTCTTATTTACAACCAGCGTAATCAGCATCACAATATGAAATTAAGTCAAATACATCGTTTTTAGGATAAAATAAACCATAATCTAAAGTATGTTTTACATATCTTAAAATTCTCTTAACTGCTTTTAAGTGAGTTTCTTTAGGTTGAGATTGGTATCTTGCACAGAGACGGACACAATGCATGATGTTAGGACGGCTTGTTGTTATATAAAGCAGCGAACCAATCATTACCCTATATAATTTTTGATCAACATCTTTTGATTCAACTTCTTTACTTAAAGCTACATTAGTTATCATTGGAGTTGGTTTCCCACCAGAAGTGGTTAGTCCAAATTTATTAATTAAATCTTTAGCATATTTTTCTTGACTAACGAAAATTCCTTTATCTAATTGTTTAATTTGAAGTCCAAAGAAGAAACTTAGTTCTCCTATATGACTCATTTCAAATTCTTTTATTCATTATATCTGAAAATTCTTTTTTCATTATGTTATTAGTTGATCCAAATATTATATCATCTACATATATTTGTATTAATTGAATATCGTTTTTGTTTCTTTTAATAAACAAAGTTGTATCTATTTTACCAATTTCAAAACCAGATTGTAGTAAATAAGATCTTAGTCTTTCATACCAGGCTCTAGGAGCTTGTTTCAGGCCATATAAAGCCTTCTTTAATTCATATACATGATTTGGAAATTTGATATCTTCAAAAGGTGGAGGTTGTTCTACATAAACATCTTCTTTTACAAAACCATTTAGAAAAGCACTTCTAACATCCATTTGATATAACTCAAAATTATTGTAGTTTGCAGAAGCAAGTAGAATTCTAATAGCTTTAGTCTTGCTACGGGTGCAAAGGTTTCGTCATAATCAATTGCTTCTTCTTGACAATAACCTTGCGCGACTAAACGAGCTTTATTTCTTACGACCTCACCAAGTTCTTTCATTTTATTTTTATAAACCCATTTCGTTCCAATTATACTTTTATCCTCTGGTCTAGGAACAAGTTTCCAAACATCATTTCTGGTGAACTGATTCAATTCTTCTTGCATAGCAAGGATCCATGAATCATTAGAAGATACTTCCTTTGGATTTTTAGGTTCAATAGTTGATATAAAAGCTACATTACTCATATTATTTTGTTGATTTCTTGTTTTAACTATAGATTCAAGATTTCCTAGTATATTTTCTACAGGATGATCTTTTAGTAACCTAATTCTTTTATTAGGTTGAATAATTTCACAATTAGATTCGTTAGATTCATTATTTAAAGCTACAAAATCTTCTTCATCTTCTATTTATACAGTATCTTTAAAAATTTCATCAAAATGCATTGTTTCTTCAATAGTGTTAGTTCTTAAATTATAAACTCTAAATGGTTTACTTCTATTAGAATATCCGATGAAGATACCTTTATCGGATTTAGGTTCAAATTTATCTAAATTTTCTTTTGTATTAAGAATAAAACACTTACTACCAAAAACTTTAAAATAAGCTACTATGGGTTTCTTATTGTAAATTAATTCATATGGAATTTTATTAGTTAATGGTCTAATTAAAATCCTATTTAATATATAACAAGCTGTAGCGACTACTTCAGCCCAAAAGTTTTTAGGTAGGTTACTATCAGAGCATTGTTCTAACACACTCTTGAATCGTTCTATTCTTACATTCTACCGCTCCGTTTTGTTGTGGGGTTCTTGGAAAAGAGAAATTATGAGTAAGTCCTTTTTTATTACAGAAATTCTCAAAAAATTTATTTTCAAATTCTCCACCATGATCACTACGAATAATTTTTATCCTTAAAGAAAGTTAATTTTGAATTCTTTTAGCAGAATTCTTAAATAATTCAAAAGCATATCTTTTAAGTTTAAAAAAAATTGTCCAAGTATATCTACTATAATCATCTACAATTACAACAACGTATTTATTGTGATTAATTGATTGAACTTGAGAAGGACCAAATAAATCTAAATGAAGTAATTCTATAGGTTTAGAAGTAGAAATCATGTCTTTTAATTTAAATGAACTTTTCTTAAGTTTTCCAAATTGGCAAGCATCACATATACTATCTACTTTAAATCCTAACTTAGGAAGACCTCTAACTAAGTCAAGTTTTGATAACCTAGATAATAGTTTGAAATTCAAATGACCAAATCTTTTATGCCAAATCCAAGGATCACTTGTATTAGCCAAAAGACAGAAGTTATCATTTGTAACTTTCATACTAAGGATGTAAATGTTTTTCTTCCTAATTCCTTCAAAGATAATGTTTGACTTATTATCTTCGATGTAACACTTATCTTTTCCAAATTTAATTTTAAATCCTTTATCACATAGTTGACTTATACTAAGAAAATTATTTTTTAAATTCCTAACTAGCAAAATATCAGAAATAAGAGGAGTTTTAGAATTACCAACATTGCCGATGCCAATCACATATCCTTTTGAGTTATCTCAAAAGTTGACCTATCCACCATCTTGATATATAATGTCATTGAGTATCTTGTGATTTCCAGTCATATGCCTTGAACCGCCACTATCAAGTATCCATTTATCTTTCTCAATTCGCATAGTTTGTCCATTGGTTGTTGATTCGCCAAAAGCCATGTAACATGTATGTTCCCGCATAACAGACCAATTCGGTAGATAACTTGATTTTTCATAGAAACTATATGCAGACATATGATGCTTTGATGAAATGCATAAATTCAAACTAGTGTTAATTTTTTTCTAAAAATGCCATTTTTAACTTTTCAAGTTTCAGATTATGAAAACTATGAAAACCTATGCTCTGATACCAGTTGAAAGGGACAGCGGATTAAGGATCTTAAGGCTAATTTAATACTAGAGGGGGGGTGAATAGTGTTTAATGAATTTTATGACTCATATGAACTAAATTGAAATTATGACACAAACAAATGTAGAACTTAATCACAGAACAATCACATAATCAAACATAGATGCAGAAAGTAAATAAAAAGCAGTAAAGGGAAAGAACACACCGGATTTTATACTGGTTCGGAGTTACCCTACATCCATTCTTGTACCAAGGAAAACCACCTCATACAGATTTTTATTAAACCAGTGTCGAGATTACACTCCTCAATTTATAAAGGCCTTGAGGTACCCTCCTGTCTAACGAGTCCAGGGCAAACTCCCTTGATTTATAGGCCATAAGATTACCCAATTGATTTCCAGACACGACCATGCTATATAGAGAGACTTAATAAACTTTTGATTACAAATTGATCCTATAACTCTGAATAACACTTTGATCATCGAGAGAGGACAGAGAATCAAACAAGAATGAAATTCTAATTTGATTCACTTGAGAATTTGACAGAATTTCGACAGGATCTTAAAAATATGATAATTATAGAACATAGATTTATAGAGAAGAAGAAGAGAAGAAAATATGAGAATAGATGATTAAAAAATTCAATTGTGAAGCGTATTTATAAAGCACCAACGGTCATAACCATTCATGAAGAGATTTAAACGAATAGACGTTTCTTTTGAAAATTGAAACTTCTGAATTCAACGGCCACCATGTCGACATGGGGTATCCCATGATGTTAACATTCCCTTGTTAAAAAATGAAAATCTTTGTTTTGAAAATGATATTGAAATGAAAACAAAATGAAATCACTGTGGAGTAAAATAAACTAATTTTACTATAGTTTATAACACAAAAACAAAGAATATTTTAAGGCTAAAACATCATTTTGAAAGAATCATTTGAAAAGATAGTTTTAAGGCTAAAACATTTTGAAAAGCAGTTTTGAAAATCGTTTTGAAAAACCATTTTGAAGTAGTTTTGTAAGCTTCTTCCTGCAGAATATCTCATCACATTAGGACTCGAGAACTTGTACAAAACCAGGATGATCGTGGGTTTGTAAGCCACTTGTCGTAGGTTTGTAAGGTACTTATCTTGGGTTTATAAGCCACTAAGAAGGTAGAAATGGATTCCATACCAAATGAAATTCGGAATGAAGATTTCCATGCTATTATGAAGTTTTAACAAAAACTAGATACATATCTTGAAATCTTGATCTTGATACTCATGAGTCTTCAAACTTGATTTCTTCATTCTTGATCTTTATACTGTACAGTCTTCAATAATTAGTACATTCCTTATATATAACCTACATAATATCATTCATATATATCTAGACAATAGTGTTAGTATATAAGTTATAATTAAATAAGTTACAAAGATTGTTGTCATCAAAACCACTACCTCCAGTTCCTAACAGTAGGTTCGAGAGCTCCAGAGCAAGAGAAAGGGAAGGAAGTGCCGTCGATTTCATTCCAAGGAGCTAGGAGTAAATTCAAGGTTCTGCGAAAGATCTGTCGGATTTTCGGGAGTTTGGAAGAAGAGGTCGATAACATAAAGTAAAAGGAATGGAGTTAAAGTTGATTACATGAAGTTTAAGTGAAGTGTTGTTAGTAAGAATGTTGGTAGGAAGTTAATCGATTTGGTTAAATGTGAGTGCTCAAATCCTTGTTTTATTTAATAAAACTTAAGTTGATAATACACATGTTAAATTAGAAAATAATATGTTGAATTTTAGTTGATATTAGATGATAACTTGATTGATATTATGATTGATTATATGGTTGTGGAATGGTTGATAACTTTTTTGATAAATAATAAGAAAAATGGTTAGTAATTAACCAAAATAATTTTATTCATGGATATTAAATCCATAATAATATGTGTATGGAGTGATTTAGCCTTCAAATGATCTTAAAACGGTCGAAAATGATGTTATAATAATATAATATTATAATATGAAATGAAAAATGAGTTTGAAATATGGAAATATTGTTTAAAATTATTTTTAAATGTTTATAAACATTTAAAAGTGTTACAATGAAGTTTAAACAAGTCAAAACTAGGCGTGTTGCGTAACGATAGATCACGATTTCGCGTCCAAAAAGTTAAATAAGTATACAAAGTGGAATATAACCCAGAATCCTTCGAGAAAAGAATTTTCCAGACTATTATATTCATATTTTTCCAACAAAGGAAGAAAATCAAGATTTCATCTTGTAGATTTTAAAGTATGTCCAAAACAATTTTCCAAAAAAATCGTGCTTTTGTAGTAACGTGACAATAGTTTAAAATTGATATTTTAAATGTCTTAAAAATATGAAATAAATTCTAAAAATCTTTCAAAATGTTTTAAAAGTAATTTAAGTTGAAAGGATGGATTTCTAAATGATATAAAAGTCATTTTGAAAAATATAGCTTTTTCCAGCACTTTTTGCAACGTTTTAATAACTTATGAATTATAGATTTAAACTCAACAATCCTTTTTCAAATATTTTATAGACATTTTTTAAACGATAATTAAGTGTGTTAAATAATGATTCGAAAGTTTAATGAATCATTTATAAAAATGAAGATTAATAACTAAGTATACGGAAACGACCAGTACATTTGTCTCGTCTGTGAGAGCTAAACGGTAAAACAATGTGTGTAACTGTGGTCAAGGATGGAGCAATCAGTGCCCTAAATTTACCTAGCCTTCATTTTATCTTTTAGACGAGGGGTGAAATAGTTCGAAGGGAAAGCCTAGATACTCTAAAATTTATATTAAATATTCCTAAATAAACGGAGAAATAAAATAGAATTATTCCAAGTTCAAAAAGGTTTAATAAATCAAATGATTCGATAAATTTCAGAGAAAGGTTATAACGATTCCATATTCACTAGAAGAATATTTTATAAAGATTTATACCTGTCGATTATAGTTGATAAAAGGAAATGCATAAACCAATCATCAAATCTTCCAATGATCATTTTTTATCGATGATTGGTATGAAGGAACCGAGATCAGATTTGGGTGACTCCTATCCGAAAAACTGGGATCAAATCTGATCTGGCACGTTCCCCTCATGTTGGGGAATGCTTCAACAATTGGAGTGTGCAGCATGATACGGGGTTCTCACTTTCTGTATGGTTGGTTGTTAGTCACGAGGATGGACGTAAAATTAGATTTGAGGTACCAATGTATGTCACAGTGGTACTAGGATGGTTGAAAAGCCTACTAGTCGTCGCTATCGATGGTTGAAAAGCCTAGGTCGTTACATTTGGTATCAGAGCTTAGGTTGAGCTAAAACATAAGCTTTGTTGGGGGTAAAACTTATTATAGATTGGATTAGTAATACCTTAGAATGAGCGACTCATTAGAGATAGGGTTAGTAACACCCTAGAATGAGTTTTGAGAGTATTATATACATTAGCACATATTTGTTATTTGATATAAAAATGTTTTGTGTTGCTATATATATTGAGTGGTTTATAGATTCCGTTTGATGCGTCTGATCATCGTTATCGATCGGAATTTCTAAACACTTAAACTAGACAAACCGACACATTGTTTTAAAAGGATTATATTTTAAGTATAAAGGAATATCTTTTGAAAAATATAGATATTTGTGTGTGTGAGTTTATGGTTAAGGGAGTAATAATATTCCATTGTTATCATTTGTTGATTTACTGAACATCTTATGAATTAAGTTTCAAAATTTGATAGTAAGACATTTGATAAGAATATGGGGTTAAGTTTAATGAATTTGTATAAGATATAAAGTAAGCATGTAGCATAAAAATGTACTTTACCAAATAATTTTGTAAAATGTATGAAAGATATGTTTTATAAATTTGAGAAACTAAATTTTGGGTGTTTTAGAATAGATTTATAAATTCTAAAAGAAAGTAAGCTAATATAAGATGATTTTATGAAGGGATTTATAAAATGGATTTTTAGACAAATAAAAATTGGTTTTATATAAACAAGGTGAAATAAGTGAAATTATATATAAGTATAAATTTATAAATTTGATTCATAAAGTAAAAAGGGGAATTTAAAAGATGTATGAAATAACACTAAACTCACTTTAGTCGCTGAGAAATAATTCGGGTGATGACTACAGCATCATCGGTATTCATTTTCGAGTCTCAAAGTGATGAATTACTACCTTAATAATTTACTATTGATGTTTTATCAAAATAAAACAAGTTTTGATTGTAAAATTTCAAGTATGATTTGATAAATATAAAAAAAAATAAGTTTTTGAACTTATAAATTTAAAAATGGTGTAAAGAAAAGAGGAATAAGTTTATGCCTTATTAATTTGAACAGGAAAGTAAAACCAAAATTTAAAAATGGTTGGACATTTTGGTTAAGCAAACAAAAGGAAATTTGAAATTGAGACATGAAAAAATTAACTTAAGAAAAATTAAATGAAAGTGAATTGGAATCGATATATAATGAAATTAGTGAAACGAGATCAGGATTTGACTTAAATAAAATGAATTTAAGTTGTAAAATAATAATAAACATGAAATTATGTTGTATTAAAATGTTTACGAACTTAAGTAAATATCGTTATGGAATGGTTGTATAATTATGATGTTAATTAATTGAACTTCTCTTTGGATTATCTTCTCAGAGCACTTCTTCTATCTTATATTCGATCAAATTTAATAAGATATTTTGAAATAAAAAAGATTATATAATATAAAGAAGTGTCTTTGTAAAAAATGTTTATTAAGAAATCATTTAGAATATATTTATAAATATATTTCCTGTAAAATGAAGTGTAATTAGAAAAAATAAAATAATGTCTGAGAAAGATAGTTTTGAGAATTCATATCATAATGCTTTGAAAAAGTATAAAAGTGAAAGTTTTTTAAAATAAAATAAGTTTTGAATTAAATTTATAAGGAGATTTATTAACAAAGGAATTTCAAAGGAATTTTGAAATAAGAATTATTATGGTATTATTCCAAATAAAGGATGATCGATTTCTTTTGGAAAAAGAATAGCAATAGTATTGTTTCTAAAAAGTGTTTTTAAAACGAAAAACAGTCTTATGTTTAATCGATCTGAGTGGCTCGAAAGTAACTAAAAATGGGCAGGGGATGTGTTTGGATGATAAACACTTCTCTTAAGTATTCCCCTTCTCGTTAATGAAATATGTAATACTACTGGTATTACCCAGTTCCTTTGGTATCATTTTTGAATTACTTGATCAATATAATCTTTTAAAGTTAAAAAACATAATGTGAATCACTTATTTGACTAATTAAGGCCTTTCAATTTCTGTCAAAGTGTATCATCTTAATTGATAAGCATGGTTATGCTTTTCTTTAAAATAAATATTTTTGGCAAATACTTTTAAGTTTTGTTTTGGGGTAATTTCGAGAACAAAATTCCTTTAAGGAGGAAGTATGTAACGACCCAGAATTTAACAGCCTCCAAATAAAACATTTAAAGTAATTTTAAATATAAAATATACAATATATGATTTGCAAGGAGGAAAATACACAAAAATAGGAATAATTGCTTAAATCGACAAAAGGTGATAAAATCCCGATTTCAAAAAAGTAAGCGTCAATGGTTAAATAAATTATTTGAACTAAGTTATAAGTGTTTATATTTTTAAATAGCTTTATACAAATATATTTTTAAATTTGGATTACATAAATAAATAGTTTAACTAAAACATCAAAATGTGACCATAAAACATTTCGTTGAAAATCAACGTTTTGTTGATTTAAAGTCGTCACAATGTTGTTGCGCCTTTATTTTCTTATATATAAACATATATTCAAATGGTATAAGTATTAACTAATTCACTAATCAAGTTTAGTTTTATTAAACACACTTGGAAAATTCTATAATATAATTAACAAAAAGTAAGTATAAAAAGATAAAAAAAAAAGTAACAAAAGTCAAAAAAGTAAACATCAAATCAAGGCAAACATAATTATTATTCTTCACTTAATATGTAACGACCCGATATTTTCAACCATTCGCATCCGCACATGTCGGACTTGAATTGTTCAAAATACCGTGTTGTAAATAAAATTTGGCGAATCTCAAAATATACAGTAATAATTAATCACAGAATCACAAACACAAAATCAGAATACTCGCAGCGGAATTTAAAAATACTTAGTGGTTCATGAAGCCACTATAAATAGTCTCAACAAATACAAATTACAAAGTCTTTCATCCTAAATATAGTTTAAATCATTAAATAGAAAATCCAAAAATCCCAAAGTCTTGATTTCATAAATAAGATAACGGACAGAAAGAAGCCAGCAGCTTGAAAGGATCTACAGAAGTCCTAGCTCCGGGATGATGACTGAACTGCAACTCAGGCTGACCCGAGCGTAAAATAAAACATAAACACTCGAGTCAGGACATACATACTTATATAGTGTAAGCTAATTCAAGTGTGCTGTAATATAAAGCAAGTAACTTAAAGGATGCTTGGGACCGTCCATCCTCTAAGGATCCGTTAAACTATTTACTATGTAGTAATACTTCGCTATTATAATAGTGTCTATTAGTAAAATAAACTTACTTTTAAATAGCATTAAGGCTTTATATTTTCCACCTTAACACATAATATATTCCCATAGTCTATACAATACCGTAATCTCCCCCGGAATGGGCGTCGTCAGAGGGCACTCCATAGGTATGGTACAAAACCAAAATCGTATAAGGCGCGCTAGGGTAGGTGACACGGCACAACTAAGCAATGCCAGGGTAGATATACCAATTACGCTTCCGGACCGATGGAAACGCGCAGCGCGCAGCTGCCGCCCACCTCGAACAACACTCCCAAATCAAAGGTGCGCACCAAAACAATCACAAAAGTAATAGAATGGCATACGAAGAAGTGCGTCCGATCAGAGGTGCTACCTCATTAATCCGTCGATCGATCCTGTTTTAGCCACCTTATGCCAAATCACGGGAGTAGGCTCCACGTATATACCTCAAAGGAAACGTCACCACCATCCTACTTCATTCTGAAATCTCCACCGCGTACACGGTTGTTAAAGTGGTTTTCGGTATCGACAGAGAGTATGCCAGATATCCGATCCCGGTCTCTTTAACAACCAAACGTTATTATAACTCGTGATTACAACTTTTAAAAAATGGTATTTATACTTTTCAAATTGAAATATCCTTTTAAACATCATTTATTTAAACATCAGTCATTCTATAAAAATACCATTTAAATCTATTTAATTAATTTAGGAATTTATTGCTTTTCAACTCACATTTAAAAGTTAAATCCTTCCATTAAAACTATTTAAAGTCAATTCCTTATTTTTAAATTACATATTAAATTTCAAAATTTTCAACCTTTTCCCAAAAGATTATTTCCATAACTTTTATTTAAAACAATCAAAATTCAGTTTCCATAGCACTTATGAAATGCTACCTAATGTCTATAGGTTAAAACAGTTTCATTTATAAAAGACAACATTTAAGTGTTGTAATAGATTATTAACTTAACAATTAAATTTTAAATTCCCAAATATAACTTATTTTCAATTATTCACAAAACTAAAATCTCACCTTTTAACAAAGTTCAGAATTTTCCAAAATAAGTTATATTCCAAAATTTTATTTAAACATCCATTTATTTAACATTTTGACTCATTCAAAATCATTATAAATTTTTATAAAATCCTTTAAATATACTTAAACCAAAATATTATAAACTTCCATTTTTTAAAAAAAAATTATTAAATATTTTAGAAAAATATTATATAAACCACGGGTCTGTATATAGTTTTCTAGCCTAGGTCAAGTGATTAGGATTTATATCATTTCAATTCACAATTTACAAAACCTCGGGTTCTATCATTTCAAACCCGCAATCCCAAGTTAACAAATAAATAATTAAACAATTAAATAAATGAACAAATGATTATCGTTCAGGCCTATCATTTCAGCCTATAACGATCTCAAATTTACAGGGAACTTACAGTGATGATTTAATCAGTAAATAACCATTACATAGTATAACTGCAATAATATTACAATAGATAAACAACTGATGAGGTGTCAATTTAAAATGGGGTTTAACATGATACGTTATATCACAGGCAGATAAAATTTAATAAATAATTTACAAATACACTTGTGATAAATCACGAATATATAGGTATGTTTGTCTGGTGAGAAATACTCACTTTAAAGCTGCAAAAATTTTGATTCAAAATGAAAATCCCCCGAAAAAGAATCGCACAGCGGGTAACGATCAAATTTTCCCCGGATGTCACACCTAGATTCAAGATCCAAATACCGAATACGTGACTTTAAAAATTACGTTCAAAGCAAAAATTTTGAGACAATTGGAACGAATAGAGTAAAAGAAATTTTGGTTCAGCTTTTGCTCGACTGCCTCATCCCACCGCCCGACCCCAACTTCATAGGCTTGGCAATACTATTTATTATTATTATACATTTTATTATTATATATATTTTTTTTCAACGGCATGTCCTAACTTATCTAGTTTTCAAAATATGTACTTGTGCAAAACTTGCATCTCTGCCTAAACTATTCTTCAATGCAAACTCTCTCTGTTTCTTAATTACAACACGTCTCTGCCACTTCAATTTCAAAACATGCACACATGCACTAACGCCCAGGCTTATTTCATATCCTATTTTCTTTCTCTACCATATATATCAATTTCCTTTTCAACTACCTCTACGCAACACGTGAACTAGATTTGCAAAATAATAAAACACTTTGGGGACAAATATGCAGGCAAGCACTTATGCATGGCACGGCTCTGGGTTGTTTCACACGCACTACTATATCACAAAGTATTCCAGATGGCTCCAAATATATCCCCATTTGCTAACCCACATCAATATGGCTCACATTAAAGGTCACGTGGCCCAACCTATAGGTACGCATGCAACATTTCTCAACAGAATGCAAAAGAAAGAACAAATCTTGATTTCCTTTATCACTATGGTATGCACGGCAAAACATGGCAACACTATCAGGGGTTGTTCGGGATATAAGCTCGGTTATGAAAACTTAGAGGGACGTGACGTGGTGGAGGGGAAAATGGGGTGTAGGCCGAGCATTTTTTTGAAGCAGTGGAGCAAACGATATAAACTGATCATAAGGAAATGTAAAGAAGAAGAAAGAGTAAAACCATTACCTGAAGCTTGTACGCAACAGCTCGAGAAGATCAGAGGAGAGGAGGTATATGAAAGTTTAGGTGAACGAGTAGGGTATTTATAGATGATAAAACTTGTGAAATCTTGGAAATCAAATAGGTTGAATTTATTTTTGTTGACCAGAAAAAAAACGTAAGAGATAAATGATAAAGGGAAACGAATATAAGGAGGCAAGCGAAATAATGTTTACATAATTATGCGTGATTTATTGCCAAATATACGAAAAATTTGATTTGCAACGTTATATCTCTTTTTTTTTCAATTAATAGTTGTGTGCTATTTTTATAGTCTGAGAGATTTATATACAAAGAATCAGCAAGTATTAATTTGCTTTGGATGCTACTTCAAGGACAGATTTGAATGCATGCGTTGATTTATGTCACGGAGAGAAAATGGTAAGAAATTTAATTTTCTGATTGATTAAATTTTAGAAGGCAAGCAATTATATTTGATTGAGAGGAATGAATGGAAAGTGGAATAAAATTTATTTGTGAAAGTTTTTAAATCAAATCTCTATAAAGAGGCAAATGACAAAGATGTTAAAAGAAATAAATTTCACTGATATGTCACGCGCAAGGAAAGCAAGTTTGATTTCTTTCCAGATGATATTTGCGTGAAAGGGAAGCACGATTTTGAAAACAATATTGGTAGTAGGAATCTCCTTAATCAGTGCATGATTCTAGAGAAACGGATAGGCACGAAATCAATACGTTTTGGTTGGAAATCTCCTAACTTATTTTATTAATCCATATAGATATTGAAATATAATTTTTTAAAATACGCCAAACTGACGCATTACAATACACCCAAAAATTTATGCAAAAGTAACGTTTTTAATTTATACGTTTTTACGTTACTTATATCATTACAATGCGTACCCTTTTTAAATGCGAAATTTAACAGTCTGTAAAACACTGGATTTTACAAAGTTATTACTTAAATAAAATTTTAACTTGTTTACATTCTTCGTATTTAAAATATACATAGTTCATTTTTATTAAAATTCCAATTGGAGTTGTCTTTTAACAAAGTAAAAATTTCAAAACTTCCAATTTTATATTTAGACTTTTAGGAAATGATTAAATCAAGTTATAATTTATATTAAATTTCAAGGTTTTATAAATAAAAAGAAATAAAGAGTATGCAATTAAAACGGCAAGCAATTAAGACAATATAACACATACCCTTTTAGTTTCTTCCAAGCCATAAATAAAGGATATAAACAAGCAATAATCTAATAAATAAACATGACTATCAAAAATAAAAATAGAAAGATAAAATGGAGGTGGATATATGAAATAATAATAATAAGAACATATATATCTATATATAATATGTAATAAAAGTAGAAAAATTTATTGTGTGTAAAACGCTGTATTTTATCAAAAAAAAGTATAAGTTTTAAATTCCCAATAAATCCATATATTTGATTTCTCAATCATGTTATTGAATCGACTATTAACTTATCCTCTTATGGGTAATATTAAAATTGGTTTTTATACTAATATATAAAAAAATTCCCAATTCATCCAAATTTCAATTAATTACTTTCCAATAACTACCATGCTTTAATCCTACTCTTTTATTAAATCTGTTATCACTTTATAAACCTAGTTATTATTTGTTTATCTTTCCTTACAAAAATATATATTCCAATTTTCATCTTTCTTTTGTAATAACTTGTTATTTTCAATTATATTGAATTCCCCAAATATATACATTTATCATAAATAAAACCTAAATCAATTTATTCAACTTGGTTTCATTCCTTTATTTCATCTAATGAATAAAATATAAATTTCCATTTATGTCATTTCATTTACATTCACACATTACAGTTACAGTCTCATCTCACATTAATGAACAATTACCTACATTTAAATGTAATTGACTTCCTACTCTGAATTTAGCAGCCCTAAATAAAAAGGTGACTTGCATAAATGTTGTCACTAACTTTATATTACACTCAAGTTTATTATTTCTACTAATTATCAGAATTGCGTATATAATGTTGAATTGCTTATATAATGTTGAATTCACTCCATTACCATACGTTTATTTGCATATATTCAATTTAATACCCAAATGTAACATTTGAAACTACATTAATAGATCACTTAAATAGTAACTTACAACCGTTACTATATCCCTATTATTTTCATTTCATTTTAAACACTCACTTCATTATAAATTATAAAGGTTCTTTTTTCTTCTTAAATTTAATTACAAAGAATCTTATTAAACTAACCAGTTTAATTATCGAAATTTACAAGTCATTACATAATACTTAAGTGAAAATGACATAAAGTAATGATTTAAAATGTGATGTTAAGTGTTGAAAAAAATAAGGTTGCTTAAAAAGTAAGTAAGTTTATTTAAGTAATTTGGCAAAAGGATACTTTGGTAACTTACCACTTCATTTTTTTTACAAATACCGACCATTTCTTCACTTTCTCAAACCATTTTCACCTTATTCCTCCTCCTCAAAGCTCTCTTTAGTGGCTTCTTCTTCTCTCTTTTCCTTACTAACTTTTCTTAAAATCATATCAAATCAACTCCAAACACCGCCAAACTTTTCCAAATAATACTATTAAAACATTTTTTAGCATTTAAGAAGTGAAGAAATGATGGAGGAAGAGGTGGAACACATCAAGGCCAAACCATGTGAGAAAAGGAAGGAAGATCAGGAACTCCAAAGAAAGAGAAAGAGAAGGAGGTGCCGTCGATTTCATTCCAAGGAGCTATGAGCAAATTCAAGGTTCTTTGGAAGCTCTGTCTAATTTTCGAGAGTTTGGAAGAAGAGGAATATCGTATAAAGCAAAAGGAATGGAGTAGAAATTGATTAGTTAAAGTTTAAGTGAAGTGTTGTTAGTAAGAATGTTGGTAGGAAGTAAATAAATTTGGTTAAAGGTAAGTACTCAAATCTTAGTTTTATTTTAATAAGACTTAAGTTGATAATACACATGTTAAATTAAAAACTAATATGTTGAATATTGGTTGATATTGGATGTTAACTTGGTTGATATTATGGTTGATTATATGATTATGAAATGATTGATAACTTGGTTCGATAAATAATAAGAGAAATGGTTAGTAATTAACCAAATTAAATTTAATGAAAATTAAATCCATAATAATATGTATATGGGGTGATTTATCCTTTAAATAATTTTAGAAAGTTCGAAAATGATATTATAATAATATAACATTATAATATGAAATGAAATGAAATGGAAAATGAGTTTGAAATATGGAAATATTGTTTAAAATGATTTTGAAATGGTTCAGAAATGTTTTATAAATATTTAAAATTGTGGCAATGAAGTTTGGAAAGAAATTGAAAAATAAGTCAAAATTAGGCGCGTCGCCTGACGGTAGTTCGCGATTTTGCACCGAAAAGGTTAAACAAGTATATAAAGTGGAATATATTTAAGAATCCTACGAGATAAGAACTTTCCGGACTATAATATCCATAGTTTTTCGACAAAGAAAGAAAATCAAGATTTCATCTTATAGATTTTAAAATACGTCCAAAACAATTTTTCAAAAAATCGCGCTTTTGCAGTAATGTGACCATAGTTTAAAATTGATATCTTAAATATTTTAAAAATAAAAAATAAATTCTAAAAATATTTTAAAATGTTTTAAAAGTAATTTAAGTTGAAAGGATGGATTTCGAAATGATATAAAAGTCGTTTTGAAAAAATATAGCTTTTGCAACACTTTTTGTAAAGCTTTTTAATAACTTATGAATTATGGATTTAAACTCAACAATCATTTTACCAATCTATTATAGACATTTTTAAAAGGATAGTTAAGTGTTTTAAATAATGATTTGGAAGTTTAATGAATCATTCTAAAAATGAAGATTAATAACTGAGTATGCCAAAACGACTAGCACATTTGTCCCGTTTGTGAGAGCTAAATAGTAAAACAAAGTCCGTAACTAAGTTTAGGGATAGAGCAATCAATGCCATAAACTTAGTTGGCGTTCATTTTATCCTTTAGATGAGGAGTGAAACGGATCAAAGGGAAAGCCCGAATACTCTAAAATTTATATTAATGTTTTCCTAAGTAAAAGGAAAAATAAAATAAAATTATTCCAATTTCTTAAAGGTTTAAATAAATCAAACGATTCGATAAATTTCAAAGGCTACAAGGATTCTATGTTCCCTAAAAGAATATTTTATAAAGATTTATCTCTAACGAAGATAGTTGATAAATGCATAAATCAATCATCAAATCTGCCAATAATCATTTTTTATCGATGATTGGTACGAAGGAACCATGTAACGACCCGAGAATTTTCAACGTTTTTATAACGAAAATAACAAAAATTTCTTGAAATGTAAATAACAGAATTTTGAAATAAAAATTTGGTATGTGGAATGCGTCTATATAATTATAGTAATTGGTAAAATTTCAGTGAAAAATATGAAAGTTAATTCAATTGTGAAATTTCAAATATAATAATTTATCAGTTTATTTGTTGAAAATTTAGCATTTTCGAAATCTGAATATTAGTATATAATAAGAATGTAATTCATTTTCTGGGAATGACATCATAATTAGTTTATGAAATTTGTACTTCTTTAACTCCGTTTATCTTATTTTCTGCATTTTCTTGCAGTATTTTCGGCAGCAAAAATTTAATTTTTTATAATTTGATCGTATCATTGATATCCATGTATCATTCCATTCGCATCATCGTACCGATCTCTATAGTATATTTATTTTTGTATTTTGAGGTCCATTACATGATGGAAACGATAAAATAGTTCGTCATAACGGTATCAAAATTTTGACTTTTTACTTTGCTTTTCTCTTTAAAGTCTGAAGCGTGCAGCCCATGCAAACAAAATTTCTTTAATTATACACTGAATCATAGCTCGACCTTTGGAATCGCACTGTTTTCGTTATGCATATTTTTTCCTTTTCGCTTTGGCATTTCAGAGAGAAAGGTATGTTCCTTCTTTTGATCTCTCTCCTCGATAGCTCGTCTTCCCAATTTTATTTTATTTTGTTTTATTAATTTATTTTTTTTTCCTTCCATTCCTTCCTTTTCTTTACTTTCATTATGCTTAGTTTATCTCTCCAGATGAAACTTCTCCCTGATAACACTTGCTTAATTCAAACTTTCCCCTGTGCGACTCGTGCCATGAGAAAAATATATATATATAAAAACTCATGCTATCTCTCCCAAAACCCCAAAGCTCGAACCGTAGCAACCACCCTCGACTCCAAGCACCATCCCCCTATCTGACAGCCTTCTCTTCTCGTGTGTGTGTATATATATATATCTGCATGACTTATGCATGTGGACATAGGCTTCATAATAGTTTTCCATGATTTGAAAACTGCTCCAATTGAAAATATGATGCTCCTTCGCGCTTGATTCCAGCCGTTGTCATTTAACTTGCGTGAACTGTTATTTGTGTTGATCTGAAATGCATTTATGTAGTATTATAAATATATACACACACATATACACACACAAATATATACATATATATATATATATACATACATATATATATATATATATATATATATATATACATATATATATATATATATATATATACATATATATACACATACATACATACACATGCTGCGCATACATTCGGCAGGGAGCTTATCTTTATTTTATATGTATTTTTACAATTATATGTCTTCGTTGGCAGAAACTAGTATATGGGACTGTTAACGTTTTGATGGAAATATATCGCACGCACGTGTGTTATTTGACTGATTACACGTATATATGCTACACGTATATATCAGCATATAAGTTATACCCCTGTCTTGTTACTGTTTTGGCAACTATCTATAAATATACGTTGTATATGTATTGATAGCATTCTTCCGTTGCATAAATCATCCTTGTTGTATCCACAAATGGAAGCTGATGTACGTGTTATGTATATCAGTATTTATTACATATGATACATATACAAAACTTAACGACGGATGAAATTCATGTCATTCATCTTGTATATGTCGTAGGAGATCATAAATGTAATATGTACAATATCATTATTTCAAATATTATAAAATAAATATATACGTATATCACTCGTATGTATATATTTATGTTACTACATCAACGTGCAAAAATCCGCTTTCTTGTTGTCGCAACTATTTGATATCGTGTCGTATCCGCGTCAATTGCTTCAATTTTATCGTTTTTTAGCCTCAAAAGGTGAACAGTCACCCACGATTAATGTTCCTATGCTTATTAAATTGATTTCATACGAAGTGACAATTTAAATGTGCTGTAAAATTTGAATTATTAAGTAATAATTGTTAATATGACCTGTTGTTATTTTAAATTGGCCGCTTATGTAAATTGACACCATTGTATGTTAACTAATTATTTATTTAAATTTTTGTTGATCACATATGCTAGAATTGTTACGTTATGTTATTATTATTATTGTTCTCACTCTACAAATTCTCTTAGTTCTAGAAATCATTATGGGTTGAAATGTTATAGACCCAACGGGACTTTAGAACATGGGAAAATTCGTTATGGGTTGAAATGATAAACCCAAGCGATTTTCGGTTATTATTGAAATTTGGGATTGCAGGTTTAATAACATAAACCTGTAAATTTAAACTATTACGGACTGAAATAATAAATATCTGTATCACTTGGCCATAGGATAGGAAATTATATACGGATACTGCTGGTCTATATTTTGGAAAATGATTTTAATGTTTAAAAGGAAATGTATGAGTTTGATTTTCAAATGCAATAAGTATTCTATTTTATTATTGTAAATTTTATAACCTTAAACGTCTATTGGAAAAAAAATTATGAGCTTAATTGAAAGTAATTTGTAAAATTTTACTTATACTTTTATTTACTAAATATATAAAATAAGATTTTAAATAGAAACTTCTATTTATTTATTTTAAATTGTATAAAATTAAATTTTTATTTAATATATATAATATCTTTAAAATGTTTAGTTAATTTATATTAAAAATAGACTTTTGTAACGTTATTAAATAAGAAGGTGGGAAGGTACATTGGGATTTAATTGGTAACTTAAACTGATTATTAATTGAATTTAAATAACGATTCATTTGGAACTAGATGATTTTGGAATTGATTTATAACTTGTTTAAATAAGAGGGATTAATTGAATACCTAAAAATTTAAATGGAATTAAAATTGAATATTCATTTTGATTTAAACTTATATTTGAGATCTTATTTAAAAATTTATAAAGTAATTTTGTAAATGACCACGGTGTGAAATAAGCGTTTGGTTGTTAAAGAGAACGTGATCAGATATTCTCATACTCTCTATCAATACCGAAAACCACTTTAACAACTGTGTACGTGGTGGAGATTCTAGAAATAAAGGAGGATGGTTTGGCGAACGATTCTGTATGCAGTATTTGTGTGACCCAGACTCTCGTGAGCCAGCTTAGATGTGAGTAAAACAGAAGCTATACCTAGGACAAGTGAGGTCATACCTCCGATCGAACACATTTCTTCAAAACCATCCTATTACTTTGGGATTTGATTGGTGAACCCCTTTGATTATAAGAATGTTGTTCGAGGTGGGCGGTAGTTGCTACTAGGGCTGTCAATGGGTCGGGTCGGGTCGGGTTTGGGTCGGGTCAAGTCGGGTTCGGGTTGATTTTAAATGGGTCGGGTCAACCCGTTTATTAAACGGGTCGAAAAAGCTCAACCCGAGCCCGACCCGTTTATAAACGGGTTGACCCGACCCAACCCGTGTAACCCGATTATAAACGGGTCGGGTCGGGTCGGATCGTAAATGGGTCAGCTCGACCCGTATAAGGTGTAAACGGGTCGTTAACGGGTCGGGTCAACCCGTATAAGGTATAATTGGGTCGTAAATGGGTCGGAACGGGTCGTAAACGGGTCGGGTCAATCCGTATAAGGTACAAACGGGTCATAAACGGGTCGGAGCGGGTCGTAAACGGGTCAGCTCAACCTATATACTGTATAACGGGTTGTTAACGGGTCAGTTTCGGGTTAGCGGGTCAACCCGAAACCCACCCGTTTATAAACGGGTCAAATTCGGGTTGACCCGAAAATGACCCGCCAATTAAATGGGTCGGGTTAACCTGCTAATTTCCGTGCGGGTTTCGAGTCGTGTTTCGGGTCGTGTAGGAAATTGACAGCCCTAGTTAATACTA
Source organism: Allium cepa (assembly GCA_030765085.1). Taxonomy (NCBI): domain Eukaryota; kingdom Viridiplantae; phylum Streptophyta; class Magnoliopsida; order Asparagales; family Amaryllidaceae; genus Allium; species Allium cepa. The sequence continues at coordinate 196,926,814 of CM060939.1, read as the reverse complement.
TGCTTTAATACTAGCCCGGTTCTGCAATTGGTATATCTACTCTGGCATTGCCTCGAATGCCGTGTTCACATGCCCTAGAGCGCCTTCTATAGGTTTGTTTTGTACTGTACCTATGGAATGCCCTTCGGGTAAGCCACCGGTTTGATGGAGCTTACGGTACTGTATAGACTATGGGAATATATACAGTGTGTTAACGGGGATATGGGTAATACCTTAATGTTATTTTGATACTTTACTTTACTATAGACATTATATATGTAGCATATTGTACTATGTATGTAGATAGTTTATCGGATCCTCAGAGGATGGAATCCCAACATCCTTTAAGTTATTTCGCATTTATTGACATTTCACTTGAATTTAATTTATCTGCGTAAGAATGTTAATCCTGACTCGAGTGTTTTGTGATTTTTCTTTACGCTCGAGTCAGCATGAGTGTCCCAGCTTTGGAGACTCATCTTTTAGAGCTTGGAGTTCGCTTGGGTTCTATTTGTCATCTATTTCAGCTTTCAGTTTAATTCTGTTATATCTAGTTGTATGTTTCAGATTTGTCGTTTGCTTTACTACTAGAGACTTGTATGTATTGGAATTTCTGATGTACTCTGTTTGAACTATGTTATTTTTGTAGTGGCTTCATGAACTATTATTTATCTTTTTCGCTGCTTTTGTTGTAAAGCTCTGTGTTTGTAATTCTTTAATTAATTTATTTACTGAATATGTTAAGTTATGCCAAATATATTATTAACAATATGTTGTTTGGGGGCAATTCAAGTCTATTATTGTCGATTTGAATGGTTCAAAATGGAAGTTGTTACAAACTGGTACAGATTCGGATGATTTCTATCCATTAATTTGGGATCGGATTTGGGTGATTCCTGTCCGAAAATCCCATCAACTAATTTTCGAAGTAAAATATATTGAAGACAATAATCATTGATGAGGAAGATCTACATGATGTAGGACTACTTGCTATTAGTCCATCGAGGTGAAATTTACTATATCTAGGATAGCAGTAGTGCTATGTTATGAAAATCTTCGATTTGCAAGAATATGCTTTGAATTTAAGAAAGAATTCTTTGATTAATATTTAATTAATGATTTGGAAATATTTTCCCTAAGTTAAAGGTTATAACTTGAGTATAAGAAATCTTTGATTATGATTAAAAAATGATTTGGAAAGGTTTTCCTAAGTAAAAGAGAAAATGATTTGGAATTATTCTAGGATTTAAGAAAGGTTTAAATAAACCAAATGATTTGATAAATGAGGCTTAATGATTCCATATACTCTTGAAAAGAAAATGGAGTAAATTGAAAAGAATATGTCTAAGAAAGATATTTGATTTAAATAAAAGATGAAGTAATTGATTGATGATTGATATCCATATATGAAATAAACTTCTTTTTATCGATAATTGGCTTCGAAGGAACCAGGGTCGTATTTGGGTAACTCCTATTTGAAAAGCACTTCGAACCAACGTGTAAGTTCGAAAGTGAAGAAATGTCGAACATGATGATTATTAAAGAATGAAGATCTTCATTAGTGCAAGGACCGCTTGTTGAGATTCTTCGGGTCGCTCTCAATATAGAGATATTTATTATAGCGGTGGTCCTATCATGTTTTGAAATCTTCAGATTGCAAGGACTACTCGCCGCAAATGTAGTAGCAGAAATGCCTTCGGTTTCGTTTAGTCCTAGAACGAACTTGTATGGACAAATATCTGACATTGCATTTCTAATCATATTAATTGATCTCTATCAACGTATCATTTGCTTGGTTGTGGAGAAGACAACTTCTCATAGCCTAACACCCTTTCCTTAGACATATGAGCTCAAGAGTTATACGTTGGTAGAAATCTGTTGTGTGATTAAGGAATGACAGTATGGCATTCAAAGTGGAATCTGTTATGAAAAGCATGGCTTTGTGAAAGCATGGATTTGACTAAGTTGATCGTAACCTCACTCCTAAGCCTCACATCTCGGAAATGATACGGGAACTATGTTACATATTTCAGGCTTAGTATGATGAGGGTGGCATAGATCCCTCAAGGTGACTGGCGGTGTATGATCTAGGTCACCAAGGTGTCCAGAAGGCACCCTTATTGTATGGTATAGTGGCGTGTGTGTCCTTGCACGAGAAGTCGTCAGATATCAAGAAGTGTGGCAATATAAGGAATAGTGATGTATGAGTCCCTGCATGAAAAACCGCCAGGTTCCGGTTGCCATGCGTGGTTATCGAGGGTCCCTATCATGTTGGAAATCCAATTCCAATACGAGCTTTACAGTTTTGACTGTATTTCCAAAATAGTTGTAATGATTTGCAAACATTTCAGCTACCCCTTTTGATATCATATATTTCGTCCGACATATTCTATTTCACCTAGTCTGGATATATTCATTTAGACTTAGTCCGGATATTGATATCTTCTTTAAATAAGTTAATTTGAAAGATGTTTTCCAGAAAGAATGTTAGTATGACAATATCAAATTATTTTGGTAAAATAAATGTTTTGGTTATCATAAGGTAAAAACACATCCGTATTTATGTGTGGGCATGGTCCTATGAGATAACCTTCTTTTCAAAGGTTTTGATAACATCGTCATGAGCCTGATCCGGGTATTTTCAATACTCGGGTAAGATCGGAGTAGTTTCAGAATTAGCTTAACGCACTTGGAGTTTCCAGAGGAGAGCTGGAGATTTTCATCATCGCATGGGCGTATCCTATTATTCGCTTCATCTATTGCATTTGTTTTATTTTTTGTCAGCATTTGTAAGGGTAGATGTTATAACTGTCCAGGCTAAATCTAGGTTTGACTCTGATATATATGTATTTTAAATTTTTCAGCTGTAAATATTATTATTGAAAAAATATATGTTATTCCATTCGTGTGAGATTCTATTCTATTTTTATTTTCTTTCCACCCTTAATTATCCGCTTGTTCATGCAATTTGTGTTTGACGTGTGTGGTTTGTTGTCGATACAATGGGTATGGAATAAAGGGCCATTACAGGTTTGGAGGCCTGATGCAGCTCAGGGGATAAGTCGTACACGACTTAAGGAGGAAGACTTGGGTCGTTCTCGAGTTAAGGAAGCTTCGGTTTTAGGTCTTAAGTCGTTCACGAGTCAAGCAGGGGAGGAAGGCCTTAAGTCGTAGGAGGAAGCTTCGGGTTTAGGTCGTCAGAGGTTTTTAGGTCGGCAACGACCTAAGAAAGAAGACTTAGGTCGGAAACGACCTAAACATGTCTTAGGTCGGTTGCGACCTAACGGAATATGGCTGAAGAGTTATGTCGTTAGAAGAAGTTAGCTCGGTGAAGCTTTGAGTCGTTTGTGTTGAATATGTTGTACAGTGTGTCGTTATTTGTTGAGTCGTTGCTTTTGAGTAGTGAGTCGTTAGGTCGTATACGACCTAAGTGTTGAGATGAGTCTGTATTTCTTTAAGTAGTGTGTTTAAGTCGTCTGCGACTTAAGTGTTGAGTCGCCGTGTATTGTAAGTCGTAAGTTGAGTACAAATGGTTGTAATTGAGTCGTATGTGGTACATAAGTGCGGGTATGTAGTGTTATGTGAGTCAGTTAGGTCGGCAATGACTTAAGAGGAGTTAAGTCGGCAACGACTTAAGGGTCAGATTGTGAAATAGTATAAATAGGGAGTGTGTTGTACATTTCAAAGGTGGTTGATTTTTGAATAAAATTCTTGTTTGATTGCTGTGTGCTTTCATCTTAAATTGGTAGTTGAGTGTAATCTCCTATCTCCACTTTCGGTTAATCGAGTGCGCTCGATTCAACGATTGTTGAAGCCAATTCATGGTATCAAGTGTGCTTGATCAACGTTTGAAGAATTGTAGATCTTCTTTCACGGTATCGTGCGCGATCAACGTGTCGAAGATAGCTAGAATTCGGTATCTTTGTGATCAACGAATTTGGGCATTTCAGTATCTTGAATCCACCGTTTACTACTTTCATCGATCTATATCGTTTTGTTATTATCCGTTGCGTCAAGTTTGGTATCAGAGCGAGACTTAGCCGATCATAGCTAAGCCGAGTCTTGGAGCCAAGGAGTTTGAAGTTGAAGTTGGTGTTCATCGTGTTCATCTTGAAGTTGCAACAAGTTAGAAGCTTTCGATCCATTTCATTTTGGATCAAAGTGTGGAAGTTGTTTGAATTTGATTTGTGTTGAAGTGATTGAGACCGAGCCAAGTTGAGTTGGGGCCGTGTTTGTTTGACTTGTGTTGAAGATTTTTGAAGTATTTTGTTGACGTGTTGTGAAGTTCAATCATGCCACCAAGGAGAGCTAATCGTCATCAGAATGTTGAAGCGTTGTATAGAAGAGAAGAAGCCGAACAAATGGAACAACACATTAATGAGAAATTAGATGAAGGCGTTGGAAAGTTAGATAAATTGATGAATGATTTGAATCAAAATCAAAGGAGGAGATTACCAATCTCGAACCATGGTGGAAACCGAGTTTCACCATCGGTTACGGAAGCGAGAAGGGTATCACCATAATCTTTTAGGGAAAGAAGAGAAACATCAATTTCATCAAGGAGAGATCACCATGACTATGGACATGAAGGGTGGAGAAATCCACGAGAGTTTGAAAATGAGCCATATAGAGATGAAGAGAGACATAGTAGAAGAGACATGCGTGATCGAAGGGATGTTGATGGGCGAGATCGATATGAACGTACATTTGATTTTGATGAAGAGGGTGATAGAGCTAGCATTCATTATCTAGATCGAGACCAAATTCGAAATTCATATCGAGATGTAGATGATGATCGTCGATGGGAATCGAGTATGAAGATGGAAATTCCAGAATTCAAGGGTGGAATGGTAGCTGAAGAATTTCTTGATTGGTTGACTAATGTCGAAGAGATCTTTGATTTCAAGGGGGTTCCTGAGCATAAAAGAGTGAAGTTGGTTGCTACTAGGTTGAGGGGAAGAGCTTTAGCATGGTGGCAGCAAACCAAACTTACAAGGGAGAGAATGGAAAAGTCGAAGATTGAGTCATGGGAGAAGATGAAGAAGTTAATGAAGGCTACATTTTTACCTTATAATTATCAATCACTCATGTATCAGAGGTTGCAGAATCTAAGGCAGGGGACGAAGACTGTTAATGATTATGCTGATGAATTTTATCAACTGATTGCTCGAAATGACATTATGGAGACAGAGGAACAGCTGACTGCTAGATTTGTTGGAGGGTTGAGGATACAGATTCAAGATATGATGAATATGTTTGATCCTAGATCTGTAGCAGAAGCACATCAGAAAGCGTTGGCTTGGGAGAAGCAGGGAAGGCGTGGAGGTGGTGTGTTTACTAATTCCAACAATCAAGTGAAGGGTGTTAGTGGAAGCTCTAGTGTTCCTAAATCTATCAGTAAAACAGTTGTGAATGAAGTTGCGAAGGCAAAGGTCAACAACAGTTTCAAATGCTACAATTGTCAGGAAGTGGGTCACAAGAGTAATGAATGCCCGAAGCCGAAGAAACGAACTATGATTGCTGAAGTTGAAGGTGAGGATGTTGGAGAAGGTTATCCTAGTCCAGTTGAGGAGGATGAACAGGATATTGCGTCAGGAGATGAAGGATGTAATCTAATGATGAGGAGGTCTTGTTTAATACCGAAGCAAGAAGAAGAAGCTAGTTGGTTGAGGAGTAACATCTTTCAGTCAACGTGCACTATTCTGGGAAAGGTTTGTAAATTTGTGATTGACGCTGGAAGTTGTGACAATATTATTTCTACTGAAGCCGTGAGAAAGTTGAAGCTGAAAACGGAGAAGCATCCAAATCCTTACAAGTTAGCGTGGCTGAGAAAAGGAGGAGAGGTGAAGATGGACAGGCGAGTTCGAGTTCCATTTTCTATTGGGAAGAAGTATAAAGACGAGATTTGGTGTGATGTTGTGGAAATGGATGTTTGTCATTTACTTTTGGGAAGACCGTGGCAGTATGATCGAGCAGTGCAGCATGACGGTCGGACCAATAGCTACAGTTTTATGTTTGAAGGTGTTAAAGATTATTTTTGTTCCAAAGAAGAGACAACAGGAAGAGAGTAAATCTGAAGAGATTGAGAAGCTGAAGACTTTATTGACTTTGAAGGAATTTATTGAAGAAGTAGAGGAGAGTCCAGAGGTATTTTTGTTGATTGGACATGAAGCCACTGAATCTGTAGAAGTTCCAGAGGAAGTACCGGTATTGGAAGAATTCAGTGACGTGTTTCCTGAAGAGTTGCCAACGGAGTTACCACCGTTGCGGGATATTCAACATCAGATAGATCTTGTGCCAGGGGCAGTATTACCACACAGGCCACATTATAGGATGAGTCCTAAGGAGCATGAGGAACTGAGAAGGCAGGTGGAGTTGTTAGAACAAGGGCGTGTTCAGGAGAGCTTGAGTCCTTGTGCAGTGCCAGCTTTATTGGTACCAAAGAAGGATGGTTCGTGGAGAATGTGTACGGATAGTCAAGCTCTAAACAAGATCACTGTGAGATACAGGTTTCCTATGCCAAGGTTTGATGATTTTATAGATCAGTTGAGTGGAGCTGTTGTGTTTTCAAAGATTGACTTGAAGAGTGGATACCATCAAATTCGTATTAGACCAGGCGATGAATGGAAGACTGCTTTCAAAACTAGGGAAGGTTTATACGAATGGTTGGTTATGCCGTTTGGTTTATCGAATGCACCGAGTACTTTTATGAGAGTGATGAACCAGATTTTCAGGCAATACATTGGGAAGTTCGTGGTAGTTTACTTTGATGATATTTTGATCTATAGTGGGAGTATGGAAAAGCATGTCCATCATTTGCGTGAAGTACTGTTGATTCTACAACAGGAGAAATTTTATGCTACAGCAAAGAAGTGTGTGTTCATGACGGATAGTGTTTTATTTTTGGGATATGTTCTATCGAAGGAAGGAATTCAAGTGGATGAAAGTAAAGTAGAAGCTGTTAGGAGTTGGCCACAACCCAAGACGATTACTGAAGTGAGAAGTTTTCATGGATTGGTATCTTTCTATCGAAGGTTCATTCCACAGTTTAGTAGTGTGATGGCACCAGTAACCGATTGCATGAAAGGAAAGAAGTTTGAGTGGTCATAGGAAGCAGGGGTTGCTTTTGAGAAGATCAAAACACTATTGACAACAGCACCAATTGTAGTTTTACCAGATTTTCAGTTGTTGTTTGAGTTACATACTGATGCGTCTAAAGTTGGGATTGGTGGAGTATTGAGTCAGAGTGGAAGACCAGTTGCTTATTTCAGTGAGAAGTTGTCTGGAGCTAAGTTGAGATATAACACTTATGATGTTGAGTTTTACGCAATTCTTCAAGCAGTGAAGCATTGGAGACACTATCTGTTCCATAAGGAGTTTGTTCTTTACACAGACCATGAAGCTTTGAAGCATTTGTAGGGGCAGGACAAGATTTCAGCAAGGCATGCATCATGAATTGCCTATCTCCAACAATTTACGTTTGTTGTGAAACATAAATCGGGAATTACGAATCGTGTAGCAGATGCATTGAGCAGAAGGAATCACTTGTTGACTACAATGAAGGTTGAGGTGACATGGTTTGAATTGTTGCCAGAACTGATTAAAGAAGATCCTTACTTTAAAAAGTTTTTTGAGAAGGTTAAGGAGGTAAATACTGATGAATTTGTATTGGTAGATGGATTCTTATTCAAAGGAAATCAATTATGTGTACCAGATTGCAGCTTGAGAATGAAAATTGTGAAAGAGTTGCACGAAGAAGGACATGTGGGTAGAGATCGAACATTGCAATTAATTTCACAATCTTATTTTTGGCCGTCGATGAGAAAAGAGGTTGAAAGCTTTGTGCGTAGATGTCATGTTTGTCAGGTTTCGAAAGGGACAGCTACAAATGCGGGATTGTATATGCCATTACCTGTTCCTACAAAACTATGGGTAGACATTAGCATGGATTTCGTGTTGGGTTTGCCGAGAACTCAAAGGGGGAATGACTCTATTTATGTTGTGGTGGATCGTTTCTCGAAGATGGTACATTTTATTGCTTGTAAGAAGACGGAGGACGCTGTTCATGTTGCTCGGTTATTTTTCAAGGAGATCTATCGACTTCATGGATTGCCAGAATCTATTGTGTCAGATAGGGATACTCGTTTTCTGAGTCACTTTTGGTTAAGTTTATGGAAGATGGTTGGAACAAAGTTAAACTTTAGCAGCGCCTATCATCCGCAAATAGATGGACAAACAGAAGTCGTTAACAGATCGCTGGGGAATTTATTGCGATGTCATGTGAAGGACAATCTGAAGAGTTGGGACATGAAGTTATGCCAGGCAGAGTTTGCTCATAATCATGCAGTGAATCGTAGTACGGGATTCAGTCCATTTCAGATTGTATATTCAAATTTACCCAGGGGACCGTTGGATTTAGCAGTAATACCACAACCGAAGGGGATGGTTAAACGAGTTGTAGATTTTGTTGATAGTTTGACAAAATGTCATAAAATCGTTCAGGAACGATTGGAGAAAGCAAATGAGAAGTATAAAAGATCCGCAGATATGAAGTGAAGAAGTGTTGAGTTTAATGAGGGAGATTTGGTATATGCTGTGTTAACAAAGGATCGTTTTCCAGTAGGCGCTTATAACAAGTTGAAAGCTAGGAAAATTGGCCCAGTTAAAATTCTAAAGAAAATCAATGAAAATGCTTATAAGTTGAAGCTGCCGGAGGATGTGTACACGTCTGACGTGTTCAATGTTAAGCACCTTTTGCCATATTATGGAGATGAACAATCTGATGTGGAAGAATTTACAAATTCGAGGACGAATTTTTCTCAACCAGGGGAGGTTGATGCAGCTCAGGGGATAAGTCGTACATGACTTGAGGAGGAAGACTTGGGTCGTTCTTGAGTTAAGGAAGTTTCGGTTTTAGGTCTTAAGTCGTTCACGAGTCAAGCAGGAGAGGAAGGCCTTAAGTCGCAGGAGGAAGCTTCGGGTTTAGGTCGTCAGAGGTTTTTAGGTCGGCAACGACCTAAACATGTCTTAGGTCGGTTGCGACCTAACGGAATATGGTTGAAGAGTAAAGTCGTTAGAAGAAGTTAGCTCGGTGAAGCTTTGAGTCGTTTGTGTTGAATATGTTGTACAGTGTGTCGTTATTTGTTGAGTCGTTGCTTTTGAGTAGTGAGTCGTTAGGTCGTATACGACCTAAGTGTTGAGATGAGTTTGTATTTCTTTAAGCAGTGTGTTTAAGTCGTATGTGACTTAAGTGTTGAGTCGCCGTTATTGTAAGTCGTAAGTTGAGTACAAATGGTTGTAATTGAGTCGTATGTGGTACATAAGTGCGGGTATGTAGTGTTATGTGAGTCAGTTAGGTCGGCAACGACTTAAGAGGAGTTAAGTCGGCAACGACTTAAGGGTCAGATTGTGAAATACTATAAATAGGGAGTGTGTTGTACATTTCAAAGGTGGTTGATTTTTGAATAATATTCTTGTTTGATTGCTGTGTGCTTTCATCTTAAATTGGTAGTTGAGTGTAATCTCCTATCTCCACTTTCGGTTAATCGAGTGCGCTCGATTCAACGATTGTTGAAGCCAATTCACGGTATCAAGTGCGCTTGATCAACGTTTGAAGAATTGTAGATCTTCTTTCACGGTATCGTGCGCGATCAACGTGTCGAAGATAGCTAGAATTTGGTATCTTTGTGATCAACGAATTTGGGCATTTCCGTATCTTCAATCCACCGTTTACTACTTTCATCGATTTATATCGTTTTGTTATTATCCGCTGCGTCAAGGCCTAATTTGATTGTATTCAGAAGATAGCTTTTCAAAATCAAATTATTCTAATTAAATACCTTTAATTAATTTCTACGCGTTTCAAGCTCGCACTACCAAATGATAAATCCTTTCGCTACAAAACTTGAAATCCTACAATAAATCACCATTACATATCCAATGAAATTGGTTTCGTCGAAATCCGAGACAGTGGCCAAAATGGCTATTTTTACTCATTAATTAAAATAAGTAATTTCCAAAAATTAGCTATTCATTTTATATTCAATTCTTTTTCTAAAACTCCACCCCGGAGGGAAGAGCTCCTACCTAGAGAGTCTGCCATGCCTTAGGTAGGTTTAAGCTAGTCCCAGCACAAAGATTTGTTGTTCCCAACTAGTTTTATTTAGGGTTTAGGGGAATCCACTTTCACGCCTTAAGGGGAGTAGGGCATACGGGTATTGAACTCACGACCTCGTTAACATGAGGCAAGTGTATCAACCACTACGCCATTACTTGCGGACATTTTATATTCACTTTTAAAAGTTAATAAACTTCATTCTTGTTCAAATAAAATTTAACGGTCTTCATTCCCATTTAAATAGAATTCATATCAACTTTTAAAATCATTTTCATTCATTTTAATTTAGGATTCAATTATTTGAAAATTTTCCAATATTAAATTCAAACGATATAATTATCAGTAAATCACCATTAATAAATAATTCAACATTTATTAACAATTATTTTATTATCATCTAGATAATTCAACATTTATTATTCGATTGCAGACATCAATTACAAACATATTCAATAAATTGAATTTTCATTCCAATAGTTGTTATTGCCTAAATCTTCGAAATTGTTTATTTCAAAATTGTATTCAACATCAATAAATCGTTAAACTTTTATTTCTGACCATTTTTAATTCAGTAATTATATTAAATTTAATATTTTAAAATAGTTAAAAATATAGGTCATTAGTATCTCCCTCACTCAAAACTTTTCGTCCTCAAAAAGGGGTTAAGTAAGGAATTTAACATACAATATATTTTATTCAAAATAATCAGCGTACGAAACTATAAAATCATATCTATCAAACCTGTACTACGCTTCTACTATGGCACTTTGATATCGGTTTTTTACGGAAATTGTAACTTATATATAAAAACAAGTTATAAAATTTTTAAAACCTCGAAAACTTTCTTGCACCCGGATTCACGGAAAATTTCGACAGATCTTCTTTACATGGATCGGTTGGAATTTTTTTTACAATATAATATATAACACAAATATATATATCAAATATACCAAACATACATCTCATCTCAATGATGAGGCATCCCGTGTATAAAAATTTAAAAGTGTGGTATGTAATCCGAGATACGTACCTTATTATTATTAATACGAGCGAGTTCTCTCATATTAAGCAAGCAAAAGCATATAAAATCCACATATACGCCCAAACTGTCTTCGTATGTGCCTATCTCAACTCAAATTAGAAGATTAGTTATTTATAAAGATACAAAAAGCACATATGAGTTTAATAGAACATAAAACGTGAAATTTGAATCCAGATCACAAGCATTAGCACCAATTCACAACATAACAATCACATGCCAAAATATTAATAACGATGATATACAACCAAAGAAACCATTCAACAATTATTAATGTTCATCTAAATAATCCAAACCGTCACAATTTACATTTCCAACGTCCATATTATTTTCATACGCTTCATTTCTTATTAAAATCCAATTTTTTTATTAACATTTAGTTGGTTTACTTCAAATTTATTTACATCTATTTCATTCACATTTAGTTTATTTAATTCAATTTGTTAAATTCCAATTGTTTCACTTTTTTTAACATATTTCATATAAATTCATTTATGAACCATTTTATAAAATTTATTCCATTTAACATTGTTTAAGTTAAATTTTATTTTATTACCGCTTAGTATATTCTCTTTAATACTAATATTATTTATAAACCATTTAAGTTTATTATAAACATTTTATATAACACAACTCATGTTTATTATCATTACTTGATATCTTAAGTTCATATTAATTCACTAACTTACTTCGTTAGTTTGCTTCATTAATCCATATCATTAAAACAAATTTACTTAATTGAATTTTATTTTTGTAACTCATATTCTTATTAATAAAATTTTCTTTTATCACAACCAGTTTCATTCAAATTTTCTCAAGTTAACTTCTATTTTATAATTTATTTCATTAACTTACTTCATCAAGTATTCCATTCACTTGACTTAACTCAAATTCATTTCACAATTCAAATATCCGCTATCCCACTTTTTGGTCAAAACTGGAATATCAACAAATTGGCAAGGAATGATGGACATCGGGATTGGAGATCGATTGAAAGCAAGGCTACAATCGATGACGTCAAAATTTGGTTGAGCTCCGATCGGGACGAAATTGATTGGAGATCATAATAAGGATTAGGAAAGACTATGTTTCAAATTTCAGGTTAATCGGAGTTCGTATGAAGGAGATATGATCGATGCAAGGTAGGAAGAACATACTGTTCGAACCCATCGGCACGCAAGGATGGTTCAAATCGATCAGGGGTTGCGTTCGTATCGATACCGTTCGTGTCGATACCATTTCGAATCGATGTCGTTCGTATCGATTGGCGCGAGTTTGGGTCAGTGAAGTTCACATCAGGTGTTGGTTCGACTCGATAGTGTTCGAATCGATCGAGTTACTGGTTCGACTCGATAGGCTCGTATCGATCAGATAGGAAGGCTAGATGGATCTCGATCCGATGGCAACAAACCCAGAGTGGTAACAAGCATATGGAGGTTCTTCGAATCGATGTGCTTCGTATCGATCAGGATGGGTGCAGATGGCGCATTTAGACTCCATGCCTTTTGCAAATCTCCTTCGTATCAATCAGGTAAGAGCTTCGTTCGTATCCATCAGGTGAGGTCTCGTTCGTATCCATCCTTCACGACCACTTCGTATCGATGTCCCGCATACTCGTTTCGAATCAATCAGCTCACATGGGATCGATACGGAATGAACTCCTGGAATCGATGCGAAGAGAGACACGAGTTAATGGATGCGAGCATGCCGTTGTGAAGTTATGGATATGGACGAAGCATAAAACATGGATGCAAGCCCACGTCTCTAGGAGAGAAGCGTTAAACTCGGCGCATCAAGTGGAGTCAACACGCCGCATAATTCGAATAGACCCGGGAAGGTAGCGCCACGTCATTGCGCGCGCGTGCTTCAGATGGAGTCGAAGGTGATGGATTCGAACTGGTGGATTCGAAGGCGACAGCCAGTGAAAACCCAAATTCGAACCGATCATATCTCCTACACCGACGATCCAAATGCAATGAAATTTTCACAACAGCTTGCATACAAGGTAAGGAATGTTCCTGCCAAATTTCAGCTCGATTGGATCATTTCTTGATGGATACGAAATTGCTTTGTATCGATCGCAGTTCGAGTCGAAACTTGGTGGGGTCGATCGCGTGGGCCCACTCACGTGCCAGGAAAAGTCTTCCGAAGTTTGAGCGAGATCTGTGCCTCCTACGCCTATAAATAGCATCCTGAAGCCTACAGAGAAAGGATCGGTTGGCTATTAAACGTCCTAACTTTGCCGGATTCATTTCTACATTTCGATACTGCTATTGTACTGGAAATTCTTCATATTTACTGCAGTAATCATCTGTAATCATCAAGGACAATCAATAAAAGGATAAAACTTTGGAGTGGACGTAGGCCGGAGATAGTCGAATCACTATAAATCTTGTGTCTTTGTTCATTATTTCTGAATTGCTGTTTGATATTTGCCGAGATTTGGTATTTGTGCTTGAATATCATTGGCTCGTGTTCATACACTGCTGCTTTCACGGAATTTGGGGTTTGTGACCAATTTTGGCGCAAACAATATCAACTTCTTATTTTATTAATCATTTTGTGCCAATGTATTTCCTTTTACACAATATTATTCAAATTATAATTATCTTAGAAAGCTACAAATAATATTAAAACATCATTTGCAAATTTATTTATTTTTTCAAACAGTTTACAAAGAAATGATTTAATTTATTATTTGTTTACCTTCTCTTAAGTTCATATCTAAATAGTATTTTCTTTTTACTACTCAAACTATTCATTTAACAATTCTTAGAACAATAACTAAGTTTATACCTTTTTTATAACAACTTAATTTAATTTTATAAACATTTCTTTATATATAATTTCAATTTGGAATATTTCTTTAAACATTTCTTATTACTCAAGTTCAAACTTGTATAATATTCTATTACCATTCATATTTAACGTTTCAACTTTTTCAAACATTTCTGGCAAGATTTATATATGTTTTTATAATGTAATTGAGTATTATACAATTATCTTACTTATTTTAGTTAATAGGAATATTCAATACTTTATTCAAGTTAAATTTCCATTGTCTTGAAATTTTAAGAGTTATAATTCAAATTCTCATATTTTGATTAAACACTTAGCTTCAATTTATTATCTCCAATTTTAGAAGTTTACAACTATTTAAAATAATTCACTTACTTTCTATAACTGAATATCATTAATTAACAGAAACTTAAGAATTCAAATACCGGGTTTATTTCAAATCATTTTGAAATAATATATCTACTCATACCTTTTATATATATCAAATCGTATTTAGAAATTTTAAATCAAAATCTGTTTATTAAATCAAATACGTAGCAAAGCTACTGTAATGGCCCGCAAATCCATATCCTTTTGAGTCGACAATATTCTCCGTCTGTTCAAATTAAATTGGATGGAATTATGAATCATTAGGGTTAAAGAATAAAAAGGTAGAAGAAGAAGAGAAAACAACAACACAAAATCTCACAATCGCAGTGGAACAGTATATGATAGATAATAATTGATCTTTATACAGAAAAGTACTGTACTATTTTTATATATTACATCATCAGAGTACAACATAGTTAATAACACAATACTGGACAGTTATCATAACTTGTCCTCGCAAAGCTGAATATACAACGTACCATACACAGTGGAATATAAGTCAGGTACATGATATACGTCTCCATCATCCAGCTCGTTTCCTAAGCTCCATAGCATCCTATCTTATATCTGTAATACTCAGTCTGACCCGAGCATTATAATAAAATAACACCCGAGTCAGTCTGGAAAACCAGCGTGAGAAAACACACTCCATTAAATTATTAAAGTTTTCAAAACCCTTTGAAATCAATAGTATCTCGTAAGAACACGCCACAAATAAACATGCCGAGTTTTTCCTTACGATAACCAAAACATTTCTTATCAAAATCCTTCGATATTATAATAGTGTCTAAGTACAAATAATTATTCAAATAGCCGAAATTGTTACATTCATTAATTCCTGCATACTAGGCTCTACAACCAAAACTGTAAAGGGCACGTAGGGAGAATGGATTTCCAAATAATGACTAGGCACTGGGGTACCATCTTTCATGGTACCTGGCCTAGATTAGCATACCGAGGACCACTCCCAACCCTTGCAACATAAGACTGGAGCTACCCCTTATTGGATAGTCCGAATAAGATTACCCCGCAGTTGGGATTAGCAACCGCCCACACAGCCGAATTAAAGGGACTCTAGACAGGGGAAATCTTACCCTAATTGGTGCTACCCACTTAGCCTTGCTACATATCCCCTAATTTTCAGTCATTCCCGGTTAATGAGGCTCAAGGCTAAGCGTTATCTTTTTAGAAATATTCACTTAGAATGCTCATTGTCCTCCAACGACAATGTACTGATAGCATTCATCCATACAAGTACGTTTTCGGTCCAAATGGAACGAAAGACACCACTCCTACTACATCCATTTTGGAATGATCCTCGAGATCAGTAGCGATTAGCCTTTGCACTTCACTGCTCCATCTTCGACTCCAAGCTCTTGTCTTCGTTACGAAAACATAATCTTTGGATTGAAGTGGTTTTCGGATCACAAATCCGATCCCGGTCTCTTCGAAACAACATTCGTTATTTCCCCGTAAACTCAACCGCGGTTCTTTAGGAAACAAATAAACGAGAATAAGATCAGAGATCACCTCCTAACCGTTAGTGGACGGATTACCTTATAAACGTCCTAGAAGAATGAACGAGTTTGTACGTACAGTATAGCACCTCAAACGGCAACTGTACCACATAATTTTCGTGTTTCTTCTAGATATTTCCAAAGTTATATTCGGGTCCAGGTTTGATAGTCGGTTATTTAACTATCAAATAAACAATCGTTCGACCAAATATTTTTATTTCCACTAAAAACACCCAGTCTTACTAAATTTATATTTTAAATCCCTTTATCAAAAAAATATACACTTAAAACATTTAAAATAAAGCAACTTAAATTCTTTATTCAAAATAATACTTATGGAATTCTAGAATAATTTCCCAGCTAAAACTTTAGCCAAAAACTTCTTTTTAAAATAAAACTATTATTATAAGTATAAATATTTAATAATTATCCTTTAAATCATAATACCAATCTAACCTTTAAAATAATTAACTACTATAATTAACTTAAATTACTATTTACTTTAAAAATTTTAAAACAATTAAATAATGAATTTTCCTGGAACATTCCTTTAAAAACATCTTTAAAACTTCTAATTTATACTTTGAAATCTTTCTTTGAAAATATACTTAGCTTTTTAGAAAAATACACTTTCCACTCCAATCAGTATGTCTAATCATTTGTAAATCCTTTTTGATTTATCTCCAGTTTAATTTATGTTCCAATCCTGTAAATTTTCTTTCCCACACTTTAAAAAAAATCACTATTTATTTTTAAAACGAATTACCCTTTCCTTATAAATTCCCACCATGAATTTAAAATCTCAAATATCCATTGATATTTACTTCACTTTATTTACAAACCTAGTTTATAAATCACTTAGTCTCATCCCCCTTTTAATCATTATTTTCAAAACACTTAATAAATTTTCAAACGGGTTCTCTGCATTAAATTCCCATTAAAGTTTATTTCTTGATTTATCTAAATTTATTCCAAAATTCATTAATTCCAGTATTACTCTTTATTATGATTTAAAACCCGATTTAAATTTGTTATCAATTTCATACTCTATTTCAAAATTATCCTTTTATTTTTCCAAACCCATTTAAAACTTAAATTTAACAATAAATCCTTTACACCTTAAAATCAATATTTCTTAAGTCCTTGCTTTTAAAATCCTGTAATTCACATTTATTCAAAGACTCTATTCTTCTCCTATATTTCAAAATTTATTAAATAGGTTTTCAAAATCAACTATTTACTTTTTCCCAAATTCACCCTTTTTATTTATTCAACTTCACCATAAAACATGTTTACTTAAAAATTTCCTACTAAATATCCAATCTTTATATTTTCGATATCTTAAAATACCAAAATATATTCAGCCAAACCATAGCATTCAATAATTTCAATTTTCAATATAGTCTATCATAGATTATTAAATAAATCATATCACAGACTATGAAAATAAATTTCAATATTTTCAAGGAATCTAGTTGGATCCCTCCAACCTGTTTCCTTGCATCCACAGATGTTATCACAATATAAAAATACCAATCCCACTTCGAGGGGGATATCGCGGTATATAGGGTCATCCGCTATTATGCGGGGCGTATAGGGTCTTATCTGCTATATAATGCGAAAATATCATCACTCCAATATATATATATATATGTATATATATATATGTATATATATACACACACACACACACACTACTATATATATAATATCACGTCCAAACTGATAATAAATTTTCAATTAAAGCAATCAACCAATAATTTAAATTTTTACTATTTAAATTTACCATAATCCAATTTGAGTGAGATTAACTCATCTTTAATTATATTTGCAACCCAATCCAAATCGGCTTGTCTCTCCATGATTTTAGACCTTGTATAAACATTATACGATTTATTAACATTTGAAATAATCGAGCAGTCAATTACCATTTAATAAATTTAATTAACTAATAATTTAATTTAACAAATTTCTTTTAAAAATCTTTTGGTAACTAAAATAATTAAATTTTGTTTTAGATTAAAGTTGACTTACAATTTTAAATCGTTATAACTAATTAAATTTTCCCATGGAAACCACAACCAATATATAAAATGATCTTTAAAATTTCAAAATTTAATTTTTATATAACTTTTCAATTCAAAACATTTGAAATTCCTATTTTAATAAATCTTATCTGTATTATGTTCCAGTGTAAACATGATTACACAACAGTATATAACTTCATTTTATTTTTATTCTTTTCCGACAACAAAATTTTCTATTTTAGACCATATATTTTTTTTCTAGTCTGTAATAAAAAAAGCTAATAACACCTTAGACACAAATACCAAATTACGTTCTCAGATTCGACCACGTCCAGGCAAAGCTCGACTTTCTTAGCCAGCGCCTCCTCTACCGTCGACTTGACCACTGCACCTACCTCGACCATATCTCCTACACCCTCGCGAGTAGCCACCAAGCGAGTGTCCACCTTCACGCGCCCTGACCACACTATTCACCACCGCTGCCCCTACTATTCAGGCGACACCACACGCCATTGCGACCCTCCCAAAACTCCACCGTTGCTCGAATGATCGGCTCCATTAGCAAGTGCTTGCATTCCCTACATCCAAAATCGTCGAACCTCAAACCCAAAACTGACGAACCCATCAGGTCGTGTCGTTCTCGAACCAATGCATCCTCGAAACTCACTGCCTCCGAGACCACACGCGGTGCCGCACCTGGACTTGCACGTGACAGGCGAAGTCGCGACTCTTTCCTTTCCCTTTTTTTCTAATTTGATTTCATTTTTTTGTTCAAGAAAAATATACCGGGCTTCGAAATTTGAAGTGAGAAATTCCGATTCGTTTATAAGAGATAGAAACTAGCTTGCTATATTTAAACAGTAAATATCTATTGTTTTTATTTTTATTTTTTTCGGCTGTGAAGTAAAAGAAGGGACATGATATGAAAAGGAGGTGGCATGTTGAATGCTCGCTACAGTAATTTAAAGGGGAAAATGGAAAAGTAATTTAAAGGGGAAAATGGAAAAGTGCTGATGTGATTCGTTTGACTGGTCAACAAATATATATATATATATATATATATATGTGTGTGTGTGTGTGTGTGTGTGTGTGTGTATGTATATTTATTTAATCGTCTCGAATTCGTAGCTTAAAGTCTCGACCTCCTACCGAGGCATACCGCTAGGCGTTTATAATGTTATGCCCCTATTTTGAACGCAATGGAAAAGGTTTCGAGTCCTAATTCGATCATATGAGAAGATAGCTTTTTGGACTCAATAATTGTATTGAATTTTCAATATAGATTTCAGCGCATTTATATATCGTGCGATCATACGACAACTCCCAATGCTACGAAATTTGAAATCCGACAATAATATACTATTACAGATTCAATGGAACTGGTTTCATCGAATTTTGAGATTGTGCCTCTGAAGTCTATTTTCAAAGGTCAATGTAAACAATATATTTTTAAAACTGAATAAATAACTCTCAAATTCAATTTTAAAGGTTCTGTATCTTCAGTATTATTAATATAAATTTTATGAGCCTTCAAATTATTTTTAACGAGCTTAAAACCAAGATTTCAAATTTTATCTAATTCCCAATTGTTAAATCCAATAATTAAATCATCCAATAGTGATATTTGAAATTGAAGTTAACATTTGACTTTTACATATTTAAATATTCCAATTTCAAATATTCAAAATTCCGCGTCATTACAGCTACTAAGTGATCTCTCCCACTTTGAAACTTGAAAATGAATATCGATGATGCGACCATCATCATCGAAATTATTTTTCAGCGATAGAAGAGGGGAGTGCAGGATTTATTCTCTTTTAATTCCTTTTGAAACAATTTCTATTCGTAAATATTTTTAAATAATACTAATATTATTTTCAAAATCTTAGATATACTTTCAAATGCACCAGAATTTAAATTCTCAAATTCTCAATTTAATTCCTTCTTTTAATTTATACTAAGATTAGATTTTTATTTCATAACTCATTACTTAAGTTTATAAACATCCATGAACTCAAATTAGTTAAGTTGATATTTCCAAACTTAGTTTTTACAGCTTATTCACTTGATATTCAATTTATTTTATAAATCTATTCATTTCATAATTTAAAAATATATTCCTTACCACTTATACCTAAGTGTATCAATGCTACTCTACTTAAAATTAACTTATTTCTTACTTATTTAGTTAACATTTAATTTAATAAAACTCATTCTATTTGCATTTAATTTATTTATATCCAATTTAATTCCAATTTAAATCTAATTCAATTATTCACATTAATTCACTTATTTGTTTATTCCCATTCAATTTCTTTTTACACATAACAGATAATTTTGGTAAAATTATTTCATTTACCCTATCTTAAAACAATATTATGTCAAAACCCCTATCGATAATATGGCGCCCCATGCACCGAACAGAATTCATAAACAACTCAACGGATAAGTAAACATAATATTAAACATTTTATAACACTAACAAGCATGCGCTTTTATACATATACGCTCAAGCAGACTCATTCTAAGGTATTACTACCCTATCTCTAATGGGTCAAACCCCACAAAGCTTAGTTTGTCGCTAAACCAAACCCTTGATACCAACCGCGACGACCCAAATTTCGAATGGTTTAAATCGAAAATAGTCCACACATGTCAAACTAAAATAATCTGAAACAAAGATAATCAACGAGGTTAAATAAGAAAAAAAAGAACAAACATAGGATCTCGCAGTAGAATGATAAAATATAATAATCAAATAAACAGTTCATGAAGTAGTTTATACTATACATTTGATTATAATTTATACAACGTAGAGTTGTATATATACAACAGAATGATAAATCTATGCAGCACAAAAACAATGTAGTGGAATAATATTAGTAATAATAATATACCAACTCTTCGTCTTCATCCCCTAGAAAATAATATTCAATGCGCTTAAAAACTCAGGACCGACCCGAGCGTAATGAAAAGACAAAACACCCGAGTCATGACTAAAATATCCTCACGTGAGTCAAATTGATATCACATATAACATGAGTGTAATAGAATTAGAAATGTTTACGGGGTTTCACATCTCCTATCCGGTGTATAACATGCGTGCAATAACTCAAGAAGTTTTACAATATTTTCCATCTCTTAATGTATAATCAATAAAAATAAATAATTTTCTTAGCATTAATGCTTTACATTAATCGCCCTTAACGTGTTTTTAAGCATTGTCATACATTTTGCATATATGCCCCAGTAGAACGTCGGGGAATAAGGATGCGCCATGATACAACAACACTAACCAAAATTGTAGAGGTCTCATATAGGGAATAAAAATATGACAAGGCATGTGAGGCAATGTCCAAGGTAGGATACTACCACTTCGAGTCGCAAGGTTGGTGGTAAAGCATCGAAGCCGCGATTGCCCACTGCATACATCCATCCCATATGAAGTAAAGGAAGGTTATCCCCCAATCAAGGTGCACCAATCGAAACCAATAACAAAGAATAATAGTATGGACTAAGTCCAAGAAGAAAATCGAAGAAAAGATGTCTGCTAGGGGTAGCTCGCCAGCTTGGCCTTGTCAAGCCATCCTTTTTTAGTCACTTCAAATTGGCACGAGTGTCGGGGTCTATCCATCATCATTCTCTTTCTTCAAATCCAGCAAACGTTGCCAAATCCAACCACTTCATATTGGAGTCTCCCCCACATACACAGTTGTTAAAGTGGTTCCAATATTGATAGAGAGTATGCCAATAAGAGGCCCTGGTCTTTTTAGCAACCAAACGTTGTTTTACACATCGGTTAGTACTATTACATTCTGAAAACAAGTCATACTTGATATCAATATCATATTCGCTTCAAATCAATTTCATTTTGAAATATCATATTTGCTTCAAAATATGTCAATTTAGTTCGATATGCCATTCACTTCAAAATTCGATTTGAATAACAATTTAGGTTATAACTTCATTTTAACCCAATTCTCATTTAAATCAATGATTTAAATATAAAAAGTTCCCACTCTTTTGAATAGTTTTAAAAAGTTAAAATAGTTTAATAAAATGGTTCATATAGAAAAATAGTTTGGAAAATCAAAATAATATGAATATTTAAAAGGTAGTTTTAACCAAATTTATGGTCAACACACCAAAAGATGCTACAACTATTAGGAAGGATAGCCTTAGATTAAGGGGGTAACATCCTTAAGATTTACTTTTTTACTGAGCTTTAATGACTGCCGATGTTCGATCTAAACCTTTCAGAGCAATTGGTTGAGTTGGTCTTCTAAGTAAAGAACTTTTGAGTTCGAAAGGTCTTTTGAAGTGTTCTACAAAGCTTTCCTTTGTGTTCCTGATAATTACTCATTGGATTATTCCTTTTAAGTAAATCGTGACTGCTTTCGGAAGGTTTGATATGATTGACCTCACTGATGATAATATAAAAAGTAGTCCTTGGGTGAAATTCTGAAGCTTTCAGCCTCACCAAATTGGTTATTTATTCAAAGCTAGGTTGGGATTAACCGAAAGGTATATAAATGTTTGCTATCAAGTTCCTTTCTCCGGACTTCGCTTAAAGGTCCGATCATTCAGATAACAATAGCTAAAGGTTTTTGTGTTATGATTTATAAGGATTCATCGACTTAGTCGGAAAATCTGATTTCGATAACCAATGACCTCGTAGGGTTAGTATTCTTATTA
Organism: Allium cepa; assembly: GCA_030765085.1. Lineage (NCBI taxonomy): Eukaryota > Viridiplantae > Streptophyta > Magnoliopsida > Asparagales > Amaryllidaceae > Allium > Allium cepa. Next base: position 196,904,272 of record CM060939.1, on the reverse strand, counting down.
ATTTAGCTCGACTGTCGTATTCATCGGAAGCTTGGAGTGATGGAACTTATGACTTTGGAAGGATGAAGTTACAACCCGATCAATTGAATTTCTGACTCTGCCAGCCAAAACATATTAATTGAGTTAACCCTGGAAATATGAACCAGTATAATAAAGAATTAAATTAGATAATAAGAGATTAACAAAATATGAAACTTCACCTTTTTACTATTTACTATCAGCTTTTACAGACTCCTCAAATCAATTTTGATTTAGGGTTATAACACATTTCTTTTAATTTTACAAGAATGATGTGGGCAGAAAAGTCCCTAAAATTAGGGCCCTTGGGTCCTATTTATAGACACAGGCAGCTCTCCTTTCGGCCTTATGCTTTCGGTTGAGCCGGAAGTTTACTCCTCGCACGCAGTGCGAACCTTTCAATACAGCCGAAGGGTTTTCCCTCTATGTGTTGCTGTGAACCTTTCAACTTCATTGAAAGGTTTCTTTTTTGCTTAGTGCTGACTAATAGTCTTTGTCTCCCTTGTAAACCTTTCGGTGCTGTCGAAAGAGTGTCTTGTATATTTCTCAATCTGTTCGGACGGTTTGGTATACTTTCGAAAAGGCCATCAAACAGTAGCATTTACTTGCTCTGATTCTTTCTTCACCTTTAAATTCTTTAAAGACTGGAAGCAGATCCTTTTGGGCTTTCATAAAGTTTTAGGTTAGTGAACTCTAATGGTTGCATCCGTTCAGAAGTTTCGAAAGGTATGATATGCTCTCTTCTTTTCCTTGCTAGCCCAGAAGCCTTTGGTCCTAGCTGGAAGGTTGATTTTTTTTAGTGTAACAGATGGAATTTAAACAGTTTATATTAAAATAATTTCTTTTGAAAATAATTTAAAGTCAAATTGTCTCTTTCAATTTCAACATATCCGGACCTAAGTCCAAATTCCAATCAAACTGATTCAATTTCAATTATTCTGATTCAAATCATTTTCAAACCCAATTCAAATCGACTCAATTTTGATTTCAATTGGAGTAAACTTCGATTCCATTTATAATTCAAATCGATTTCGATTTCGATTTCAAATTAATCCATTTCACTTTCATTTCCAATTAATTTCAATTTCAATTCCAATTTGAATTAATTTCAATCCAATTCTCAATTTTAAACCATTTCAATTTATATCAATTTCGAGTTCGATTTCAAAATATCGATTTAAATCATTTAAATCAAAAACTTTAATGTTCGAATTTAGATTTAAATTTTCAAAAATAATTATATTCCGAGCTCAAATTTGAAATATCGATTTATATCACCTTTACTTAAATAACTTCGAAGTTCAAGTAAAAGTTTAAACCTTAAAACAACTCCAATTTCAATAATTCGAGTCATATGTCGATTTTTACTTCATAATTAAAAATAACTCTTAGAAAAAAATTCCAATTTCCATTTCAACATTTTTAAGACTCGAATTTGAAATTAATTTGATTCTCATAAATTTCATTTTTTTCTTTAAATCAAAATCATTTAATAAATTCAAATTCAAGAATTTAGAATCATTTAACAAATCCTTTGTCCGTATATAATTTCTATCCTATGGCCAAGTGATTAGTTATTTCAATTTAATTTCAGGGATGGATAAATATAAATCATTTCAATTTAAATCAAGATGTCATAGTTATATGTCATTTCAACCTATTTCTCAAATTATTAGAAATAATTCAATTAACAGTTTATATACTGTTAGTAATATACAGGGTGATACATGATATCTTTAATAATAGTTGCAATAGCTTCAGTGTCACACTTTTTTGGTATCAACGTGAACTGCCAAAAACACCCCTCTATATATTATCAAATCTTAATTGCTGAAAAATAGAATCTAATATTAAATTTCTTTTACAAATTCAAACGCACCTGAAAGTAGGATCTAACAGTTATACGTACTTTACAAATTCAAAGCTCTTCTAAAAATATGATCTAAAATTAAAATTTCTTTACAAAATTACAAATTAATATCATTTGGAAATAAAAAAAATCATTTTTTGACTAAATTTTAAACACATATAATTTATAAGGAAAATCAGTTTACACACGAAGCGCGTGCCGTAACACTCGTATATAATAAATAAACATCCAATCATCAAAAAATCTCAACCAATTAGTATGCATCACAATCAATCATCCAAACAGTCAATAAATCACAATAATTAACCTATCGTCAATAATCGGGAATTTTACTAGCGGTTTAATTCCAATTTCGATTTAACTGTTAATTCAAAAAATTTAAATCACTTCAGGATTTTAATTTACCTAACATAAAAATAATTTACTCATTCATGAGCATTTAAAAAACTCACCTTTTATTTGAAACTTAAAATATTTCAGCTTCAAATAAATTCCAGTTCGATCCCTAATCATAGACGACATCGATACGGTTCCAACACCACTCGTTTCGTTTTAAACGGACATTGTATGCAAAAGTTATGGTTTAATTAATATAACGATATTTAAAATAAAATTCAGCTAATTAGCTATTTAATAAAATTAACAAACCACTCTACACATTCGTGCTCCCCTTCACGTTCCTGCTCCCCATTCTCTCGTTACAGGCTCGAACTCATACCCATCACCCATGATCAAACCCTCACCACGTGCACCACCACACTCGACTGTTTGTCTATCTAAGCATGTCGCCCGCTGCGCCTCGTGAAACTCCACCACCGCCTGGAGCGCGGCCCACTCCAGCGCCTCTATCTACATGCAAATCGAGGAAAAACCGCTGCGACATCACACTTCGATTCTGGCAAACACACGAGCTTCCCGCTCGATCCAACCATTCAACGTGTAGATCTCATTGAGATCTACGACTTTACTTATGGAAATTTTTGATTTCAATTTGTGAATTAGGAGAAATGAAAGGAAGAACGTGAGGCATTTTCGGCCATTAAATTGTTTTCAGAGCGAGCTTCAGCGTCCATCTGGTCTTCTTCAACCACTAGAGATTCCATTGTGGAAATGGGATCAGATATCCATGGATTTTATTGACGGTCTGCCTCGATAGAGGTCAGGCCATACTTCTATTTGGGTCATCGTCGATCGCTTGACCAAATCAGCTCATTTCATTCCTATTAAGTCCACTCGGACTTCTCCTCAGCTTGCCAAGCTATATGTGAAGGAAGTCATTCGACTTCATGGCATTCCTAGCTCTATCGTCTGTGATCGAGACACTATCTTTACTAGTCACTTCTGGAAGTGCCTACAGTCAGCTTTAGGCACAAAGATGAATCTCTTGACTGCTTATCATCCTCAGATCGACGTTCAGACGGAGAGGGTGAATCGTGTTTTGGAGGATCTTTTGCGCTGTTGTATTCTGGATTTCGGAGGTAGTTGGGAGGATCACTTACCGCTTGTAAAGTTCTCCTACAACAACAGCTTTCAGTCTAGTATCGGCATGGCACCTTTCGAGGCTCTATACGGAAGGCCATGTCGCTCTCCTGCTTGTTGGTTAGAATCTGACGAGAAGCTCATTCTTGGTCCAAATTCAGTTCGGGAATCTTCTGAAAAGGTTGTTCTTATCCGTCAGAGAATGAGGGAGGCACAGGACCGCTAAAAATCCTACGCGGACAACCGTAGGAAGCCTTTTGAGTTCTCCATCGGTGATTTTGTCTTTATTCGGGTTTCTCCCATGAAGGGGGTTGTGCGTTTCAGCTCTACAGGGAAGTTGGCTCCTCGCTATGTTGGACCATTTCCTATTACGGAACGCATCGGTCCCGTTGCTTATCGTGTAGCTCTACCTGCTCACCTCTCTGGAATACATGACGTGTTACATGTTTCCCAGCTTCGCATGTGTGTCCGCGATCCTGACTCTATCATTGAGCCGCATGTCGTTCCTTATTTAGAGATCTTACCTGATTTATCTTTGGAGCAGCAACCTCTTGTGTGCTTGATTCGGAGGTTAAACGCCTTCGCAACAAAGAGGTTCCACTCGTGAAGATTCAATGGTCACCGAATCCTAAGGACTGCACTTGGGAGACCAGAGAATCTATCGAGCGCTCTTATCCTCGCTTTCTCCCATCTTCTTCTGTGGGTAAGAATTCTCTATTTTATCTCTATCACTTCTTTTATGGATTTGACGTTATAGACGACATCTATCTTAAGGAATTGTGCGGATGCAATTTTCTTAAATGGGGGAGTCTATAACGACCCAGGATTTGCATTACCAATTAATAAGTAAAAGTTAGGATTCTTTATTTATTTTAATGAAGCATAAAAGGATTTGGAATAACAAAATTTATTTGAAAAAGGCTATTTTAATTAAATGGGAAATATGGGATTTTAAAATGAGGATAAAATGTTATTTTTGGAAGGTTAAATATTTTAGGAGAGATTTTAAAACGGATTTGGATAAGAAAATGAGTTTTATAAACATATATGAACACTTAGACTAATTTTTGGAAACATGTAAATAACTCTCTTCTTATTGGGTTACTTAACCTAGCCCAATAACCCACCCTAAACCTCCTCTATAAATTATCTTAAACTCTCCTAACCTCATTCATTCATCCCTGATCAAAACCCTAATCATTTCCTAAAGCTTTCTTAACAAAAAAAAATGGCCTCTATCTTCACCTCCTTCTAGTTTTAGCTTATGCAAGTCATTTTATGCAAAGGTAATGCAAGTACCCATCCCAAATCCGTTTTTATATCTTTCTAATTTCTGAAATTTATTTGGTAACACATGTTTTATGTGTTTTTTTTGATCTTATAGCCTCCTAATCATCTTTTGCTAACTTGGGTTGATGCTATAGTGGTCTTTGTTGTTTTCTAGAGAGGTATATTGCTAAAAACCTCTTCTAATATGTGTTTACTCATCTTTTGATTTCAGTAATCATTTAGTAACACATGTTTTATTATGTAACATGTGAATCATAGCTCTTTGATCATCTTTGCTTTCATTTTGGGTGTGCACATAAGGTGCTTGTGGTATTGCTTCCTAAGGTAATGCTAAGCTTTGGCCCTTTGTTTCCCTTAATATAGTGTAGTAATCATTATATGGTAGTTAGTGATTGCTATTAGTGAAAATTTGATGCCAAAAACTTTAAAAAGAAACACCCCAAAATCACCAAAATTAGCATTTCCAGCTGGCTGGAATGCTTCAGCCTGAAAACAGGCTGAAACAGGGGTCTGAGTGCACCAGGGCAGGCCTGGGTTGCCCCTAGGCTGCTGCCCGGGCCCATCAGGCAAGCCCGGTTGGGCCAGCCGGTAAGAGGCCAGCTCTTAGTGGGCTGGCGCGCACCATCTCCCCAGCCCGCATGGGGCTGGGGCTTGCATCATCTCCCCAGCCCGCATGGGCTGGGGCCTGCACCATCTCCCCAGCCCATGCGGGCTGGGGCTTGGGCCTACCTCCCCAGCCCATGCGGGCTGGGGCTTACCACTTCTCCCCAACCCGCATGGGCTGGGGCTTACAACATCTCCCCAGTCCGCATGGGCTGTATTTTGTGATTATTTTAATTGTATATTTAATTTATTTTTAATTAGATTTCCTGATTTAAAAACTTTATTTTATTTATTAAAATGAATAATTTTTTTATTTTTAAATATAAGTTTTTATTTTGATGTAAATTAGAATTTCAAACATGAATAAATAGTATATTTTCCAGAAATGGGAATTTTTGTCAATATGGTCAAACTTTGACTTTTAATTTAAAATTTAAAATTTTTAAATTTATTTTTCTTTTATGAAAATATATAAAAAAATTGTATACTGCTTTTTGTTTCGTTGAAATCCAATTAAGATTGTGAAAGTTATGCTTTTTACACTATTGTATGTAAATTGTTTTATTTAACAAAATTGTTTATTTTAATTTATATAACAATATTTTTGTTTGTCATATCATGTTCTAATTTGTGTATATATGTGTAACATGACATGCTATGTATATAACTTTATTTTTAAAAACATTTTAAAAGTGTAGTCATAATTTTTCCAACACTTATTGTATTTCGTTTACAATTTTTAATTCTAATTTCAATATAACAAACTATTTACTTTATTTTTTTTATTTTTCCTAAGAATAATTGTTTATTTATTTTTCACTTTATTTTGTTTGTCGTTTTTTTTATCTAATGAATTTTATTTTGATTAAAAGAAAATGGAAATTCAAAAGACAAAGCCTTTTCATTTCTTTGCCTTTTCATTTTCTAGTCTTTTCATTTCTTTGTCTTTTATACTTTGGCTGTCCATTCCTTTTGTTAGCCGTGTATTGTCATTATGCTTTCACATGAAAAACTTCTTTCTCACTTCAAAAACTCACGGTTGTCTTCAATTCCAAGAAAGTGGTAATGGCTTCTCTCTTCTTTTCATTTCTACTTCTTTATTTTCATTGATTTATGCCTTACTCTCTCTTTGTGCTTTGCTAGGCCCCTACCACCTCATCTCCACCGACCACCACCATCACTATACACGGCAGCCACCATCTTATTTTCATTTGTTCAGATGTGTACATGCCACTTTGTGAAGCAATCGCCACAACTTTTCACAAACTCCACCAAAAATGCTTAGCCGAGCTCATGTTTCCACTATCTCCTTCCATAACTTGCCGTGGCCGCTACCCCTAGCTCCACCACCGTCATGACATCACCTCTGACCATCAGCTTCAGATCTAACCTGACTTGTACCTTGCATGCCAAGCCCACATGCCTTTGGTCGAGCCAAAATGTTGAACCAAAACTCCCTATTTTGCCTTGCCTTTGACCTTCCTTCACTAGTAACTCAAAAACCCTTCACATCTCCTTGTAGCCGTGCCTATATATGTCCAAACCAGATTCATTTCAACCGAAACACCATCATGGCCGAACCAATAAAGCTTTGTGGCCAAGCAAAAGTGGTTAGTGGTCAAGAAAAATCGATTGAAAAACTTGGTGATGTCTTTTGTAAATTCTATTTCCATTTTGTTCCAATAGATTTGGTATTGTATTTATATTTATATTTGCTTTGTTTTATTGTTGAATACAAGATCAATATCAAGGCTCTCCATTCATTCAAATCAAAAGTCGTATTGTATCATGCTTGTCGTACCTTTAGAATCATTCTTGTGTGTGTCGTAGTGGTCTCTAGCTTTGATTAAGGTGAGTCCTTCTCGCTCTGACAATTTTACTTACGAAATGGTAAATTGATGACAAGTGATTAGTAAGCAAAATATTTATGCAAGTTAATGATGATTATATGATATGTTATTTCATGTTATTACCTTGTTAACTTTGTTAATTATCACCCGACATAAGATATATGACTATATATTGTGACATTGATATGTTAGTATAATTGTTTATATTATTTATGCATCTATTCACACTGCAAGTTACTTGTTAGAATAGAATCACTATGGATTGAAATGATACATATCTGAACGGACATTAGAATAGGAAAAAATAATTATGAGCTGAAATGTTAGGCTCAAGTGATTATTATTGTAATTTATTTGACTTAGGATTGCGGGTTTGAAATGATAGAACTCGGGTTTTTCTTTTTAAATTGCGGATTGAAATGATACATATCCGTATCACTTGACCTAGGTTAGAATATTATATACAGACCCCATGGTATATTTTTAAATGATTTTTCTTAAGATATGTATTTTTAAAAGTATGAAATTTTGATTTTAAAAATATATATTTTATGATTTTAAGAAGACTAAATAGTAAGTTTTGAATTTGTGAATTTAAGGATGTAAATATGAAGAAAATGTGATTTTTGACTTTAAATCTTATTTTTAAAATGTAAATAAATAATGGAAATTAAATTTAAACTTTAGAAATGATATTTGAAGTAAAATGTTACGTTTTGTTAAATTTACAAGTTAAGGAAATAGTGAATTTTGACTTAACAAATAAATTGAGTTTTTAATTGGATATTTAGTTATAAAAACTATTGTGATAAATCATATGTTAAAATGATTTAATTGTGAAGTTTTGAAGCCTAAAAATATGATTATAAATTTAAAATTTTCTAAAATTGAAGTTTTATTGTTTTTAAAAAGTTATAATAAAATCTGAAATTTTATTAATAGCTTTTCCAAAAATGCTGTGGTCTGATGACAACATTTTTAAGTGCTGTTGTATTTGAACTTAACTATGTTTGAAATAACTAAATATCTATTACGGCATTTTATAAATGCCGTTGTTCCTGAACTAAACTATTTTGGATACTATAAGCTACGATAGCACTTTATCAAGGCTGTCGTTGCTGAAATTTGACAATGTTTTGAAATATTATAGATTTTAACACTGTTTGAGTTATATTTTAAAAGTCTTAAATGATTTAACCTTTTGAATTGATTATTTGTGAAATTTAAATTTGAAGGAATTTAAATTAAATTTGAATTTAAATAAGGTTTACTTGGTTATGTGTTAAATGGAATGAAATGAGATAAATGAATTTTAGAATGGAATTTTGAAATGTATTTTGTAATGATATTTGAAATAATAAAGAAAATGACATATTTGATTTTTAAATGATTTTTAAATTTGAATATTTTATTTTGAATTCAAATAATGATTTGATAGTGAGGATTTGAAAGGAAATGATTTTGAAGTGGTTTTGAATGACATGATCTTTATTTTGATAAAGAATGTGAATTTGGAATTATATTTGATTTTGATCTATTTGATTAATGAATATTTGAAGTTTATATTAGTATGAAAGGATATTGAGTTTACTTGTAATTTGGGTTTATTTAAATAATATTGGATTTATGAAATGAATATTTCAAAACTAAGTAATAATGAAGTTAAATTTGAGATATATGAAATTAAAAAAATTCAGTTTTGAATGTGGGATATTAAAGCTTCGAAATATATTAAAAATTGAGTAGTTTATTTTGTGGATCAAAATCTGTATTTGAAATTTAAAAGATTTGAAATGGTTTGTTGGAAAACTGAATTGAATTGAAACTGATGGTTTGAAATGAATCAAATTGGAAATTTGAAAATTTGGGTTTAATTGAATAAATTTGTAAAATGTAAAGAATTAAAGGAATGTTCCACGATTTCAAATGTAGGATTTCGAAATGTTATGATTTTCAAAGTGTACTGATTTCAAGTATTTTAGTTTCGAAGGAGTTTAACTTTGGAAGTATTATGATTTTTGAAAGTGAATATATGTTTGAAATGGAAATGATATCGTATTGATTTGGGTATAGTTTTGAAATGAAAAAATAGTTTTGGTTTCGAAGTATAAACTATTTTGAAAGGAATATAGTATTGAAATGAAATGATTTGATTTTTGAAGTATAAACTATTTTGAAATGACCACGGCGTTATAATAAAGATTGGTTGTTAAAGAGACCGGGATCGGAAGTTGTCATAATCTCTGCCAACTACGAAAACCACTTTAACAACTGTGCACGCGGTGGAGATTCCAGAATGAAGTAGGATGGTGGCTGTTGGGTGTGTTTCGACCGGTCCTATACCACCGAACCAACCATCTCCCCCTACATAGCCAAACCAAGCTTCATCCACTCACCACCGGACCAAGCTACGTCCCCATCACCAAACCAAGGCTTTGCCGAACCAACGTTGCCAGGCCAGATAGCATCAGCCCAGGCCCACCAGCAGCTATATACATCCAAGACCCCTACCCCCAGCCTCACTCTATAAATAGAGGGCAAGGGTACAACAATGGCGGACAACTTTGAGAGCTCAAGCATGGACGGAACTTTCAAACAACTTTCATAACTTGTATACAAAGCTTTGTACTTGTGATTTGAAGAGAAAAAGGAGAATAACATATAAAGTGGACGTAGGCACGTTCTGGCTGAACCACTATAAATCTGTGTGTCTTTTACAGTTTACTCCATCTATTTTATATATTCGCATAAATCACCCAAATCGCTAAGAACCATATATAATCAACTAAATCATACGACTTGGAGGTGTTTGCCCATTTTTTTTGCAAACATTTTTGGTGCTTTCATTGGGAGATAGGAGCTTGGAGCTTCAGCTTCTCCCACTTAACCCTTTTCCTATCAGCATCACTCATTGCTAGGAAAACATGCCTCTCGGAGGTAAGAAAGATGCTAACAAAGGAAAAAACATCGCAACTGGCAGTATCCCAGATCAGTGATCAGAGACCAAGGCAATCATCCGGTTCCAACATAAAATATAAATCAGGCGAATCCGACAGCCCTTGCTACGGAACAACCAATTACAAGGGCGGATCTGGACAGGGTTGTGGATGAAGTAACTAACCGCTTCGCATCTCAACAAGAAGCCTTGGTGGATCAACTCATGTCACGCTTAAGGGATGTTGAAGAAACCAACCGCAACACTGAATCATGGGGTGAGTCCCGATCTGGAGGATCTGGGAGACGACAAAGGTCTTTCTTCTTCGAAGAGGCTAACAACAGAAACAACTATGGTAGGAGCCGAGCCCGGACTCAGCCCGAATTCCGACCCGAGGAAACACTTGGAACCGAACCCAATAGGGGAGGTACCAGGCAGGGGTCAGATGTAGCTGAGCCCGTCATGCTACCTGACCACGGAAACACTAATGGACGGGGCCGAGCTGGAGTCCCGCCCGAAGTTGGACCCGAGGAAGTGCTGAGAACAGAACCCAGCAGGGGAAGATCAAGGCAAGGGCCAACTGTAGTTGACCCCAGTGTCCCCCCGGAAGACCAGAGGCAGCTTTTGGAGAATGTTAGGAGTGATAGACGATACCATCCCAACAGGTCATCTGGACGGAATCAATCCCGCAGGGAAGAACCAAACTCATTTCTATCCGCTCCAAGTTCTGATGAAAGGATGGCGCGATTGTTCAGAGAGTGGGTCCAACGAGAACAAAGGGATCGAGGGATAGGCGCTAGGGTAACCAGCCCCTTCACCCGCAATATCGAAACTGCCATCACCCCCCGGGGATGGAAAATGCCAACAATGGAACCTTACAAAGGAACCTCTGACCTCGTTGTACACTTACAGAGATACACACAGCATATGCTCATGAGCGGAGCAATAGAGGAAGTGTTGTGTAAATGCTTTCCACTATTCTTGGCAGATCTAGCTACCTCCTGGTTCTGCCATCTGCCCCAAGGATCCATCAGCTCATGGGAAAGGTTGAAAGAAAAGTTCATCAGCCAGTTCTGCATTCATGTGGAACAACCCAAGGACGCTTATTCCCTATCAAATATCAAAAAGAAACCCAGAGAGATAGTGCAGCAATATCTAGCCCGATTCAACGCCGCAGCGGCCGCAGTCCAAGATGCCGACGAGAAACTTTTCCTAATGGCCCTCCGTAGTGGTGTACACCCGGATACTAAGTTTGCTAGGAGACTAACGAAAGAAAAGCCAGCTACCTTACCTGATTTCTTCTACGAAGCCGGGAAATATATGAGACTTGAAGACGCTGCCATTGAAAGGAAGACAGGGCAACAAACCAAGGCAGCTCATGGCAACACATCCGCAGTAGCAAAGGACGTTCGAAGAAATGACTACAGAGATAGTGCTGGGAGCAAGAAGGGGGAAAAGCGCTTATATAGGCCAGGACCGAGATTTGACTCTTACACTCCTTTAAATGAAAAAATTGAAAACATCTTCTTGGCCACCCAGGACGAAGTTAGATGCAAGCGCCCCCCGCACAAGAAGGAATCAGATAATGCAATTAAGTCATGAAAGTTCTGCCGATTCCACGAATCTCATGGGCATGACACCAATGAATGCCATCATCTCCGGGACATGATTGAAGAACACATTAGGAGGAAGAGACTAGAGCGCTATGTGAAAGGTCAGAACAGGACTTCAACTCCTATCTATGAAAACCCAGGGCTGCCCCTCCCGGAAGTAGGCGGAGGAAATCGCGACACCAGCGGCTCCAGTCAAGAGAAGATAGTAGTCCTTACCATATCAGGAGGACCACACATCGCCGACGGAAGCTGGGCAGAGATGGAGAGATACGGTAAGTCACTTAGAAATAATGAAGGCTACGTTAATTCTGTTACAGAAGAACGCCACCCGAGACGGAAAGAGAATGATGACATCACATTCAGTAGGCGTGATCTAGAGGGAAGGCAGTACCCTCACATGGATCCTATGGTCATCTCTGCCTGGTTCGGTCCAGCCATGGTTTTCCGAATTCTAGTAGACACTAGAAGCTCAGTAAATATCCTATTCAAGAATGCTTTCGACAAAATGAAGCTGTCAATGAAGGATGTGTCTCCCTGCAGCAAACCGCTACATAGTTTCACTAGAGATACAAAGATGCCCCTTGGGCAACTGGACCTCTTTGTAGAAATTTGAAGTCATCCCCATTCCGTTGTGCGAAAATAGACATTTGTGCTAATAGAGAACCACTCGGCCTACAACGCCTTTTTGGGAAGGCCAGCCTTGTCTGACTTCCAAATTGTCCTAGCCCCGTGGTGCCTGAAGATGAAATTTCCAACGGATAACGGAATAGGAGAAATAGAGGGAGATCAAGACGCCGCTCGAGATTGCTACGTGACTGAATTTCGCAATAACCGCAGGAAGGATAAAGGGAAGGACGCAGAGACTTCTCTCTGCAAGAAAAACTTGGAAGCATAGCAATTAAAGAAAGCCCCTCCTCTTTGATACACCAGTGATCCTTTCAACGAATTAGATCCCAGGGACAAGGAGGAGGAGGCTACCACCGAGCCTGTAGAGGCTATGGAATTTGTATCTGTAGACAAACGCAACCCAAGTAGACTGCTGAGAGTCGGGTCTCAGTTAAGAGCGGAATTGAAGGATCAACTCGTCGATTTCCTTCGCCACAACATGGATGTATTTGCATGGATGCACGCTGACATGACTGGAATCTCCCCAGACGTAGCATGCCACGTATTGAACATCGATCCCACCTAGGTGCTAGTAAAGCAGAAAAAGAGAAGCATGGGGGCAGAACGATCAGCAGCCCTCGAGGAAGAAGTAAAGAACCTACTTGCCAATAACTTCATACGATAAGCCATCTACCTATAATGGATCGCCAACCCGGTACTGTTAAAGAAGGCTAATGGGAAGTGGTAAACATGCATCGACTTCTCCAACCTAAATGACGCTTTCCCAAAGGACTGCTTCCCACTCCCCCGAATCGATCAACTCGTGGATAGCACAGCCGGACACGAACTCTTATCCTTTATGGACGCATACTAAGGATATAACAAGATCCCTATGCACGCCCTCGATCAAGACCCCACTAGTTTCATCACTGACCGGGGATTGTACTGCTACAGAGTAATGCCTTTTGGACTTAAAAACGCCGGAGCTACTTATCAGCGCCTCGTCAACAAGATGTTTGCGGAATTAATAGGACGAACTATGGAAGTTTATGTGGATGACATGCTGGTAAAATGGAGAAAAGCCAACGATCATATAAACCACTTGGACGAGATGTTTCAAGTACTTCGTCAATATGGAATGAAGTTGAATCCTCTAAAGTGCTCCTTCGGAGTATCGTCGGGAAAGTTCTTAGGAATCATCGTTCATGCTAGAGGGATTGAAGCAAACCCCAAACAAGTTCGAGCTTTGCAGGATATCAAAATACCATCCACTCGATGAGAGATGCAAAGCCTAAACGGGAAAGTTGCCGCCCTAAGCATGTTCATCTCTAAAGCAACCGAAAATGCATCCCTTTCTTTGAAGCTCTAAAGAAAGACAAAGGAAAGTTCGAATGGACTGACGAATGCTCGACAGCCTTCCTTAACCTAATCGAACACCTCCAGAAACCACCAGTACTCTCAACCCCAAATGATGGTGAGGAACTATACCTATACCTTGCTGTATCGTCCCTTGCTTTAAGCGCCGCTTTGGTGAGAGAAGAGAACCGCGCGCAGCGGCCCGTATACTTTGTAAGCAAAAGATTTCCAAGGCTAGAAGCCAGATACCCTAAACTTGAGAAGCTAGCATAATGTCTGCTAATCACATCACGGAAGCTACGACACTATTTCCAATCTCATTCCATCAGAGTTCTAACCGATCAACCGCTAAGGCAGGTACTCCATCGCCCCGACACTTCTGGGCGACTACTTAAGTGGTGCATTGAACTGAGTCAATATGATATCACATACCATCCTCGCACCGCCATCAAAGGATAAGCCATGGACGATTTTATTGCCGAATTCACTACCAACGAAGATAAGGATCAATCTGAAATAGCAAAAGATATCAAGTGGAATCTCTTTGTAGATGGAGCATCAAACGAACAGGGCTCGGGGGCAGGTATTGTGATAATCACCCCCAGGGGAAGGAAGCTGCACTGTGCCCTAAGGTTGGAATTCGCTGCCACCAACAACGATGTAGAATATGAAGCGGTAATAACAGGACTGGAACTTGCCTTAGAAATTGGAGTCAGTTCTTTATATCTCCATAGCGATTCTCAATTTATTGTAAATCAAATACTGGGAGAATTCCAGACTCGAGGAGAACGACTCACAGCATATCTAAAGAAGACCAAGCTGCTGCTCAATCAATTGGATCACTATTTAATCAAACACGTTCCTCGAGAGGAGAACCGAGAGGCCGACGAACTGGCAAAGCAATCTAGCATGAAGAACAGCACCATTTCTTGAACGGTAGCCATCTCAAAACAACTAGCCCCAAGTTTCGAACAAGAGGATCTGATAGCTGCAATCGAAGAAGAAACATGGATGACTCCTATCCGGAAATACTTGCAAGATGGCACACTACCCAACGAGCGTATTGAAGTCAGGAAAATCTTGAGGAGTGCTTCCCGCTACACAATACAAGAAGGCATCCTCTATCGGCGCGGCTTCTCTAACCCCTTATTAAGATGTGTCGCCGGAAGGGAAGCCAAAGAAATCTTATCCAACATCCATCAAGGAAGTTGCAGAGACCACACTGGAGGGCAGACTCTGGCAAAGAAAATATTTCGATATGGATATTTCTGGCACACCTTAAACAAAGACGCCTTGGACTTCGTCAAAAAATGCGAAAGATGTCAGAAATTTGCTAAAATCCCCCGACTACCAACCAATGAGATTACTCAGATGACCAGTCCTTGGCCCTTTGCGGTATGGGGAATTGATCTGATTGGCGAACTACCGATGAGCTGAGGCGGAGCCAAATATGCTATAGTGGCAGTCGACTATTTCACCAAATGGGTGGAAGCGGAACCTTTAAATAAAATATCTTCGGCAAAAGTTATTAACTTCTTGATCAAAAATGTTTTATGCAGGTACGGGGTTCCACTCAAAATCATATCGGACAATGGACTTCAAATTGACAGGGAGGAATTCACCGACTGGTGCCGAGAGCACGGAATTCACAAAAGCTTCTCATTTGTAGCTTATCCCCAAGCAAACGGACAAGTCGAAGCTGTCAACAAAATTCTTAAAACTCTAATCAAGAAGAAACTTGAAAAGTCAAAGGGCGCTTGGGTGGATGAACTTCCTACGGCGCTTTGGGCCTACCGCGCATCTTACAGAACATCAACAGGGCATACTCCTTTCTCTTTGTCATACGGATCGGAGGCCATGCTCCCAGTTGAAACTGTTCTCCCACCGTAGGATCCACTACAACCCAGAAGAGAGTGAAGAAATCCTACACATGTCTTTGGACCTAATTGAAGAAAGAAGAAATGATGCAGCACTTAAAGCGGCAGCTCACAAGCAAAAAGTGGCAGCACGATACAACTCCAAAGTCAAGCACCGCAACTTAGGAGAAGGAGATCTTGTTCTCAAACGGATCTTCCCGCTCCCCGGAGTGCTAGATCCTATCTGGGACGGACCCTATGTAATTCATAAAGATCTCCACAACGGAGCTTATATTTTGTCAACAGTGGACGGAGAGGTGTTCCAGAGGGCATGGAACATCCAACACCTTCGTCGATACTTTTCTTAACTTGTACTTCCCATATGAAGTGAATTAACAAAGAGAATCAGTGGACGTAGGCATTTTCGTGCCGAACCACTTTAAAAATCTTGCCTCTTTTTAACTTGTTCCTTTATATCTTGGCTGCTTGTTAAGCTTTATCCTTTTCTGTTGAACAAAATCCTGTATAACGACATTTCCATTCTGGACACTTCATGGCACAACCTCACCTGGACAAGACCCAACAGGTACTATACGAATCTATGCCTTCGTCAATAAGACACTTTTGCTCCAGCATCCCTCTGCTGCGGGTTAACTCATTGCTCGCGATGGCCCTCAAAGCCAACTGTAATGAGCTGATCATAAGCCACCTCGAAGGCCGACTATAGCCGAGGTAGCTCATTACGGCGTTCGGCTCGCCGGTGATTGTGAACCGATTATAAGCCCCAACATAAGGTGTGGCCAGCCAGGGGCAGTTCATAGTTGACGATCGACACCCAAGCTAGCCGGCCTCGGTAAATCGATTAATACCCACGATTACGGGCCATAATGGCCCGGGTAGTTACTGTGCGCGATCTCGGCTCCGATGTGTCTTAAGTACGGCTGTGGTAAAAAAGAAAACTCCCCACGGAGGCGTAAGATGGGTGACGAATGTCTCTTAGACCTACAACTAGGGAAAGTGACTACAAAACCCGTTTGCCACGAACTTAAGCATATCGAAGGCCTTCCGTGATTGGAAGTTTTACCATTTCTTATATTTCCATTTTATTTATAAATACTTTCCTTCTATCCTTTATAACGATCACTAAAGTACAGGACACAAAATGGGAAACACTCGCTGTGGAAATGAGAACTCACAACTGGTTACACTACAAGAAAACTGATTTTTTGTAGCGCCCAAAAACCGCCACTACGTATTTTTAGTGGCGTTTCGATAATCGTTACGAAAAAACATGCCACTAAAAATCCTCGAGTATTAGTTGCACTTTTTTAAACGCCACCAAATTTGTTTCTTTGATAGCGTTTTTATAACGCCATAAAATTTCTTTTTTGTAGCGCCTATTTGCCGCCACCGAAAAGGTTTTCTCCTCCATGATACTTTTTTATGGTGTTATCAAATTTTTTGTAGCGCCTGTTTAACGCCACCGAAAGGGCTTTCTCCTCCACATTACCTTTTCATGGCGTTATATACATTTTTTGTAGCGCTTAATAAACGCCAGCATAAGTGTACTTGAGTTTTAATCACTCTTTTGTAGCGCTTAATAAACGGCAGCATAAGTGTACTTGAGTTTTTAATCACTCTTTTGTAGCGACATTTTAACGCTACCAAAATAAATAATATCCAGAAGCGTTTGTTTCCCTCCACCTGCTACTCCAGATTTACCACTGATCCAGCATGCAATTATATAATAACAGAATACGCAAGCACATATACTTTTGAACACAGTATATTAAACAACTACAAAATACGTATACACATTGAAGATCCACAAGATACATAGACATTCATACATCCACATACATAGTTATCGACAAAAAGCTACCCGTACACAACCAAACTACCATAAGTGTCATAACCGTACATATACATCTGAAATAAACGTCTGAAATAACCGAAGTACCGAGCAAAACTTGAACCACCATAAAAACCTGAACTACCTGTCATTGCTGATGTCTTCAAAACCTGAACTACCTGTAAACAAAGAACGGAACAAAAGAGTGAGAAAACAAAACTTGAACTTAAAACTGCATCACTAACATTCCACCACAATCCATACATAACTCCTCACCATCGATTATACTAAAGTAATATCTGAATAAATATACAGACATATGTATTTTAAAAATATAAATTACTAAGACTTGCATAGATAAATAGGGATGTACCTACGCATAAAAGAAATGAAATCAATTCTACAAAATGAACAAGATATGATATAGTAAGAGTATTGTAACAGCGTAACGGTCAATTAAACAAGTCTAAAACACCAAAAAGCACAATAATACACCCCATGCACGTGAGATACACAACAACAAAACTGAAACTCAAATTATGAAGACAACACACAAACACACACAACATCCATTCAATATAAACATAATAGTTGTTACAATACATAACACTATATATATAGACACACAGACAAAAATGCACTCACGCATAAACATTAGCATTTGAATGCACACACAAAACACAATGCAGAACACACATTGCTTAATCATGGTTACATGGCCATAAATGATAGTTAACCGCTTAAGACAAGGTTTATATATATAAAAAATTAATTAGTGAATAATAGGGCACATCCAACACTTCTAGTTATAACTAGGAATTTACTTGCTATAAGTTTCTCGCTACTTTATGCTAATATACCGTAATAAAATTATTCGTGCTAGATACTGTGTTAAAATTATCATCTGTTTACTCAGTAGTATGATATTGAGTAAACAGATGATAATTTTAACACAATCTCACTCACACACACACAGTTGGGTAAGCACACATCCTCATAAACACACTAGCGCATAAGAAACCTAGTAACGCGATAGATGGACTTGTGCCAGAAAAGCCTAAGAGTGTCTTAATGAACATGCTCAAATATCAGAATTATAATAATTTCTTGGATTTTATTTTTAATTTAGAAAATGACAATAATAGGTTTTAATTAATTTTAGAAGAAGAATGAGTGAATCCTGTTAAAGTGAATATGCGTGAGATAATTTATATGATAGAGAAAGTTCTTAAGTAGATATAATATTGCATCACTAACATTCCACCACAATCCATACATAACTCCTCGCCAATCACAATCATTCAATCACAATTCGAATATAACACCCCTACTTATGTACTTTTATCAGTTTACCAAAAATCTATGTGCACTTTAGCTGCTAGCATTCCTAACGTATATATAAAAAAGATTATATACCTTTCATTTTGACTTAATAATGATTTTTTCCATTGGCCAAGCTATGGGAACGCCAAAGCAATCATCCATGCACGTCAGACTCGATGTTGGTCTCCATATCTCTGCATCTGGAACTATCACCAGTTCAATCCAAACTTTTACAGCATTACGTCCCAGTGGACGACAATGGACCATCGTTATCGGATCACTTGATGCAATACTTCCTTCCGCCACTACGTCTGCTCCACCCAAATCGATCAACTGGCATTTGGCATCCTTTTGCATGGTTGCAATTCGCTGAAAGAAAAGAGATTATTATGCACAATGTATACATGCACATTAAATAAACTTTCATACACATATAACTTCTTCAAAGTTGAAAATTAATACTTACATGTTGCGATTTATTCACGACCATATGTGCGGATTTCATGGGAGAATTCACAACATTTTCAGTATCATCACGACTCTCATCTAGTTTTTCTTGATCAGCTTCTACTTTTGATCTTGGCCATGCTATTTTCATACCAACTGCGTCTCCAATGCACGACATATCAGATGTGGGTCGCCACAAATAAGCATCTTTATTTACTACTTTGTCCACCCAAATCACAACAGCAGACGGACCGAGTGGAATACCATTAACAGTATATTTTGGATCAGTGGCGTGGATTCTTCCTTCGGCAATTACACCTTCACCCTCAGTCCAACCGTAAATGTTGCAAGTGTCTTCGATGATGCTGGTACTCTAAAAATGAGAAGTGAAATTCAAGACTTTAGTATGCTATACAAAAACAACGAATATGTGTTAAATTTTTATTCAGATGGGGGGTGTGCTCGCTGCATTTTAGACGTCAATAAGCTCGCAGCATATTACACCAATATACTTAATGTGAAAAAAATTACCGTACTGGCTGCACTACAGTTCAACCGTGTTCGCAGCGGGACCTTGATGCAAACTGATGGCCAAGCAACTATCTTATTCTTAGCGTCTGCTAAGACTGCCATTTCAGGTGTAGGCCTCCATAAATAAGTATCTGCTTTATCCACTGAATCTATAACAACGCTCCCGGCATTTGGTCCCAGACGAATGCCATTGACAACGTCATCTGGGTCCATGGACAACAGCCTCCTATGGGCAACAACTCCAGAGGTTCCATCCCAATTCAACAGCAAACATACTTCGTCGTCGCTCTATAATTAATCAACCGAAAATTAAATCAATTACTGGATTAAAAAATTAAAATATAAATTTCATTTATTGAGTAATATAAATATTATTTTTACCGAATCAGGTGAGTTCCTTCTCGAACTTTCTTTACCCTGCAGCGAAGCACGAATATAAATTAATATTTTACAAATATAAATTAATTTCCAAAAATTTACCTTCTGGTCCATCAGAGTCTGTATCATTCCCTTCAATTCTGCTATTTCCTCTCAACACCGAGACACTTGTTTATCTTTGGACTGGGCCAAAGCTAGCTTGGTTAAAGTGCAACCCCTACCCAATGCCCTTAACCGTCCCGGTTTATCTTGTCCCAGTACATGTACAAGAGCATCTTTTCCAATATCAGTCTGTGACGAGCCGAATTGGGATAGGCTACCATATTTTTTGATCTCCTCCTATATAAATAAATACACATAGATAATGTACAATGGTAAAAATATCATAGTTTCAAAAAAAAATATACCAATAAAATTAAAAACAATTTTACAATAGCATTCCTAGCTTCCATGTTCACTGGTTCACCAGTTTTTTTAATGTGAGATCTAATCCACACATCAGCTCTACACTTACTTTTTTCTTAAAGTAGAATAACATTAAATTAATAAACTGACAGGTATAAAATAATGTTAAATAATGCTATAGTTAATTAACTTACCATGTCTTCGGTCTTTCTAGCCATTCCCCTACGACCGGTTGTATGCGGAATTTGAGTGTACCTAAGGGCTGAATATTTCTCACTTTTTTGCTGAAAATGTTGAAAGATGCTAGAATTTAACAACCAAAATCATAAAAAGAAAAACTATCTAATATTTATAATGCAGGGTAAATATGTATGGCGAGGATTGCAATTTATTTGAAAATCAATTCATCATGGTCATATACTTATTTGGTATTATTAATGCTGGATAACTCAGTGACATATACAACATTCCATATCTACTAATAATATTTAAAGATTGAACTAACTTGCAAAGTGTTTTTTTTACTTCATTTAAAATGTTCCTGTGCTTGTCATAACGCATTTGTATTTTGTACTATCATAGGTTCCTGCAGCTAATACCTAAACAGGAACCCTCAGCATCCACCAACACTTGGAATTCACTTCTAAAGAAATTTATCGGTTGCTAACTATGTAGATGGATTTGCAGAAACATGCCAGACGAGTTCGGTAGGAATGATTTACCTTAAACTCCGGACTTGTTTTCGCCTTCACAAACTTCCTCCAATCGGTTATGCTTTTTATGTTCGTAGGTTTCATTTTAAGTCTTTCCTCATCGTTATCCGCTTTTTGCAAATTTCGAACCAATTCGCTTTTTGACGATCTCCAAAGTACTCCCATTTGTTGAAATATAGGTTTTCTTTGTCATTCCTGTTCCAGTTTAAATCTAATCTGCAACAATACATCAAAACATGATATTAGTAAAATTTATTTAATTTAAATACGACAGATTTAATTAAATCTGAAAGGTTTTCTGAAGTTATTAGAGGGCAATTTCAATTTATAATTGGCAAGAACTATTTTTCAATTTATCCAGAAGTTATTAGATGGCAATTTCAATTTATAATTGGCAAGACCATGCAATATTAGAAGTCATTTTCAAAACATATTAGAGTCAGAATGTTAAATAATAGATGCCTGCTTCGTACCAGAACCGACTGCCACAAAACTTCTTTTAACTCATCACTAATATTCCCCCAATCATCAATGGTGTATGGAACCTGCTCCCGCACAAGCGGTCCAAGAAAAGAGGATAAATATACCGACCCTTGCCCTACTGGTATACCTAGATCATTGAACTCAACTTCAATTCGATCCTGACTGCATGACGGGAGTCTTTTTGCTTTTGCTGGACCTCTACCGCCTCTTTTCCGCAATGTACTTCCGATATCAGCTTCACTTTGTTTCCCAATTTCCAGCTCGACATCAGCAGTTTGTTCAGGACGGGTTTCATTTTCTGAGCGGAGTCCTTCATTTGGGTCAGAGGGGATATCATCTAGTGGTTGTTCGTCTTCTTCATTGTGAATAGTGGCTTGCTTCTTAGCATTGTCTGGTTGTTCTTCTATTTCATTTATACTAGCTGGAACTTTACGTTTTCGTTTTGACTGTTTGTTCTTACCTTTAACTGCTTGTTCTTCAGCCTTTCTCTGCAAGCGGGTACGTACAGATGTTGTAGACATATTTTTCTGCAAGTGACAGAAAACACAGTATAAACCAAAAAGCACATGTAAACAATAAGCAGCGATAAATATTAACAAACAACACTTAAATATTATCAACATGTAGCTGAAAAGAGATGTGGCAGTTTGCAAACCAAACAAGCAGGCCTAAAAGCCTTGAGATGATGAACAGATTTGTAATTTTATGAGAAAATGTACATGTAATGCAAACAGAATTGATAAGAACACTACTCATTATCAAGCAATATATGCAAACAGAATTGATAAGAACATATAATGCTTTGTCTCTGGAAGTATACAAAGATCAAAACACAAAGAACAAAAATTGAATGGTACATGCATTTGCAATGGATTAGAAAATTAAATGGTGCAAACTAACAGCCATTCGCAACATTAAAAAAAAAACCAAAGCATTAGTGCAACAAATGAACAACAATCACTAAAGAAAATCAATACAAGTTCAATGAAATTTCCAAATAGCCCGGATTTAATATATATGTTCAACCATCACTAAAGCAAATGAACAACTATGCTCAAGTAGAACATATAATCTACTCAATTATGCCCTCGCAATCCTCTCTAACATAGCAAACATCTTCATCATCCGCTTCAGTTATTTCATCTTCCACCACTTGAATATCTTCCTCGATGCAATCGTGCTCCTCTATATCATTAAAACTTCTTGATGGTGCTTTCATTACAACGTACCAATTAGAAACATCGTTCTCTCTTGAATAAAATACTTTTTTTGCTTGAGATGCAAGTATGTATGGGTCTCGTGAAAATGATGCTTGATGTAAATTAACAAGAGTGAACCCATCATCATCAACTTTTACTCCATTTCCTTTATACGTCCAACGACACTTGAAAACTGGAATATAAAACAAATGATAATCTAATAAAATTATATCTGTCAATATTCCATAATAAGTGACCACATCAACCACTTGGGATATATCTTTAGCACTTGCTCTACACATAGTAGTTGCATCAAAAGTCACCCCACAATTCTGAGTTTCTCTCCCTAAATCTTTTACATGAAAACGTTGCTCGTTGATGATATATCCTTTGAAAGACATGGCATCATCCTTCGGACCATAAGCAATCCATTTTAACATGTCATTATGATCCTTGGAGGTAATAGGTATCTACAACAAATTTCATTTAGCATGTAAATTTATATAGTAATTTTGATAGTTGAATGAGAATATATTTGAAATCTAACTAACCTTCCTTTTAATCCAATCGACAAAACTTTTTGTATGTGTTCCCAAAGTAAGGTCGCATTTTTTGTCATGCGTCGGTTTGAATTTTCTAAGTCCTCCAAATGCAAACTAGTATTGAACAATTGATTATAAGTTATATATATCATTGCGAACACATCAAAATATTTAAAACAATATAACATAAACTTACTCTATAAACGGTTCCAACACGGCCATATTCATTAACACAGCTAAATGAGTACTTTCTTTCTCATTAACTGGCAATTTTATTGTCTTCGATACTGAAATTGGATGTCCCTCTAATATTCTACTACTTTCATAATCTTCATTTCGAGCTCCTTTCTCCTCTATATGTCCTGATTTCTTTAAAAATTCATTGAAAAACAACATGCATTCTGTTGCAAGATACGATTCTGCAATACATCCCTCTGGTCGTGCATAGTTTCTGACATAATCTTTGAGTGTCTTCATATATCTTTCGAATGGGTACATCCATCGAAAATGAATAGGTCCACACATTTGTGCTTCTTTTCCATGATGAATGGATAAGTGTATCATTATATCAAAGAAAGATGGTGGAAAAAAAATTTCAAGCTCACATAAAACGTCAATAATTTCAACATTGATTTGTTCTACCTTCTCTCTCAAGAACACGTTGACATAATTTGTTGAAAAAAGAACATAAGCAAATTATCGCTTTTCTTGCCTTCTTTGCCATGAACCCTCTCGATGCTACTGGCAATAAATGTTGCATTAATACATGGTAATCATGTGACTTCAATCCACTAATTTTGCAATCCGACAACGAAATTCGATTTTTTAAATTTGAACAGTAGCCATCCGGTCCTTTGAAATCATACAGTCTTTTGCAAAATATTTTTCTCTCGGATTTTGACAACATATATGGAGCCGGTGGAAGAATGTTTTATTCCCACGAGGTTGTGTATGAAGCTCACTTCGAATTCCCCAATCCTCTAAATCCTTTCTACAGTTGGTTCCATCTTTGGATTTATTTCCATGCAACATTGTGCCCAATAGGCTTTCACCAATGTTCTTCTCCACATGCATCACATCTAAATTGTGATGTAATGGAAGTTCCTATGAAAACCAAAACAATAATGCATTATTGGGTTTTTATTATATTCAAACAATGAAAAATAAATAAATTAACCACTAACCTCCCAATAAGGCAAATCAAAGAAAATTGATCGTTTTTTCCACCTTGATAGCTCTACTTCTGTAGAACTGTTAGTATCATCATATTCATCTTCTTTATCATAGACATGCTTTATCTTCTTACTTTTCTCCTCTATTCCTTTTCCAAAATCATTTGGATAATCCTTCAATAATGCATAGATGTTTCTCCCAGAAAGCATTCTAGGAGCACCATCTGTCTCTATGGTATTATCAAACAATGCCTTTTGTTTCCTCCGTGAATCTGAAGGAGGTAGAAATCTTCTATGACCCATGTAGGAGAACTTTCGACTATGTTTCAACCAACGAGAATGGGTATTGACACCACATAATGGGCAAGCTTTTTGCCCTTTCACACGCCATCCAGCCAGATTTCCATAAGCCGGAAAATCATTAATAGTCCATAACAAAATTGCATTCAGTTTAAATAAAGGTTTACTAAATGCATCATAAGCAGTAACTCCATTAGACCACAAGTGACGCAAGTCTTCCACCAAAGGCGCCAAATATACATCAATATCATTCCCGGGTTGCTTCGGGCCTGGAATAAGTAAAGTTAACATAATATTTTCTTTCTTCATACACAACATAGGCGAGGGATTGTATGTCACAAGCATTACCGGCCGGCAACTATATTTCGAACTCAACATGGAAAATGGATTGAATCCATCTGTAGCAAGACCAAGCCTAAGATTGCGTGGATCAGACGAAAAAGATTTATACTTTTCATCCACCATTTTCCATGTCATAGAATCCACGGGATGACGCATTTTTCCATCGTTACTTTTATTATTAAAATGCAATCTTAATTCTTCAGCCATCTTTTGAGATCTATACATTCGTCTAAACCTCGGAATAATTGGGAAATATCTCAATACTTTAACTGGAACACCTTGTATAACCTCTTCAATATCTTGATTTTTCTTCCATCTTGAGGAACCACATTTTGGACAACTTTCTAAATTTTCGTATTCTTTTCTGAAAAGGCAACAATCATTCTCACAAGCATGTATCTTTTCAAAACCCATGTCGAATGCTTTAAGAAATTTCTTGACTTCATATAAGGTTTTGGGAAGCACGTTATCCTTCGGCAGAAATAGATGTTGCACAGCTAAAAGCTTATCAAAACCACTATCGGACAAGCCAGTCTCGCATTTAAGATTATACAAGACGGCAATGGCAGATAATTTTGTGTGATCTGTGCAACCAGGATATAATGGAGTTTCTGCATCTTCCAAGTTCTTGACTAACTCATCCTCTTTTCTTCGAGAATCAACATCGTCTTTATCATCATCAAAAAAATCTTGATTCAAAAAATCTTCATCTTCATAGTGAATCATCTTGAATAGTTCATATACGTCAAACGTATTTGTTTTATTTTCTACATTTATCTCTTCACCATGGTTAAACCATACACCGTCAATGTATTTAGGATCCATTCCTTTTATAACTAAATATTCAATGATGATTTGGTCATCATGACGACTAAGATTCCGACAATCCTTGCAAGGGCATAAAAATTTTTCTACACTTCTTACATTCCTCTTTGCAGCATGCACGAAATTCATTGCTCCTTGTCGGTATTCTATACTAGTTCTATGAAAAAAGTAAAAAAAAAGTGAGCTTTAGTATTAGATTATATGTTCTAATTCTCAAAATACATATTAAGTTAATCATGGTTTTATCACCTGTTTAAAAAAACCCAGCCTTTTTCCATTATCGACATTTGAAGGCAAATAAGTTTCCAATCTTTGACGTATAAATTGGTTATCTGTTGTAATCAAAAAAATAAGTAGACGTTGAAGTACAAATACTTGTAGCACTACTGCATATAACCATGGTGGTTTAGTAGACAAAGGCAAAGAATACTTTTCCAAAAATATAAATTTTACACTTATATTTTGCATTTAACCTCAGATTTACATGTATTTATAATTAATCCATGCATAACACCACACTCCTACCCACACATAACTGACCAAGTCACAACCCTCCAAACTGCTGCATAACAGTTACAGCTATCTGCCCCTCCTTTGTCAATCCATCCACAAACGCTCCACTTCAACAAACAACATTCCAGTCACTCCACTTCAACAAAACTTTTGCAAATCTCTGCACTTCACCATTACACACAGACCACTGACCAAACTTCCTCCCACCTATCACGAACAAACGTCGGTGCATTTCCGCTGCCACACATTGCTGCAACTTTCAAAAAACGCAGCAACCTCTCATCACCATACTACTCAATCCTCCTATTTTACCACTTCTCACAACATTTTTTAATTCAACCACTTCCATAAATATACTTCAACACTGCAATCACTCCCCCACTCCACTATTAAACAATTCATTCACTCCTCACAACAACACAGTTTCATACCAGCCTATAACAATACCCACTTTCATCTCATACACACCACATTCATTCATATCACCAAAGACAATATCCACTTGCCTACATTCCTGTAGCCTGCTTCAATAACCATTCTACAACCTACTGACTACTGCACTGATACAACCAACCGCACCATATTCACACACTACAACAGTGACCACTCCAACTACAAACCCCAAGCAACCACAGACCATCCTCCTTCCCATTTCTCCAACCTGTTCGCAACCGCACTTCATACTACAACTCAACAAAACATCAACAACCCAGCCTCCGCAGCAAACTACCAGGGACTCACGCAACATTCATCAACTTGCCCTCTGACATTCTACCACTCCTTACGAACACATACTCACATCCTTCCCCCAGCCTCGCCCACTCTTATCAAACCAACAGTCAACTTCACCGCCTCCTCTTCACTACCTCACATCCACACAACTGACATATTTCCAGTGCCTGCCACTCCACAAAAGACTATTTATGCTCCAACATTTACCACTCTCAACCATCGAGCCAGCCAATACCCAATCGCAAACAAACCCACGACCTCCATCAATGCTACTTAAACCCACCAAATTCCCGAAAGACGCAATCTCAACCTCCTCTCAGCAAGCAACCATTGATTCACTAACCACTTCAACAGAACATTCATATACTCAAAGAAATCAAAGCAGATATCCCAACAGATCATTGCAATTAGGGTTAAATCAACGATTTCAGTAATAGTTTAGGAAAAAATAAGAAAATAAGATGCATTCAAATTCATATAAAAGCCAAATAGAATCACAAAGTCGATTTAACAGATTCATACCTAAATATACCTAATCGATTTAAAAGATTCATACCTAATTATACCTAGATCTGCTGGTTGCCGCGACTCGATGTTGAGTAAGGGGGAAACAACGGAGTTGACGATGATACTTGAGTGCGATGAAAATTTAACACGATTAAAAGGGGAAAAAAATTTTCTGAAGAAGAAAGCAAATTAGGGACGAGAATTTTGTTAAGTACGAGAGTAAAATGATAGGTTACGTTTATTTAGTTTGCGCGAACTCTTTTTTTTTAGAAGCGGGAAACGTGAATTATTTTTTGCCACGTTTATATTATTTGGTAATCTATTTTTTGTTGCATTTACAATAAAACGCCACCATTTTTGCAACTATAAATGGTTTTTCTTGTAGTGATAACAGGTTACTCAGCTGCATTCCATCCTCAGTAACACAAGACATTCAAAGCTACCGTCTACAACTAAAACATGAAGGGCGGTACTTCCTTTTCTTGTACATAAACATGTAGCTATAGCCTATTCACACATCACACTAACATTGTGAGACATGAAATTATATTTTAAGCAAGAGCTTAGCATCAAACACGATTAAAGCACATGCATATACACAGCTATATTTCTTATGCAACACATCAAAATAATGACAGCATTCAAATACGACAGAATCAACTTATGTTATGAAATTATATAAGAATAAAATCGTTCGCTACAACGGCATAATTACATAATTACAACCTGAAAGTACATTAATGTTTTAGACTAGTATATTCAGGAATGCCAAGTAAAAAAAAAGAGGGTAGTCAGCTGCAGCAGGGCTGCGCCTCTATCCTGCTAGCCCCCCGGGATCTACTTGACCACAAGATCAGAACTCCCAGCATGCTAGCCGGAGGCCCCACCTGTCCGATTTAGGAGAAGAATCCATCAGATAAATGATACGCAATCAAGTTAAGAAAAGATTGAGAGGGAAGACTTACCAGCATCTGCTCCCTGATCATCATCCCTCAACTGCACACCCACTTCCTCGGCGGTAAGCAGCCGCATGCCCTCCTTCACTTCCACTTTCTCCTCCTCAGTAAACTGGGCCGTGACCACATCCATCCTGAAAGCTACACCACCCTCCTTATCCGCCTCAGCCTTGGCATCCTCCAAAGCCCGGAGATATATCTTAGCCATGACCCGGGGATAATCGTCCATCCAGGATAGGTTGCCTCGCTTCCAAGTACGAAAGTACATGTCCTGGAGCATCTCGTCCATCATCCCCTCGTTCTCCTCAAACTTCCTCATTCGGGCCTCGGAAGCCGACAGCCTTACGACGGCAGCATCTCTCTCCAATCGGTATCTCGAGCAGTCAGCCTGAAGGGATTTCCGCATTGCCTCCATCTCCTCCTTCAGCTTGGCATGAGTAAGCTCTAGCAAGCTCTGCGGCATCAAGCCTCCCAGATAACTCCTCTCTCTTTTCAAGATCTGCTTTTTGAACCTCATCCACCATGGCAATGGCCATATCGATTCATTCCTTGCAGGTGGCCTACATTTTACGCAGCTCGGCTCTGCTAGCCTCTTCCATAGTTTTCTTTAGCCATCTAGAGGCCGCCTCATGTTGGGAGATCTGAATGGCCTGATCGGCAAGCTGTTTGGCCTGATCGGAAACTATTAGCCGCAATCAAATGTTAGCACTTCCGATCTCCTCTCCAGCCTTGACCAGTCGGCATGATGCGCCATCAGCCTCCTGGTCTCCTCAGCTACCCGATCGATGTTCGCCTTGGCCTCATCCCCCATAGTCACAATCCGATTGGTCAATATGTCGAGATCCAAAGACTTAGCCTCATCAAGCACCCTTACCATAGGATTGCGGGGTAGGAGGTGCTCACCGGTAACCTCATCAAAGGAAATATCACGGAGGTTCGAGTCCAGATCTAGATGACCCGCAAATGGGTTACGAGCCAAGCCGGGACGATCAACATGAGTAACGGTAGGATTCTCTGATGGATGTAGAGATGGTATGAACTCAGTATCCTCCCTCGTAATATCATGAATAGGCTGGGCTGGGGGCTGAGGTCCAAGCGAAGGTTCGAACATGGAACGCCTCCTCTTTCTCTTCTGAATATCCTCTTCGATGACCCCGAGAAGAGGACGGTAGCCGACTACACCCCCAGAACGATCAGTCGAGTGCTTCGGTTTAGCAGAAGCTTTGAGGAGTTCGAACTATTCGAGGCGGTGCCGAATGTCTGATGTCTTGGCCGCCTTACCCATTCTTGAAACGAAAACCAAGTATTACAAGCATGCATGAGACTATAATCCAAGAAACATGTGAAGTTAGAAAAGGAGTCAAGAATTCACCTTGAACCGCCGGAGTTGCCCTAGCTGAAATACTCTCAGAAGATAGACTGGCACCAGTCCCGGCCTTATCAGACTTCTTCGATTTCTCCACCAAGTCCGGCCCTTCCTCCAACCCCTCAAAGGCTTGGCGGAAGCATCATCTGTCCACTCTTGAATCTCACCCGCTTGCCCATAGGTCAAGGCACCAACGCCACTACCACTCTAACCTTCGCCACCGTTACCACCATCACCTTCTCCATCACCTCCGCTCTCCTCCTCGCCTCTTTCCACCTCTCCACTTTCCTCCTCCGGAACATCTGGGCATGTGCAGGAAGAAGGTCCATCAGATTTCTTAAGCTTCTTTTCCCCGATGACTAGAGGTATCGAGAAGGGTCTCCTCTTGCTACTCTTTGTCGTGGCCACTCCTTTGGCTTTGGCAGCCCTTTCCTCAGCCGTATCCCTCTGCTTGACCACAGACTGATGTGGTAGAATCAAGTTGTGTTCCAGGAAAGTGGCATTCCTGATTAGGTAAGAAGCTGACCTATCCCTTCCCGAAATGGCCTCTATCTCCGCGGCCATCTGAACTAGGTGATCATTCTCCATGACCGCAAAGCCACCTGTCACTAGCAAGAAATAAAAACACATAAGAAAAAGCATCTCAGTCAGAATGGAAATTATAAATAAGCCTCAACTCACAGCCAGAGGTGAAGGGTGGATAGAAACGGTGTCATCCTGGATGAAGAACCATTCCTTTATAAACATGGTGAACTTTGAATACAAGTCCAGGACTGGCTTGAAGGAAACAGCCGATTCCAAGCTGATGTATGGAGACCCCTTCTTGTAACCCCTCAAGTTATGTAGATATCGAATTTCCTGGTTAGAAGGGGGCGCCCGTACTTTCTCTGGAAAATCACGAATAAGCACACCAAGATATCGTAGGAGTTGGGCTGAAGCTGGAAGGGGGCCACCTTCAAATAAGTAACGAAGCTAATTATCCATGCATTGATTGGAGGAATGGCCTCACACATTCAGTGGTACCTACTATAAGCAAAGTATCCTTCAGGGGGATTATATGGCATGACCCTCTTCTCTGGCAGTAGCATACGTGCTCTATCAATCCCAAAGGAACGGGAGATAACATCAAGCTGCTCCTCTCTGAGAGAACTCGGAAAGCAATCAGGAGAATAGTTCAGAAGCTCTTGAGGACCATATTCGTCCACTAGTGATCTCGGGGTGGGTCCCTATCGTCCCGGTCCTGGCTGGGCTGGGGGCACCACAGGGGACTCTCTTCTGTCAGTAGATTTTCTCTTTTCTGATCGAGTTTCCACTTTATGAGACATTTATCTGCAACACAAGAAAATATATAGTTAAAATGGAAGGTATAAACATGCAAGTATATGTAGTCCGGAACTTCACTCGTAATTTAAAACATAAAAGTTCAAGTATATAAGGTTCATTCGGCGCTCAAAACCCCAAGTCTCGTTCGGCAATTCAAAAATGAGAATTCATTCGGTATTCGAACCCCATGTTTCATTCGGTAGAACATCATAAGAACTCATTCGGTAGAAGAAAACTCACCTGGTCCGGTAAGATGGGTTTGATTCGACACTTGGTTGATTCGGTATTTGATTAATTCGGCGCTTGGTTGATTCGGCACTTGGTTGATCCGGTACTCGATTGATTCGGCTATCTCAAAGAATAACGAAGGCCTAACACCCCTACTTATAGACAAGCGCAGGATGACTGGACCGGTTGATTCGGCACACATGACCGGAGAAAAACATCCAAGTTAAAACAAAGTACGCCATCTGCATACACATGCCCTACTTTGGGGGGTAAGTGTTGGGTGTGTTTCGACCGGTCCTATACCACCGAACCAACCATAACCCCTACATAGCCGAACCAAGCTTCATCCACTCACCACCGGACCAAGCTACGTCCCCATCACCGAACCAAGGCTTTGCCGAACCAATGTTGCCAGGCCAGATAGCATCAGCCCAGGCCCATAGCAGCTATATACATCCAAGACCCCTACTCCCAGCCTCACTCTATAAATAGAGGGATAGGGGTACAACAATGGCGGACAGGTTTGAGAGCTCAAGCACGGACGGAACTTTCAAACAACTTTCATACACTTGTATACAAAGCTTTGTACTTGTAATTTGAAGAGAAAAAGGAGAATAACATATACAGTGGACGTAGGCACGTTTTGGCCGAACCACTATAAATCTGTTTGTCTTTTACAGTTTAGTCCATCTATTTTATATATTCGCATAAATCACCCAAATCGCTAAGAACCATATATAATCAACTAAATCATACGACTTGGAGGTGTTTGCCTATTTTTTGTGCAAACAGCGGCGACAATCCTATTAAGGTATGAACGTCGACCCGACTCCCGTGAGTTGGCATAAGGTGGCTAAAATAGGAGCAATCTCGGGCCAAGTGA
Organism: Allium cepa; assembly: GCA_030765085.1. Lineage (NCBI taxonomy): Eukaryota > Viridiplantae > Streptophyta > Magnoliopsida > Asparagales > Amaryllidaceae > Allium > Allium cepa. Next base: position 196,871,776 of record CM060939.1, on the reverse strand, counting down.
GGTCATTCCTCCTATCAGACACATTTCTTCGATGTTATACTCTTACTTGTGGTTGATTTGATGGCCATCCTCCGATTTTGATTGGGAGTGTGTTCTGAGGTGTGCGTAGTGGCTGCTACGTTACCACCGGCCCGTGTGCTTAATTGGTATATCTACCCTGGCATTGCCTTGTGTGTCGTGTCATCTACCATAGCGAGCTTTACTACGAGTTTGTTTTTCTCCCGTAGTCCATGGAGTATTTAGGGTAGCCTCCCGATCTGGAGGTACGCTGATACTGGATGGACTACTGGGACTATTACGTGTTAAAGGGAATATTGGGTCACTCCTTCTATTTTAAAGTAAGTTTATTTTACTGTAGACATTATTATAATAGCGCAATATTACTACATAGTAAATAGTTTAACGGATGCTTAGAGGATGGGCAGTCCCAAGCATCCTTTAAGTTACTGATGCATTTTTGTTGCTGTTCACTTGAGTTGATTTATAGTTCATAAGTATTTATGTCCTGACTCGAGTGTTTTGTGTTTTGCTTTACGCTCGAGTCTGACTCAGTGATTCAGCATTCAAAACTCACCTTCGGATTTGGAGCTTTTCTTGAAGATCCATCCATCTATTTTGCTTTCAGTATCTAGTGATTCCAGTGATTTATTCTGATTTGTACCTGATATATCTTGTTACTCTTCTGTTGTATCCTGTTTAACTCTGATGTATCTTAAATATATAGTAGCTTCATGAACTACTATCTCTTTTACTTCCGCTGCATTATTAAATACTCTGTGTTTGTGATATGTGATTATTTATTTACTGTATATTCTAAGATTTGCCAAATTTTATTTTCAACGCGGTATTTCGGGCAATTCAAGTCCGACATGTGCGGATGCGAATGGTTGAAAATATCGGGTCGTTATACTTTTAATCTTATATTTGAAATAAAAGTCTATAACTTTACATAAATGACCACTTATGAATTCTAAAACAAAAGAATTTTTTTACTTTTTTTGACTAAAACAAGTATAATTAAATCATTTTAGAAATTAATTATGCAACATTGGAAATTAATTTTACTATATTAAACAACCAACAAATATAGTTTATTAAAATTTATGTATACAGAAGAAATTTATATAGACCGTTAGAACATAATAAAATATTTTCACATTCCTTTTTTTGACCAAAAAAATATCGAACAACTTGGGCAAATACAAATTTATTGTATGATAAATCGGATCTGACTATACAAAATAGACACAATAAAACTGATAAAGGATATGAAGTTAACCATAATAAACATATTGTCAATGGATATGTAAATAATAAGAGATTCAAATTAAATCCACATAATAATCATATAATTAAATGAGATGAACAAAAGGGGATCTAAGTTATATTACACGATGAATACACAAGATAAAAGAGATATAATATGAATAAATCTAAACCTCTTAAACATGATGAGATAGTAGATATATCATATGAATTAATCTGGACCATTTCAACATGATGAGTATAAAAATAAATGAAATTAGAATTATCAAAAATAAAGCCAACGATTTGCATCTTGAATGATGAATCAAATATCCTAGATTCATAAATCAGCCTCCAGAAGTTGTAAAGATCAAGAGGAATAAACCAATTTTCATAATTGATTTTATTTGTTGTTTGATTTTAAAAACAATTGAAGCCATGGAAGATTTCATATTTTCAGCCATAGAGAAGAGATAACCAGAAAAGTTACAGAAAGAAGAATGAAAAAATTGAGAAACTCAATTGTACGTACATAATGAATTAAGAATATGTTTTATATGAAAGAAGGAAACATTTTCCATTCTTTAATCAAAACTTCTCTGACTAGTTCTCTTTATTAATGTTCTCTTTCACTTCTATTTTTTACATGGTATGGTTGAAAATTTTGTGCCATCAAATGACATAAGATTGCATAAATTAACGCATGTAATTATCTTTTATTTAATTACAATGATATCATATATCAATGCGCACAAATATAACTTTTATAAATGAATTCAAACAATTACAAATAACTCCCAAACATCAAATAAAATAAATAATAATTAATATTTCTCAAATACTAATTAATATTTACAACTTTTTATAAATTAATTAAGTAATGTGGTTTTTCGAAGATTTCCTCATTACGGTTGTGCGACTCAAAGGTGTAAATATAGTCAGCGATTAATATTGAACAATTCAAATATTAACGTACACACGTCACATAGCAGGTAGTGTGACATTTTGGCTGAATCCGTCGCTTACACATCTTTTGGTAAAATCCAATTTTACTTATTATAAGCAGTACCTAATAGTGACAATTATTTACACCAATTCTCTTCGGCAAAACTATATCACTTTGGATTTATGAAATTTGGTAATGGTCAAAATTCGTATATCATCCACATTCGACTTTATAGTCCAAATACAAAGTCCTTGGTTCAATAATAATAATTATTATTAACCAAAATGCTCTGGCCAAAGACTTTGACTTTGAGTTGACTTCAGTTGACCATGATACTAACCCCATATAACTGAGGAGACGAAACCTCTCTTGAATAGTGCTTCACTGCCAATACTTCTACTCGACCCAATCATAGTCACTCGACGGAACGCCATGCCATGATTTGACTATAATCAAAGCGGAGCTTTCATATTAAAGATCCATAGTATTCTCAAGTCGAGAGAACTGTGTGTATCAGTCACATCGATATTTTTTGTTTGACCCTAGTTATGTTAACCAACAGAAAGCTATCGAGTGAGTAGTTCCATGCTTATCCAATAACTATTAGTACGTAACCCTATGTGCCCCCAGTAGTTATGAGTAATACACTGCCCAACATTTGGAGAGCGTTACATACTCTAGTGTTAATGGATACATCGGTATCCAGTCTCGATGCATCTTGACTAGGAACATTTAAAATGATGTATTTTTTAATTGTGATAAATTACTCACGGTTACAACATTTTGTAACTACTATCACAAAATATATCATTTATGGATTTTCTATTAAATATACTTTTAATTAAATTAATTAATTAATATAACCACATTATATCAAGTATATAATAGAAGGAAACAACTTTATTATGAAAAACATTGTTCAATGAGTTAGATATATGTAACAAATTACATAATTACCCCTAGGACATGCCCTAACTCTATTAGAGAGGTACTTTGTAAAATAAGACCGTAGTTACAATAAAGTTAGGATGTTGATATTTCATCATTGAATCTCTATTCCTAATGCTTTCAATGAATCAATATTAATGTTTATGTTTATTCATGAAACTGAATCATACACAGGGTTGAATATATGTGCAAGTATACCTAGGAGAATGACCAGGTCTCCTTTACTAGAATTGAATCAATCATCATTCTCAACATAAATTTAGCTTATCTAACTATTTAATAAGTTGGTTATCCTATCTTTTATTAATCAATTCTTCCCTTCTATAATATATGCATGATTGTATGGCAGGGATTGACTAAGCCTCATTCTTACTACACCTCTCCCATGATTTCAGCCACATATTTCAAATTAAATAATATAACGAGGTGACAAAAGAGAGAAAATACATTATTCAAACCAAAATGTGAAAAAATATTATTTAAATCGAAATGCGTGGTAGAAATTAGAGGAAGAGATGTAGCGAGAATTGGTTGAAATCGGGGGGAATGAAGGTGTAGCCCATATAAGTCTCTCCAATTAATAAATGAATAGTCTCCAAATTGCTATAAGTGCCACCCAGTATACTATTATGCTATAAACAAAATTTATTTTTACTCTATGGTGTTAAGACCATAATTTATTGAACTTCCAACCAAATTGATTGAATATCTCTTTTTCGTTTTGACATTACATGAAAGGGTACATTTACTAACACCCAACGTTTTGTCTTTCGCACCAAACCAATTATAAAATTTCACTTGGATAAAATCGCCCTCTACGTTGGCAGGTCATAGATCATTCGAAGAGTGAAAATGTATAAGTCCACACTCAATATAAGAGTGGATCCATTCAAAATCAAGTTAAGATGGTGTGAGAAAATATAAGAAATCAAGCTCGAAGCGAGTGAGTAAAAATTGAAAACCAAGTTTGGAATGAACGAGGAAACTTAACAAACCATGCTCAATTGAAATGTAGTTAAAATGATTTTTTTTTTAAAAACATGCTCTGATAGTACATTGTTTCTTATAAAACTCGCTCGATACAAGCTTGGTTCCATATAAAACATTGCTTGGCTTGAGCTTGGTTTTATATGAAACCCCACTAAGCCTAAGCAAGGTTTCATACAAAACTTCGCTTTAGCTGAACGAGCTTTTATACAGGACCACATTCAAACTAAACGTTGCTTAAACTTCACAAACAAAGGTTGATTATGGAATAAAAAGAAGAGTTGGAAGAAATAACGAGGTGTGCATTTTTGTTTTCCAAACATGGGGTTATAAGACAAAGATCGAGGTGCTAACAAAGCTACCTTGCATGGAATTATAAATTGAATACTTGAATCCATTAGCCGTATCTTCATATTTAGTAAATCAATTTACCCATAACTTTATCCATTATTTATTAATTTTTAGTCAAATTGATTCATTCATATTTTGTTTACATGTTATGTTCATGTTATTTTGATGCATAAAATTTGATACCAGTGCAGGTCAAGAAGAAATCCTAGATCTGCCCTATTGCAAGACTTTGATCATATTAGGGTCCGTTTGGTTACTCATTTTCAAATAAATTTTAGTTTTCAATTTTGAAAAATGACGAAAACTTGTTTGCTTTATCATTTTATAAATTTCATTTTTGAAAATAAGCATTTTTCAAAATGGGCTTAAAACATAAAATTGAAAATTGTTTTTTTTTCTCATTTTCAGTCCAAAATCAAAACGCAGAAAACTGAAAACCCAAACGTAAAACAAATGCACGTACAAAACTTATTCTTTCCTCCGGCCTTGCTATCCAGAAATAACTACGTGATCTAATTTGTCATCTTCATCAAATTTTATCCCGAAATCATCAAAAATCAGGTAATTCCTGATTTCTTTCTTGGTTATCTTGTTCTTCAAACTAATAAGTTAAACGCGAATGCATTCATGATTCATTTGATTTATTTTTGTTAATTAGGGTTTTTCTTGTAATCGCATATTTATTTTAATTGGGTTAAACGCTAATTAGGCTTTATTATTCTCCATTTGTACAACCATCTAAGTCTCACTTACTTCGGACTTGCTTCCACTTTGCTTGCTTCCATCTTGGTGTTGGAATTTTGGCTCCTTTGTTAATTAGGGTTCTGCTTGCAATATAGACAGAGATGATATACAGGGTATCTGATGTGGTAGTTGTGGGGAGTTGTACATTGACAGTTTGGATGTATTTGATGTTGCAGTTGTATTTTGGGTGAAGGCATAGTGTTTATGTAGTAGTTGTAGTGGACTATATGCAGTGATATGAAGGGTGCACAGGGTAGATTGGCAGAGGGGTGTAGTGGGTTTTTTATAAAAGTAAGTTGTGAATGCTTTGTATGATATGTGGTGGTGAGTATGAAGGTTGTTGATTGATTTGTGTTGAAGGCAAGTGAATGAGGTTTGCTGGTGAAGATGATTATGAAAATGTGCACAGTTTGTAATGGTTGTTATACGTTGTAAATGTGGCTATATGCACTGTGCAGGCAGTAAGTAAGGAAGTCATTGTTGCAGGTCGTTGTGAAGTGATATGTTGAAAAAGGGGAGTGAAGTTGCTGTGTTATGGTGACTGTGTGATTGTTTGGATGAACTATTGTGGAGGAGGTGATTGCCTGTTGGTACATAGTAAAATGCATTGCATTTCCAACTATTTCTGCCTTGTTGCTAACCAAAGGAGTATCAAGAATAGAATACCTTGTAGAACATCAATGATTACGGGAAGGATGTTCTTACTTGATGTATTGAATGGAAATCCTTCTATATGTCATCAAATTTTTCGAATGTAGAAGCATGTATTCTTGAATTTTTGTGATGCTCTAAAAGGGAAAGGACTTTTGAACGATGGAAGAAAGTAAGCGTGGAGGAGGACATGGCAATGTTTCTAATGATAATAGGACATACAACAAGATATAGTATTATTGCCGACTGTTTTCAGCATCACACCATGCTATTTCAAAATGGTTCAAAAGAGTTTTACGAGATGTTTGTTCTTTGGGCTAAGAGACAATATGTCCAATGGATCGAGATGTCGTACACGAACGTCTTGTAAACAAGTATCCCTACTTTAAGGTCATTTTTAGCACAACTTTTATCTGTATCAAATAATAAACATATATAATATTGTAGTATTATTTATTGTAGGATTGTATTGGTGCAATAGATGGAACACATGTTGCTGCATGGGTGTCCGCATCAAGGCAAACATCTTTTCGTGGAAGGAAAACCAATATAACACAAAATGTCGTGGTGGCATGGGATTTTGATATGAAATTCGTGTTTGTATGCGTTGGATGGGAAGGCGCTGCTAACGATTCTTGAGTATTCATCGATGCGGTTACAAGAACCGGAAACAATTTCCCAATGGCTAGAGGAGGTATATTTTATTGTATAAAATATCACTATCAACCATTATTTGTATAAATAGTTACATAATACTTACCTTTATAATATTTATATAATACATGGCCATTACGTTATAGATCAATGTTACCTTGTTGATGCTGGATACCCCTGGATTTATGGCTCCTTATCGAGGACGTAGATATCATTTACGTGATTATAACAGACGAGGAAGACTATATGAAAAGGAAGATTTGTTTAATTATAAGCACTCGTCGTGTCGAAATATAATCGAGCATTGTATTGGTGTTTTAAAAGCAAGATTTCCAATTCTAAAACTAACGACTAATTATCCACTTCGTAGGCAATGACAAATTCCTATTGCTTGTTGCATATTACATAACTTTATTATACAAGAACGAGTTTTGGGTGCTCTTTTCACACAATACTCATATGAGAATATGATATTTGAGCATGCATTAGAGGCAAATCAAAATCAAGAAATCGTACAATTTGATGTTAGTCAAACAACTCAAATGGGAAATATCAGGGATCAAATTGCTATACAAATGTGGAATGATTATATAGCAACTCATCCATAAACCTAAATAGCTAAGTATGAAATTTGTCTTTCTTTATCTTTTCTTAACAGGAACTTGCTTTGCTAATGATAATAGTTTTAACAATGCTGTTTATAAGTGAATAAGGCTACGCAAACACTTACTCTTTCTGTAACGACCCAGAATTTCTAGTCGTTAATTTTGAACATTTAATTCATCTTAAATGTTAAATGTGAATTTTGAATTGATTTTGAAGTAAAAAGATTTTGGTTAAATTAATAGAATTAGTTAAATTTCAAATACGGGAATTTAATTAAAATTTGAGTAATAATAATTTAATATTAGATTTGGGATAATTGGTGATTCTGGGTGTAAATAGATATAAAAATAGATTCTAAAATTTATTTTAAGTCTGTTTGGATTTGAATTATAATATTGGACTGTTGGATAGAATTAAAAGTCGATAGGTTAAATTTGGAATTTTATATTAATTTATAATGGAATTTAATAATATAATAATGTAAACAATCAGATTTTGATTTAAATTGAATCAGAATGATTTCTTATATGATTATAAAGTCTATATGATGTATAATAAAGTTAGTAAGGTTTTAAAAAGTGAATTTTAAGTGACTTCGACAATTTTGAAAATCGCTCGATTTAATCGACGAGTTGAAATAGCCTTCCAAGGCACAGTCTCAGAATTCAACGAAACTAGTCCTATTGGATATGTAATTGTTAAATATTATCGGATTTCAAATTTCATAGCGTTTGGAATTTTCGTTTGTTCGTACGGGTGAGAACACGTTGAAAATTAAAATCAAAAATTTACATTTTAAATCGATTCAAAAGGCTATCTTCCACATATGATCGAATTAGCCTTTGAAACATGTCCCATTGTGTTCAGAACGAAGGTAAAACCTTATAAACGCCTGAATGCATGTCTGATTCGGATTTCGTTCAAAAACTTTGTACATTGGTGGATATTAATAATAAACTATTATATTAAAACGTAAATACATACACGTTTTCAGGCCGAAGCCCTGGTTTCTCAACGCAGCCGCCACGAAATATTTTAACGGCCTAAGCTTCGCGATTTTCCCTCTCGATTTTCTTCCCATCCTCTCATTATCAACAAAAATGATCAACCAGAAAATTGAAGTACTCATTGAGTACTACAGATCCAACAGTGGATCTTTGCCACCATCGCCGATTGAAGCCTGAAATGGATCGGATGATGCCACCGTTCAAGCGCAAAAATCGAGGGCAACAGGGCACCAAGTTCGCGCGCGTTTCAGGTGGGAGTGGAGTCGGCGTGGCGCTTCGTCATGGTGATAGTTGATTGTTGTTTAGTCGAGTAGACGGTGGGCGGTTTTTAACCCTAGTTGGAGATGATGGGTGCGGCTTCAACCTTGAAAGGAACGCATGAGGAAGAAGTATAGGAGCGGCTTGGATTTTCGATTTCGAATTCTTCGGCCGGATTTCGTTTGGTATAATATTATAATAATAAGAAATTGTTTTAAAATTTTAGTCCAAACTATAAAAATTCATAACTTTTGCATACGTTATCAGATTCCGACGAATTTGGTAGCGCCGGAATTGCAGCAACGAGCAGCCCATTGTGGTGCAGATCTGGGATCATTCTGAGCAAGTAAAAAATTAGGTTAAATCGAATGCCGTTCGATTTAATTTAACATTTGAACGCTCGTCGAAACTCAAGGTGAGTTAATCTCACTCACATCTGGATACCAGTTAATTTAAATAGCTAATATTTAAATGTTTGTTTGGTAATTTAGCTGAATATGACAATTATTATCAGATTGAATCGATATTTATTGGTTGTGCTAATATCTATGGATGCAGGGAAACAGGTTGGAGGGTTCCAACTGGATTCCTCACAAAATAGAAATTTTATTTATATACTATGATATATCTCATTGATATCCTATGATACATTGTTTTAGATCTTGTTATGCTGTGTTTTATCTATATACTGGGCTAGATTAAATTAAAAATTAAATTGTGTTGTGCTATGATTGGGTGAATACAACCTGAGAATTTAAATATAAATAAATAACTTGGGTTTAAAGGAAATAAAAGAAATTTTTAAGTAAAGAATTAAAAAGGAACTAAATTCAAAAAATTGGTTGATAATTTGAAGTGTTTGAAATTGTGATCTAAAAGGGAAATGTGAATTATTTTATAATAATGGTGAGATTTATTTTCAAAGGATGGGATGTGAATGCTTTTTTGGAAACTAAGCATGTTTTAAAGAAAGATGCTCGGAGTATAAACTGGAAAGTTTGTAAAATTGTTTTTTTTAATATTTTAGAAAAATTATTATTATTTTTAATTGTTTTTAAGTGAAAGCGAATATTTGATTAAGAAATTATGGTATTTAATTATTTTAAAAAGTAAAGTAGTATTATGTTTTCAAAGGGAGCTATAATACAAATATTTGATTTAATAACTTTACTTTAAAAATTAAATTTGGCTTAAATTACTTAGAAAACCTCTATATATTTCCTTAAGTATTATTTTCAGTGAAAAAATTTCTAGAAGCTTTATTTTAAATATTTTAAACATATGTTTTGAAAATGATTTCCAGGATATAGCAATATGAGGAGTTTATTTTCAAAATATGGAAAGGAATTTACGGGCTAAACGTAAAATTGAATTGGGGTAAATCGTGTTAGATTGATAAAGAAAATTCTTTAGGTTATCCTAAAATGGAAATGTATTTTCCTGAAAAGCCTAGTACGTTTTTAAAGAAGATTTTTTTTGAAAGTTAAAAGTTTTAAAGAAAGGTTTCAAGAAATTATTTAAGTTGTAAGAATATTATTAATATCTATACTTTATAAAATAGGTTTATTTTAAAGATAATTATTTAAAGTTATATTTGAAAACTTATATAGGGTTTGAGAACTTAATTTTAAAATTTAGTATGGCTTAATTTTATTTTGAAGAAAATAGTTTATATTTTATATAACAGTTTTATTCAAAATACTTTTAAAAGTATATATATATATATTTTTTAATTTAAGTATGTAAGTAGTGTTAATATAAATGTTTTAATGTATTTTCAAAAATAAAGAATTTAAATTATTTTAAACCTTAAATATGGGTACTTGGATGTTTTCAGAGGAAGTAAAAAGTTGAGAATTTACTCCATGAGAAGAGTTGGGTTTGAAACTGTTTAAAAGGGACTGGAAAATGAAAAGATATCTTGCAAAGATATTTTTGAGGGAAAAATAAATACTGTGGGAAATTATTTATTGTATGATGGATGCTTATGGATGTTAATTGATAGTAAAATCACCGACTATCAATATTGGCCGATGCGTTGATCGTTTCGAAGAGACCGGGATCGGGATTAATTTTTCGAAAACCACTTTGATCCGGTTTGTATGTTGTCATGGGAAAAACGAGTTCGGAGTCGAAGATGGAGCAGTGAAGTGCAAGGGCTAGTCGCAACTAATCCTGATGGTATTTCCAAAATGGTTGTAGTCGGAGTAGTGCCTTCGCTTCCGTTCGAACCCGGGACGGACTTGTATGGATGAATGCTTTCGGAACATCATCGGGTGGACGATGGGCATTCTAAGTGAAACGTTCCAAAGGTAACGCTTAGCCTCAAGCCTCATCCACCAGGAATGACTGAAAATCAAGGGTTATGCAGCAAGGCTAGGTGGTAGCACACATTTCAGGGTGAGGTCATCCCTGTCTACATGTCCCTTTTTATTCAGCTTAGTGGTGTGGTTGCTAATCCCAACCGTGGGGTGATCTTACTCGAGATTATCCAGTAAGGGGTATTCCCGGCCTTATTTTGAAGGGAATCGGGAGTGGTCCTCGTTACGATGATCTAGGCCACGTACTGTGACAGGTGGTACCCCAGTGCCTAGTCATTAGTTGGAAATCCATTCTCCCTACGAGCCTTTTACGAGTTTCGTTTATATTACCCACGATTGTGGCTAGTAGCTGAAATTTAATGAATGTAACAATTTTGGCTATTTTATAAGTATTTGTATACAGACCCTATTATAATATCAGAGGATTTTTTTTATAAAAAATGTTTTGGCTATCGTAAGGTAAAAACCCGACATGTTTATTTGTGGCGTGGTCTTACGAGATGCTTTTATTTTCAAAAAGGATTTTTGAAACTTTAATAATCAATGTGGGTGTATTTTTATCAGCTGGTATTCCAGACTGACTCGGGCGTTATTTCTATATATTGCTCAGGTCAGACCGAGTATTATAGATTAGAGAAAAGGATGATGTGGAGCTCAAGAGAGGAGCTGGAGTCCGAGACGTATTATCCGTACTTGTATATATCTGCTGCTGTGATTGTTTGAGATTGTCAGACTGGTAATTGTTATTTGTTTGAGATACTCCGATGTTATATTGCATAAAACAGATATAGTTTTCATTTTGTGTAAAGATCTGATATATATATATATATGTTATATTTTATTCCGCTGCGATTGTAAGATTCTGATATTGTTTAGTTCCTTCTTTCTTCTACCTTCTTTCTTTTTCCTCAACAATCTATCTTTTCCGGCACTTGATCGTTGGCATATCATACTGTGGAGAACTTTGTGTCGATTTTCGAGGGTCGAGAAAGGCGGGTCGTCACCCTTTCTTAATTATTTCAGTTTCTCTTTCTTAATTGTTTATCACTTCCTAAGTGTATATATTGATATATTTGTTTATTTGCATTTATCAGAAAAGAGAAGGCCTAGCATGAGGAAGGAGAGCCACTGAACTAAGCTAAGACAACTTGCCTATTAGATATATTGAAACTTTTTCCCCTTCTTTTGTAGTGATACAATTGATATTTCTTATCTATTTTGTAATTATTTTGGTTGAGATATGATTAATTTGTAGGATGAGATGAGTTAGTCTCAATTTGATATGGTCTCCATACTAGTAGTCATTATTATTTTGTTGTCAATTTATGATTTCCTGTTTCATGATTTTTTTTATCCCCATTTATTATTTACTTTTGCTTCTATATTTAATGGTCAAATTCTAATCAAATTTGAAATTGGCATTTTTTTTTTTGGAATAGCATTTTTGATTTTTAATTTAAAAACTATTTTTCAAAACTGTAGAACCAATTACATTTTCCAAAATATTAAAACGCTCAAAATGAAAAATTGAAAATGGATTTAAAAACTAAAAACCAAAAATTAAAAATGAAAAAAAGGGGCCTTAACTTCTCTCTCCTTAAACATTATCGTCTAAACCACTTCTGAAAAAACAACGAAAACAATAAGTTTAATTTTATTTGATCTGACATAGGTTGAAGCACGCAACCACAAACAACCAATTCAAATATTATTTGTTAGAAATCCATAAATATAGCAAATTAGATTTACCTGAGCTGCAAAAGATAGAAAATACTTAATGGGCAATCTATCGAACAAATAATGTGCATGCGTTGGAATTCCGTGACAACTGCCACACCAAAAATAACCAACAACGATGCTAACCATTACCACGCATATTAGAATTACAAGCATGTTAATTTCAAAGTAATATGGTCATAGGAATCATATTTCGAAAGGTGGATCACAAACCTTTCCAATTTGTGATGCATAGTGAGAATCGATCAACAGTTGGCAACTTTATGAGCTAGACAAGTAGGAGATACATTGTGAGCATGTATAATCTTCTTGAAGCACATATTATTTGAATCTAAATTTCATAGTTTTATTGAAATGATGAAAAATTTCTTCTGCCATGCCTAATTTTATCGGAATTCTAAAGGCATTTTTTTACAAAATTGTTTAGGAATTTTTTCATGCTTAACTTTTGTTTTGAGTGCTAAATAGTGTTTTTTCTTTTAAATGCGTAATACAACAAACGAGTGATTATTCAGAATCCAGCATTCAGCAATTAACTTCAAATTGGAAATTAAAATTTAGAATTTGGCATTTTAAATAAACAAGTCAAAAAGCTCCTTGTTTATATACATGTTACTTTTTTAGCTTTTTTCAAACCTAAAGTTGGAATGTGTAAAAAAATTGGTAAAAAAATCATTTTTTGCTTGTTCATTTTCCTTCTCTATTCGGTCGATCAGAACTTTTAATAATTAGCGGAATTTTTAATAATTTTTGCAAGTGTTCCATGCACATATTTTGCAATATGTATGGCTTCCCTATTTGGCCGAGAGCCGTTTTTATTCTTATGACATCCACCATTAATGAAAGTAAGTTTTTCTTTTCGTCGTTTACGCTAATCTAAAAGAAATATTTAACTTTTGGCATTGAGATGTCGAAGGATCACTATATAATTTAAAGTTCGTACCAGCACTAAAATCTCCCAAAAAAAATTTGATTGAAAGGGACAAGAAGTGGAAGAATGTCTTATTCTGTTTCTTAATAATTTAAGTCATGTTAACTATGTTTATATAGGCGTTTTCATCTACTATAGTGTTATTTGGCTTTTTAACAATAGTCTTTAGACAAATCTAAGTGTTAGAACGAAGACGAAACGATTCAAGGACTCGAGAAGGTACTTAGAAGGATAATGGAAATAGGCTCAAGAAATTGGAGCAAGTTTGGATTCAAGCAAAAATGTTGGTGCCGACAATTTTCAGGTTAGTACTGATTGCTTTTTTGCCGCGTATGGAACTCTGGAGCTATGATCTATCAACTGCTTGCGATAGTGATAATCTAAGTGTGCATTGTCAACTAGTAGATAAACTACTCCAAGAGAGTTTTGAAGGAAAGCGGACAAGTACAAGTGATATCAGAACCTCTTAAAATCAACACGGTTTCTAAGGAAAAGCACTCGAAGTATAACGAATTGAAGATAGAAGGCCAAAGGAGGGAAGACGGAATGATCCCCATTTTAAAATCAGGTCGATACTAATCAGTTCTGGTCAGTACCAAGCTTTTTTATGGTTTTGAGGACTTCATCTTCCCCTCCATCTTTTCCAGACTTGAAGTAAGACTTTATAAATTGAGATCTGGTGATTCTACTAGGTAATTTCCCTATAAATACAACACTTATGACATTTGAAAACGGACTTTTAACAATTTACTTTCATCATCTTCTATTTCTTCTCAAGCATAGTCACCAAGGAAGATACTCTTGATTGTTCTTGACCATTAGGTTTGCCAAACCCTTGTTCTAGGCTTATAGATTTGTCAAACCACAATCTAATGTTCTTTCTGGTATGCTTATAATTTTCTGCCATATCATTTTTATTTCAGTTTGCTTTGGGTGTTGTGCCATTTTTAGCGTCGATGTGTAGGCTGTAAATGAAAGACGTCAAGAGACAAAGAGATAACTAAAAAAGCCATGATGAGTCTGGCGTAGATTAATCAAATGGTAGAAATAGAGAAATCGGAAGGTTGAAAGTTGACCGTTGAGAAACGAGAAAACAAAGAAGAGAATTAGACTAAGTATCAAATTTTGTCTGGTATAATTCAAATATTCACTATCAAGTACTGAATAGCACAGCACATAACCATGAAAGTGGTTCGGTACTAAGAGTTTGATTAGAAATTCTCTCATTTCCTTTGTTCTTTGGCTAGACCCACTAAAATTTATACTTATTCTATTACTTAATTTCATTAATTCACTTATCAATTCATATAATCCATTTCAATTCCCATTTCATTTCATTTAACCATTCTTATGTCGAACTTCATTCCATTTAATCCATTACTCAATTTATTTAACTTAATTTAAATTTTAAATTTCATATCTCATTTCCAAACTTCTTTTCTTATCTATACCATTTCCTAATTTTAAGTTCAAAAATTTATTATCTTTTGTTTTATCAAAACATTTAGGTAAAAAATATTTCAAGATTTATAAACACTTGGTTTTTATTTCAAATCATACATATATATAAACATACATAACTCCTTTATATTTCAAATTAAAATTTTGGAATCTTAAACAAATTTGTTTAACCAAAATAAAATTTCAATGGTAGGAATCCATCACTTAAAAATTCGAAAATGAATACTAATGATGTTGCCGTCATTAACGGAATTATTTTCCAGCGAATCAAGTGAGTTCAGTGCTTTCTATTTCTTTTAAATCCAATTCAAAATATTTCTAACAAAAATATTTTTAAAATAATACTATTATTATTTTTCGAAAACCATCGAAAAATATCCCCAGATCAGTGGAATTTAAATTCTCGAATTCCTTGTTTTAAAACAATTTGTATTTACAAAACCATATGTATAAATATACTATGGAATTACATTTCCTTTCCATTTATTAATCATATTTTATAAAATCTCACTACCTATGTAATATTTCACAATTGCTTATATTTTTTAGATTTTAATAATAACAACTTTTATTAGAACAACTAAAAACAAATGATAATAATCAAATTTTATCATTTACTAATGACCAAACATACCTAATATAACCGTAATAAATTATGAACAATTATTCCATTATATATAAAATATAATTTACGTAAAATTATTTCATTTACCCATTTCGAACAATACTGTGTCGGTTTGTCTTGTTTAAGTGTTTAGAAACCCCTATCGATATCGTGGCATTCCATGTGTCGATCGGAATTCATAAGTACGCGCTCATATATATATACACTCAAAACTCATAATAAGGCATTTCATTATCTTATCTCTTAATGAGTTGCCCCACCAAAGCCAAGGTTCTCGCTTAACCTTCAGCTATGATTCCAACCGTAACGACTCACTAATCCATGCAATTCAAGCTGAGAATAAACTGCATATGTCCACCATAAATTGGATGGAAAGACTGATAGTTATGGGAAAGAAGAAGAAAGAAGAGGAGAAGATAAGAAGAAGAGATTTTTTTTTTAAATAATCACAGAATCTCACAATCGCAGCGGAACAGTATATAATATAATATCAATGGTCTTTACAAAGAGAAACTGTTACATACATACATCTATCAGAGTACAACAACAAATCAGAATCATCAGCCTGGACAGTTATAACAACCCATCCACACAATTGCTGATGATTTCAACAACAACCAGTGGAAATAAAACATATACGTAAATACATTTGAAGATCTCTAACTCGTCTTCTGAACTTCAATGCATCCAAAGCAAATCTGTAAACATGCTCGGTCTGACCAGAGCATTATAATAAAATAACACCCGATTCAATCTAGAAAACCAGTGTGAGAAAACACACCCAATTGGATTTCAAAAGTTATAGAAAACCTTTCGAAAATCAAAGTATCTTGTAAGACCACACTACGCATAATCACGAATGGGGTTTTACCTTACGATAGCCAAAACATTTCATATGAAATTCTCTGGTATTATAATAGTGTCTAAATACAAATACTTATTAATCTTAGCCGAAATTGTTACATTAATTAAATTCCAGCATAATAGGTATGCAACTAAAACCGTACAGGCTCATATTGGAAAATGGATTCCATACAATGACTGGGCTACTGGGGTACCTCCCGTCACGGTGTATCTGTAGATAAAATAACACCAAGGATCTCGCTTAGATCCCCTACCAACATAGGACCAGCCTACCACTTTCTGTATAGTACCGAATATAATCACCCCGCTTTTGGGCCCTCGAAGCATACAAATTTGAGAGATAATAGCGACTCTAGATAGGGATGAATATACCCTACTTGGAAGTGACCCACTTAGCCCTGCCGCATCTTTATTTTAGTCAAACTTGGTTGATGAGGCTTGAGGCTATGTTTTACCTTCTATATAGAACTTCCCACTTGGAATTCTAATACCACCCTTTAAGCAACAATGAAACACTTGAGAGCTCCGTCTCTGATTCCATCATCGTCAGGTTGTCTTCATTTCGAAACACATTTGTTGGATCGAAGTGGATTTCGGATAACATACCCGACCCCGTTCTCTTTGAAGCAACATTCGATAATTTCCGGTAAACTCAACCCCGGTTCTTTAGGAAATACATAGTCAAAGATAAGAGTGGAGATCTCCTCCTAACCGTTAGTGAACGGATTTCCTTATCATTGTCCTAGGAGAATGAAACGAGATTTATACGCACATTATAGCATCATCAGAGATGACTGTGCTATATAACTCACGTGTTTCCCCTTGATATTTCCAAAGTTACGTTTAGGTCCAATTTCAATTGTCGGTTATTTAACTATGGAATAATAAACATTCAATTAGAAATTTCATTCCATGAAAAACAACATTGGTTAAGCACCAAGCAACACAAGGCCTTTTACAGATCCTTTATTGATTAAATTCACTATGTAAATATTTATCTTAAAATTCTTTTACAGAGATATATGTATCCACACTCCCTATATTTTGTATACTTGGAGAATATCCACATACTTATTTCAACGCATTAAGTATATTCATAAAATTAGGAAAGTTTTCCTTTCGATACTATTCAAAAATCATTTACAAATCCCTTACCAATCCCAAAAACCATTTATAAACCATTTATAACCTTTTAAAACCATTTATAATCATTTACAACCATTTTACAAATCCATGCAATTATTTATAAAGCTCGTCTTATAAACTTATTTATCAATTTCCTCTATAATTATCTAAAACCATTTGCAAAGCTCTCTTCATACAATATAAATAAATCTCCTTTATGTCTCCAAAACATTTTACAAACTTCTCTTATAAAGCCCAGATCAATTTATAAAACATTATTTATAAATTTCAAAAACATTTATAAATAGATTATAATAATTTATTTTAAACACAACTATATATAATAATAAACATAATAAATATATAAGTATTAACTTTAAACATCTTAAAAATAGTAATTGGTAAATTTCGAAACATTCTTAATAAACGGTAATAAATTATCTTCAACATTTTATTATAATTATAATAATTAATTTCCAAATCTTTACTGATAAATAATTATATTCAATTTCAAACCATATTTATATTTTCGAATAATTAACCTTTCAAAATATTTAAAATATTGATAAACAACCTTTAGAACAATATTAATATTAATAAACAACCTTTAAAATGTATATATATTTCTTTGATAAAAATCCATACTTAATTCAACATAATCATTTCCATATTTATAAACCATGTTTATAAATCTTTTTCCATTTTATAAAAACTTCCCTTCATAAAAATTCCTTATTTATGAATCCATTTATACCTCTATTCCCTTATAAATCCCACTTATTTATAAAACCTCATCCAAAACATAATTTCAACCGTTTTAACCTTGCTCCCCTGGTATAAATTTCCTTCAATTTATAAAATATCGTTTAACAATCCTAAATTTATTGTCATCTTGAATTTCCAAAATAGAATATCATTTCTCATCTTATAAAAAATTCATAGTTCAAAATCTCTATTTAAAATATTTTATAAATCCATAAGTTTATAATCTTTGAAAATCATATTTTACTTTAGAAAAATTATTAAGCATATCTAATTTCCAAATCACTTGAAATCCTTTTTAAATCAAATCATTAATTTATAATATTTTTTAAATACCAAAAGTAAGGCCCGATGCTACTAAAGATTAATTAAGCAAAAACATGTTCATGTCATCTAATATAATATCCATATATTATATATCACGATGTATATGAAAATAAAATCAATAGTGTGAGGAATCATGTTGGATTCCTCCAACCTGCCCCCCGCATCACATGTAGTATATAATAATAAAAATATAAATCAACCGCTTTGAGTTGGGATTCATAAACAAAGGGCCATCCGCTCTTACACGGGAACATAATAGGGTCTCATCTTGTGACGCCCCACCTCTATACTCACACTAACCAAGGACACTACGGAGTAACGCTGTCGACTAGTACGAAAAATAAGGCTGTTGAGGAGCGACCATCTGTGTAATTTCTTTGTGCGAGTACCAATTTGCCAAAATGGCACACATTTCATTTCAAGAGGAAATCTAACATAAAAATACAAACTCAAAGCTACTACAACATGGCTATGTGGTCTTTGGATAAAATAAGCATAACACAAAATCAGTCATAGATATTCATATCACTAAGGCAGAAACAGATATGAATACAACATATAAAAGTGTACATTAAAATAGTGGTCATATATGATCCACTACATCACAAAAGAATAGGTACAAGTGCCAGACAAAAGAATATGTATACATCAAGGAGTCTCTATCTCGAATGGATAATAGCAAAAACTACTAAGCTAAGTAGTTAGCCAAAAGATTGATGACAGACCCAAATGAGAAGTCAAGTAGAAGCACCTGAAATACCTAGGTCTGACCCGAGTATTATTTAAGGAGAAAATAATAAACGGATCAGTCTAGCTATAAAAATCATATAAAATGAGATAGGATGAGATATATGACAAAAAAGTATGATAACAATAATGCCATACTGTGACAAATATACATTAGATAACAACAAAAATCGTATAATATCTCAAATTTTCTCATACACCTAAAATAATGTCATAATCTTTATTTTATTCACCAAACTGCAAAAATTGATAAAGCTTATCAATATAAATCAGAAAAATCGGTGAAATACAAATTCTAGAAATCATCAATTACAAATCCAGAAATCACAAAGGGGGAGGCCTATCAAAAATGGGAGCACAAAAACTCACCAACACGTGTATCACAAATGGGACGCTACCCAATGGTCGCTAACCATAGAGCCGGTGCAACGACGTAGCACAATAACGATACGCCCGAGGAACTTGAACCTCGAATAATTCAGAAAACGACGTAGTACAATAACGGTACACTCGACGAACCTTACGTCAGAACAACGACGTAGTACAATAATAGTACATCCAATGAACCAAACTCCATAAAAGAACATGGGTCGCTAGCCCATAAAAGTGATTCGAAACTCCAAAGAACCCATAGGTCGCTAACCTATAAAAGAAATGAGACGAAGCTCAATAAAACGAGGTACAGTCCCCTAAGTGGACAAAGAGACATCGCATATCGCTAGTCTAAACCATAAAATGATCACCATTGATCAATAAAAGTGTGAATTACCCTAAGCTAGTAAATAAATGAGTTTAGCTTCGTGTCCCATAACCATGGTTTAACATAAATATTTACGAGCAAATTGTAGATTTCCACTCGAAATTTGTCACAAGAGTTCAATTGAACAAGTCCAAGAATTAGCCGAGAAAGAAAACACAAGCGTTTCACACCACTTGTTTTTTTAAGACATTTAATTAGGTTTCTCATACGAATGAGGTAATTGTTTGTATATACTAATAGATTGGAACACGGTTTAAAAATGAGCATTGTATTAAAAATAACATTGAAATCATTTTTGTGAATGAGTTTGAATATTTACTACTAGTGTAGAAACTTTTGTATTTTAAAGTGACAAATCACAGAAATGATTGTAAAAACAATCAATCACAAAAAATTCACATATGATGACATGAATCAAAACCATAGAAATCGATATCAAATCCATCAAATGGATATTCTCAAAAATCCAGAAAAGAAGTCATCAACGTCGATAAAAGTGATAAACAACTAATCAGATCAACCAAAAATCGATAAAACGGAAATCCACATAGAAATAGGCAATTTTCCTAAATTTAGCATTGTTAGACGTCTGGTGGTTTCCCCAGACTTCTGTGCTGAAGGTCTAGAATTTTCTTCCAGATCGCCCAGACGTTTGGGAAGTAAGCTCAGATGTCTGAGCTGAAGGTCTAGAATCTTTATTCCGATGGCCCAGACGTCTGAATGTTACAACAGACGTCTGAGCTGAAGATCAGGGCAAAAAACTACCAAGGCCAATGATGGCCAAATTATCTCAAGAGAGATCGAACGAGCAACGACGGCTAGGGATTTATGCCAAGTGACAACCCGACCCTATAGGCTCTTCAATACACTCCAAACAACATGTCAAAAGATCCAATGTAGGATTTTTCATAGATTTTGTGACGACCCGGATTTTTCAACGTTGAATTTGGAATATTAAACGGATTTAACTATTTAATTTGGATATTTTTAAATAAATTTTGAGTATGAAATGTTTGGTTTTTATTTAATAAAACATATTCAGAATTTAATATAGAAATTTGTTGGATAATATAATTATTCAATTCAATAATTGAATATTGATTAAATTGTGGAATCCTGAGATCTAAGTTAGTTAAAAATAATTTAATGGCTTGTAAAATTTATATTGACAATACTGAAGGTAATAAAAATGTTAAAAGTGATTTGCTCAGTTTTAAAAATATATCGTTTAAATTGATGTTTAAAAATAGCCTTCCGAGGCACAGTCTCGGATTTTGACGAAACCAGTTCCATTGGATTCGTAATAGATTATTATTATCGAATTTTAATTTTTGTAGCGTTTGGAGTGTTGAGTGGCCATACGAGAGGTAAACACGCTGAAATTTATATCGAATTCAATATAATAACTGGGTCCAAAAATCTATCTTCTCCAAACGATCGAATTAGGGCTTGAAACCTTTTCCATTGCGTTCGAAATAGAGATATAACATTATAAACGCCTGGCGGCATGCCTCTATAGGATGTCAAGATTTTGAGCTACGAATTCAAGATGATTTAAATTTAAATATAATATATGTTTTTTAACCATCAAATTCCCTTCACATCAAATTTTTTCAATCAGTTGAGATTCCATTCCACCAGCCTGCTTTCTTTCACCCTCAAACCTTTTTGCCTTCTCTGTAGTAGACATACAACACATAGGCTTTCGCATCTTCTTCATCTTTTAAAGCACGCAATTCGCCTCTTTATTTTTCTTAAAGCACAAACCTCTTCCCCTCTTCATTCAGTAAAATGTAATCTCAAACGAAAAAAATGGTGACCTATCCCTTCATTTCTAAAACATGGATAATTTCCGTTGCTCTCCCTCTTTCTTAGCGTGAAATCGAGCACAATATTATCAATTCGAAAAAAGGGAACCGAGCAAGACATCAAAGGAGGACCGGCGAATCCAATCGAGCATGAAGGAGCTCGATTCGTGTTCGATGGAGTCGGCGACGGCTGTAGGGAAGCATAGCGCCTGAGGTGAGAAGGTCGGTGGGATTCGAGAGGTTGAGGAGGAGATCGCAGCGTCGCATGGGAATGCTTGCGACTCGATTGAGTGGATTTGTTCGGTCTAGGCACGGCGGTGGAATTCATGACCAGTGGAGGCAGCAGATGGAGCGACGATGTACGGGGAATGTATGGCTGTCGTGATAGCCTGAGAAGGGGGCAAGTGTGAGGTATTGGATTCGAGTGGTTGTGATTGAGGCAGCAAGGTATACACTTGATTTATTTTCTTTTCAATTTATTCTTAATAATGTGTACATATATATATATGTGTGTGTGTGTGTGTGTGTGTGTTTGTGTGTATACTGAGGCAGGAAGAAGAAAGTTTAAAAATCAGATTTTTATTTTTGTAAAGATGTATATACATAGTAAAGAAGAAATTTTCACATTAAGGAAAAAAATTCATCTGTTAAGCAGCTTCTAAAAAAAAATTAACAGTAAAGAAAATTACTGTTTGTTTATATGCAGTAAAGAAAAAGTATAAATACACACACACACACACACATCGGCATAGGTATTTTAGTTTAAAAGTACATAGATAAGTAGAAAAATAATATATGTAGACAAGATTTAGAAAATAGAAGATTTAATGGTAACATAGATTATTATTTTGTTATATATTTATATAGATTTTGGTATCTATAAAGACTATATTTATAAGGATATATTTTTTCAAAAAATAAAATAATATAGACATACGTATACGCATTTTTATCTTACTAGTTTAATTGTTAAAACATTATGTTATGGTGGTTAATTTGTTTTATTAACTTATTTAAATTATTTTAGTTAACAAAAGATTTTTATAACAGCCCAAAATTTTTAATAAATTTTTTATTTATTTTATTCAAAAACTTTGGCGTCTAATTATGTTAAAAAAATTGATTTTTTGGAAATTTCCGGAATTGGTTATAAATCATTAAAAATTTATGGAATTTTGATTTTGGGTTAAAGTTGAATTTAATTAGAATTTTAAATTTTAAATTCTAACATCCAATCTTTTATTTAAACTATATATTTAAAACATTGGTTCCGTTTTGTTTCATTTAATTTGGTCATATACGTTGTAAATTGAGTAATAAATAATGTTGTAAAAAGCATTAAATTTATGCGTTTCTTTTGTACGTTTCTACGTCCATTTTCTTAGTTAAAAAATAAACAAATCAAAATTTTAAATTAGGTAATAAATAATGTAGTAAATAGCAATTTAATTATACTTTTTATTTGGTACGTTTTATATATCTGTTTCTTGTTTAATTCTTTGGCATTATATAAACGGCACGTTATGTACTGAAATATTCTTTAGCGTATATTTTACTAAATAAATAAGAAACAAATAAATTTAAAATACGTTACTTTTGTTATAAATTTTGGGCATACGCTTCAAATTTATTTATTGCCTCTATAATATGCACTCTTTGATTACATATCTTAGTTGTTAAAATCAACAGCCGTGCATTCTAAGGGAAAGAATTCAAAACACTTGCCTTGCAACTCATGCGTAAAACTATCCACTTTCATTTTCATCTTCTATTTAATAGGAATAAAATCTTTGATTTTCCCTAGCCGTTTCAAAATCATTTATTTCTTTCCTTTTTTCCCTTAGATCAACTTGAGGCTACTCTGATAAATACTAAATCACGTACACAAATTTCTTTATTGCATATCTTTTGGTCTTCATCTCCTCGCTTGTGAAGCTTCTTCCTATAAGTAACAATGGCCGCATGATTTTTTTTCCTTCTTTCTTGTCTTTCTTTTATTTCCATTGTTCTGCTCCAACAAGTGCTCGACTATACACCATCACGACTGGCCTGCGCCCCTCCTCCACCACCTGTTCGGCCTCTCCCCTAACGTGACAGATCTGGCCATTTTTTGCCATGCAGTTCACTACCTCAACCCACAACATAGCCTTGACGTTCCACTTCATCTTTTTCCTCCACCATCACGTGTAGCTGCAGCCACCACAGTCGCAGCTAACACCACCACAGCCTTTGACCTTAGCCGCGCTTCCAGGTGATGATGGCCAGACTGTGACCGAGCCCATGCAGTGGCCGAGCCACCTGATGCTTTGACCAAACATTAGAACAAAAATCCATTCACCACCTTTGCATATTGAATCACAACCAAAACTTTTCAACATCATACTGCCTTGAGTGCATTTCAGACCTTAAATCTGATCATGGCCGAGCCTTTGAGACGTTTGTTGAGTTATGTGGTGAAGGGGCTGAGGCACTTATGTTTATATCATCTTGATCAATTTGTTTTCCGGTCTGCTTATTTCAGATTTGATGTATTCTTATTTGAATTAGGATACTTAGATTTGTTTTACTTATTTTGTTTCAAGATTTGAATCTAGTTGTCGTGTCCTCTAAAATCTGATCGTGCTTTCTTTGCGCTCTTCGGTGTGGATATCATTATTTTTTTGAATAAAATCTCTAGCGTCGAAGCGGCGAGTATTAACGCTTGACATTCATACTTATAGAATTGTAAATTGACAGCAAGTGAAATTATAGGATTGATATATAATATTATACTTGCCTGCGATATGGATTTTATGATGTTTAAAACCCTGCTATAAAAAAAATTTCACATCATCCTCTATGTTATATGCTGTTATATTATATGCTGTTATACTGTTCATTATTTCTGATTATCACACTGCGAGTTCCATGTAGAGTAGAATCAGTATGGGTTGAAATGATACATACCTGAATGGACTTTAGAATAGGGAAAAATCATTATGGGCAGAAATGATAGGCCTGAGCGATTTTTATTTATTTTATTTATTTATTTATTTAACTTGGCATTGCGGGTTTGAAATGATAGAACCCGGATTTTTCTTTGTAAATTATGGATTGAAATGATATATTATCTGTATCACTTGACCTAGGTTAGAAAATATTATACAGACCCGTGGTTATTTTATATATATTTTTCTGGAAATTTTAAGTATTTTTAAAATTTTAAATTATAATATTTTGATTTAAATTGGATTAAAAATGATTTTCTAAAGTGTTATTGATTTTGTACAAGTTAAATATGTAAATAAATGAATGGTTAAGTTAGAATTTGAAGTACAAATTTATTTTGTTGTTTTTGGTTTTGTAAAAGAAATGGAATTCAAGTTAAGTAAATAAAATATAAAAATTTGATATAAATTTGAATTTAAAATGAATTAATAAAGTGTTGTTGAGTTTTCTATGAATTAAATGGTTAAATAAATGAATACTTAAAAATGTAATTTGAAATATAACTAAATTTAGAAGTGTAAAGTTTGGTTTAAGAATAAAAGCTAAGTTAAGAAATTTTTTGGAAATTAAGTTATATTTGAAATAGGTAATTAAACTTGATCGTTAAGTAAATGTTAAAATACAATGAATAGAAAATTTGCACTTGACTTTAATAAGTGAAGCATTGAGAAATTTGATATTTATTTGTGAAATTTACTTTGTAAAAATCATAAATTATTGGGTATTTTGAATGACCATTTTGAAGTGGGAAAAATATGATTTTATAAGTGAGATTTTATTGCTAAAATTGTATTGAAATCTAGAATTTAATTAACTTAAAATCTGTTGTAAAGGAAATTACAGCACTTTGTAAGTGCCGTAGTTGATAATGAACTAAAGGCCAAAATTAACTATGGGCTATTGCAGCAATTGGTAACTGCTGTGGTTGCAAAATTAAAACTAAACCTGAATAAATAAAAGGGCTACAGTAGCACTTGTTAAGTGTTGCAGTTGGCTGAAATGAGATTTTTGAATAATTGATTTGTAAGTATAATAACTTCACCTTTAAATAGTTTGAAATGAAGTATTTTGATTGGAATATAAACTATATCTAAAAGTTTTTAATCACGGGTAATAACAACGTTGGTTGTTAAGGAGACCGGGATCGGATATGGGCATACTCTCTGTCGATACCGAAAACCACTTTGACAACCGTGTACGCGGTGGAGATTCCAGAAAGAAGTAGGATGGTGGTGACGTTCTATTGAGGTATGTACGTGGACCAGACTCCCGTGAGTTGGTATAAGGTGGCTAAAACAAGAGCGATCGACGGGCTAAGGAGATAGCACCTCTTATCGGACGCATTTCTTCATATGCCATTCTATTACGTTGTGATTGTTTGGTGTACACCTTTGATTTTGGCAGTGTTGTTCGAGGTAGGCGGTAGTAGCTGCTACACATTACCACCGGTATGAAAGCGTAATTCATATATCTACCCTGGCATTGCCTAATTGTGTCATGTCACCTACCCTAGTGAGCCTTGTACGAGTTTGATTTGTGTCGTACCTATGGAGTATCCTCTGGTAGCCTCCCGACAAGGAGGTATTACGGTACTGTATAGACTATGGGCACTATTATGTGTTAAGGTGGAAAATGTAAAGCCTTACGCGATTTTAAAGTAAGTCTATTTTACAAATAGACACTATTATAATAGCGAAATATTACTACATGGTAAATAGTTTAACGAATCCTTCGAGGATGGGCAGTCCCAAGCATCCTTTAAGTTACTTGCCTTTATATACAGTTCACTTGAATTAGTTTACACTGTATAAGTATGTATGTCCTGACTCGAGTATTTGTTTTTATTTCTTACGCTCGGGTCAGCCTTCGTATCAGTTCAGACTTCATTTCCTGGAGCTAGGACTGCTGAAAATCATCTTTATCGAGCTGCTATCTATTTTCTATCTTTTATCTTAGCCTATGTAATTGAGACAAACAAATTTGGTATTTTCTGTGGTTGTTTCAAACTGTATTGGTTTTAAAACTATGTAATTTGTATTTGTTTTGAGACTATGCTGATAGTGGCTTCATGAACCACTATGGTATTTTATTTCCGCTGCGATTATTCTAATTTTTGTGTCAGTGATTCTATGATTTGATATCATTGCTCCAATTTTTGTTACAATCTATTGTTTTGAACTATTCAAGTTCGACATGTTTTAATTTATTGTCGAATTTGAATGGTGCAAAATAGTGGGTCGTTACAGTTGGTATCAGAGCTTTGGTTTGCTTTGATTTTAAGCAAACCATAGCATGCAGAGCAAAAACTCATTAGAGATAGGGTAGAAATACCCTAGAATGAGTGAAGTCAATCTTAGAATCCTTTCTTTGTGAGAGAACGTATTTTAAAGTATAAAATAATTTTTAACGGATTTTGAAAGAAGTATTTTGATATAAAAAATTCTTGTTTTGAAACCAAATTTTTCCAACTACTTCTTTTCCTTTCTCCACCTTATATAATTAGGTCCTCTGTTGAATGCCTATTCTAGCTGAACTTTGTTTTATCTAATCTATCTTGGTCTCTAACTTTCCTCTGTCCTTAAATTCATTCTTGATTTCTCAGGATGAATCGAGGAAATGCCAGAGGTAGGGGACGTGGTGCTGCCCCAGCTCCTGCACCCGCTGCCCCAGTTAGGTTCACTAAGCTTTGCAAGGAATATACCGAGCTTGGTGGCACCAAGTTCACAGGATCTGAGAGCATAATTGAAGCTCAACATTGGTTGAGGGACTTGGAGAGAATCTTCTTCGGCCTTGAGATCACGAATGCCCAGCAGCGTCAGTTGGCAGCTTGGCAATTGAAAGGAGCAGCTTTGGATTGGTGGCTGTCAGTTAAAGCTCACACCATTGAGGCTGACATCACTTGGGAACAATTTAGGTATCTTCTTCTGTTGTTCAAATTTGGTTTGGTTTCCTCCTTTTGAAATGTGTATTATATCGCTCATCGTGCTTTAGGGATGCTTTTCTCGTGAAATGGATGCCCGAAGCAGGAAAGACTCAGCTGTATTGGGAATTCATGGATTTGAAGCAAGGCGATATTTCATTTACCGAATATGAGAGGAAGTTCAATGAGCTATCGCAATATGTCCTTAATCTATTTAGACACTCCTCTCAAGAAAAATGAGAAGTTTATTGCTGGTGCACGCCCCGGGTACAATGATCGCCTCAATACCCACGTGCATGGTACTTTCACCTCTCTGATGGACATGGCCATTAGATATGAGTATCCTACCTCTAGGGACCCTCCAGCTGCCCGGTCAGCCCCATCTCAGTCTTCTGGTAGTTTCAAGAAGAGAAAGCCCCACTTTCAACATCAGTAGAGAAATCCGAATAGGACCCTAGGATTGGGGTCATCTTCTTCATCTCAGAGGCAGCCGATCGACCTATCGGCCATTACTTTCTACTGATGTGATCAGAAGGGACATTATGCAAATAGTTGTCCTACCTTAGGTGCTATTATTCGCCCTCCAGCTCAGTTGGCCAGGCGAGACCTCTACCACATTTGTCTTCAGTTGGGACATTTCAAGGAAGACTGCCCTACTCAGAAGAAGGGCAAGGCATCTGGTATTTTTCTGTGACTTATGCATGTTCTCCAGCCCCACCACCTGCACCTGCACCTGCTCCTTCTCCTAGTGATTCTCAAGGTACACTTCAGGGGACTTTTACTTTGTTTAAATCTCATGTTCGTGTTTTATTCGATACTGGAGCTTCCCATAGCTTTGTCTCAGTAGATCTTTGTAATAAATTTAAGAGCCTCCTTTCTCCCTAGTTCACTTCTGTACCTCTATGTGTTTCAAACCCTATTGGTGGTCCTGCAAACCTTAGTAAGATTTGTAGGAATGTGAAACTCTTCCTTGATAGCTATCGGTTTTCCGTTGACTTCTATGTTCTAGGTTTTGACGCTTTTGATCTATTGCTTGGAGGAGACTGGTTGGATAGGCATGATGCCCATATCTCTTGTGGTTCCGGTACTGTCTCTCTAGTTGGTGATAATGGGGATTCTTTGGTGATCCAGTGTAGTTTTCCCCAGGATTTCGCTGGTAGCTTCATTTATTCTCTTGATACTATCCCTGGTGATATCCATTTGATTCCTGTAGTCAAACTATTTCCCGACATATTTGGTGAAGTCAATTCTCTACCTCCGAAGCAGGAAATTGATTTCCATATTGATATTATCCCTGGAGCTCGACCTGTAGTTCTTCCACCTAGAAAGATGGCACCCCGTGAGAAGGTTGAGATAAGGAAGCAATTTCAGGACTTGTTCTCTAAAGGTCTAATCAGACCTAGCTTTTCAGAATGGGGAGCAGCCGTAGTTTTCGTCACCAAGTCTGTTGGTTCCCTCCGGATGTGTGTTGATTATAGGGAGCTGATCAAGCTCACTATGAAAAACAGATACCCTATGCCTCGCATTAATGATATGTTTGATCAGCTCTATGGTGCTACTGTTTTCTCTCAGCTTGACCTTACCACAGGTTTCACCAACACAGAGTTGCTAGGGAGAGCATTCCCAAAACTGCTTTCCGTTCTGAGAATGGTTTCTTTGAATGGCTAGTTATGCCTTTTGGTTTGACTAATGCTCCTACTTTCTTTGTTGATTTGACGAATCATGTCTTTCGTGATGTGCTCAATAAGTTTGTTCTAGTCTTTATTGATGATATCCTTGTCTTCTCAAAGACAAAGGAAGAGCACGAGCTGCATTTGGAGTATGTTCTAGAGACTCTTAGAAATCATCAGTTGAAGGCTAAATTCTCTAAATGCCATTTTTGGGAAGGGCAAGTCCGATTTCTCGGACATATTGTTTCTAGTGATGGAGTTTCTATTAATCCAGTCAAGATCACTGCGATTAATGATTGGGAAACTCCTAAGACTCCAACTGATACTCACAGTTTTCTAGGCCTTGCCAGTTACTATCGGAGGTTCATTGAGAACTTTGCTCGGATTTCTGCACCTCTCACTGCTCTAACTCGAAAGATTGTGAGACGACCTGACTTTTTCTCCATAAAAAGTCATATCATCCTTAAGAAAGAAAGGGATAGAAAAGAGAAAAGAAAGAAGAGAAAGAAGAAACAACAACAAAATCACAACAGCAGAACGAATAAATTATATTAACAACATAAATATTACATAGTATACATCAATTATCAGAGTTACACATACATTACAACACATACTAGACAGTTATAAACACCTGTCTAGTTATTACAACTCAAACACAATACATAAACACTCATAGATACCAAAACAGCGGAAAACTATATATTTATACATAGAAGCCTCATGCTCCATTGCTCCTTCACAATCTGTCAAAGCTAACCTGAATCCTAACCTGAATCCCTTGGCTACACGTAAAAATTTGAGTACCCAAGAGTTAAAGAAAAAAAAAATAACTCCGGGTCAGACATGGGTCTGGTGTGAGTAATAGGTTAAAGTTGCTTAACTTAAAAAAAACTTTTGAAAAGAAAAGGTATCACGTAAGACTTCCCACACATAAACATGGAAAAGTTTTTACCTTACGCTAACCAAAACATTTGATAGGAAATCAAGTGATATTATAATAAGTCTATGGTTTTCAAGTAAATACGAAATAGCCGAAATTGTTACATTCATTAAATTCCAGCTACTAGCCACAAAAGTGGGTAATACAATCAAAACCGTTGGCACTTATTGGATTTTGGATTCCATACAATGGCTGGCTACTAGGGTACCGCCCGTCACAGTACGTGGCCTAGATCACCGTACCGAGGAGTACGCCCGCTCCTCTGTAACACAAAGCTGGAACCATTCTTTACTGAACAGTTCCGAACAAGACCACCCCGCAGTTTTGATCAGCAACCGCACCACTAAGACGAAATAAAGGGACATCTAGACAGGGGTAAATCTCACTCTCAAGTGGGGGCTACCCACGAAGCCTTGCTGCACCTCCCATGTTTTAGTCATCCCCGGTTGATGAGGCTTGAGGCTACGATTACCTTTATAGGACATAACACTTCATATGCTCATCGTCCACCTGACGATGTTCTGAAAGCATTTAATCCATACAAGTTCGTTCCGGGTTTAAACGAAACCGAAGGCGTTATTTCATTATACTCATTTTGGAATCACCCTCAGAGTTAACGACGATAACCCTTGCACTCTGAATTTTTATCTTCACTTCAGATTCACGACCTAATGTTAATTTCGATCAATGTGGTTTTCGGATATCCAAATGTGGAAACCCGATCCCGGTCTCATCGAAATCCAAAACGTGTCATTTAAGGCCAAGTTGTTTTAGAGTTTAAAACAATTTCAATTCATTATCCATATACACACAAATAGATAATTCACATCACAATAGATAATCAACATTATCATCAACAACATAACATAATCAAATAATCCATATTATCATCCTAATGCAACCAATGCATCCATATCATATAACATTACTCATCTCATAACTGAAATTACAACCCCATACATGGAAACCAATGCCAATCATCAAACATAAGCAATGATCTAATGATCACACCATTTATAATTAATTTAAAGTGAATTAAATTAATTACTTCCATTTCTAGTTAATTCAAAATGGATTAAATTAATTACTTCATCATTGTAATCCTGGTTAACTTAATCAACTAAATAATCACCATCTCATTATTTTATTTAATTAATCATTACTGATTAATAATTCCCTAATTACAATAATTAATTAGCTTATAAATTAATTACACAAATTAATTATACTTAATAATTAACCTTTAATTACTTAATCAATTAATTAACTAAAGTTAATTATAATAATCCTTTATTAATTAATTACCTCATTTATTGATTATTCCTTAATTAATCAATTCTAAATTACATCATTAATTAATTAATTGTTTCTAATTACAATTTAATTAATCTCTCTATTTAAATTAATTACATAAGTAATTAATTTGCAATTAAACCACATATATATTGATCACCCTTGATTAATAATAATCCAGTAATTAACTTCCTTAAATTACCCATTCCATAAATTAATTACTCTTAATTAATTATATCCAATAATCCCTTGATTAATTTCAAAGTAATTTAATCTAAATTACTTCCATCTTTAAACATCTTTAATTACATCCAGTAATTATCAATTAATTACTTCCCTAAGTAATTACAGTCTTATTAATTACATAAAGTAATTATTCTAATCAACAAATGTTTAAATTAATTAAACTTAATTAATTAATATAAACTAATCAAATTAAACCAATTAATTACATTAAGTAATTAACTCATTAATTACTTCCATTAGTAATTAAACTTAAACAATTGATTATTATTAATTAATTAATCTAATTAATTATCAAAAATTAATCACCTTAATTAATTGTTAAATAATCTTAAGTTAATGACCTTCATTGACATTTCCTAATTAGTTAATTAAGAATTAACTTATATAAATCATTATTAATTATCAATTAATTAATATTTAATTACAATTTAATGAATCTCTAATTATAAATTAATTAAGTGTTAATTGCAATCTTAATTAATCCTTAATCACTTGATTAATAAATCTTAATCATTAATTAGAATTTAATTAACAATCCTTAATTATAGACTAATTAACCTTAATTAATTAATCTTAAGTCCATAATTAATTAACTTAAAAATTATTAATTACTTAATTAATCATCCACATTATTAATTAATTAATTAATATTCCATTTAAATTAACTTAATAATTTAAATGAATCCAATTCTTAAGTTCTAACTTACTTTAAGAAACATTTCTTCTTATATAAAGTATTTTTAAACAAATTGTTTCCAAATTTATTTTAAACTTCACTTTAAATTTCATTTTAAAATTTTAAGACTTTAAAATGAATACAATTTTTTTTAAACTCTACTCCGGAGAGTAGAGCTAGGGAATACATATGTCCGCCACACTAACCCCCCTTTTAGCTAGCCCAAAACAGAGACTTGATGCCCCCAACCATGTTTAAGGATTAACAGGGACCCACCTCCATGCCTTGAAATTGGGAGCAGGGCAGATGGGAATCGAACCTGCGACCTGCTTACCAGGAAGCAAGTATCTTACCACTATGCCACTGCTTGCGGACTATGAATACAATTTATTTAAACAAGGTTTTAAACAAATTTAAAATCTTTTTATCTCACATGTTCAAGAACATTCCTTTTATAATATAAAGATTTAAAAGATTTTAACAAAAATTCATTTTAAACATTCCAAATTATTTTAAAAAAATTAAAAAATTTCATTTTAAATTTCAAACTGAAATACAGTTTAAATCTTTATTCAAGATTTAAACTTAAAACTTTAAAGTTTTACTTACATTTCCGTCTTTATTCTTAAATTCAAATTATTTAACCATTCCTATAGTAGTTAAAACAAATTTAAATTTGAAAACCTATTTTATTTAAAAACTGACATTCAAATTAGATTCCACGTTTTTAAAAATGGTCTTAATCTTATTTTAAATTTCTATTTCACAAATTTAAAACTCACAGTTTAAATTCAAACCAATGTTCTTTTATACTTTAAAGGTTTAAAATCTAAGTTTAAATTCCAAGACTTAAATTAAATTCAAACTTAGATTCATCCACTTTGAATTTCATATTTCAACTTCAGATTTTTAAACTTTGTTTAAATTTCTAGTTGCGTTTTAAAACTTTACTTTTAAATTTAAAAACAGAAAAAATGTTTTTTGTTTTGATTTAAAACAACTTAAATTTCTGAATTCAAAATATTTCAAAACTCAAATTCAAACTAAATTTTAAATCAGGTTCAACTCAGGTTTAACTTAGTTTAAGCTTTTACTTTACACTTAAACTCTACTTCAAATTTTAAAATACTGAAACAGGTTTCATGTTAAATTTGAAAACCTGAAAACAAAGTTTACTCGAGCCTACCCTTTATTTACTTCGAGTCAGTAACAACACTGCTTCGAGTCAAAACTCAATTCACCCGAGTCCATCACTAGGTCCAAAACCCTGTAACCAAAACATCATCAACATGTACACCACTGCACTGTGAACCCATACATCCTCTCCGGACACCTCTGACCAACATCAACGGCCAACTCCCATCGACCAGCAACCTCCATCTCCCCTCAAACATCAGATCTCCCAGAATTCAACTCGAATTTGAATTCGAGTTTAAGACCAAAAACCTGGAACAGCAGACAGTACACTCATCCTAACCTTTCAACACACCATTCCCACGCGCCTTCGGCCACCATCGCCACTCAAACTTCGACGACTACTTCGTCAATTCATCAACTTCCAATCTCTAAAACCCCAAGCCACTCGAACAAGTAAACTTGCCGAAATGATAAAAAAATTTAGCCATACAGAAAATAGGGTTTAAAACTGCAAAACCCAATTACAACCTCAAAATCAAAATTTCTCCTCAATCCAATTTTTTTCCCATTATCTCTGTTAATTTCTCCTCCTCCAGGATAAATCTCATCACCTTGAACCCCTTGTGGCAACAGAGATGACCCAAAACCCCATTTATAGTAAAAACTGAACTGCACCTTGGTTTTGATATTAAAATTGTAATTTTACTTTTTTTAAATCATAATTTTATGTAAAGTTTTGATATACAAACCTGAAACATTGAAATATATGGTTTGAATTTCCATTATACAAATTGTTACCATGTTATACTTATTTTCTGTAAAACAGAATATATTTAACTTATATAAATCTTAAAAACTTAATTTATCTCAAAATAAACAAGTTTTATCCAATGATTAAAACATAGCAGCAACCAAATCTAAGATAAAGGATTTTTTTCTCCAACTATAACTTATATTGTAGATTGTCAGAACTTAAGTGAAATAGAATGCACCTTACTCCAACATAAACATATACACAACAAATTTCAAAATGTTTAGTCATTTTTAAATAAAAGAATGAATCTACTTTTTACCTACTTAAATAAATTTTTAAAAAGAAATGAGTTACTCACTCATTTTCAAATGCAGAGCAGAGCAAAATTATTGCTTTTAAGCATGCAGAACACCCTCTGCAATTTGCTTGAATGTCTTTAAAACTTGTCTGGTTGCCACTTGATTAATCACAAGCTTGCATGCATACTCCAGTCACACAAGAAGATGCGCGCCCTTGTTTTCCAGATTGAAGAAAACAAAATGCAGGTTTCTTGCTTGATTTATTTGTTGCATGCAGGTTTTCTTGCGTTTCCAGATTTTGAAAAATGAATGCATTTGAATATATTTCTGATTTGCAATTTTTGAGGGTGAAAATGTACAACAATTTTTTATTTTCAGATTTGCATGCATTTAATTTTTCAAGAGATGAATGCAGAGAATATTTAATGAATAGATTTGCTCTGCATGATGTTTTTAAGGATGATTTGTGTTTGGATTATGGGCATGAAGAGTGATTTTCAGGTTTCTTTTTGATTTAAATCCAAAAATATTGAAATGTTACAAATTTTCTTTGTTTATGAAATGAAAATGAGAAAAGAAAGGAATGGGAAAAACTGTAAGTTTATATAACTTTGTTTATGATAAATTAAAATTAAATAAAAATTGAACAATGACACTTGTAAAAAATGAACACTTGTACATGTTTTGTGTGTTTAAATTTACACATGTTAATTAGGCTTTAAGATGCTTACATTTGTTATAAAAGAACCTAAAACGTTAACATATGTCAATTTAAGTAATTAGAATTTTAATTATGTGTTAAAGATAGTTTAACCTGGTTAATTAATTTTTAATACTTAGTTATGTATAGATAAGTAATTAAAGAATAAACCAACTATAGTTATAAATAAAAAAAATATATAAATTAATCATTTAAAATAATATTTTGATCACTTAAAACAAATTTATAAAGAAATTATAACTTATTTGTTATTTAAATGAATACATGATTCATTTATTAATTGTATTTTAAATTCCATACTCAATTTGCAAATCATGAATATTAATGAATATTTTAAAAAGAATAAAAGAAACATTTTATAACCTTATGTTAACATTCAAACTTAAGTTAAAATATTTTAAACCAATAAAACATTTATCTTACATATTTAAAATCATATAGTTATTTTATTAAATAGTTTTAAAAAGCTTAATTCAAAAATAAATCACAATTTCCAAATTTCAAAATATTAAAATTATAAAATCTGCTTTATCAATTAAATTTAAAAACTAAACTCAGCTATTTAAAATATATATAAATATACGTACAATTTATAAATATAAAAAATTTTATTAACTCATTAAAAACAATTTCTCTAATTAATTTTAAAAAAAAGAAGATTATTGAATCAATCCAAATTTATTAACAAAAATTATCAAATTAATTTAAATTTTAAACACAGATTATTAAATTTATATTGCCATAAATTCCGAGATATTACAATCCTTCCCCTTAAAAGAATTTCGTCCCCAAAATTTAAAACAAAGGTAATTTAATAATCTATTTACAGATTTGCTTTTAAAATACAGCATATGTTAATCACATGCTAACAACCATAGGAACCAATTCACACAATCAGAACAAATCTAACTATCCAGAAAAAATCTAAATAGAACTTCCACGAGTTTCCCCAGTATATATATATATATATATATCGGGATACTCGCTCTATAGAATCCAAACAATCAAAACCACTAAGCTATAGAGCTCCTATCAAAAACTCTAAATGGAATATCAGACTACAGACGAGTCTGACTCAACAACCAAACCTCCAGAACTATTGGTTCTACAACCAGAAATAGCTCATACACGTACTCCCTAAGGGATACGTGAAACATATCGAATCCTAGTTATCCAAACTTGCAATTCAACTCTTGTAAACCAAACACTTATCTTACCAATCACAGAAGAAACCCAAAACACCTTGAAGCTAGCTTCATTGACTA
Source organism: Allium cepa (assembly GCA_030765085.1). Classification (NCBI taxonomy): domain Eukaryota; kingdom Viridiplantae; phylum Streptophyta; class Magnoliopsida; order Asparagales; family Amaryllidaceae; genus Allium; species Allium cepa. Next base: position 196,834,999 of record CM060939.1, on the reverse strand, counting down.
TCAAACTTATAGCTCCCTAGATCAGAGAAAAACTTATCCCAAAGCAAATCTCCGACTCCAGAATCCAAATTTCTTTGTCTCTTATCCACAAAATCTCTTCGGACGATCCGGGGCTACCAACATCCTTCCTGATTAGCTCAACTCTACGTTGATGCCTCTTGAAACAAACTAGATCAAAACAATCCAATGACTCCTCAAGAAGAACACAAACTCTACTCCTCAACAACAGATGACAGAACAAACTTCTCCTTATCCGAAAAAGGACAAACATAAAAACTCTCAAACTGCTTCCGCTGCACCACTTTGATCCGAAGTAGAAGAAAATGCTGATGAAGAGCACGAGCACAGACTGGACAACCCAGCACAGAAATATAGTTCAACAGATCCAAAAAAAACTTAGATGTTCCTCCGAAACCTGAGCTACTTTACCTACTTCTATCTCAAGGAACCATCCTTCCACCAAACTGAACCACCGGAAATCCTAGAATCCAAATCGATAAGGAAACTCGATCTCCAGATGCGGACAAACCACCGACTTCTCTTAAGACATCCAGACAATCTCCAACAACTCCAACAATCCAAAAGAACACTTAACTATCGCAAGTTACTTTTGCGATCAACTAAGCCTAATTCCAAAAAAACTGCTCTCTCTTAACCAATCAGAACAGCTGATGCTGGCCTAGCCAATTCACGGAAGAAAAGGATCTTCTCTGCTGCTTTTGAACTCCACTTCAGAAAAACTACCCAGCCAGATGATTTCCTACCAACTCAGAACACTCCGAGCAGCACCGCTAACACCAAAGCCAAAGAATTCCCAATCCAAAGCTCTTCGAGAAACTCGGACTTCAAAGAAAACAGAAACACCCGGCAGTACTCAGTCACAACACCGAAGCAGACTCACTTCCTTACTCTTGTTCCAAAGAAACATCTTTGAAAACATCCATAGTCACTGCATCTCATCTCGCAGCTACTACTTCCTAAGGTATCAAGATACCATCACTTGCTTCTGCCAAACCGAGAGATCCAAATTCAACTCTTCACTTCAAAGATGAACTCCGAACCTTTAGAAGGTTTCCTTCAGAGATCGATGAAGTACTTACACCAAGCAAAACTCACTCGAGACGGTATTAGGTCTACAGTCTCGACAAATATACTTCCAACCTCAACATACAAATTCCAACCAATGGTAGTCGTGTTACACACACTACTACCTCATCTACCTTTATAACTTATATTGGAAAAACCCGAACAGGTATCCCAATCAGATAGGTAGCAATAATATATATATATATATATATATATATATATATATATATATATATATATATATATATATATATATATATTAAAAATACAAATACGCTCTCTCAATACATCTCAATATAGAAACCACTCTAGAGATTAGGTATTCGCTCAACCTTGTGCTCTGATACCAAGTGAGGCGACCCGACTTTTTCTCCACAAAAATTGTATCATCCTTAACAAAGAAAGGGATAGAAAAGAGAAAAGAAAGAAGAGAAAGAAGAAACAACAATAGAATCTCAACAGCGGAACGAATAAATTATATTAACAACATAAATATTACATAGTATACATCAATTATCAGAGTTACATAGACATTACAACACATACTAGACAGTTATAAACACATGTCAGTTATTACAACTCAAACACAATACATAAACACTCATAGATACCAAAACAGCGGAAAACTATATATCTATACGTAGAAGCCTCCTGCTCCATTGCTCCTTCACAATCTGTCGAAGTTAACCTGAATCCTAACCTGAATCGCTTGACTACTCGTAAAAATTTGAGTACCCAAGAGTTAAAGAAAAACAGAAATAACTCCGGATCAGACATGGGTCTGGTGTGAGTAACAGTTTAAAGTTGCTTAATTTAAAAAAAACTTTTGAAAAGAAAAGGTATCACATAAGATTCCCACATAGAAACATGGAAAAGTTTTTACCTTACGCAAACCAAAACATTTGATAGGAAATCCAGTGATATTATAATAGGTCTAGGGCTTTCAAGTAAATAAGAAATAGCTGAAATTGTTGCATTCATTAAATTCCAGCTACTAGCCACAAAAGTGGGTAATACAATCAAAACCGTTGGCACTTATTGGATTTTGGATTACATACAATGGCTGGGCTACTTGGGTACCATCCGTCACAGTAGGTGGCCTAGATCACCGTACCGAGGAGTACGCCCACTCCCCTGTAACACAAAGCCGGAACCATTCCTTACTAAACAATTCTGAACAAGACCACCTCGCAGTTGTGATCATCAACCACACCACTAAGCCGAAATAAAGGGACATCTAGACAGGGGTAAATCACACTCTCTAGTGGGGACTACCAATGAAGCCTTGTTGCACCTCCCCTGTTTTAGCCATTCCTGGTTGATGAGGCTTGAGGCTACGATTACCTTTATAGGACATAACATTTAGAATGCTTATCGTCCACCTGACGATGTTCTAAAAGCATTCAATCCATCTAAGTTCGTTACGGGTTCGAACGAAACCGAAGGCATTATTTCGTTAGACTAATTTTGGAATCACCCTCAAAGTTAACGACGATAACCCTTGCACTCTGAATTTTTATCTTCACTTCAGATTCACGACCTAAGGTTAATTTGGATCGATGTGGTTTTCAGATATCCAAATATGGAAACCCGATCCCGGTCTCATCGAAATCCAAAACGTGTCATTTAAGGCCAAGTTGTTTTAGAGTTTAAAACAATTTCAATTCATTATCTATATACACACAGATAGATAATTCACATCACAATAGATAATCAACATTATCATCAACAACATAACATAATCAGATAATCAATATTATCATCCTAATGCAACCAATGCATCCATATCATATAACATTACTCATCTCATAACTGAGATTACAACCCCTTACATGGCAACCAATGCCAATCATCAAACATAAGCAATGATCTAATGATCACACTATTTTTAATTAATTTAAAGTGAATTAAATTAATTACTTCCATTTCTAATTAATTAAAAATGAATTAAATTAATTACCTCATCATTATAATTCTGCTTAACTTAATCAATTAAATAATTACCATCTCATTATTTTGTTCAATTAATCATTACTGATTAATAATTCCCTAATTACAATAAGTAATTAGCTTATAAATTTATTACACAAGTTGATTATACTTAATAATTAACCTTTAATTACTTAATCAATTAATTAACTAAAGTTAATTATAATAATCCTTTATTAATTAATTGCCTCATTTATTGATTATTCCTTAATTAATCAATTCTAAATTACATCATTAATTAATTAATTAATTCTAATTTCAATTTAAGTAATCTCTCTATTTAAATTAATTACATAAGTAATTAATCTGCAATTAAACCACATATATATTAATCACCCTTCATTAATAATAATCCAGTAATTAACTTCCTTAAATTACTCATTCCATAAATTAATTATTATTAATTAATTATCTCCATTAATCCCTTGATTAATTTCAAAGTAATTACATAAAGTAATTATTCAAATCAAAAAACGTTTAAATTAATTAAACTTAATTAATTAATATAAATTAATCACATTAAACCAATTAATTACATTAAGTAATTAACTCATTAATTATTTCCATTAGTAATTAAACTTAAACAATTGATTATTATTATTAAATTAATCTAATTAATTATCAAAAATTAATCACATTAATCAATTGTAAAATAATCTTAAGTTAATGACCTTCATTATCATTTCTTAATTACTTAATTCAAAATTAACTTATACAAATCATTATTAGTTATCAATTAATTAATATTTAATTACAATTTAATTCATCTATAATTATAAATTAATTAAGTGTTAATTACAATCTTAATTAATCCTTAATCACTTGACTAATAAATCTTAATCATTAATTATAGATTAATTAACCTTAATTAATTAATCTTAAGTCTTTAATTAATTAACTTAAAAATTATTAATTACTTTATTAATCATCCACATTATTAATTAATTAAATAATTAATATTCCATTTTAATTAACTTAATAATTTAAATGAATCCAATTCTTAAGTTCTAACTTAATTTAGGAAACATTTCTTCTTATATAAAGTATTTTTAAACAAATTATTTCCAAATTTATTTTAAACTTCACTTTAAATTTCATTTTAAAATTTTAAGATTTTAAAATGAATATAATTTATTTAAACAAGGTTTTAAACAAATTTAAAATCTTTTTATCTCACATGTTCAAGAACATTCCTTTTATAAAATAAAGGTTTAAAGGATTATACAACAAATTCATTTTAAACATTCCAAATTATTTTTAAAAAAATTTAAAAATTTCCTTTTAAATTTCAAACTGAAATACAGTTTAAATCTTCATTCCAGATTTAAACTTAAAACTTTAAAGCTTTACTTACATTTCCATCTTCATTTTTAAATTCAAATTATTTAACCATTTCTAAAATAGTTAAAACAAATTTAAATTTAAAAACCTATTTTATTTAAAAGCTAACATTCAAATCAGATTCCAAGTTTTTAAAACTGGTCTTAATCTTATTTTAAATATCTATTTCACAAATTTAAAACACACGGTTTAAATTCAAACCAATGTTCTTTTATACTTTAAAGGTTTAAAATCTAAATTTAAATTCCAAGATTTAAATTAAATTCAAACTCAGATTCATCTACTTTGAATTTCATATTGCAGTTTCAGATTTTTAAACTTTGTTTAAATTTTTAGTTGCATTCTAAAACTTTGCTTTTAAATTTAAAAACAGAAAAACAGTTTTCTATTTTGATTTAAAACAACTTAAATTTCTGAATTCAACATATTTCAAAACTCAAATTCAAACAAAATTTTAAATCAGGTTTAACTCAGGTATAACTTAGTTTAAGTTTTTAGTTTACACTTTAACTCTACTTAAAAAATTTAAATACTGAAACAGGTTTCCTGTTAAATTTGAAAACTTGAAAACAAAGTTTACTAGAGCCTACCCTGTATTTACTTCGAGTCAGTAACAACATTGCTTCGAGTCAAAACTCAATTCACCCGAGTCCATCACTAGGTCCAAAACCTTGTAACCAAAACATCATCAACATGTACACTACTGCACTGTGCACCCATACATCCTCTCCGGCCACCTCTTACCAACATCAACGGCCACCTCCCATCGACCAGCAACCTCCAGCTCCCCTTAAACATCAGATTTCCCAGAATTCAACTCGAATCTGAATTCGAGTTTAAGACCCAAAACCTGGAACAGCAGACAGTACACTCATCCCAACCTGTCAACACATCATTCCCACACGCCTCCGGCCACCATCGCTACTCAAACTTCGGCGACTACTTCGTCAATTCAATCGCCACTCAAACTTCGGCGACTACTTCGTCAATTCATCAACCTTCAATCTCTAAAACCCTAAGCCACTCGAACAAGTAAACTTGCCGAAATGATCAAATTTTCCAGCCATACAGAAAATAGGGTTTAAAACTGCAAAACCCAATTACAACCTCAAAATCAAAATTTCACTTCAATCCAAAAATTTTCCCATTATCTTTGTTAATTTCTCCTCCTCCAAGATAAATTTCATCACCTTGAACCCCTCGTGGCAACAGAGATGACCAAAAACCCCATTTACAGTAAATCCTATACTACACCTTGGTTTTGATATTAAAATTGTAATTTTACTTTTTAAAAATCACAATTTTGTGTAAAGTTTTGATACACAAACCTGTAACATTGAATTATAAAGTTTGAATTTCCATCTTATACAAATTGTTACACTGTTATACTTATTTTCTGGTAAAACATAATATATTTAACTTATATAAATCTTAAAAACTTACTTTATCTCAAAATAAACAAGTTTTATCCAATGATTAAAACATAGCAGCATCCAAATCTAAGATAAAGGATTTTTTTTCTCCAACTATAACTTATATTGTAGATTGTCAGAACTTAAGTGAAATAGAATGCACCTTACTCCAACATAAACATTAACACAGCAAATTTCAAAATGTTTAGTCATTTCTAAATAAAAGCATGAATCAACTTTTTACCTACTTAAATAAATTTTTAAAAAGAAATGAGTTACTCAGTCATTTTAAAATGCAGAGCAGAGCAAAATTATTGTTTTTAAGCATGCAGAACACCCTCTGCAATTTGCTTGAATGTCTTTAAAACTTGTCTGGTTGCCACTTGATTAATTACAACCTTGCATGCATGCTCCAGTCACACAAGAAGATGCAGGCCCTTGTTTTCCAGATTGAAGAAAACAAAATGCAGATTTCTTGCTTGATTTATTTATTGCATGCATGTTTGCTTGCCTTTCCAGATTTTGAAAAATGAATGCATTTGAATATGTTTCTGATTTGTAGTTTTTGAGGGTGAAAATGTATAGCAATTTTTTATTCTCAGATTTGCATGCGTTTGATTTTTGAAGAGATGAATGCAGAGAATATTTGATGAACAGATTTGCTTTGCATGATGTTTTTTAGGATGATTTGTGTTTGGATAATTGGTATGAAGAGTGATTTTCAGGTTTCCTTTTTATTTAAATCTGAAAATCTTGAAATGTTACAAATTTTCTTTGTTTATGAAATGAAAATAAGAAAAGAAAGGAATGGGAAAAATTGTAAGTTTATATAACTTTGTTTATGATAAATTAAAATTAAATAAAAATTGAACAATGACACTTGTGAAAAATGAACACTTGTAATGTTTTGTGTGTTTAAATTTACACATGTAAATTAGGCTTTAAGATGCTTACATTTGTTATAAAAGAACCAAAAATGTTAACATATGTCAATTTAAGTAATTAGTATTTTAATTATGTGTTAAAGAAAGTTTAACTTGGTTAATTAGTTTTTAATACTTAGTTACGTATAGATAAGTAATTAAAGAATAAACCAATTACAGTTATAAATAAAAATAATATACAAATTAATCATTTAAAATAATATTTTGATCACTTAAAATAAATTTATAAAGAGATTATAACTTATTTGTTATTTAAATGAATACATGATTCATTTATTAATTGTATTTTAAATTCCATACTCAATTTACAAATTATGATTATTAATGAATATTTTAAAAAGACTAAAAGAAACATTTTATAACCTTCTTTTAACATTTAAACTTAAGTCAAAATATTTTAAACCAATAAAACAAATATCTTACATATTAAAAATCATATAGTTATTTTATTAAATAGTTTTAAAAAGCTTAATTCAAAAATAAATCACAATTTCCCAATTTCAAAATATTAAAATTAGAAAATCTTCTTTATAAATTAAATTTAAAAACCAAACTCATCTATTTAAAATATATATAAATATACATACATTTTATAAATATAAAACAATTTATTAACTTATTAAAAAAATTCTCTAATTAATTTTTTAAATAAAGAAGATTATTGAATCAATCTTAATTTATTAACAAAAATTATCAAATTAATTTAAATTTTAAACACAGATTATTAAATTTATATTGCCATAAATTTTTGAATATTACAGAATGCTAAGTTTATATGGGATGACAAGTGTAAAGCGGCATTCGAAGAGTTATGGAATAAGCTTACTTCCGCACCAGTGCTTACCGTTCCGAACATAAATGAGGGATTAACGGTATACACCTATGCATGTCGCGAGGGTTTGGGAGCGGTATTTATGCAAGATGGGAAGGTGATTGCCTATGCTAGTCGCCAGCTGAAGGCCCATGAGGCAAACTATGCAGCTCATGATTTAGAATTGCTGGTTGTTGTCTTTGCATTGAAGCTTTGGAGACATCATCTCTTGGGTGCTAAGTTTGACCTCTTCACTGATCATCAGTCTTTGAAGTATATCTTCACCCAGAAGGACTTGAATCAACGTCATGTTCGGTGGTATGAGTTTCTCGCTTCTTACGATCTTGATATTAACTATACCCCTGGGAAAGCTAATGTTGTGGCTGATGCTTTGAGCAGGAAGAAGTCCTTGTTGTTCCAGCTTGTTGTTTCTTCCCCTCTTTTGGATCGTATCAAAGCTAAGCAGGATGAGGATAGGATCATCAGATTGATTACGGAGAATGTTTGTAGCAGGGTTCGTGGTAGTAGGCTTGATGGTAGTGGAGCACAGATGAACATGATTGCACCTTGGACACGGAGGAGAGCATACTGCTTCAAATCCGAAATTGTTTGTTTCAGGTAGTATGCTCTGTTATCTTACCTTCCTTTGTTTTCCCTTCTTTCTTTCCTTTTCGTGGACGAAAACTTTTGAGTGGGGGAGAGTGTAACAGCCCAAAATTTTTAATAAATATTTTATTTATTTTATTTATAAACTTTGGCGTCTAATTATATAAAAAAATTGAATTTTTGGAAATTTCCTGAATTGGTTATAAATCATTAACAATTTTTGGAATTTTTATTTCGGGTTAAAGTTGACTTTAATTGGAATTTTAATTTTAAATTCTAACTTACAATCTTTTATTTAAACTATATATTTACAACATTGGTTCCGTTTTGTTTCATTTAATTTGGTCATATATGTTGTAAATTGAGTAATAAATAATGTTGTAAAAAGCATTAAATCTATGCATTTCTTTTGTACGTTTCTTCGTCCGTTTTCTTAGTTAAAAAATAAACAAATCAAATTATTAAATTAAGTAATAAATAATGTAGTAAATAGTAATTTAATTATACGTTTTATTTGGTACGTTTTATATATCCATTTCTTGTTTAATTCTTTGGCGTTATATAAATGGTACGTTATGTACTGAAATATTCTTTAGCATATATTTTACTAAATAAATAAGAAACGAATAAATTTAAAATACGTCACTTTTGTTATAAATTTTGGGCATACGCGTCAAATTTATTTATTGCCTCTATAATACGCACTCTTTGATTACATATCTTAACTGTTAAAATCAACAGCCGTGCATTCTAAAGGAAAGAATTCAGAACCCTTTCCTTGTAATTCACGTGTAAACTATCCACTTTCATTTGCATTTTCTATTTAATAGGAATAAAATCTTTGATTTCCCCTAGCCGTTTCAAAATCATTTATTTCTTGGCTTTTTCGCCTAAATCAGCTTGAGGCTTCTCTGATGAATACTAAATCACGTACACAAATTTCCTTACTGCATATCTTTTAGTCTTCATCTCCTCGCTTGTGAAGCTTCTTCCTGTAAGTAATAATGGCCGCATGCATTTATTTTATTTTATTTTTCTTCTTTCTTGTTTTTCTTTTGCTTCCATTGTTCTACTCCGACAAGTGCTTGGCTATTCACCATCACGACTGGCCTGCGCCTCTCCTCCACCACCAGTTCGGCCTCTTCCCTGACGTGACAGATCTGGCCGTGTTTTGCCATGCAGTTCACCACCTCAACCCATAACTTAGCCTTGTCGTTCCACTTCATCTTTTACCTCCACCATCACGTGCAGATGCAGCCACCACAGTCGCAGCTATCACCACCACTTCCTTTGGCATTAGCGCGCCTCCAGGTGATGATGGCTGGACCGTGACCGAGCCCATGCGGTGGCCGAGCCACCTGATGCTTTGACCAAACATTAGAACAAAAATCCATTCACCACCGCAGCCTAAACTTTTCAAAATCACACTACCTTGAGTGCATTTCAGACCTTAAATCTGATCATGGCCAAGCCTTTGAGACTTTGGTTGAGTCGTGTGGTGAAGGGGCTGAGCCACTTGTGTTTATATCATCTTGATCAATTTGTTTTCCAGTTTGCTTATTTCATATTTGATGTATTCTTATTTGAATTAGCCTACTTAGATTTGTTTTATTTATTTTGTTTCAAGATTTGAGTCTGGTTGTCGCATCCTCTAAAATCAGATCGTGCTTTCTTTGTGCTCTTTGGTGTGGATATCGTTATTTTTTTGAATAAAATCTCTAGCATCGTAGAGGTGAGTATTCACGCCGCTTGACATTCATACTTATAGAAATGTAAATTGCTAGCTAGTGAAATTGTAGGATTGATATATAATATTATACTTGCCTGTGAAACGAATTTTATGATGTTTAAAACCCTGCTATAAAAAAATTTCACATCATTCGCTATGTTAGATGCTGTTATATTATATGCTGTTATACTGTTCATTATTTCTGATTATCACACTGCAAGTTCCCTATAGAGTAGAATCACTATGGTTTGAAATGATACATGCCCGAATGGACTTTAGAATAGGGAAGAATCGTTATAGGCTGAATTGATAGGCCTGAGCGATTTTTGTTTTATTTATTTATTTATTTATTTAACTTGGGATTTCGGGTTTGAAATGATAGAACTTGGATTTTTCTTTGTAAATTAAGGATTGAAATGATATATTATCCGTACCACTTGACCTAGGTTGGAAAATATTATACAGACCCGTGGTTATTTTATATATATTTTTCTGTAAATTTTAAGTATTTTTAAATTTTTATATTATAATATTTTGATTTAAATTGGATTAAAAATGATTTTACAAAGTGTTAGTGATTTTTTACAAGTTAGATATGTAAATAAATAAATGGTTAAGCTAGAATTTGAAGTATAAATTTGATTTATAGTTTTGATTTTGTAAAGAAAATGGAATTCAAGTTAAGTAAATAAAATATAAAAATTTAATATAAATTTGAATTTAAAATGAATTAATAAAGTGTTATTGAGTTTTCTATGAATTTATTGGTTAAATAAATGAATACTTAAAAATGTAATTTGAAATATAACTAAGTTTAGAAATATGAAGTTTGGTTTAAGAATAAAAGATAAGTTAAGAAATTAATTGGAAATTAAGTTATACTTGAAATAGGTAATTAAACTTTATTGTTATGTAAATGTTAAAATACAATAAATAGAAAATTTTGAACTTGACTTTAATAAGCGAAGCATTGAGAAATAGATATTTATTTGTGAAATTTACTTTATAAAAAACATAAATTATTGGGTATTTTAAATGACCATTTTGAAGTGGGAAAAATATGATTTTATAAATTATATTTTATTGGTAAAATTGTATTGAAATATGGAAATTTAATTAACTTAAAATCTTTTGTAAAGGATATTACAGCACTTTGTAAATTCCGTAGTTGATACAAATGAACTAAAGGCCAAAATTAACTAAGGGCTATTGTAGCACTTGGTAAGTGTTGTGGTTGCAAAATTAAAACTAAACCTGAATAAATAAAAGGGCTACAGTTGCACTTGTTAAGTGTTGCAGTTGGCTGAAATGAGATTTTTGAATAATTGATTTGTAAGTATAATAACTTCACCTTTAAGTAGTTTAAAATGAAGTATTTTGATTGGAATATAAACTATATTTGAAATTTATAACCATGGGTAATAATAACGTTGGTTGTTAAAGAGACCGGGATCGGATATGGCCATACTCTCTGTCGATACCAAAAACCACTTTGACAACTGTGTACGCGGTGGAGACTCCAGAATGAAGTAGGATGGTGGTGATGTTCTATTGTGGTATGTACGTGGACTCGACTCCCGTGAGTTGGCATAAGGTGGCTAAAACAGGAGCGATCGACAGACTAAGGAGGTAGCAGCTCTTATCGGACGCATTTCTTCGTATGTCATTCTATTACATTGTGATTGGTTGGTGCGCACCTTTGATTTTGGGAGTGTTGTTCGAGGTGGGCGGTAGTAGCTGCTACGCGTTGCCACCGATCTGGAAGCTTAATTGGTATATCTACCCTGGCATTGCCTAGTTGTGTCGTGTCACCTACCCTAGCGAGCCTTGTACGAGTTTGATTTGTGTCGTACATATGGAGTATCCTCTGGTAGCCCCCCGATCAGGAGGTATTACGGTACTATATAGACTATTGGCACTATTATGTGTTAAGGTGGAAAATGTAAAGCCTTAACGCTATTTTAATGTAATTTATTTTACAAATAGACACTATTATAATAGCGAAATATTACTACATAGTAAATATTTTAACGGATCCTTAGAAGATGGGCGGTCCCAAGCATCCTTTAAATTACTTGCCTTTATATTACAGTTCACTTGAATTAGTTTACATTGTATAAGTATGTATGTCCTCACTCGAGTGTTTGTGTTTATTTCTTACGCTCGGGTCCTCCTGAGTATCAGTTCGGACTTCATTTCCTAGAGCTAGGACTGCTGAAGATCACCTTTATCGAGCTGCTATCTATTTTCTATCTTTTATCTTAGCCTATGTAATTGAGACAAATGAATTTGGGATTTTCTGTGGTTGTTTCAAACTGTATTGGTTTTAAAACTATGTAATTTGTACATATTTTGAGACTACGTTGACAGTGGCTTCACGAACCACTTTGGTATTTTATTTCCGCTGCGAGTATTCTGATTTCTATGTCTGTGATTCTATGATTTGAATTCATTTGCTCCAATTTTTATTACAATCTATTATTTTGAACTATTCAAGTTCGACATGTTTTAATTTATTGTCGAATTTGAACGGTGCAAAATAGTGGGTCGTTACAATTTTAAAAGGAAAATTAGTTTAAAATTTAATTATTTGTTTAAATTAAATCATTAGTTAAAATTTAATTATTAGATTAATTTTTTTTATTAAACTATAATTAATTGTTCGATTAGTTCAAATATTAATATATCTTCTAATGTTATACAAGGTCAAAAATCGGGGAACCAAGTTGAGATTGAAGTGGATTGCAAATAAAAACAAAGGTGAGATCTTCTCAATCATTTGGATTGCCTAGTTAATATAAATAATTAAATTAAAATTGTTGGATGTGTTTGGATGGATTAAATAATTATCCGTTGGATGATATTATATATATAGTAGTATATATATATTGGAGTGGTTGATATACCCGCATTATATAGCGAATGAGACCCTATGCGCACCGCATAACAGCGGATGACCGTATATACCGCGATATCGCCCTCGAAGTGGGATTGGTATTTTATTTGTTGACTAACATCTATGGATGCAAGGAAACAGGTTGGAGGGATCCAATAGGATTCCTCAAAAATATTTATTGTTTCACATATATATTGATATATGACAGGATGGATAAATTGATATGGATTGTGTGAATTAAGTTGTTAAATGTTAAATCACATGGGAATTTAAATTAGATATTTTAAATACCATAATAATTAAGTGAAGGGATTTAAAAGGGAAATTTTGAATGAAATTATTTATATTGAAAATTTGGTTTATAAAAACGGGAATTTAGAAGAATAAAGAAATATATAGGCCCACTTGGTATTACTTAACCATTTGTAAATTGTTTAAGTAAAGACTTGAAATTAAATTATCTATTAAGGGTTGGATGAGATATTGGAATCGATAAATAGATTTGAAATAAAAAGGAATTTTATTAAAGGTTAAAGTGTTCTAATGGAATTATAAATAAAGAATTGGTTTAATAAATAAATGGAAAACTCAAGGGAGTTTATAAATTTATAAACAGGGTTTATAAATGAGATAAAATAATATCAGTGGATATGTTGAAAATATAAGTTTATGGTGTGAACGTATATCGAATTACGGGAATTGTTGGAAGAGAAATATTGGAATATATTTTGAATATGAGAATGGTGATAAAATTGGATAGGATCGATAGAATACGAATCCTTAGGATTTTATAAATGGAAATGGGGAATATTGGATTTTTCTATAAATAAACTTTGTTTGAAATAAACTCTAATTTTATAAAACAACTTTGTAAATTAACGAGAAACTGGATATAAACTTTAATACTTTTGGGATATTGATATTTTTAATCTATCTAAACCCATATTTTGAAAATAAAACATTATTCTTATTTTATATATATTTTTAAGTGTTTTAAAATTCAGGTTATAAATCATCTTGACATGGGAAGCTATGTTTACAAAATCGAAAAAGATTTAGAAGAAGATCTTATAATGGTATTATGGAAATCTAAATAAATTTATAAAGTCGAAAATAAGCGAACTTTGAAAGGTGAAATAAAGCTCACAAGGGGAGTAGAAGTAAAACAAGAATTTTAAATAAGTATAAACGGCTTCGGAAATATTAAAAGGAATCGACTAAAGGATTTTGGGGATTTTAGAATTCGTATGGAATGAGTTTGAAAGTTTACAAATAGTGTTGTATATGATTTTTGGGAAAGAAAAAGAAAATAAGAGAAATATTTTCTAAGTATTGAATATAAAATGAAGTGAAGAAAACATTCAAAGTGTCGGACTAAGGTTAAAAAAATTGTTCCGTGAGAATAACAGAGATTTGAAAACTATTTTCAAAATGCTAAAAAAAGTGGAATTAATATCTTAAGTAGATATTTTGGAATAAATAATTTGGAAAATTATTTAAGGCCTAATGGTTGCTTGTGAATGTTATATTATAGTTAAATAACCGACTATCAATATTGGCCAATGCGCTGATGGTTTTGAGCAGACAGGATCAGATTTAATATCTGAAAACCACTTCGATCCGGTTTGAAAATGTTTACGAATGTAGACCGTAAAGATGATAAAGACGGTGATTCGGTTTGTCCAGGCCTAGGGCAACTTGTATGGATGAATGCTATCATAATATCGTTAGGAGGACGATGACCATTCTAAGTGAATGTGTTCTAAAAAGTTAATGCATAACCTCAAGCCTCATCAACCGGAAACGGCTAAAACAAGGGAGGTGCAGCAAGGCTAAGTGGGTAGCACCAAATTAGGGCAAGATTTCCACTGTCTAGAAGTCCCTTTTTATTTTAGTAGTGTGATGGTTGGTCGCTCCAACCGTGGGGTGATCTTATTCAGACTATCGAGTAAGGGGTAGCTTCGGTCTTGTGTTGCAGGGGATCGAGAGTGGTCCTCGGTACTGTGATCTAGACCAGGTACAGTGACAAGCGGTACCCCAGTAGCCTTGCCATTGTATGGAAACCTAATCTCCAATAAGTGCCTTCTGACTTGTTTGTAAACCTATTATGATGGAATTTAATGAATGCAACAATTTCGGCTATTTGAATAAATATTTGTGCTTAGACACTATTATAATATTAGAGGATTTTGATATAAAATATTTTGGTTATCGTAAGGTAAAAACCTGACATATTTATTCGTGGTGTGGTCTTACGAGATACCTTTGCTTTCAAAGGATTTTTCAAAAAATATAATAATCAAATTGACTAAGTTTTTATCATGCTTGTTTTCCAGACTAACTCGGGTGTTGTTTTATCATGATGCTCGGGTCATACCGAGTTATACAGATTTAGGTTAAAAAGCTAAGGTGCTCAAGAGGCGAGCTGGATGGCAGAGCGTACTTCCGTATCTGATTATTATTTCTGCTATGTAAGGACAGATAATAAGCTGTCCAAAGTCATGAATGATTGTTGTACTCTGATAATGGTATGTATATATAACAGTACAGATTTCTTTGTATTTAAAAGCTGTTATTATTGTATTTTGTTCCGCTGCAATTGTGAGATTCTGATGTTGTTTTTATCCACTTTTTCTACTTCTTTCTTCTTTTTCCCTTATGGTTGGGTATTTTCAGCATTCGATTGTTCGACATGTAATATAGCGGAAGTATTGATGTCGACTTTCGGAGGTCGAAAAACTGGATTATGACATTGTAGTATCAGAGCTGAAGGTTAAGCGAGAACCTTAGCTCTGGTGGGGATTACTCATTAGAGATAGAGTCAGTAGTACTCTAGAAAGAGTTTGAGAGTATTAATTGATAAGAGCACGTATTTGTTAGCGAATATAAATGTTTTAATATTGTGTTGACTTATTGGTTGAGTGGTATGTAAATTCTTGTTGAGTAGAGGGACGCCGCTATTCCGATAGGAGTTTGTAAACATTCAAACACGATAAACCGACACAGTATTATTTTGAACTGGGTAAATGAAATAATTTTACCCAAAAATATATTTCGATATAAAAATAAATAATTTTCTGAAATTATTATATATAATGGAAGTGTTTGGATGCTAATATCATAGTCAAATAAGATTATAAAGATTTAAAATGGATTATATAACCAACGAAAGTATGAGATTGAATTTTGGAATTAAAAATTAAAAGTTAAAAGTTAAAAATGAGAATTTAACTTGGATTAAGTCGAAAAATCAAATTTTTG
Organism: Allium cepa; assembly: GCA_030765085.1. Taxonomy (NCBI): domain Eukaryota; kingdom Viridiplantae; phylum Streptophyta; class Magnoliopsida; order Asparagales; family Amaryllidaceae; genus Allium; species Allium cepa. The sequence goes on along the minus strand of CM060939.1, from coordinate 196,818,924 downwards.
AAATTTAATTGATGATAATTTGGAGCAAAAAAGATAAAAATAAATTAGTAAAATAGATTAGTTAAATGGATTAAATTTTGGATTTGATTGAATTGGAAAATATAAATTAAGTTGTGTTTGAGAAATAAGAACTGAACTGAAATTAACTTAAACTGAATAAAGATGGGTTGAAATAGAATTAAATTGAAATAAAATTCAGTTGAGTTATAGATGATATTGAATAAATTAAATTCATACTTAAACAAATAGAAGTAAATTGAATAGGAATTGGAGTTATGAACAAAAATATGCTTGGGCTATAAATAAAGATCTCGGGTTAAAATGAAATGTGAAAGTGATTGATTATAAATTGATGGAAATCTGCAGTAACAAGTGTGTGACTTATAAAATTTAAAAGTGGAACATATAAGCCAAAATAAAATTGTTTGATGTTAGTAAGAGAAATAAAAAGCCAAACTTGAATTACAAAATAGAATTGAACTCAAGAAAAATAGTGAAGTTATTTTTGAGATAAAAATCAAATATTGAACTATAAATTGGAAGTGGACTAACTAGATAATTAATTAGTTAGCGAGATATGGAAATGAAACAAAATTTGGTTAAATAAAAGTTGAATTGTGAGTTATTAATGGAGATTGGAAATAAAACTTGAGTTATAAATAAAATTCAATTGAATTGTTTGTAAACTAAATATAATTGTAAAGGTTGTCGAATAAAATGAAATGGGATTAAAATAGCGATGATTTGAGTTGCAAATAAAATCCAAGTGAGTATGAACAAATTAAATATTGGCCTTGTCATTAATAAAATAAATTGAGAAGGTGAATTAAAATGGATTGAACGAATAAGCTAATTGAATGAAACTGAATGGAATTTGATTGGATAAGAATCAAATTGAAATGGAAATAGAATTTGTGCAAGAAATAAATAGACTTAAGTTATGGAGTGAAATTGCTTGAAAATTAAATAAATAACTTAAGTTAATATTAAAAGAAGCTTGACCTAAATTTATTTGCAGAATGGCTATTTAAATATACTAGTTGTCAAGCTTAATAAAATGGTTTTTAAAATGAAACCTATTTGGATAAGAAATGGAAATGAGAATGTACAGATTGCGAATAATTTAGAAATGGAATAGAATTAATATAAATTGAGTTGGAATCAATTTAAAATGGATATAATCTTAAGTAAATATTTATTCACATGAATATCACCGAAATTGCATAGAAATAATTGTCGTTTGACGCAAACGAGATTAAATAAAATTCTGTGAATTAATGGAAGCAAATAAAATTGATAGTTGAATCAACTAATATGAGTATGGGTTTGTTTGGAATTAAAAATGAATTAAGCGTAAGTGGATGAGTTGAAAACCATTTAAATTAATTGAAAATGATTGAAAAAAATTGTAAAGATGTCGAAACCTTATATGTGCTTATGAAAATTATATAACATGCATTACTTATGAAGTTCATGTGTTATAGTTGTTTAAATGAGTGAAATGTTAATGAACTTCATAGATATGTTGATTACATGCTTAAATTGAGTAAGTATAGGTAGTTGGAGGCCGTTTGGATGGATCTTGGTCGCGCTAAATTGCTAAATAAATAAGCCGCTTGCTTAAAAATGCTAAATAGAGGTACTCCTACACAATAAAAGATAGGAAATATGAAATATTGTTTTGTTTTTGTTTTTTCGACCATGTGTGCTGATGTATATATATTTATATCTCTTATCAATTTGCAAAAGCTCCTCCGTACAAGGTAGACTCTGCCAAAAAAATTCGACAATTTTTGGAGTTAGAAAATTTCAGAAAATTTTTGGAAATTTTTTGTTGACTTTAAATTATTTTCAAATTGGAATTGAAATAAAGGATTTTGAAGTTAGAATTAAAACGAATGGTTTAGTTGGAACTAAATGATTAGAAAAGTGAATATGGGATTTTCACAAAATGGGTTTAGTAAGTTAATGGGTTTGGGGCATTTTTTCCGCCTTAGTAATTTCGGGGACGAAATTCTTTTAAGGGGGAAGAATGTGATGACCCAAAATTTTCAACGTTGAATTTGAAATATTTAAATGGATTTAACTATTTAAATTGGATATTTTTAAATACATTTTTAGTATGAAAGGTTTGGTTTTTAGTTAATAAAATAGATTCAGAATTTAATATTGAAATTTATGGGATAATATAATTATTCGATTCAATAATTAAATATTGTTTAAATTTTGGAATCCGAAGATCTACGCTGGTTAAAAATATTTTAACGGCTAGAAAATTTTATATTGATAATACTGAAGGTAATAAAAGTGTTAAAAGTGAATTTAAAAGTGATTTGCTCAGTTTCAAAAATATATCGTTTAAATTGATGTTTAAAAATAGCCTTCCGAGAAATAGTCTCGGATTTTGACGAAACCAGTTCCATTATATCCGTAATAGATTATTATTATCGGATTTCAATTTTCATAGCGTTTGGAGTGTCATGTGGCCGTACGAGAGGTAAACGCGCAGAAATTTATATTGAATTCAATATAATAGCTGGGTCCAAAAAGCTATCTTCTCCATATGATCGAACTAGGACTCGAAACCTTTTCTATTCCGTTCGAATTAGGGATATAACATTATAATCGCCTAGCAGCACGCTTCGATAGTATGTCAAGATTTTGAGCTATGAATTCAAGACGATTTAAATTTAAATTTAAATTTATATATAATACATGTTGTCTAACTAGTCAAATTCCCTTCACGTCAACTTTTTTCCATCAGTTGAGATTCCCTTCCGCCAGCCTGCTTTCTTTCACCATCATACCTTTTGGCCTTCTATGTAGTAGACATTCAACACACAGGATTTCACGTCTTCTTCATCTTTCAAAGCACGCAATTCCCCTCTTCATTTTTTTAAAAGCATGAACCTCTTCCTCTCTTCATTTAGAAAAACGAAATCTCTAACGATAAAAATGGCGACCTATCCGTTCTTTTCTAAAACACGGATAATTTCCGTTGCTCTCCCTCTTTCTCAGTGTGAAAACAAGCACAATATTATCGACTGGCAAAAAGGGAACCGAGCACGACATTGAAGGTGGATCGGCAAATCCAATCGAGCGTATAGGAGGCTCGATTCGTGTTCGATGGAGTCGGCGTCGGCTGCAGGGAAGCACGAGGCATGAGGTGAGAAGGTCTGTGGGATTCGAGAGGTCGAGGAAGAGGTCGCGATGTCGCATGGGAATGCTCACGAATCGATTGAGTGGAGTTGTTCAGGCTAGGCTAGGCGGTGGAATTCACGACCGGTGGAGGCGGCACGGTGGCGAGGCGATGTGCGGGGCGAACGACTGTCGCGATCGCCTGAGAGGGGGGCGAGTGTAAGGTATTGGATTCCAATGGCCGTGATTGAGGCAACAAGGCATACACTCGATTTATTTTCTTTTCAATTTAAATTTAATAATGTGTGTGTGTATATATATATATGTATGTATGTATGTATGTATACTGAGGTAGGAAGAAGAAAGTTTAAAAATCAAATTTTTATTTTTACAAAGATTTATATTGTGACGCCCCACCTCTATACCCGCATTAGCAAAGAGTATTATTAGGTAATACCGTCTGCTAATACGGAGAGTAAGGCTGGATAGGAGCGACCATCTATAGCCTTGCTTTAACTATCCATTAAATACGTCAGCAAAAATTGTACCAAACATATCGACATATCCAATGAATACTTAAAACTAAACCATAGGTGGATGGAGGATCTATCAGAACATTATATAACAACTCAAATGTAATATACATCACAGAACAGTAGATCATCATATACACACATACATGGATACATAACAGAGTATACAAAATGATACATGTCAAGTGGTATAGCAAACCACCATATACAGATGAATCCAGAAGAATAAATATCAGAGTTACAACATAATAAGACTAGACAAAATCTATGACAAAAAGAAGCTAGCGAAGTAGTCCATGCGGAAGCAAAATAGGCTAAGTCCAAAGTACCTAACCTGAAACATCTCGGCCTGACCCGGGTATAAAATACACGGGTCAGTCTAGCTAAACAAATCAGATAGATAAACTGAACACAATAAACCTGCAAGGTTACAAAGCATAACAAATATCTCTAAAAGAGATAACACAATCATCTAACAAAAGATGAATCATATAGAACAAGCCTCATATCATCGGCAACATATAGAAACAAAGGATAAGAATATCCCAAAGCAAGCCAAAAGGCAAATAACAAATACCCATAAGGTATACAAGTTCCACAAGGTAATCACTACACATCATGCGGCTCAAAAAGACCAACACCAAAGGGCGATACCAAGGAAATATACATATCAATGAAACATCAGAAAATTGCTCGAGCTCAGTACTGTATAAACAAGGATCCATGATCCCGAAGACTCCAAACCCAATATCACCCATGCGGCTCATAACGACCAACATAGAAAGTGATACTATAGGGCACCCCAATATCACCCATGCGGCTCATAACGACAAACATAGAAAGAGATACTATAGGGCAACAAACCCGAAGGCACAACCCGAAGGCACATACCCGAAGGCAACAAAACCGTAGTGGTGAAGGTCAGAGACCCAGTACTGGACACCACTAACTGGCGGAATGTGTCACAACTCTCGAAAAGGAATCCGAAAAGTGTTAACGTATGTCCCATAACCACTCGTTCGCACTAAACGATTTACTATCCGTCAGTCACTTTCATACTCAAAGTAGTACAAAGTTTATCTCATGTCATCGATAAACCAAACCCGAAGGTCAAAACGATCAATTGAATAGGTCGGGGACTAATCGGGAAGACAAACGCACAGATTCATGGTCCGTGTTTTACCTAACCATTTAATCTTCCTTCCACTTCGCTCGAAGTGCGAAATTGTGTGTGCATTATAAATAGAATTCAAGAATTGGAGAAGGAAACTTTTAATACGATTTAGAGGGATTATTTATGAAAACCCGTGAATGAAGTCAAAAATAAGTTATCAAAGCCAAAGATGCAATGACAACCACTAAAAAGCAACTTGAATCGATAAAATTTGGAAAACAAATCAAAATATGCAAAAATAGGCAAAACAGCAAAATAGGAGCAGGTCGGTCGACCGGTTGCAGGGCTCGGACGGCTGGCCAGAAGCAGAAAACATAACATGGCTCTGGGTAGCAGGTCGGTCGACCGGCTAAAGGGCTCGGTCGGCCGAGCTGCATATTTCTGCAGTTCCTGCCCTTTTTCAATGAATTGCAATTTCTTCCAAACGCGATCGTTCGAGCAATGGACCTAAGGAGCTTTAGCCAATAGATACCCCAGCTCCATTAGCTCTCCGATTCGCCACCGAAAACATGTTCAAACATCAAAGTTAGGATCTTTGAAGAATTGAACCCAGACACTAAAAATTTGGATATTCACCAATTCAATCCAAACCAAAAGCAAGTGCGTATAAACAAGGTGTTAGGAATTCATACCCAACATCAATGAAATCAAGAGAAGTAGATGTGAGTTCAAAACTCACCTTTTCGCCAAAGACAAAGAAGAAGAAGAAGAAGAAGAAGAAGAAGCTCAATAACAAGGAGAAGACCAACTAATCTCTACTTCAAGTCAACTAGCTTCAATCAAAGGATAAAACACATATTTCCCAAATTAGGTTTAGGGAACTTTCTGAAATTGAAGAAAGAAAGAGATAGAGATGAAGAAGAAGAGGCTTACCAATGGCTTCCCTTTGATTTCGGAGCAAGATTATGAGCTAGCAAGAAGAACTAGGGTTTGGAGTTTTTAATTCTTTTTCCTTTCGACCGTTTTCAGTTGGAGCTTGAGTTTGAGAAGTGGGAATGAGTGAATGGAGAGGAGAGGGCTGAGTTAGTGTATTAGTTAAGCTAGTGGGCTGAACCTGAACCCAAACCCAACTAGAAAAAGTAGCCAACTTCAACTTACTCCAAACATATCGAAGCTTATACTCAAAAAGATCGCAAACGACGTTTTGAACTCAATGGAAGTGGTCTTGAGACCCAATTCGACCGTTTGCAGAAAGTAACATTTCGGACCCAAAATTCGACTAACGATGCTATATTTAAATAAATTATTTAAATATAAAATCGTTAAATATGCGGGTTGTTACAGATCTCCCCTCCTTACAAAATTGCGTCCCTGCAATTCCTAGAGACGATAACATACAACATTCAAAAGAAAAGGAAATAAGCTTGAGATGAAAACACATTCTCACCGTTTCAAAACAAAGATCGAAAACCCAGATAAAATCGCTCAATAAACTCTCTGGTTTCCCAAGCACAATCATTGGGATTAGCGGACCATTGAACTTTAACGAGCGGCACGTCCTTGTTTCGAAGGTGTCGTACCTCCGTGTCAAGTATGCGCATAGGCTGTTGTATAATAGATAAGTCCGGTGAGATCTCAAGCTCTTGCAAATAAGGAGAAGTAATAACAGAATCCGACTCCCGAAGACAATTCCGAAGTTGGGAGATGTGGAACACGTCATGAATACCAGTTAGATGAGCTGGAAGTGAAACTCTATAAGCCACAGGGCCAATACGTTCAGTAATAGAAAATGGTCCTATATAACGAGGAACCAATTTCTCAAATGTACTGAAGCGCATAACCCCCTTCAACGGAGAAACACGAATAAAACAAGGTCGCCGATTGAGAACTCGAGAGGCTTCCTACGGTTGTCCACGTAGGCTTTCTGGCGACGCTGTGCCTCTTTCATTCCCAATCGAATAAGATCAATCTTCTTGGAAGAATCACGAACAAAATCTGGGCCAAGAATAATCTTCTCCCCAGATTCCAACCAACAAGAAGGTGATCGACATGGCCTTCCGTATAAGGCTTCGAAAGGAGCCATGCCAACACTAGACTGAAAACTATTATTGTAGGAGGACTCTACAAGAGGTAGGTGATTCTCCCAACTCCCACAAACATATCAACACAAAAGAATACCAGAATAAGAAGTTCACTATAAAGTGCACGAAAGGATAAGTCTGAACTTGCTTGTTCAGAGAATTCTATGGATTCCTAAGCTCAAAATAATTTGGAACACCGACGTGGTACAAACAATACGTCAAATGAACCAAAGCTTAACAAAATGAAGTACAACAAAACGTCCAATGAACTTGGTAAAAAGATCATTCCATTCGGACATCAACAAAGAAACAATCACTTGTTGTTTACAACTAAATGCATTGGCAACACAATCCCCCCTTTCGAGAATAAAAAGAACATCAAGATCATAAGATGCAAGGAACTCGAACTAATATTAAGTTCCCTATGAGTAGATTAGAATTTCAAAATTATGATTGGTGAGGCGAGCAAAATCCCTCACCCAAAAGTAATGATGCAAAATACAAAAGGCGAAAACAATAGCCGTGAGCACTAAATCATAGGTGGCATATCTAGTCTCGATAAGCTTTAATGGTTTAGAAACATAAGTGATAGCGCGTTCTCTTTTACAAGGGAATGACATCCAAACCAATACGATTAGCCTTGGAACAAAAGATAAAGTCTTGGTTCCCTTCGGGAATCCCAAGAATAAGAGTATCGAAAAAGAGTTCTTTCAAATAATATTCTTCCCCGAAAACTAAAACTTTCAACATCACAATTATCTTTATGTAACTATTTTTCTAGAAAATTTTTCTTATTTCAAATCAATTTATTGTGTCAAATTGTCTCGTCAAAGTGTTTAGGAGATTCCTATCGAAAACGTTGATCAAGCGCATCGACCAAAATTCTTAAAGCACTCAATGGGCAATACAATCACAAAACCATTTTCTATATGATAAACATGTTTCTAAAATTTTTTGAAAATTCTCTTTTTTCGTTTTAAAAACAAAAGTCCCATTTATACTTATAAATAAATCTTACAAAAATTTTAAATTGCAAATTCCATCCAAAATCAACAAATACAAAAATAGAATCATCGAGATATTCGTAGAATACTCGATTCATAAAATGGATGAAATGAGCTAGACAAATGGAATGACATAACAAATCATTCATAAGAATTACAACGAGTGCGGAAAGCGGTAAATGGAATGCTAACTTCCGCAACTCGTAGTCAAATGAAAACCGGTGGTAAGGTCGAGCTAAAAACACCTTAACACTACAACAAAAGATTGCTTGGGTGATAATCCTAAGACAAGACCAGAAATACCAGAAAATTCTCAAACTACAAGAATGAGAGAAACAACACTTTCCTCATCATGAGGGCTTAAAGAATAAAATGATGAGATCAAATTGGAATCGAAATCACAAAGAAAATAGAAATCTGTTTAACAGATTGAAAATGTTGAGGATCAATAGTCCACTCGGGATATAGGATATGGCTTCATAATAATTAATTCAATCCTTTCAAAATTATCAATTCCGAAGCCTAAGTAACGCATAACATGCAAATTGGCTTGGAAAGAAAAATCACATAAAATAATCTCGACATCAATACAAGCAAATTGAGCGTTACGGATCCACCAATTGGGATTCGCAATTCCCAACGAAGTAACCATACAAGAAACATCCAAAGACAAAGAGCTTCTTCGATACGAAAGAATGTGAAGCCCCAGTATCGAAGAGAACTCGAATACACTAGTCAAGAAATAAAATAGAACCTTCCAAAACAAATAGAGATATACCTTTTCCCTAAGAAGAACCTCCAGAAGCATCCGCTATATTTAGTTTTCCTGACAGAAGATTACTCGGAGCAATAGGACAAGTGGAACTACGATGGCCTTCCTTCTTGCAGTAGCGGCAGAAGAGAGTCTTAGGAAAGCTCGAATCATATGATCAGATGAACCACAATTGAAACACTTCCTAGTGGAAGGTGTTCCAGCAGACTGAGAATCAGTTTCAACATGCTTTTTCTTCTTGGAAGGGAAAAATTTCCGCTTATCGAATGGAAACTGCCTCTTGTTAGCGTTCTTGCGAACCTAAACATCATTCCCACAATCACACTCCTTCTCGAAGACTTCGAGATGAAGTGCCGAATCAACCAACCTCAAAGGAAAGCTTAAGCTGGAGCATTAAAGACTTCTTAATACATTTCTTAAGACCAGATACCAACTTTAGATTCTTCCTATACGAGGTACTAATGAATTCAAGACCATGCTTAGATAAGGCCTCGAAATATGCAACATATTCAGAAACGGAAGAATCCCCTTGCTTCAATTCAAGAAAGCGCCGGGACAACAAAGCTTTCTCAAATTCAGGAACAAACTTGAGTTCGAATCATTCCCGAAACTGAGTCCAAGAAAGAGAAGACTCATCAAATTCAGCTAAAAGAAGCTCGTACCAATCAAGGGCACGCTTTTGCAATAAGCTAGAAGTTACAAGAACTCTATCATGGTCAGAAGGATCCATGCGAGAGAGAACATGCTCGTACAAGCGAATCCAAGCTTGGACCTCAAGAACAATCTCGGAACCTTTAAATGGCTTCCCTCCAAGATGAGAAAAATCACTGCACAATCGTGCAAAGGTGGACTTGCATGGAGGAGATGTTCGAGTAGGAGCCGGAGGCTATGTGCTCCTAAACCACTCCAAAAACTGATCGGCAAACATATAAACGTCGTCCGGATGTGAGCCACTGGATTGCCCAACATCTGAGCGTCGTCCTCCGTCTCTTCCAGCCATAAGCTGAAAGTTAAGATAAGGTAAAGATTATTCCCAAGGTAGATAATTCAATATGGAATACTACGGAATTCAAATGTATACCTAGACATATTCCCAAATCCTATCTAACCTTTGATGGTAAAAGGAATAGAGAGGCACGATGGTTCAAGGATTAGTACACTTATACACTTTGATGTACCCGAATATGTGTTTCTATTCTGTGTTTATCATATTTTGTTCTGAACCTCGCTTTGATACCAAGATGTGACGCCCCACCTCTACACCCGCATTAGCAAAGAGTATTATTAGGTAATACCGTCTGCTAATACGGAGAATAAGGCTGGATAGGAGCGACCATCTATAGCCTTGCTTTAACTATCCATTAAATACGTCGGCAAAAATCGTACCAAATAGATCGACATATCCAATGAATACTTAAAACTAAACCATAGGTGGCTGGAGGATCTATTAGAACAGAATATAACAACTCAAATGTAATATACATCACAGAACAGTAGATCATCATATACACACATACATGGATACATAACAGAGTATACAAAATGATACATGTCAAGTGGTATAGCAAACCACCATATACAGATGAATCCAGAAGAATAAATACCAGAGTTACAACATAATAGGACTACACAAAAGCTATGACAAAAAGAAGCTAGCGAAGTAGTCCCTGCGGAAGCAAAATAGGCTAAGTCCAAAGTACCTAACCTGAGACATCTCGTCCTGACCCGAGTATAAAATACACGGGTCAGTCTAGCTAAACAAATCAGTCAGATAAACTGAACACAATAAACCTGCAAGGTTACAAAGCATAACAAATATCTCTAAAAGAGATAACACAATCATCTAACAAAAGATGAATCATATAGAACAAGCCTCATATCATCGGCAACATATAGAAACAAAGGATAAGAATATCCCAAAGCAAGCCAAAAGGAAAATAACAAATACCCATAAGGTATACAAGTTCCACAAGGTAATCGCTACACATCATGCGGCTCAAAAAGACCAACACCAAAGGGCGATACCAAGGGAATATACATATCAATGAAAAATCAGAAAATTGCTCGAGCTCGGTACTGTATAAACAAGGATCCATGAGCCCGAAGACTCCAAACCCAATATCACCCATGCGGCTCATAACGGCCAACATAAAAAGCGATACTATAGGCCACCCCAATATCACCCATGCGGCTCATAACGACCAACATAGAAAGCGATACCATAGGGCAACAAACCCGAAGGCACAACCCGAAGGCACATACCCGAAGGCAACAAACCGTAGTGGTGAAGGTCAGAGACCCAGTACTGGACACCACTAACTGGCGGAATGTGTCACAACGCTCGAAAAGGAATCCAAAAAGTGTTAACGTATGTCCCATAACCACTCGCTCGCGCTAAACGATTTACTATCAGTCAGTCACTTTCACACTCAAAGCAGTACAAAGTTTATCTCATGTCATCGATAAACCAAACCCGAAGGCCAAAATGATCAATTGAATAGGTCGGGGACTAATCGGGAAGACAAATGCACAGATTCATGGTCCGTGTTTTACCTAACCATTTAATCTTCCTTCCACTTCGCTCAAAGTGAGAAATTGTGTGTGCATTATAAATAGAATTCATGAATTGGAGAAGGAAACTTTTAATACGATTTAGAGGGATTATTTATGAAAACCCGTGAATGAAGTCAAAAATAAGTTATCAAAGCCAATGATGCAATGACAACCACTAAAAAGCAACTTGAATCGATAAAATTTGAAAAAAAATCAAAATATGCAAAAATAGGCAAAACAGCAAAATAGGAGCAGGTCGGTCGACCGGTTGCAGGGCTCGGTCGGATGGCCAGATGCAGAAAACATAACATGGCTCGGGGTAGCAGGTCGTTCGACCGGCTACAGGGCTCGGTCGGCCGAACTGCATATTTCTGCAGTTCCTGCCCTTTTTCAATGAATTGTAATTTCTTCCAAAACGCGATCATTCGAGCAATGGACCTAAGGAGCTTTAGCCAATAGATACCCCATCTCCATTAGCTCTCCGATTCGCCACCGAAAACATGTTCAAACATCAAAGTTAGGATCTTTAAAGAATTGAACCCAAACACTAAAAATTTGGATATTCACCAATTCAATCCAAACCAAAAGCAAGTGCGTATAAACAAGGTGTTAGGAATTCATACCCGACATCAATGAAATCAAGAGAAGTAGATGTGAGTTCAAAACTCACCTTTCCCCAAAGACAAAGAAGAAGAAGAAGAAGAAGAAGAAGCTCAATAACAAGGAGAAGACCAACTAATCTCTACTTCAACTCAACTAGCTTCAATCAAAGGATAAAACACATATTTCCCAATTAGGTTTAGGGAACTTTCTGAAATTGAAGAAAGAAAGAGATAGAGAAGAAGAAGAAGAGGCTTACCAATGGCTTCCCTTTGATTTTGGAGCAAGATTATGAGCTAGCAAGAAGAACTAGGGTTTGGAGTTTCTAATTCTTTTTCCTTTCCACCATTTTCAGTTGGAGCTTGAGTTTGAGAAGTGGGAATGAGTGAATGGAGAGGAGAGGGCTGAGTTAGTGTATTAGTTAAGCTAGTGGAATGAACCTGAACCCAAACCCAACTAGAAAAAGTAGCCAATTTCAACTTACTCCAAACATATGGAAGCTTATACTCAAAAAGATCGCAAAAGACGTTTTGAACTCAATGGAAGTGGTCTTGAGACCCAATTCGACCGTTTGCAGAAAGTAACATTTCGGACCCAAAATCCGACTAACGACGCTATATTTAAATAAATTATTTAAATATAAAATCGTTAAATATGCGGGTTGTTACATATATACATAATAAAGAAGAAATTTTTGCATTTAGAAAAAAAATTCACCTGTTAAGCAGCTTTTAATATTTTTAACAGTAAAGAAAATTACTGTTTGTTTATATGCAGTAAAGAAAAAGTATAAATATATATACAGGAAATTTTCCTCAATGACACGTTTTAGGCCTTTTTTTGGATGCAGGACGGCCCGCTAATATTTTTCTCCCAAGGACAAATTATCGTTTTTCCCATCCAACCCAATTTCGTGCGTTTATTCTTCTTCTTTCTTTCGATCAACTTTCTCAGTCGTGATCAAATATCTTTCTCGCAATTAAAATATCGTTATACTTCGTTCATTTATTTCAATTTCCTCCTTCTGAAAATTGTACTTCATCGATCATTTCTTTCTTACGTGGGTTTGTTGATCTTGTTCTTTTCTTTTTTGTACCGTGAACTCGTTTTTCTTAGGTATGCTTACATTATTCTGTTTTTTTTTCTATTGGAGTCAAAAAAATTTGTCCATGATTTCTAATTGTGTTCATTTTTACGAATGGTATGCAATGTTGTTGTTCTCATTGTTTGTTCGTTCGTCGATGGAAAACCGTGGAAGTAGCAGCAGGTTTTTTATTGTTATATTCGTTTCTTTATGCAGTGTTGTATTCTAATTAACTTTTCATTTAATTTATCTTGCATTTTCTTGGATTAATGTTGGGATGATTTGAAAAGTATCATTGCTTGGGTAGTATTTAAAGTTGTAATAGAGTGGAAACCTATCGTATTTTAGGTTCAGTTTCTTGGTATCATTTTTATTTTTTCTTAATATCATTTTTTTATTATTAGTACCTAGGTATCAGTTTTTTCTACGGTAAGTATCTGTTTTGTTAAATTGAATAATTACTGTTCCAAATTGAAAATATTTTTACTAATGTTTATTTTTTATTTTTTTTTGTAGTGGGGATAATAGCCTTCTTTGTTTGTTTGTGTTGAATAATAACACATTTAGTAACTGATTATTTATTGATTGCTCTTTGTATGATTCGAAGAATGCGATATGTCGATATCGGTCTCAGTTAACTCATTCTTTTATTCACATTTCTTATGTACTTGAGGACAAATTTATTATGGTTGACATTGATTCTGATATTCAGAGCATAGTTTGTTTTCAGTTATACAAGAAAAGTTCTTTATTTGGTTTTACTGTTAAGGTTAAGGGTTTTGAATTGGAAGTTGTTGATGGTGCTTCTATTTCAAGTTCATCCTATTTTCGTGCTTCTTCATCTTCTACTGTATCTGTCTGTTCAAATGTTTTTGTTAATGGTAAAAGTTATTTAAAAGATTTGTTGAGGAGAGGGTCAACATTAAGCATTTCCGATTTTGTTGGTTTTTGTTTTGGAGGAGCTAAACATTTTAGAGAGTTTTTGATGGCATATCAACTTCAAAGGGGTATGAATTAGTATTTTTAAAGAATTGTGCTACAAGAGTTACTATGATTTGCTCTTCGTATAAAGATGGTTGTCTTTTCAAAGTTCATGGTTTCTGTGATTCTGGAGAATTGAAAAGGTTCTTTATGAGAAATTAGGTTCCTGATTATTCTTGTGGGGCTGGTCTTAGACTGTGAATAATCCACATATATCTATTTCATTTGTTAAATCGTTGATTAGTGACGAGATCCGCGATTGTCCAAGTAAAAAGCCTAAGGATATTATACTAGATTTTAAAAGAGAATACAATTATTAGTTATCTTATGGTTGTGCTTATCATAGGAAACAACTTGCATTGACGGAGTTGCATGGTAATGATGCTTTATCTTATAATGATTTGAGTTGGTATTTGGAAGCAGTGAAGAAATCTAATCCAGATAGTTATGTTGATATGGATGTTGATCCTTGTAGTAATGAATTTGAAAGGGTGGTTATTGCTTTTGGCGCTTGTTTACTTGGTTTCAAGTATTATCGTCCTATGATATTCTTAGATGCTACTCACTTGAAGGGACGTCCAGGTGTGTTGATGGGTGCTACTGCAAAAAATGGTGATCAAGGTATGTCTTTGTTTTCAGATTTGAGTTATTTGTATTGAGATCATAATACTTTTCACAATAAACGTTTTTTATCATAATTTGTATTATGTTGGTATCAGTTTTAAGAATTTTAGTTTATAAGTAGCAAGTTTCTAATATCATAATTTTCATTGTATTGAATTGCAAGTCTGTATTTGGTATAATAATTTCATACTGCTAAACAAGAGATTAGTATCAGTTTGTGTATAATGTTAGTATCAGTTTCGAGTAAGTATGTTCATATATGGTATCATTTATAGTTATGTAGTATTGAAATTTCCTTTGTATCATAATATATGACAATTTTTGTTTCTTTGTTGTTTTAGAATGAAGATTAATGTGCATGATGTTGTGGTTATCAATATTTTCATAATGGTCATTTCAAGGTTTAGGTATCAGTTTTGTTACTGTCAGTATAATTTTTTATGAATTGTTTTATATTTATGGTCGTAATTACTTTTAGTTTTTTACTAATTATTTTTGCATTTGCAGGTTTCTTCCCTTTAGCTGTGAGTGTAGTTTCTGTAGAAAATGTGGATAACTGGATATGGGTTTTGAACCATTTAAAAGAAATGCTTTAAGAAGAGCGTACTTTAGTTTTTATGTCAGATCGGCACCAAGGTTTGCTTTCAGGTGTTCGTGACGTTTTTCCTTCAGATATTCACAGTTATTGCTATTTGCATATGGAGCAAAATCTTCTTTCAGCAGTGAAAGCCAAAAATGCAAATGTGTCTATCGTTGATCTATTCAAAATGTTTTCTAGAGCTTCTAATCTAAATGAATCTGAAGGAGCATATTCTAAGTTTTATCAAATTAGTGGTGTTGCTAGTGTGAATTTTTAAAGGATAAGCCATTTGATAAGTGGGTTGATTTATTTTTTCCAAGGAAATGTTATGGTGAATATAGTTCCAATGTTGCAAAAAGTTTTAACAGTTGGATTTCAAATTAACGAGCATTGCCTATTACTTTGTGTTTAGATGGTATTCGTGTTAAGATTATGGAACAAATGGCTAGAAGAAGAGAAGAATGTCGTTTGTGGAGAACAAGTCTTTGTCCTTCTATGAAGTTACGTTTAGATGAATTGATTGAAGAAGGATTTGGATGAGATGTATATAAATCTTCAAACTTTCATTGTGTTGATTTGAAGGAGTGGGTTTGTAGTTGTAACTAATGGAAAATTACAGGATTTCCTTTTGCTCATGCTATAAAGTGTATGAACAAGTCTAAGTTGTCTGCATATGATTTTGTCAAGAATTATTTCACTGTTGATGCTTATCGATGTTCTTATGCCAATGCTATAAATCCTATTCCAAATTATGATAGGCCTATTGTTGATGGTAGCATTCAAGATGTTATCAAGCCACCAAAGGAGAAACGTGGCGCTGGTAGACCATCAGTGAAGCGCAAAGGAGGATTTTCATATTTTCATAACAAGCAAAACAGATGTGGCGAGTGCATGCAATTTGGTCATAATAAACGGAATTGTCAAGCTTCAAAGAGAATATGATTTGATTTTACATTTTTAATTTGTTCAGTGTAATAAGTGTAGGTGAGACTTTTTTCAGTGGCCTATAGTAATTGAACCTTTTGTTACTAATTTGTATTTAATATAGCATATTATGAAATTGATTTTAATTTCAGCTATTTTAGTATAGATGATAGTATCAGTTATTTGTAATTGCAGTATCGGTTCTGTTGTTTGTTTTTACAAGTTTTGGTACCATTATCATTTTTACAGTATCATTTTTTACAGTAGCGGTTTTTATAAGTTTTTACACATATCATTTTTTTAAGTTCTGGTATCATTTTTTACAGTTTCGGTATCAGTTAGCTTTGTTGGAGATAATGATTGGTTGATTGAATATAAATGGCTTTATTATCAATTTCGGTTTGTTGTTAGTATCAGTTTCGTGTATTATAATACATGCTAGAAGTGACATCAGTAGTACTAAATAATTAGAATGATATCTGGTGTTTGCAAAAACCTGAGACCTACATTAATTGTTGTTTCATAAAGTATGTTGAGTTTAAGTTTTAACAAAACTGATACTATCAGTCATAAGAACTGATGCCCAGTTACTGTTTTGTTTTGAAATATTATATGAAATTTCATCATATCATTATACAACTGATAGTTGCGTCATAAAACTGATAATATTATGTAGGATCCATAGTTGGATGATAGAACATACACTAGTTAATTTTGTTATAATATAAATAACAGGAAAAGAAAAGAACATCAACCACAGGATATCATTCCAGGAGATCAGTATTGTTTTTACAAGTAAAAGCAGCATTCTTTTAATAACATAACAATATTACTTCATAAGAATGAAATTGCAACAGAACATCATAACTTCACAAGTACACATTTCAATAGAACATCATTACTTCACACGTACACATTTCAACAGAACAACATTACTTTTCAGGTACCAAATTTAATTGTGAAATAACGCAATGGGAATTCAGTTCTTTTTTTTTCTTTGTTCTTCTAGGCTTGACATGTATTTAGAAAAACTCCAGCAGTGTTAATCATCTGTTAATATTGCATGTGCAATCCTTGCTCTTGTTGATAATACTTCTATCTTTTCAATTTTTATTGGTATCCTGCTTTTGTTCAGCGAAATGATGAATATCATTACAAATATCCCACAGTCAAGCTTGTTGAAACCAAAATGTAATATTAGTATCAATTTGCATCTATTGTATTAACAGGTTTATAATTAACACAAAAATTTGAGTTTCAGAGATAATGGTACAAGCATATAGTATGCTATGAATTAAAATATTTAGCAGTTTTACCAGCACACTAAGTATTAATTTCTGCAGGTATCAGTTTGTTTTTTGTAGGTGTCAGTTTCTTTTATGTCGGTATCAGTTTTCTTCCTGTATTGACTGTTTATTTCTGAAGTAAAAGTTTATTGAATTGAAAGATAATAATTTTCAATATTTTTATGAAGAATCAAATTCAATTAAATATAAAAAGTATACAATGATGTATAGAAGTATGTATGGAAAATTATAATGCAAAAACATAGATAGTTTGAAAAATGAGGAACTGTCAATTGATCATGACTAGTAGTTTCAATTGTACTGTTTATTTTGTTCTCGGTAGATAACATTTTTACGAATGAAACTTACATGTCTTCTGCTTGTTTTACACACTATATTTGATGCATATCATCTTGTTTCACCACCATTTCTGTTATGTTATTTCTTTTCCAGATTTCTTGGAGCATGTCCTCTATTGCATGTCTCTAAAACAGGTAATATACTAAAAATTTAGGTCATATTCACCGTGATAAGTATTTTTTTATAAGAAAGAGAAATCTCATACCAATTTTGTAGCTTCTTTTGAACTGGAATTGTTTCTTCCGTTTGATCTTCTAGGGCGGTTAGAATCAACATGGCACCATTGCATTGTTGGATATTTAAAGTGAATAATGTCCAGTGGTTCTCACAATGCAAAGGAAAATATATACTTTCAGCAAATTTGTCTTGTACAATAGATTCTAGCATAGGGAGGACAAGACTTTTTTTCTCACCTTTTATATCACACACAATTGCTTTCTGTTTAATATGAAAATAAGTTATGATTTAATAAATGAAGCAATTATTATGTACTTGAATATTAAAGTTTTATTTACCGTCATTGTAGTTGTGAAAGCATAGTTTTGTTCTTCCAGTCCATGTTTTGAAATATACCAATCTATAATCTGCATTAAAATCAGAAAAGTATAAGTTTTGTTGTTGTTGAAGCAATGTTAAATTGTTAATAGTATCAGTAATGTTAATAGTGGCTGTGTATGTTGATAAGTATAAAAATAATAAAGCATCAAGTGAATTTAAGTATGTTGCGGATTTGCGTATCATTTTTGTTTTTATTTTTGTAATAGTGCTGATGTAAAGAAAAAATATTATGAACCTTTCTGTCTGTGTCGTTTCCTTCTAGTAGACGTTTTAGCGCATTCTTTGTTATGACACAACCTCCTCTGATTGTGTCATTGTCTTCCCATGCTACTACACTATTTTGATAAAAACAATTTGTATATATCAGGTAAACTTAATTTTATATTTAAAATTTATATACATGTTTGTACACTTACTTTTCTGATGATATCATTAATGAAAAGAATGTTTTGATCACGTCTTGTTGTTCAATGTTGAGATAGATCAAACATTTGCAATGTCCAAGCCCTACTCTGAAAGTGTTGACTCTATAATTGCAAGTGGCTTTGGACTGTTGTCTTGTTCACTTTTGTTTTCAACATCTTTTTTTTTCAGGTTTTGATTCATTTGCAACTTTTTTTGTTTCATCCCATATTCAAAGCTATCACGTTGTTTTTTCACTCTTGTTCTTGCCTTCAATCTTTGAATATAAGAAGCTGTCCTTTTTTGTGTTGCTTTGATTTTTTTGTCACTTAATTTTGTGACTGTTTCTTTCTCTTTCCTAACAGCTGGTTGCACAGGTTCTTCTGCACTTTTTTCTTCAGTTTTTTCACTTTCAAAACCTTGTGTGTCGTAAAGTTTGAAAGATGGAGGGGTAAAGTCAAGCACTGAAATGACGTATGGTGCATTTTGATTTTTTTACATCTATATCCTCTTAAAGATGTTGAGTATCTTCTGTTTTGTCTTTCTGCACTTGACTTTCCTTTTCCAACTCTTCTTTTTGATGCACTTCAGTTGGAGTTTTTCTCTCTTCATGTTGACATTGTATTTCTTCATTGTTCGTTTTTACCCAATTCACTTTCTATTTCGCTGGGCATATGTTTCTCCATTTCTTTTGTTTTATCTGCTCTTTTTTGTACACACTCTTTAGTTTTGTTTTTTCATTTCTTCCAGTTTCCATTTCTTCAAAAGTATCTGCATTTAGTTCAGTTTGTAAAATGTCGCTTTGTACATTGAAACTTTTTTTTTTATTTTCGCCGTTTTCTTCAATGTCATTCAAATCATCTTCAAATTTACTGGTGTTGTCTTCAGCCTGTGATCTTTTCTCTTCATTATCTTTCAGCTTCAACTTAATTTCATTCAATTCTTCTTTCAACCTGAAAACTTCTTGCTCTGCTTTAATTCCTTTCTTTTTTTCTACTTCCAATTCTTTTTTTATTTTCTTTGTTTCTTCTTCCAAATCTTTTATATGCATTTGGAAGACCTTGATGCTTATGTCTTCCTCAAATGAATGTGCACTTTCTTTGGTTTCTTCAAACTTTCTTTTCTTTCCATGCTTTTCTTTTTGAATTTTAGGGAAATTATGTTCAACAGTCTCTGTTTGAAGTAGACACTCTTCATATGGGCGGACATTTGTGACTTCTTTCACCTAGAAAATTGGTGTTGGAAATTCTTTTTAGTTTTAAGCTATGATTTCAAACAACAATTATAATTGAATTTTTACTGTTATGAAAAAAGGAAATAGTATGCATTAAAACTAATAGCTATTTTTTTAATTTCTAATACTATTGGTATGTGATATTCCGGAATTCAAAACCAAATTTAAATGTGATAATCTCTTTAATAAGTTGATTAAAATTGATAAAATTGTTATTTTAAACAATAATAATAATTGTGTAATAAATATATTGACTTTAAATGGAATTAATATATACAAACGGAAAATGGATTTGTTAAAATTGCGTACATATCAAATTTGATTTTTAAATTGAGTTTGAAATTAAATTTGAATTTGGGTATTTAAATTGAAATTCAAAATATAGTTATTTATACCTTAAATCATACTTTGATTTTAAAGTGTATTTTTATGATTCTATTTAGAATATAATTTTTTTTATATCTATTTCTTTTTAGAGAGATTGATTTATATAAATTAAAAATGTATTTAAAAATTAGAAAATTAATTATAAAAAACATTTATAAATCTATTTTTGCATGAGAATTACATATGTTAATTTGTGAATCCCTCTTATAACATGTGTTAAGAAAATAAACATGTTTAGTGACAAGTGTCACATTTCTATATTATTTTCATTAATTTTAACAAAACAAACATTTAATCTATAAAAGTTTTCTTCATCTTCTTCATTTAAATTTTCTCATCTCATTTTCTGAAAAAACAAGAAATAAATCACTACTTCATTCACAAATCTAAAAAATTCATCAATTTCCACTCTTTCAACCTAAAAAGTAAAACAAAAAACTCAAATTCATTTCAAAGTTTCCAAATCTACAAACAAAAATACAAAAGCCGGTCAAAAAACAAATTCCAGCAAAAAGTTTTAATCAAGGAATTCAAGCTTCATCAAATCTGCAGCAAATCTTCACAGAATTTGGCATCATCAAGGAGCCTTCTCAAATTTAAAAGCAAATAACAATTTCAGCTAGGCATTTCTAGGATCTTCAGAAAAATCTTTCCAGATTTCAAAATTTTGGAATTTCTGCTTTTAAAAAAAACCAGGTGAGTAGACATATAAATTAAAAAAAATTAGGAAGTTAATATCATGCATGTGATCTCTCTGATGAATTTTTGCTCGCAGGTGTATGCTTAAAGCTTCTATGTATATGCATGTTGATTCTGTGTATATTGTAATGAATATTCATCTCTGTTTTGAAATTTACAGAGTCTAGAATTTAGAAAAAAAATATATTCAAATCTTCCAATCCAGTTGTTACTGTACTTAAAGTTTCAAAGCAAACATGATTGTAGGATTATAATCTAAGTTTTAATTTTTTTTAAAGATTTTAAATATGAAACTTTCTGAAACAAAGAAAAACAGTAAAAATCTTTTAAATATGATAAAATCAAGTATTCTGCTTTCTAGATTCGAGTATGTAACTTGAATCAACATTGAAAAACTTGAGTTTTCATAACAAAATCAAGAATTTTAGATTGGGATTGATGGAGCATTTCTGGGATGACCAGAAATGACATTTTGATCAAAATTGGGTGACTGGGCGGATTCTAGTGGTCGCGGCTTGAGTTGGAGCTTGTTTGGTGATCGGCGAATCTGAGAAAAATCGTAGAGGAGGTGATCGATCATCGTGGAGTTGGAATTTTGGTGGACTAAGGTTTAACACTGTGTTTGATCGCGATTGGAAATGGGTTGACTGGGAATTATGTGGTGAATCGAGTGGCGCAAGATCTAGGAGGTAGTTCCATGGAAGGCTTGCGGTGCTTTGGCCAAAATTTCAAGGCGTACGGTGGTTGACATCGTGGGTTTTATGGGTTTTCTGGGGAAGTGTTGTTCCAGGTGATTATGTGAACTTCCTCGATTTCGATTAGGGTTGCGCGATGGCTGGTCAGGGGTCGAAATCGTATCAGTGGTCGATGGGGAACTTGCGCGCGGTGTCGCTGGAGGTGGCGACGGCGTTGGTGCTTCGTGCACGTGTACGGTGTTAGTGAGTTGTGTCAGAGAGGGATGTAGCGTGGTAACTCGAAGTGATGATCGAGTGAAGGAAGGTTCTTGCCGCGTTGATGTTCGGGTTGACGTTTGTTTTGTTCGTGCCTGGATTAGTGTGTGGAGTTGCCTTTCTTTCCTATTGTATGAAGTTTAAATTTTAAAATAAGCTAGAAAAAAAAGGGAGAAGAAAATAGAACCCCAGTTGGTCTCGAGTTTTAGGTCAGGTCGAACCCAAAGCAAAGTGATGTTTAAAAGGTTTTTCCAACTAGTTTTAAAATTTTAAATTTAAATTGATTTAAACTACATTATGATAAATTTTAACTATTTGATTTAAAGAAGTTTTATACTTTGATAACTAAAATTTGAGATGTTTATATATCCTTTTAAATTTAACTTTTAAAAAGTAATAAGTTTAAACAAAGTAGAAATGTTTCAAATATGTAACAATTTTAAGAAATTAATGAATTGAATTATTTGGAAAGTTAATTAACTTTATACGATAAAAAAATTATTTAATTAATAAAGTAATTAAAGCTAAATTAATTAATAATTTTGGATTAATTAATTCATAAAGATTAATTAATTAATTATGGATTAATTAATTGATAATTAAGAATTAATTTAATTAAGTAATTAAGAATTTATTTAATTATAATTAATAGATAATTAATTAAATAATTTAACATTAATTAATAATTGATTAGTAGTTAATTAATTAAGTGATTAGTGATTAATTAATAATTAAGAATTAGTTAATTAAATAATTAGGGTTATTTAATTAAGTAATTAAACATTAATTAATTTATAATTAATAGTTAATTAATTAATGATCAATAATTAATTAATATAATGATTAAGGTTAATTAATTTATAATTAATTAAGTAATTAAGATAAATTAATTCATAATTTGTAATCAATTAAGCAATTAATTTAGATTAATTAATTATAAATTAAGGATTAATTAGTAATTAATTAAGGAATGATAAATTTTTAATCAAGTTTTATTAATAAATAATTAGAGTTATTAATTAATAATAATTAATTAATTAAAGATTAATTACTTGGTAATGAGGTTAATTAAGATGTTATTAATTAATTAAATGATTGTAATTAATTAATTAATGATTGGTTAAGCAACGTAAAGTGATTAATTCTTAAGTAATTAATTTAGTTTTAATTAATTAAATCAATATGAAACAGAGATATGCTAGCTTATGGATGATTGATTTCGATTGAATGTCTAGATTTGGTTGATATCTGTTGGATGATAATTTGACATATTCTGTGATGAGATATTATATATATCTGTGATAGATGTTTGTTATTATCTATGGACAATGTTGTGTGAATTCAATGTTTAAAATTGAATTGAATTATTTAAACCTTTAAACAACTTGACCTTTAAGACACGTTTGGATTTCGATGAGACCGGGATCGGGAATCAAGTTTGATTTTTCGAAAACAACATCGATCTAAGTAAACGTTAGGTCATGACATCTCAAAGTGAAGATCGAGATGGAGTTTTAAAATGCAAGGGTTATTGTCATTAACTCTGAGGGTGATTCCAAAATGGGTGTGACGAAATAATACCTTCGGTTTCGTTCGAACCCGGAACGAACTTGTATGGATTGAATGCTTTCAGCACATCGCGTGGACGATGAGCATTCTAAGAGATGTGTTCTATAAAGGTAATCGTAGCCTCAAGCCTCATCAACCGGGAATGGCTAAAACAGAGGAGGTGCAGCAAGGCTAAGTGGGTCATGCCCAAGTAGGACGAGATTTACCCATGTCTAGAAGTCCCTTACTAATTCGACTGTGTGGGCAGTTGTTGACCACAACTGCGGGGTTGTCTTTTTCAGGATTGCCCAGTAAGGGATGGTTCTGGCTTTGTGTTGTAGGGGATCGGGAGTGGTCCTCGGTATGGTGATCTAGGCCCCGTACTATGACGGGCGGTACCCCAGTAGCCCTGCCATTGATGGAAACTCATTAACCAATAAGCGCCCTCGGATTTGATTGTATACATATGTTCGCTGGATTAATAAATGTAACAATTTCGGATATTTTCTAGTTTATTTGAAAACCCTAGATCCTTTTATAATATCACTGGATTTTCTACCAAATGTTTAGGTAAAAACTTACCCATGTTTATGTGTGGGAAGTCTTACGTGATACCTTTTGTTTTCAAATGATTTTAAAGTTAAACAACTTTAACATGTTTACTCACACCAGACCCATGTCTGATCCGGAGTTTTTTTGTTTTTCATAAACTCTTGGGTACTCAAATTTTTATGATTAGCCAAGTGATTAGGTGGGATTGACAAATGTTTTTGAGGCTGGAGCTGGAGTCCAGACGTATCTATCTATCTTTATCCGCTTTGTTGTGTCATTTTGATGTTATATTTTGGGTTGTATGGTTTGGCAAACTCTAATAATGTCTAATGTAATGAATTCGTATTATTTTGTGTACTCTGATATGTAAAACTTTGTAATGGATATATGTAATATTATGTTTTGTTCCATTTCCACTGTGAGATTCTGTGTTGTTGTTCTTTTCTTTCTATCTTTTCTATTTCTATCTCTTTCTTTTCTTATCGATGATACGTCTTTTTGGGGATTAAACGACAGGTCGTTACAGTTGGTATCAGAGCATAGGTTGAGAAACACCTAGGCTCTGGAGTAGTATCTATCTTGAGAGTGCATATTTGTAATTTTCTTATATAATTATATCTTTATCTAAATTGGTTGGGTTACCCGTCCAGGTAACCAAAATGAGTTCAAGAGGCGGAAGGGGAAGGGTTATAGGAAGCACATCGAGCAATAATATAAGAGGTCAGGCTGATAATGAGGCTGTTAATCCTATACCGCCTCCAGTCAGTTTTGCTGCCTTATGCAAGGACTTCATCAACCTTAGAGGAAAATCATTTAAAGGGTCAAAGACTATAATTGAGGTTCAAACATGGCTACGCTCTTGTGAGAGAACCTTTAAGAGCATCAAATTATCGGATGAGCAGAAGAAGGTAATGGCTTCATGGCAATTACAAGGAGGTGCTACAGCCTGGTGGGATGCAGTGACAACAAATGTCTCTGAGGACGATATGTCTTGGGATGAATTTAAGGAGTTGTTTGAGGAGAAATTCATGCCTACAGTTGAGAAAACTCGTCTTTATCAGGATTTTCTGAATTTAAAGCAAGGGAGCATGACTATAGCGGCGTACGGGACCAAATTCAATGATTTATCTTGCTATGGTCCAGGGCTTATAGGCACTCCTCTCAAAAAAGACGAGATGTTTATGCAAGGAATGAGGCCAGAATTTCATGAAAGGATGACAGTGCACTTGAAAGGATCTTTTATGGAGTTAATTGATATGGCGTTAAGATATGAGGATTTGATGAATAAGAGATCAGTGGCACCGGTAGTAACATCGGGAGGGAATTATTCTAACCTAAATAAGAGGAAATTCAATCCCAATTGGAAGAGGAAAAACAAGAAGAAGTCTGGAAGCAACAATGGACCTCACAAATGCTATATATGTCAGCAAGAAGGTAACTTGGCGAATAAGTGTCCCAGAAAAGGGTCTCGGCAACAACAGCATCAGCCGCATTATAATGGACCAGCTTCAGCTTTAGTTCAGAAATCTCTTTGCCTCAACTGCCACCAACCAGGTCATATGATCAAGGATTGCCCTCTCCTTCATAAAGTCCAGCAGAATAAGGTATTTGCTTTGGAAGGTGCACCATAACCTTCATCTATGGGCAAGGGAGTATTGGAAGGTACATTACTTTTAGATGGCTAGTATATTAATGTTTTATTTGATTGTGGTGCTTCTTTGAGTTTTATTTCTCTGGAATCTGAAGAGAAGTTCTTTCTTACCCCTAGTACCGTGGACAATCCCATCTTTGTATCTAATCCTATAGGGGTAACCAAATTAGATATGATCTGTAAGAATTTGAGGATTTCATATCTATCCCATAGTTTTTCTTGTGACCCTTATGTGTTGGATTTTAAGGGGTTTGATCTTATATTGGGAATGGATTGGTTTGATAACTATAAGATCGTCCTAAATTGTGATGAGAGAAAGTTTCGTTGGAAACTGATCAGGGTAGAATTGCTAGAGTAATGTGTGATAACTCCGGATTTCACTTGAGTAATCATTTACATAGAGTTGAGACTTCTCAAGAGGAGGTTGAAGATATTAGAGTGGGCAAAGATTTCTCAGATGTATTCAAGGAAGTCAAGTGTTTACCTCCGCACCGAGAGATAGAGTTTCGCATAGATTTGGTTCCAGGAGCAGTGCCAGTAATTCAGCCTAGTAGGAGGATGGCTCCTAGGGAGAGGGAGGAGCTAGTAAAGAAAACTTAAGATCTGTTGGAGAAGGGATTGATTAAGCCTAGTTTTTCTTGTTGGGGTTCTGCTGCGTTATTTGTCACCAAGTCGGATGGGTCACTAAGGTTCTGCGTAGACTATCGAGAGTTGAACAAAGTGACCATTCGAAATAAGTATCCTCTTCCTCGTATTGATGATCTCTTTGACCAGCTGCATGGAGCTTCGGTCTTTTCTCAATTTGATTTAGCATCAGGTTTCCATCAGTTAAGGGTAGCTGAGGACAGTATTCCCTTAACTGCATTTAGGGGACCTAATTGTTTCTATGAGTGGTTGGTTATGCCTTTCGTGTTAACCAACGCTCCTGCCTACTTTGTCGACCAGATGAATCGAGTCTTTCGTGATGTATTGAATACGTTCGTTTTGGTGTTCATCGATGATATCTTGGTCTACTATAAGTTTGAAGAAGAACACAAGCAGGACTTAAGAATAGTATTGGAAACTCTTAGAAGGCATATTCTAAAGGCGAAGTTTTCTAAGTGCCATTTTTGGAAATCAGAAGTAAAAATTTTGGGGCACATTGTTTCTGGAGAAGGCATCTCGGTAGATCCAGCGAAGGTTGAGACTATTTTGGAGTGGAAGCATCCTCGGACACTGATTGAAGTTCGCAGTTTTATGGGATTGGCTGGCTACTACAGGAAGTTTATTAAGGATTATTCCAAGATCTCTTCTCACCTAACTAGCTGACAAGGAAGGGAGCTAAATTCAAGTGGACACCTGAATGTGAGGAGGCTTTTAAGAATCTGAAGGCAAAGTTGGCAAGTGCTCTTGTGTTGGCTATTCCAGATGGGAAGTGTAAGTTTGAGGTTTATACAGATGCCTGTATTGTTGGATTGGGAGCAGTTCTAATGAAAAATGGTAGGGTAATAGCATATGCGAGTCGGCAATTAAAGCCACATGAAAGGAACTACGCTACACAGGATCTAGAGTTGTTGGCAATTGTTTTTGCTTTAAAGATCTGGAGGCACTATCTTTTGGGAGAGAAGTTCGAGTTATTTACGGATCACAAACCGTTGAAATATGTTTTCTCTCAAAAGGGTCTTAATCTGAGGCAACAGTGATGGGTCGAGTTTTTGGCATCGTATGATTTGGATATTATGTATACCCCGGGAAGGGCGAACATTGTGGCAGATGCTCTTAGTAGGAATGCAATTCTATCTCTTTTGGAAGTTGTTCCGTCTCTCTAGGAAAGAATCATAAGCATGCAAATGGAGGATAAAACTTTAAGGAAAATTATTCAAGGAACCAAACAAGGACAATATTCTGATTTCGAGATTGACGATCAAGGAACTTTGAGAATAAATGGTCGTCTATGTGTGTCGAATGTGGATGGGTTGAAACAAGAAGTCTTATCATAGTGCTATCACTCCAGACTGAATATTCACCCAAGAATTTCTAAGATGTATAAGGGTATGAGAAGGATTTTCTGGTGGCCGAGCATGAAGAAAGCTATTGGTAGATTTGTTAATAGTTGTGCTATCTGCCAGCAAGTTAAAGGAGATCAGCAGAAGTCAGCCGGTTTATTTCAACCTTTGGAAATCCCGATGTGGAAGTGGGAGATGATTTTGATGGATTTCATCGACAGATTGCCTAGAAATAAGAAGGGAAACGAAGGAATATGGATAATTATGGATCGTCTAACCAAAAGCGTCCATTTTATACCAGTTAAGGCAACCCGTACTGTAGCTTCTCTGGCAGAGATTTTCTTGAGAGAGATAGTCAGATTGCATGGTGTTCAAGTTAGTATAGTAAGTGATCGAGATCCTTTCTTCACCAGCAAGTTCTGGGAGGCTTTGCAATCGGCTATGGGAACAAGTTTGAGATTGAGTACAGCATATCATCCCAGACAGATGGACAGACGGAGAGACTTAATCGAATTCTAGAAGATATGCGGAGGGCCTGTGTATTGGATTTTGGTGGATCATGGAAAGACCATCTACGTCTTGTGGAATTCTCTTATAATAACAGTTACCAAGAAAGTATTAAGATGGCTCCCTATGGAGCTCTATATGGAAGATCGTGTAGATCCCCATTCTATTGGATAGAGTAGAAAGACCGTCATGTGCTTGGACCAGATCTGATCCGTGAAGCATCTGCTAAAGTTGAGCTTATCAAGAAAAGGATGAGAGCTGCTCAGGATCATCAAAAGAAATATGCACATAAAATACGAAGACAATTGGAATTCGAGATTGGTGATTTAGTCTTTGTCAAAGTTTCCCCGATTAAAGGAGCAG
Organism: Allium cepa; assembly: GCA_030765085.1. NCBI lineage: Eukaryota > Viridiplantae > Streptophyta > Magnoliopsida > Asparagales > Amaryllidaceae > Allium > Allium cepa. The sequence continues at coordinate 196,790,454 of CM060939.1, read as the reverse complement.
TAAGATTTGGGTTACGGGAAAACTCGCCCCGAGATATATTGGTCCATTTCGAGTGCTTGAGAGGATTGGTGCCGTAACATAAAGGATTGAATTGCCAGTACGGATGGCTGGATATCACAATGTTTTTCACGTATCTCATCTAAGGAAATACGTGCATGATCCATCTCTTATTATGGAGCCTGCTGTGCAGGAAGACTTAGAGGTTGAGCCAGACTTATCAGTTGTCAGACATCTTGTTCAGATTGTTGATCAAGATGAAAGGCAACTCAGAAGCAAGATAGTGAAGCTTGTTAAAGTCCATTGGAATGAGGATCCCAAAGATTGTACGTGGGAAACTCTGGATAGTTTTAGGAAGGCTTATCCGGATATGTGTCCGGGTAGCTAATGATGTTTGTATTGGATGTGTTGTTGTTTGGATATTTTGTTTGTTGGTTGCTTATGTATGGATGATATATATGCTTGAATTGTTGAAATAAAATGAAAATTTTGGATTATCTCTTGTTTAAATTTCGGGGATGAAATTCTTTTAAGGGGGGAGGAATGGTATTCCGGAATTTCGAACCCTAATTTAAATGTGATAATCTCTTTAATAAGTTAATTAAAATTGATAAAATTGTTATTTTAAACAATAATAATAATTGTGTTGTAAATATATTGATTTTAAATGGAATTAATATATACAAATGGAAAATGGATTTGTTAAAATTGTGTGCATATTAAATTTGATTTTCAAATTGAGTTTGAAATTTAAATTGAATTTGGATATTTAAATTGAAATTCAAAATATAGTTATTTATATCTTAAATCATACTTTGATTTTAGAGTGTATTTTTATGATTTTATTTACAATATAATTTTTTTTTATATTTATTTCTTTTTAGAGAGATTGATTTATATAAATTAAAAATGTATTTAAAAATTAGAAAATTAATTATAAAAATCTATTTTTGCATGAAAATTACATACGTTAATTTGTGAATCCCGCATATAACATGTGTTAAGAAAATAAACATGTTTAGTGACAAGTGTCACATTTATATATTATTTTCTTTAATTTTAATAAAAAAAAAATTTAATCTATAAAAGTTTGCTTCGTCTTCTTCATTTAAATTTTCTCATCTCATTTTCTAAAAAAAACAAGAAATAAATCACTACTTCATTCACAAATCTGAAAAATTCATCAATCTCCACTCTTTTAATACAAAAAGTAAAACAAAAAACTCAAATTCATTTCAAAGTTTCCAAATCTACAAACAAAAATCCAAAGGCCTGTAAAAAACAAATTCCAGTAAAAAGTTTTAATCAAGGAATTCAAGCTTCAACAAATCTGCAGTCAATCTTCATAGAATTAGGCATCATCAAGGAGCCTTCTCAGATTTAAAAGAAAATAACAATTTCAGCCAGGCATTTCTAGGATCTGCAGAAAAATCTTTCCAGATTTCAAAATTTTGGAATTTCTGCTTTAAAAAAAAAACAAGTGAGTAAACAAGTAAATTAAAAGAAATTTAGGAAGTTAATATCCTGCATGTGATCTCTCTGATGAATTTTTGCTTGCATGTGTATGTTTAAAGCTTATATATATATATATATATATATATATATATATATATATGCATGTTGATTCTGTGTATATTATAATGAATATTCATCTCCGTTTTGAAATTTATAGAGTCCAGAATTTTAAAGAAATAAAAATAAATATTAAAATCTTCCAATCTAGTTACTATTGGACTTAAAGTTTCAAAGAAAACATGATTATAGGATTATAATCTAAGTTTTAAAATTTTGTTTAAGGATTTCAAATATGAAACTTTCTGAAACAATGAAAAACAGCAATAATCTTTTAAATATGATAAAATCAAGTATTCTTTTTTCTAGATTCGAGTATGTAACTTGAATCAACATTGAAAAACTTGATTTTTCATAACAAAATCAAGAATTTTAGATTGGGATTGATGGAGAATTTCTAGGATGACCGGAAATGACATTTTGATCAAAATTGGGTGACTTGTTGGAAACGAGTGGTCGCGGCATGAGTTGGAGCTTGTTTGGTGATCGGCGAATCTGAGAAAAATCGTGGAGGAGGTGATCGATCATCATGGAGTTGGAATTTGGGTGGACTAGGGTTTAACACTGTGTTTGGTCGCGATTGGAAATGGGGTGACTGGGAATTATGTGATGAATCGAGTGGCTCAAGATCTAGGAGGTAGTTGCGTGGAAGGCTTGCGGTGCTGTGGCCAAAATTTCAAGGCGTACGGTGGTCGACGTTGTAGGCTTGATGGGTTTTCTGGCGAAGTGTTGTTCCAGGTGGTTGTGTGAACTTCCTCGATTTCGATTAGGGTTGCGCGATGGCTGGTCAAGGGTCGGAATCATACCAGTGGTCGATGGGGAACTTGCGTGCGGTGTCGCTGGAGGTGGCAGCAGCACTGGTGCTTCGTGCATGTGCACGGTGTCAGTGAGTTGTGTCAGAGTGGGATGTATCGTTGTAACTCGAAGTGATGATCGAGTGAAGGAGGGTTGTTGCTCGCATTGATGCTCGGGTTGATGTTTGTTTTGTTCGTGCCTGGATTAGTGTATGGAGTTGCCTTTCTTTCCTGTTATATGAAGTTTAAATTTTAACTTAAGCTAGAAAAAAAAAAGAGAAGAAAATGGAACTCGAGTTGGTCTCGAGTTTTGGGTCAGGTTGAACCCAAAGCAAAGTGATGTTTAAAAGGTTTTTCAAACTAGTTTTAAAATTTTAAATTTAAATTGATTTAAACTACATTATGATAAATGTTAACTATTTGATTTAAAGAACTTTTAAACTTTGATAACTAAAATTTGAGATGTTTATGTATACTTTTAATTTTAACTTTTAAAAAGTAATTAAGTTTAAACAAAGCAGAAGTGTTTTAAATATGTAATAATTTTAAGAAATTAATGAATTGAATTATTTGGAAAGTAAATTAACTTTATATGATTAAAAAAATTGTTTAATTAATAAAGTTAAATTAATTAATAATTTGGATTTATTAATTTATAAAGATTAATTAATTAATTAATTACGGATTAATTAATAGATAATTAAGAATTAATTTAATTAAGTAATTAAGGATTTATTTTATTATAATTAATAGATAATTAATTAAATAATTAAAGATTAATTAATAAATGATTAGTATTTAATAAATTAAGTGAATAGTAATTAATTAATAATTAAAAATTAATTAATTAAATAATTCGGGATATTTAATTAAGTAATTAATCATTAATTAATTTATAATTAATAGTTAATTAATTAATGATTAAGAATTAATTAATTAAATGATTAAGGTTAATTAATTTATAATTAATTATGTAATTAAGATAAATTAATTTATAATTTATAATCAATTAAGCAATTAATTAAGATTAATTAATTATAAATTAAGGATTAATTAGTAATTAATTATGGAATGATAAATTTTTAATCAAGTTTTATTAATAAATAATTAGAGTTACTAATTAATAATTAAAGGATAATTAATTAATTAAAGATTAATTAATTGATAATGAGGTTAATTAAGAAGTGATTAATTAATTAAATGATTGTAAATGATTGTAATTAATTAATTAATGATTGGTTAAGCAAGGTAAAGTGATTAATTCTTAAATAGTTAATTTAATTTGAATTAATTAAATTAATATGAATTAGAAATATGTTGCTTATGGATGATTGTTTTGGATTGAATATCTGGATTTGGTTGGTATCTGTTGGATGATAATCTGAGATATTCTGTGATGAGATATTGTATATATCTGTGATAGATGTTTCTTATTATCTATGGATAAGCTGTGTGAATTCAATGTTTAAAATTTAATTGAAATTTTTAAACCTTTAAACAACTTGACCTTTAAGACACGTTTGGATTTCGATGAGACCGAGATCGAGAATCAAGTTTGATTTTTCGAAAACCACATGGATCTAAGTAAACGTTAGGTCGTGACATCTCGAAGTGAAGATCGAGATGGAGTTTTAAAGTGCAAGGGTTATTGTAGTTAACACTGAGGGTGATTGCAAAATGGGTGTAACGAAATAATTCCTTTGGTTTCGTTCGAACCAGGAACGAACTTGTATGGATTGAATGCTTTCAGCACATCGTCAGGTGGACGATGAGCATTCTAAGAGATGTGTTCTATAAAGGCAATCGTAGCCTCAAGCCTTATCAACCGGGAATGGATAAAACTGGGGAGGTGCGGCAAGGCTAAGTGGGTCATGCCCAAGTAGGATGAGATTTACCCCTGTCTAGAAGTCCCTTATTATTTCTGCTGTGTGGGCAGTTGTTGGCCACAACTACGGGGTTGTCTTGTTCGGGACTGTCCAGTAAGGGATGGTTCCGGCTTTGTGTTGCAGGGGATCGAGAGTGGTCCTCGGTACGGTGATCTAGGCCCTGTACTGTGACGGACGGTACCCTAGTAGGCCTGCCATTGATGGAAACTCATTATCCAATAAGCGCCCTCAGATTTGATTGTATACCTATGTATGCTGGAATTTAATATATGGAACAATTTTGGCTATTTTATAGTTTATTTGAAAAACCTAGACCCTATTATAATATCACTGGATTTCCTATCAAATGTTTTGGTTAGCGTAAGGTAAAAACTTACCCATGTTTATGTGTGGGAAGTCTTATGTGATACCTTTTGTTTTCAAATGATTTTAAAGTTAAACAACTTTAACCTGTTTACTCATACCAGACCAATGTCTCACGCGGAGTTTATTTTGTTTTTCATAAACTCTTGGGTACTCAAATTTTTATGAGTAGCCAAGTGATCAGGTGGGATTGATAAAAGTTTTGGAGGCTAGTGCTGAAGTCCAGACGTATCTATCTATCTTTATCCACTTTGTAGTGACATTTTGATGCTGTGTTTTGGGTTGTATGGTTTGGCAAACTATAATTAATGTCTAATGTAATGAAGTCGTGGTATTTTGTGTACTCTGATATGTAAAACTATGTAATGGATATGTGTAATATTATGTTTTGTTCCATTTCCACTGTAAGATTCTGATGTTGTTGTTCTTTTCTTTCTATCTTTTCTATTTCTGTCTCTTTCTTTTCTTATCGATGATACGTCTTTCTGGGGATTGAAAGACGGCTCGTCACATAGTATCAGGTTTAATCATGTAAAACCGTGGTATCATTTTTTGAAGTCTAGTATCGGTTTCTAATAATATTAGTATCAGTTTCTTATAATATTAGTATCAGTTTCAAGGATGTACAACTATGGTATCAGTTATTAGATTGCAGTATCGCTGTAAATTGTGAAATTATAAGCTATCAGTTTTTGGATTCCTGTATCAGTTTTGAACATTTCCACAATTAGTTTCTTGCATGTAGTCATTTGGTATCAGTTTTTGCAATTTTTGTATCAATTTATGATACTATTAGTATTCGTTTCAAGCAAGTAAACATATGGTATCACTTTTTTGCATTCTATTTTTTGTTTTTGATGCTATTTGCTACGTAATGATATGGTATCAGTTTTTGATCACTGTAGTATAAGTTTTATGTTATAGATGAGAAGATAGACAATTAAACTTTATTCTACATAAGAGTTAAAGCATATTAATTAACAAAATTAAATGGAAATTTTACTTACATCTCACGTTCTCAAAAACTGCTTTGATTGCTTTATTTTTGAGTTTCCTTAAATCCCATTTTGCAAATCTTGGTAAAGCTGGAGTATAATATTGTCTTTGTTGAATGAGATTCAGTTTCTCATAAATGCAATACTGCTAACATAAAAAGAATTGATTAGATATGTTTGTTAAAAAAATTAAGTAACAAATTTTTGATTAACTTATCTTACCAATGGAAGCATGGAGCATCCTGACATATTTCTTGGATTATGGATGAACTTCTTAACAAATTTATTGAAATTCTTTTCTACTGTTAGTGGTCAAGAAACCAATTGCATTGTCTCAACATTAATTAAGTATGGTAGAAGTCCCCATCTTAACTTTTGCTGGTTGTTTGGAAAGAAGAATGTTAATAGTATTTCAATTACTATTAACATTGGAAAGTCTTCTTCATACTTTTTTTCATCTTTGCAACTTCTTGCTTTATTATTTTTTCAACAACATTTCTTATTATATAAGTGCAATTGCCGAAGTTTCTCTTTGCAAATTCCCTACACTGCATTGGAATTGTTCTGTTTGTCATTTTCTGAGTTGGCTATATGTTAATTCCTTTTAGTGGTAGGCCAAAAATCAAAATTATATCCATTGCTGTAACTGTCATCCTTTCTTTGGAAAATAAGAATGCATCTTCCACAACCGAGTAGCATTTGTATAAAGCATCGAAATTGTATTGACGCTTTCTGCATTCTTTCATCAAAATTTTCTCCTCATAGAAAACTCTAAAGAAGTTGTAGAAAGGATTGCTCTTCATTATGTCCATCTGCTTCTTGGATAGAGCATTTTTTGTTTTATCAGTTTTACCGTTTTGAATACTGCCTGCAATCCACATCTGTAAGCAGTTTCATGCTTTTTGTCTTCAGTTTGCTGCTTTGTTTGTGATCTTTCTTTTATGCATTTTGGATGCAGATCAACAAAATCATCTTCATCATATTATTTCAAAATAAAGACTATAAGTTATTTGTGAAACAAATTATGTTTAAATATGTAACAATTTAATGTTTGTAACAATTTAAAGTTTGTAGTAACTAGGTATCAGTTTGCAGTAACTAGGTATCAGTTGGTACTAAGTAGGTATCAGTTTTCTGTAACCAGGTATCATTTTTTCATGTAGGTGTCAGTTCCTTTGTGAATAGGTATCTGTTCTTTTGTAAATAGGTATCAGTTTTTTGTTTGTATCATATTTCAACTAAATAATACTAACTATTATTTTATCAAAGAATTTACGCTTAATGATAATGACTATTATTACTTGTAATTAGGTAACAGTATGTTGTACTTATCAGCCATTTCTTTTACCAAATGATTTACAGGTAATATTTTTGAAAATTTTTATCATGGTATGAAGTTATGATGTTTTTTATTTTACCGAATTGGGTTGTTTTTCTCTGATTCTTCATCCGTAGCTTTTTTCCCTTCTTTTTTCTGAGATTTTTTCTTGTTTAACATTTTTCATAACATTAGAATACATTTAACATTATGAAATTATTAGTATTACTTTTATAATTTTGCAATTTCAGTTACCTCTATTTCGTTTTGTATTTTGTTCTGAATCATTTTTTCATTTCTTCTTTTTGTTCTTTGATCTCTTTTTTGCATATTGTCTTCAACTTTTTCTCTGTAGGTATTTGTTGCTGCATGTTCTCTTCTGCGTTCTATGCAAAAAAATTCAATGTTACTGTAACAAAACTATACTAACTTTGTTATGTTTGATTTTATATTATTAGTTACCTTCTATAGTATGCTTTCGCTTATTTCTGGTCTGCTTCCACTTGCTGTAATTTTTTCATATCTTCTCTTTGTTCTTTTTTCTCTATTTTGCTTTTCCACTTCTGTTGATGTAGGTTTTCTAAGCTTTAACTTGCCGCTTTTTCCCTTTACTGCCGTCACTATCGTTTGCGCTAGACGTATGTTTTGCTCTTCTATCAGTAAATTTTCTTTTTGAACATCTGCTCGGAAGTGATTCGACATTTCGATTTTCATTTTGTTGATTAACTTCCGACTTAGTTAGGTTTTTATCGGTTGTCGATTGTTGTGCTTGTTGTTCATCTACTGTCGATTTCTGAGGTTGTGTTGGTGGTGTAGATTTGTTTCTGACTTACGGTGGCATTTTTTCTTTCGAGTAAAATTTCGTCAAATTTTGAGTTAAGGAAGGAGGAGGAAGACGAACATAATAGTTTGTTTGAAATTGTATTTGAGCTTTGGGCTTTGTCCTTATGGTAAAATTCTTATGTGTGTGTCCATCTGACTAAATATTTTCTTTAATTTGTCCTTTAATTTTTTTTCCCATACACGCACACACACACACACACCCCCACATATCTATTTTAGTTTAAAAGTACATAAATAAGCAGAAAAATAATATATGTAGACAAGATTTAGAAAATATAAGTTTTAATGGTAACATAGACTATTATTTTGGTATATATTTATATAGATTTTGGTATATAGACAATATTTATAAGGATATGTGTTTTCCAAAATATAAAATAAAATAAACATACATATACACCTTTTTATCTTACTAGTTTAATCATTAAAACGTTGTGCTATGGTGGTTAATTTGTTTTATTAACTTATTTAAATTATTTTAGTTACCAATACATTTTAAAAGGAAAATTAGTTTAAAATTTAATTATTTGTTTAAATTAAATCATTAGTTAAAATTTAATTATTAGATTTAAATAAACTTATTAAGCGGTAATTAATTTTTCGATTAGTTCAAATATTAATAAATCATATAATGTTATACAAGGTCAAAAATTGGGGAACCATGTCGAGATTAAAGTGGATTGCAAATGAAAATAAAGGTGAGATCTTCTTAATCATTCGGATTGCCTAGTTAGTTTAAATAATTAAATTTAAATTATTGTATGTGTTTGGATGGATTAAATTATAATGTGTTGGATGATATTGTCCCCCACGAAGTGGGATTGGTATTTTATATGTTGACTAACATCTATGGATGTAGGGAAACAGGTTGGAGGGATCCAACAAGATTCCTCAAAAATATTTATTATTTCATATATATTGATATATGATAGGTTAGATAAATTGATATGGATTGTGTGAATTGAGTTGTTAAATGTTAAATGACATGGGAATTTAATTTGGATATTTTTAAATACCATAATAATTAAGTGAAGGAATTTAAAAGGAAAATTTTGAAAGAAATTATTTATATTGAAAATTTGGTTTATTAAAAAGGGAATTAAGAAGAATAAAGAAATATATAGGCTAACTTGGTATTACTTAACCATTTGTAAATTGTTTAAGTAAAGACTTGAAATTAAATTATCTATTAAGGGCTGGATGAGATATTGGAATCGATAAATACATTTGAAATAAAACAGAATTTTATTAAAGGCTAAATTATTCTAATGGAATCATAAATATAGAATTGGTTTTATAAATAGCTGGAAAACTTGGGGGAGTTTATAAATTTATAAACAGGGTTTATAAATTAGATAAAATAATATCAGTGGATATGTTGAAATATAAGTTTATGTTGTGAACTTATATCGAGATATGGGAATCGTTAGAAGAGAAATACTAGAATATATTTCAAATATGAGAATGGTCATAAAATTGGATAGGATCGATGGGATACGAATCCAGAGGATTTTATAACTGGAAATGGGGAATATTGGATTTTTCTGTAAATAAACTTTGTTTGAAATAAACTCTAATTTTATAAACCAACTTTGTAAATTAATGAGCAACTGGATAGGAACTTTAATACTTTTGGAATATTGATATTTCTAATCTATCTAAACCCATATTTTGAAAATAAAACATTATTCTTATATTATATATATTTTTAACTGTTCTAAATTTCAAGTTATAAATCCTCTCGAGATAGGAAGCTATGTTTATAAAATCTAATAAGATTTAGAAGAAGATCTTATAGTTGTATTATGGAAATCTAAACAAAATTATAAATCCTAAAATAAGCGAACTTCGAAAGGTGAAATAAAGCTCGCAAGGGGAGTAAAAGTAAAACGAGAATTTTAAATAAGTATAAATGGCTTTGGAAATATTAAAAGGAATTGACTAAAGGATTTTGGGAATTTTAGAATTCGTGTGGAATGAGTTTGAAAGTTTAAAAATAGAGTTGTATATGATTTTTGGGAAAGAAAAAAATAAAAGAAATACTTTCTAAGTATTGAATATAAATTGAAGTGAAGAAAACATTCTAAGTGTCGTAAAAAGGTTAAAAAAATTGTTCAGTGAGAATAAAAGGGATTTGAAAACTATTTTCAAAATGTTGAAAAATGTGGAAAATAATATCTTAAGTAGATATTTTGGAATAAATAATTTGTAAAATTATTTAAGGCCTAATGGTTGCTTGTGAATGTTATATGATAGTCAAATAACCGACTATCAATATTAGCCAATGAGCTGGTCGTTTCGAAGAGATCGAGATCAGATTTAATTATCCGAAACCACTTCGATCCAGTTTGAAAACGTTTACGAATGAAGACCGTGAAGATTTGAAGATGGTGATTTGGTTTGTCCAGATCAAGGGCAACTTGTACGGACAAATGCTATTAAACATCGCCAGGAGGACGATGAGCACTCTAAGTGAATGTGTTCTAAAAAGGTAATGCATAGCCTCAAGCATCATCAGCTAGAAATGGCTAAAACAGGGGAGGTGTAGCAAGGCTTAGTGGGAAGCACCTAATTAGGGTAAGATTTCCCCTCTCTAGAGGTCCCATTTATTTCTGTAGTGTGGCGGTTGGTCGCTCCAACGGTTGGGTGATCATATTCGAACTATCAGTAAGGGGTAGCTCGAGTCTTGTGTGGTAGGGATCAGGAGTGGTCCTCGGTACTCTGATCTAGACCAGGTACTGTGACGTGTGGTTCCCCAATAGCCCTGCCATTGTATGGAAACCAAATCTCTAATAAGTACATTCAGACTTGTTTATATACCTATTATGTTGGAATTTAATGAATGCAACAATTTTGGCTATTTGAATAAGTATTTGTACTTAGACACTATTATAATAACATAGGATTTTGATATAAAATGTTTTGGTTATCATAAGGTAAAAACCTGACATATTTATTCATGTCGTGGTCTTATGAGATACACTTGTTTTCAAAAGATTTTTCAAAAAATATAATAATCCTACCGAGTGTGTTTTTCTCATGCTGGTTTTCTAGACAGACTCACGTGTTGTTTTATTATGATGCTCGGGTCAGACCAAGTTGTACAGATTCAGGTTAAAAGGCTAAGGTGCTCAAGAAGCGAGCTGGATGGCAGAGCGTACTTCCGTATCTGATTACTATTTCCGTTGTGTAAGGATAGATAATAAAATGTCCAAAGTGATGGATGATTACTATGCTCTGATAATGATATGTATATATAACAGTACATATTTCTCTGTATTTAAAAGCTGTTATTATTGTATTTTCTTCCACTGCGATTGTGAGATTCTAATATTGTTTTTATCCTCTTCTTCTACCTCTTTCTTCTTTTTCCCTTATGGACAGGTATTTCCGGCGTACGATTGTTCGGCATGTAATATAGTGGACGTATTGATGTCGACTTTCAGAGGTCGAAAACCGGGTCATGACAGATTTTGACTTCAAAATATCAAAAATTGGAAAATTCACCAATCCAATTCAATTCAAAGCAAATGAACATGAAATAGGTATTGGGAATTCATACCTAACAACTATGAAAGGTATAGACATAGATGTGGATTCAAGAACTCACCTTTAACCAAAAACAACGAATGAGAAGCTCTAAAACAAAGGAAAGATCAACCACTCTTCAGCTTCAACTCAAGAAGCTCTAATCTAAGCTCATAAGCAAATATTTCCTAAGTTAGTGTTTAGAAATTTCTAAAAATTGAAGGGAGATTGAGATGGAGAAGAAGAAGAGGATGCTTACCTAAGCTTCTCCTTGATCTTAGAGCTTGAATTTGAATTTTCTAGCAAAACTAGGGCTTAGGAATTTTGATTCCCCTTTCTTTCCCCCATTTTTACTTTAGCTTGAGAGTGTTAGGAAATGAAAATGAATGAAGAGGAGAGGGGGCGGAGTTAGGGTATTATATTGGGTTAATGGGCTGAAACCCAAAGCCCAATACAAAAAAGAAAAATTCAAATCAACTCCAGACATATCGATGTTTATACTCAAAAAGGTCACATACACCATTTTGAACTCATTGGAAGTAGTCTCGAGTCCTAATTCAACTGTTTACAAAAAGTAGCATTTGGGACTCTAATCTGACTAACGATGCTAAATTTAAATATACAATCGTAAAATATGCAGGTTGTTACAGACTCCCCTCCTTAAAGAAATTACGTCCTCGCAATACTTAAGAGGGAAATATAGAGTAACAACCATAAAAGCATATCGACATAAAAGAAATTTGAAGTGAGATATTCACCTCAACGAGCTCGAGAGAGTAAGTCTGGTTGTGTTCGCTAAATGAATTCTCTGGATTTGCGAGAACAATCCTTAGGATTTGAGGACTATTGAACTTTCACAAGTGGGACATCTTTACTACGAAGGCGTTTAATCTCTAGCAACGATATGAATAGGATGTTGCTCATAAGTCAAATTAGTGAAACTTCGATTTCTTCAATTGCATCGGGCTTAAGAATAGAATCGGAATCCCTAAGGCATTTCCATAGCTGAGAGACATGGAAAACGTCATAAATAGCAGAAAATTGAGCTAGTAATAAAAGGCGATAAGCCATTGAACCAATGCGTTTGGTGATGGGAAATGGACAGATATATCGAGGTGCTAATTAACCCGATCGACTGAAATGCATGACACCCTTCATAGGTGAAACACGAATAAACACCAAATATTCCACAGAAAATTCTAATTTCCCTCTTCGGTTATCGGCATAGGATTTTCGTCTACTTTGAGCTTCTTTCATCCTATGATGAATAAGTTCAATCTTTTTTGTGGCATCGTGAAAAAAATCCAAACCTAAAACCAGCTTCTCACCGGCCTCAAGCCAAGAAGAAGGAGATCGGCGTGGCCTTCCATATAGTGCCTCGAAAGGTGCCATACCAATACTAGATTGGAATCTATAATTATAAGAAAACTCAATAAGGGAAATATGATCTCTCCAACTTCCACCAAAATCAAGAACGCATGCACGAAGAAGATCTTCAAGAGTTTGATTTACACCCTCGGTTTGTCCATCGCACTGAGGATATAAGTGGTGCAAAAATTAAGCTTCATTCCCGAAGCTTTTTGAAGACTCTTCCAAAATGCACTAGTAAACAATGGATCGCGATCACTAACAATATAAGTAGGAACTCCATGCAATTTAACAATTTCTCTAACATAGAGTTTGGCCAAAAGATGTACGGTCCGATTAGACCAAACGGGAATAAAATAGGAGGATTTTGTAAGCCTATCTACAATCACCCATAAACTATCATGACCCAAACGAGAGCGGGAAAGACCGTCAATAAAGTCCGTGGAGACTTGATCCCACTTCAAACGGGAATATCTAAAGGTTGAAATAAACCACCGGGCCTTTGATGCTCGACCTTAACGAGTTGGCAAGTCATGCAACGCTTAATGAAGTTAGCAATATTAGATTTCATTCCTTCCCAATAATAAAGTCACTTCATATCCGCGTACATTTTACTACTACTGGGATGAATGGTAAATTTCAAACGATGAGAATCTTCTTAAATGTCTTTACGAAGATTACTAATATCTAGCACAATTAGTCTACCAAATTTTCGAATACCACCACGGACAACGATTTCAAAGTCTTTCAAACCATCAACATTTCTATCCCCACAACTTTGGCTAAGGTTAGCCGATTCGTGATCATGTTTTTGAGCTTCAAGAATGCGATCTAGAAGAGAAGAATGAGCCTCAAGGCTACTTAAAACAAGAGATGAACATAAATCGGATTCACGGTCTCGAATCTCACAAGTGGAAAAAGTCTCGATATCATTCCATTCGGATATCATCATTGAAACAACCGCTTGTTGTTTACGACTAAGGGCATGGGCAACACGAATTTCCTTTCGAGGAGTATAAAGAATGTCAAGATCATAAGATGCAAGGAAATCGAGCCAACGTTGTTGACGCAAATTAATTTTTTTTTGAGAAAATAAATACTTCAAAGATTTATGATCAGTGTAGAGAACAAATTTCTCTCCCAAAAGATAATGACGCTAAATTCTAAGGGCGAAAACAATGGCTGCGAGCTCTAAATCATGAGTGGCATATCTAATCTCAGCAGGCTTTAATTACCTAGAAGCATAAGCGATAACACGTTCCCTTTGCATGAGAACGACTACCAAACCAACACGACTAGAATCTTATAAACAGTGAAGTCTTGGTTTCCTTTAGGAATCACAAGAATAGGAGCATCGGAAAGTAGTTCGTTTAATTTTTTAAAAGCAGCTTCACATTTATCTGACCAAATGTACTTAACTTCCTTCTTTGTTAAACTAGTAAAAGGCACAAAATTTTTTGAAAAGTCTTTTATGAACCGACGGTAACAATCCGCCAATCCAAGAAAGCTACGTAGTTCCATCACACTCTCCCGTTTCTTCCAATTTTGAATCGCTTCAATATTTGAAGGATCCATGAAAATTTCGGATTCAGAAATAATATGTCCTAGAAATTTCACATGAGATTTCCAAAAGTGGCACTTAGAAATTTTTGCATTTAGTCGATTACTCCTAAGAGTTTCCAACACAATCCGAAGATGTTTCTCATTCTCTAACTCGGTTTTAGAATAAACGAAAATATCATCTATAAAGATGAGAACAAATCAATCGAGACAGTCTTTGAAAATTCGATTCATAAGATCAACGAAATAATCCGGAGCATTCGTTAAACCAAATGGCATAACAAGCCATTCATAAGATCCATAACGAGTATGGAACGATGTCAAAGGAATGCTATCCTCTGCAATACGAAGCTGATGAAAACCGGTTGCTTAGTCTAACTATGAAAAGACTCTAGCACCACTAAGTTGATCGAATAGATCATCAATCCGAGGTAAAGGATATTTATTCTTGATTGTACGATTATTAAGCTTGTGGTACTCAACGCAAAGCCTAATTGTACCATCTGATTTCTTCACAAAAATAGACGAAGCTCCCCATGGAGAGGAACTAGAACAAATAAACTATTTTGATTCCAATTCGGATAATTGTTTATGCATCTCCTCATTTTTCTTATTGGACGTACAATAAGGAGGACAAGTGATAGGTAGAGCTCCAGGGATTAGATTAATTATGAACACAATTGCTCACTTATAGGGTAATCCTAAAACGGGTTCAAATATGTCAGAAAATTCACGAACAATGTGAATGAGGGAAATGACATCTACCCCATCATCATTATCATCATCGTGTGGATTTAGAAAACATAAAGATGCTACCGAACTAGAATCTAAATCTTTAAGAACAATAGAAATCTTCTTAACAGATTGAGGATGTCAAATATGAATAGTCCTCTCAAGATGTAGGATATGGGCTTCATAACGGTTAAGCCAATCCATTCCCAAAGTCATTCCGAAGCCTATTTAACGCATAACATGCAAATAGGCTCGGAAAGAAAAATCACATAAAATAATCTCGACATCCTTACAAAATAAACCGAGTGTTGCGGATCCACCAACCGGCTCGCAATTTTCAGTGAACTCATCAAAGCCATAACATTTAAAGAGGAAGTATCAACAAGTTCTTTTGATATAAAAGAGTAGGATGCACCCATGTCAAAAAGAACTCAAATAGGATGATCACGAAACATAATAATGCCATCAAGGATAGAATGAGAAATACCTTGACCAAGAGAAGTGTTACTATGCGCTTGCACAACATAGAGTTTTCCCTCTTTCTTGCTTAGAAGTTTGGGTCATGAAAATAAAAGATGACCCGAACTTTTGCAATAACGACAAAAAAGGGGTTTCGGACACCTATTTGCATAATGGTCCTTAGAACCAAAATTGTAATATTTCCCAGGACTTGAGGTAGGAGTCTTTGCTACCGAAGTTTCTTGTTTCCCTTTCTTGTTGGGATTAGGCTTGAACTTAATAGGCCTTTTCCTGTTGTTGTTGAAGTTCTATTTGGTACCCACAACTTCAACATCACTTTCTTTATCGGCCTCTTCAATCAGAAGAGCGATATCAACAAGCTGATCGAAAGAAACTTCTAGTTTCAAAAGCAAAGGCTTTTTGAGATTCTTACTCAACCCATAGACAAACCTCTGATTTTTCTTCAATGGGTATTAATATACATGACCCTATATTTAGAGAGAGATTCAAAAGATGCGACATAGTTTGTCACGAAAGATTCACCTTGAACAAGGTCAATAAAGCGTCGGGCTAAATTCACTTTTTCAGCCTCTTGCACAAACTTCAATTCGAATCTTTCTCGGAATTGCTCCCAAGTAAGGTCCACTTCGATAATTTCCAAAATCAAAAGCTCATACCAATCTAATGCTCTTTCTTGGAGCATGCTAGAAGCCACTTGGATTCGATGTAGATCAACAAGATTCATGCGAGAAAAAATGCGATCGCATGTTCTAAGCCAAGCTTAGACTTCTACAACGCTTTCGGAACCCTTGAATGGATTTCCACCCAAATTGGTATAATCACTACACAAGTGTGGAAACCCAGATTTAGGGTGAGTAGGCTCTGGAATGGGTCCGAAAGCTTGAGCATTCTTTACAAGATCTAAAAGTTGATGGGCAGACATGAATACACCATCCCGAGGAGTTGCACTGCATTGACCGGCGCTGAGACGACCAGGTCTAACCATTTCTCTTCTTTAAGACAGAAAGAAAGAAGAGGAAAAAGGTTATTCTCAGAATGAATATTAAACAAACTTGATTGATAAAACAAGGTATCATAAAAGAAATTAGGATAGAATGGGTCCAATGACTCGAATTAAATCCTAAGGCACGATTCCTAAGAAAGACTTAGGACGATGATCCTTGCTATAATATTCTATATTGTTCTGAAGTTTGGTTCTGAAACCAAGCAGTGACACCCCACCACTATACTCACACTAGCCAAGGACATTACGGAATAATGTCGTTGACTAGTGCGAAGCATAAGGCTGTTGAGAAGTGATCATCTGTGTAATTGCTTTGTGCGAGTACAAATATGGCAGATAAAATGGCACACATTTCATTTCGAGAGGAAATCTGACATACCAATACAAACTCAAAGCTACTACACACTAGCTTTGTGGTCTTCGGAAACAAATATAAAATAAGCATAAAACAAAATCGGTCATAGATATTCATATCACTAAGGCAGAAACAAATATGAATACAACACATAAAAGTGTACATAAAAGTAGTGGTCATATATGATCCACTACATCACAAAAGAATAGCTACAAGTGCTAGACAAAAGAATATTTATACATCAAGGAATCTCTATCTCGAATGTATAAAAGAAAAAACTACTAGGCTAAGTAGTTAGCCAAAAGTCAGATGACGGACCCAGGTGAGAAGTCAAGTAGAAGACCTAGAATACCTTGGTTTGATCTGAGTATTATTTAAGGAGAAAATAATAAATGGATTGGTCTAGCTATAAATATCATATAAAATGAGATAGGATGAGAGATATGACAAAAATGTATGATAACAATAATTCCATACTGTGACAAATATACATTAGATAACAACAAAATCATACAATATCTCGAATTTTCTCATACACCAAAAAGAATGTCATATTCTTTATTATATTCAACAAACCACAAATATTAATAAAGCTCATCAATATAGATCACAAATTCTAGAAATCATCAATTAGAAATCCAGAAATCACAAAGGGGGAGGCCTATCGAAAATGGGAGCATGAAAACTCGCCAACATGTGTATCAAAAACGGGACGCTATCCTATGGTCGCTAACCATAGAGCCGGTGCAATGACATAGTACAATAATGGTACGCCCGAGGAACCTGAAACTCGAATAATTCGGAACCACGATGTAGTACAATAACGGTATGACTGAGAACCTGATAATCTGGAACAACAACGTAGTACAACAATGGTACGTCCGATGAACCGAACTCCATAAAAGAACATGGGTTGCTAGCCGATAAAAGTGATTTGAAACTCTAAAGAACCCATAGGTCGCTAGCCTATAAAAGAAATTAGACAAAGCTCAATAAAATGAGGTACATTCCACCACGTAGACAAAGAGACATCGTGTATCGCTAGTCTAAATCATAAAATGATCACCATTTATCAATAAATGTGTGAATTACACTAAGCTAGTAAATAAATGAGTTTAGCTTCATGTCCATTACCACTAGCTTAACTTAAGTACTTACGAACAAATTGTAGATTTCCACTCGAAAGTTGTCACAAGAGTTCAATCGAACAAGTCCAAGAATTAACCGATAAAGAAAACACAAGAGTTTCATACCACTTGTTTTGCTAAGTCGTTTAACTAGATTTCTCATACAAATGAGGTAAAGGTTTGTATATACTAATAGATTGGAAAACGGTTTAAAAACAAGCGTTGCATTAAAAATAACACTGAAATCATTTTTGTGAAAGTGTTTGAATATTTACTACTACTATAGAAACCTTTGTATTTTAAAGTGACAAATCATAGAAATGATTGTAAAAACAATCAATCACCAAAAATTCACATATGATGACGTGAATCAAAACCATAGAAATTGATATAAAATCCATCAAATGGATATTCCCAAAAATCCAGAAAAAAGTCATCAAAGTCGATAAAAGTGATAAACAACTAATTGTATCAACCAAAAAACAATAAAATGGAAATCCACATAGAAATTGGCAATTTTCCTGAATTTATCAATGTCAGACGTTTGGTGGTTTCCCCAGACGTCTATGTTGAAGGTCTAGAATTTTCTTCTAGATCGCCCAGACGTCTGAGAAGTAAGCTCAGACTTCTAAGCTGAAGGTCTAGGATTTTTATTCCGATGGCCTAGACGTCTGAATGTTATACAGGACGTTTGAGCTGAAGCTGAGGGCAAAAATCTATCAAGGCCAATAATGGCCAAATTATCTCAAGAGCGATCGAACGAGCAACGATGGGTAGGGATTTATGCCAAGCGATAACCCGACCATATATGGTCTTCAATACACTCCAAACAACATGTCAAAACGTCCATTGTAGGATTTTTCATAGATTTTGACTTCAAAATATCAAAAATTGGAAAACTCGCCAATCCAATTCAATTCAAATCAAACGAAAATGAAATAGGTGTTAGGAATTCATACCTAACAACTATCAAAGGTATAGACATAGATATGAGTTTAAGAACTCACCTTTAAACACAAAAACAACGAGTGAGAAGCTCTAAAACAAAGGAAAGATCAACCACTCTTCAAATTCAACTCAAGAAGCTCCAATCTAAGCTCATAAGAAAATATTTCCTAAGTTAGGGTTTAGTAATTTCTGAAAATTTAAGAGAGATTGAGATGGAGAAGATGAAGAGGATGCTTAACTAAGCTTCTCCTTGATCTTGGAGCTTGAATTTGAATTTTCTAGCAAAACTAGGGCTTAGGAATTTTGTTTCCCCTTTCTTTCCCCCATTTTTACTTTAGCTTGAGAGTTTTAGGAAATGAAAATGAATAAAGAGGAGAGGGGTTGGAGTTAGGGTGTTATGTTAGGTTAATGGGCTGGAACCCAAACCCAAAGCCCAATACAAAAAAAGAAAAATTCAACTTAACTCCAAACATATCGATGTTTATACTCAAAAAGGTTGAAACGCCATTCTGAACTCAATGGAAGTTTTCTCGAGTCCTAATTCGACTGTTTACAAAAAATTGCATTTGGGACTTTAATCCGACTAACGATGCTAAATTTAAATAAAACATTTAAATATACAATCGTAAAATTTGCGGGTTGTTACACAACCGCTCCAAAAAGCGAGAATATAGCAAAATCAACAATATAATTTAGTATGTCATCCAAACAATCAACAACGATCAGAAATAAGTTTCCAAACATTTAATAATAATATTTATTGACTATATAAATTTTCCGATTAGCCAAAAAGGTGAGATTAACTCATATTGGTTTTTGTTCGTCAAAACATTCCGTTTTGAATTAAAATTGAACGAACATCCAATTTTAATCCAAAATTCCAAATAGTTCCGAATCTGTCCAATCTAACTCTATAGCATAGTGCTCACTGATACGAACGCAATGCAACTTGTCACACTCGAAATGGACCTCGTACGACAAAATTATGGATTAATTATCATTCGAGATAATTAAATTTTAAAATTAATTTAATTAAATAAACTTAAAAATTTAAACCTATCTCTCCTCTTGCTCATGTTTCCTCCAGGCCGCATTCATTTTTCTTTCTTCCTTTTGTTTTGACAATGATCGACCGTGCCTCCACCACGACCCTTGCCGACCCCTGCCTCTGCCTCGCCTCTGCTGTGGCTACCATCGCTCGCGCGTACCACGTGTGCAAATCGAGATCGAAACACATATAATGTTGTGCTTGAACGCGTCTGGATTCCTTCCTCCACGGCATGCCAGAGACCCATTGCACCGTCCATCTCCATTGTCGTGTCGTCACGCACCTTTTTCTAATTATGGTCGATGCTTGAAAACGTTCAAAATAGCTTCAACGAATCTCGGCCGTACGATCGAGTGGTTTTGAATTTGAAAAGAAACATGATTTATTTTCTTATTTTGGAGGTGCGACTTTATAAAATGGGCAGATGGTATGGTTTAGAACACGGGTGGGTATGGTCATGGGCATGGGCAGATTAAAGAAATAGTGTATATAAATATATTATTTTTATTTCAAATTTCAAATTTCAAGTTTTAATATTCGAAAATCTCAAATTCCAATCGAGATGTGCCACCTGACGTTCTATATGTTATACCCATATTCCGAACACAATGGAATTAGCCTTGATGTCTAATTCGATCATACGTAGAAGATAGCTTTTCTAACCCAATTATTTATATAAATTTCTGAAATTAATTTCTACGTGTTTCGATCTCGCACATCCAAATGATATACCCAATTGCCACGAAATACATCGGCATACTATAACATATTATTACGGATCCAATGAAATTGGTTTCGTCGAAATCCAAGATGGTGCCCGAAAAGACAATTTTTTACACGTTAATTAAACGAGTAATTTCAAAAATCAGTCAAATCACTTTTAAACCCAGTTTAAAAGTTTAGTATCTTTATTCTTATCAAAATAGAATTTGAATTAGTTCTCAAAAATCATTTTTGTCCAATCAAATCGAAGCTTCAATTACTTTAAATATTTTCATTGTTAAATTCAACAATTTAATTACACGCTATATTTGAAATCCAAGTTATTTAACTTATAAAAATAATTTTTCAATATTTGAAATCAATTAAATATTTCAAATTCAAATGACGGAAATTCTGAATCATTATAGGTTAAGTATATGATTTGATTTTAATTAATTATTAGTTTAGGTTATTTATTAATTAATTATTAAGATAATGTTTATTTATTTTTAATTACAAATTAGTTATGGTTTTAACTCATAAAAAATTATTTATTAAAGGTTTAATTCATTATTTAAGTTTTAGTTAAAGATTATTTCATTAAATATAAGTGATTAATTAATATTTAATTATTAATAAAGGTTTAAATTATTATTTAATAATTAATTAAGGATTAATTAGGGTTTAATTATTTATGTAATGGTTAATTATTGTTTAATTATTTATTTAAGGTTAATTATTTCTTACTTTGTAACTAAATTAAATTAAGAATTAATAAAGATTAATTATGGTTTAATAAATTGTTTAACTTGTAATTAATTATTTTAAAAGGGAGTTTTAAGTTTTAATCCTTGTTTTCAAAGAATCAAATTGTTTTTAAGGTACTAATTTTTCAAAGATGGTTTTAAAAACAAGGGATTCAAATGTCGATACCATCAAGTAGACAAACAATTGTGAATGAGTTATGTAAATGGTGTGATTGTGTGGCCTTGTGTTAGCAGAATAAATTCTCGTTCTGCTATAAGTTGATTGTTTGATTGTTGGACACCTGATAGTAGAATAAATACCCATTCTATTATAATGTAATAGTTTACTCAGTGGACATATGTTTAGTGGAATAAATTCCCATTTTCCCATAAGCAATGAATTGTTTGGTCATATATTTAGCAGGACAAATCACCATTCTGCTATTATGTTATTTGTACATGTATATGCTGTTGAGTTCTATTGAAATATTATTCCTTGATTGGAAATGAATTGCATTTACATATATGTTGACTTACATAAATAGATGATTAAGTGACTTGAAAGTGAAATTAATGTTAAATGGTATCTTAAATTGCTACTATTGGCATTGCTAAGCCTCCTTTTGAAATTATAAAGTGCGGTTGTGAATTATTTTCAATTTTCTCTTCGATCTAGAGTTAAGGTTTATAAATGAATTTTTCAAGTTATATATTTACTTTATAATGGTATTTATAAATAATAACTTGTTTATAAAAATGGATTTTACTACGTAAAAAGGTTCATTTAAAGTGATTTAGAAGGATGAGTTGCAAAAGATATTTTGTAAAGGATTTTCTTATAGAAGATTTATCAAAGGAGTTTTAAATGGAGAAATGTTCTGTAAATGATTTTATAGGTTTGTACAGAGGTTTTGTAAATTGACATGTAGACTTGTAAAAGTGTTTTATAAATTGATTTTGGAAATTTATAAAGGTATTTAAATGTGAAGGGGGCTTTTAAAAGGGAACTTTTATAAAGGATAAGTGGATCAATTTATAGAAAGTTATATTTTCAAAAAGAAATTTGAAAGGAGAATTTTTCCAAATGTTTTGATAATATACTTATACCCCTAAGATTAGTATAAATATTTTTCAAGTAAAAAGGGAAAGTAAGGGTTTTGAATAGTGTTGTGTAAAGAACTTTTGATCAAATTTTATAAAGTGATTTTTTTACTAAAGATTAAATTAATAAAGGCTTGGTGGATCCCATGTGAAATAAATCAATGTTCGATATTTGATAGTTAAGTGACCGACTATCAAACCTGGACCAAAACGTAACTTTGGAAATATTAAGAGAAACACGTGAGTTTTATGGTATGGTCATCCCCAATGATGCGGTACTGTGCATATAAATCTCATTTGTTCTTTTGGGATAAATGATAAGGAAATCCTTCCACTAACAGTTATGATGCGATCTCCACTCTTATCTTGTTTGTTTATTTCTAAAAGAACTGGAGTTGAGTTTACCAGAAATTATAGAAAGTTGTTTGGAAGAGACCGGGATCGGATATGTTATTCGAAAACCACTTTAATCCAACTCAAGCGTTTCGAACTGAACACATCTTAAAGAGTATGAATCAAAGACGGAGTTTTAAAGTGTAGAGCTTTTCTACTAACCCTAAGGTTGACTCCAAAATGAGTGTAGTGGAGGTAGTTCCTTTAGTTTCATTCAGTCCCAGAATGAAATTTTATGGATGAATGGTGGAATTGCATTGTTGCCTGGAAGGCGGTGTTAGCATTCCAAGTAGGAAGTGCTATTTAAAGGTAAAACATAGCCTAAAGCCTCATCAACTAGAAAACGACAAAAATTAAACATGCAACATGGCTATATGGGTCGCTTCCATCATAGTATGGCCATCTGAAATCTAGATCGATCACTAACAACTCAGGTATGCTTTAGGGACCAAAGTAGGGCGATCATATTCGGCATCACTAGTCAAGTGGTAGGCCAGTCCTATGTGGCAGGGTTACAAGATGTTCTTGTCAGGCCCTAATGTATTATATCTAGAGATGTACCATCAGAAGGTTGTTCCTTACCTTATCATAGTATGGAATCCATTCTCCAATAGGTTCCTTTATGCTTTTGATTATGCCTAACTATGTTGAAATGTGAGATGAAAGCAATTCAGTAATATTCATCTTTTACATGAACCACTGGACATAATTATAATATCGTTGGGTTTTCTATAAAAGTATTGTAACAACCCTAGATTTTTCATATGTTTTAATATTTGATTTGATTTTATTTTGAAATTATTTTAAACTTATTTTATTTCAAACATTTCCTTTTAAATGTAGGTGTTGATTATTATGTGAATTATAATTTCAAACCGGTATAAATTGGATATTTTACTGAAAGATGAATTTCTGTTCAAACTGGTCAAACCTTGACTTTAAAATTTCAAATTTAAATATTTAAATTCTTAACTTTTATCTTTTATTATGAAAATAGATTTAATAACATGAATACTGCTTTTCATTTCGTTGAAAACGGATTTAATTTCTGAAAGTTATGTACGTTTCAATTTTGAGTATAATTTGTTTTATTTTGAAATTTTGTCTATTTTAAATTGTATAAATCATATTTTCTATGTTATATTTTATTTTAATACACGTTAATATGTTATTTTATGTATATTTTGTCTTTTAATATTTTTAAAGTGATAATAAAATTTTTCCAAAATTTACTGTATTTATTTCCTATTTTTAATGGCTGATTTCTATTTTCTGCTATTTTCTTCATTTAAATTATATTTAATTAAAATTTAAATATTTATTTTGTGAATGTATTTTTATTTTATGTTATTATTTATGTTTAAAAATATTTTACAAGATCATATGAATTTTCTAAAAATTATTCTATTTAATTTCACATTTTATAGTCTAGTTCACCATTTTTAGCTATTTTTCTTAATTTAACTTTATATAATTAATAAATATTATATAAAATTTTATATTTTGATAAATTTTCGAAATTTTATCTGGGATATTATTATTTCCAGAAATATAAAGTTATATAAATTAAATAAGAATATATGAAGAGTTTTTGATTTTTGAATTGCCTTTTGCCTTTTTGAATTCCACCTCTTCATTTTCCTCACAACTCTTCATTTCTTTTGGCATAACTCCCCACATTTCAGCTGACTAATTCATTTTCATTTCACATATCTTCCTTTCCTCCTTTCTGAGAAAAAAATTCGGCCATCACATGCTTGGGAAGTTGGTAAAAAAAATTATTTCTTTTATCTCTTTTTCCACTTATATTGTTTATTTTAGTTTGATTTTTTGCACATGCTTTCACCTCTTTTAGGATCGGCCATGCCTCCATTGCTGCCTAGCCGCCTCCAGCACTAGATGGCACACCACTAACACCTCCTCCTCACCAACCAACCATGCCTTGACCCCACTTGGTGATGCCCATCCACAAACTTTTCAAAACAACCAGAATTCCTAGCCTAGCCGAGCACAACACCACTTCCATCACCTCACCACCCCTCTAGCCGCCACCTACCACGCCTCAACTACCTCTAGCACATTCGGCCACACCACCATAGTGGACCCCACACCTCTGACCGTGAAACTTGGAGCCTTGGCTGAGCCCAAATCCATGACCAAATGCATGTATTCATGCTTATGTGTATTATTCCCTCACCCACTTTGGCACCATCACAAATGGCATCTAGGACGACCCATACCCACCATAACCTGGTCCAAACACATGCCATTATTTTGTATTTTCCCTTATGGCTGAGCCTAGTAAAGGTAAAAGCAAGTGCAAGCATTTCTATTTGATTCTGTGCAGTCTATTCTAGTGTAGTTTTGAGCGTAGTTGATTTGAAACTCATCGTTGTTATATTGTTTTGTTTGATGTGTATCTAAGGAATTTGACATTTGGCTCCTTCATTTGAATCTGTGTCGTGCTTTTGTGCTTGTGTAGATCCCATTTGTGAAATTTTTCGTTGGGTCATCAGCTCAAACCAGTGAGTTATTCTGACCAGACAGTTTTATACTTATATGAATAGTAAATCGATCGCTTGTGAATATGTAAACTGCATCACCATATTTTATTTGCTATGTCACTATCATGTTCACACATGATTAAACACTAGTTATATCGTATGTTACTGTTAAATTATTGTTATTTTGTTATTTTATTAGTTAATCACACTGCAAGTTCCCTTTAGATTAGAATCACTATGGGTTGAAATGATACATACCCGAACGGACTTTAGAATAAGAGAAAATCGTTATGGGATGAAATGATAGGCCTGAATGATTTTCAATTATTTTCATTTACTTGGGATTGCAGGTTTGAAATGATCAAACCCGAGTTTTCTTTGTAAATTATGGGAAGAAATGATATTTTACCCGTATCACTTTACCTAGGCCAAAAAATGAAATACAGACCCGTTGTTAAAATATGTTTTTCTTAAAATTTTAAAATACTTTAGAAATCTAAATAATATAATATTTTGATTTAAATTTGATTAAAAATGATTTTTGTAAAGCATTATTGACTCTCTGAAAATTTATAAGTGAAATAAATTAATGGTACATTTAGTAAATCTGAAATGTAAGTTTTTTTTGGAAATTATAATTTTGTGATAAATGGAATTTAAATTAAATATGAAAATATGATAAATTTTTGATATTTTGAATTAAACGAATTTAAAATAATTTTTATAATATATTAATGATTTTTGAGTTAAGTTAAAATGTGAAATGAATGAATATTTAAGTTGAAATTTTGAAATATAACTAAAATTGGAAATTTGTGAATTTGGCTTAAAAGTGAATTTTAAGTTAAGTAAATAAAATTTAAATTAAGTTATATTTGAAAATTTAAACTTAAGTTTTAAGTTAAATTTAATTTAATGAATTTAAAATTTAATGTTGGAATTTAATAAGTGAATAACTATTAAATTTTGATTTTTGAATAGAGATTTAACTTTATAAAATCATGGATATAAAGCTATTTGAATGATTGTTTTAAAAGTTAAATTATATGATTTCATAAATTAAAAATGGTTTAAATAAAAATATAATTGTTTGTGAAATTATACTGAATATTTGAAGTTAATTTATTGCATTTCCAAAATGCTTTTAATTCTAATGTAAAGGATAATACAACATTTGTAAATGCTGTAGTTGATAATAATGAACCAAACGGCTCAATTTAATTAAAGGCTATTATAGCATTTTTTGTGAATGTTATAATGGTTGAATTTAACAAAGTTTATTTGAACCTGTTACAGCATTTTAAATGTTGTCTTTTGTTAAATTGAATTGTTTTAAGTGTGATTTTCCGTAGCATTTTCTAAATGCTGCGAAAGTAGAATTTTCATGGTTTTAATAAATTTAAGTGAATGAATGTACTTTGAAAGATTAAAATTTTGGAAATTTAATAATTTAATTATTAGATATAATATATTCATTTTAATGATTTAAATGAAGCAATTTGTTTCAAAATATAAACTATTTTGAAATGTGTTTTGAAATGGTATTTAAATTAAATAATAATGAATATGGTTTGGAAGATATGATATTTTGATATTTTTAAATGGATTTTGAATTATATTGAATTTTTAAATGATATTCGATTTCGAAGTATAAATACTATTTTGAAATTTTCACCAAGTTATGTATTTAATTTATGGTTTAACTGATCTGTAAAGGATGGGCGATCCCAAGCATCCTTTAAGTTATGGTGCATTTCTACTACAGTTCACTTGAGTTGATTTAAATTATATAAGTATATATTGTCCTGACTTGAGTGTTTTGTGTTTTACTTTACGCTCGGGTCAGCCTGAGTATTCACAGCTTTCGATTCACTTTCTAGAGCTGGTCTTTGCTGGAGTTTCTGCTTATCTACATTTATATCTACTTTCTGTTTTGGCTATTCTAGTTTATCTCATGTATTAGTGAACTTCTATGTATTTGGGATTTCTATTTCGTTGTTTCCAGACTGTACTATGTTTTTGGTTTGAGACTCTGCCGTAGTAGCTTCATGAACTACTATGTATTTTATATTCCGCTGCGAGGTATTTTGTTTGTTCTGTGTCTGTGATTCTGTGATTTGTATTTCATTTGCTCCAAATTTATTCACAATGCGGTATTTTGAGCAATTCAAGTCCGACATGTGCGGCTGCGAATGGCTGAAAATACCGGATTGTTACATTTGGTATCAGAGCTTTGGTTTTAGGCAAACCATAGCCTGTGGAGCAAAAACTCATTAAAGATAGGGTAGAAATACCCTAGAATGAGTGAAATCAATCTCAGAATTCTTTCTTGTGAGAGAACGTATTTTCGAAGTATAAAATAATTTCCAAATGATTTTTTAAAGGATTTTCAAAGATTATCTTGGTATAAAAAATTTCTTATTTTGAAACCAAGATTTTCAAAACTTCATCCCTTCAGTATCCCTCTTGTTAGAAATCTCTTGATTAGGATTCTTATCGATCAGGATTCCTTGAACTTTGGAACGCTCCCACTTGTTCTGAAATCTAGTCTTGTCTTCCCTATTCTATCCATTTTGATTTTGGAGCATTTCATAACTCCACTTTGGAATGACCTCTATAAACATCGGTGATTCCGCAAATCTTTGAATGATTTGTAAAGGGGTGAAAATCCTTTATAATTGGCATTGATTCACAGGAGATTCATGTATCCTTGGTTTTCGATGTTATCTATCTCCTGCTCTACCCGGATTCTATCTCTGGAGATCGAATGTCGATCTGCCTTAGATTTTCGAATTGATTATATTACAGAAGTCACGGTTGACCGGTTAAGGTAGCACGCGATTTATATAGCCTTATCATCCTCTATTTGGTAATAAAATTATCTTATCTTCGTTCGAGCTTATCTTCGAAACAGAATTCTATTTGATTAGGGTTCCTCTAATTCGAATCTCCGTATTGCTTGAAATCTAACCTTGAATCATTCTTTAGAAAATGAAAATTTAAAGCTTTGAAAGGATTTGAAATTTTGGAAATTTATAAGAAAATGTGATTTATATAAAAATGATTTATAAATGAAGGGTTTTGAATTTGAATTTCGAGGAACCGAACTCCGTTGTTTTGAAATGGGTTTTTAAGATTTTGGAAAATATAGAATAATAATATGATTTAAAGATATTTTTCCAAATAAGAAATGTTTCAAATGTATTCGAATGAATTCCAATGATGTCAAAGAGATTTCAAAGAAGTTTCAAGAAATAAAAGTCCTGAACCCACTTATGTTGCTGAAAAATAATTTCGGTGATGAATACATGCATCATCGACATTGATTTTTGAGTTTCTGAGTGGGGAAGAGGCCACTCTATTAGCTTTGCTATGCGAGTGATTTTATAAAACCAAATTTTTATTTTCGATTTCGAAGTATGGTTTGATATTCGAAAGATCTGTGTATATATATATAATTGAAATGATTTAAAATAAGCCGGTGTTCAATCCTCGCGATTCAGATTTGTTTTGGTATAACCTTAACTATTGGAATCGATTTGCTAATTTGTAGGTGATTTCCAACTCTTGGATTGAAAATATGATTTATTCGACTATTTTGAAGGTTCGAGTACTTCCAAATCAAGGTTAACTTTTCAAAGCTAAGAAATTTTGAATGGTATAAGGTATTTGATAAAGTATAAGTTTAGTTTGGTATGATTAATGTATAAAGTAATATGATTTATATAAGTTTGAAACTGTTGTGGAGTGAAATAAATAAGACTATTTTGAATTATACTGGTATGAAATATAGTTTTGAAAAGATATTTGAAGTAAAATGTTGAGTTTTTTTTTAAATTTATAAGTTAAGAAAAACAGTGAATTTTTACTTAACAAATGGAAGTGAGTTTTAAATTGAATATTTGATTTAAAATTTTGTTGTGATAAATCATATGTTAAAAATTATTTAAATGTGAAATTTTGAAGTCTAGAAGTATGATTTATAAGTTTAAAATTTGCTAAAATTGAAGTTGTATTGTTTTTAAAAGTTATAATAAAATCTGGAATTTTGTTAATAGCATTTCTAAAATGCTATAGTTTTATGACAATACTTTAAAATGATATTGTTTTTGAATTTAACTTTGTTTGAATTAACTAAATATCTGTTATGGCATATTATAAATGCCGTTATTCTTGAACTAAACTATTTTGGAAACTATAAGTTACGATAGTACTTTTAAATGCTGTCATTGTTATAATTTGACAATGTTCCGTAATGTTATAGGTTTTAACACTGTTGAGTTATGTTTTAAAAAGTTAAATGATTTAATTTTGGAATTGATTATTTGTGAAATTTGAGGAGTTTTGAATATAATTTAATATTTAAATTTGAATTTTAAGGAATTTAAATTGAATTTGAATTCAAATAAGGTTTACTTGGTTATGTGTTAAATGGAATGAAATGTAATGAGATAAATGTATTTTTGAATGGAATTTTGAAATGTATTTTGTAATGATATTTGAAATAATAATCGAATGACATATTTGATTTTATTAAATGATATTTAAATTTAAATATTTGAAATTGAATTCAAATAATGATTTGATAATGAGGCTATGAATGATATAATCTTTATTTGATAAAGAATGTGAATAAGGAATGATAATTGATTTTGATAAATGAAATTTAAAGTTTATATTTGTATGAAAGGATATTTGGTTTACTTGTCATTTGAATTTAATTGAAAATGATGGATTTATGAAATGAATATGTCAAAACTAAGTAATAATGAAGTAAAATTTGAGATATATGAAACTATAAAATTTAGTTTTGGAATACGGTACATTTAAGCTCTGAAATATGTTAAAGATTGAATAGTTTATTTTGCGGATCAAATCGTTATTTGAAATTTGATAATATATGAAATGGTTTTGTTGGAAAACTAAATTGAATTGAAACTGATGGTTTGAATTGAATTAAAGCTGGAACTTGTAGACTTGGGTTTAAATTGAATAAATTTGTGAAATGTAAAGAATTAAAGGGATGTTTTATGATTTCAAATGTATGATTTAGAGAAGTTATGATTTCAAAGTGTTATGATTTCAAGTATTTTGGTTTCGAAATATTTATAACTTTGAAAGTATTATGACTTTTGAAAGTGAATATATGTTTGAAATGGAAATGAATTTGTTTGACCTAAATTTTTGTTGATTTGGAAGTTTGGATTATTTTCTAAATCTATTGTTTTAAGAAACTTTGAAACTGAGTATATGTAATTCAGAAGAAATGATTTGACGAAATCATATATGATTTTGAATTTGAAATGTTATTGAAACAAATTAAAATTGAGAACCTTGTTTTACTAAATACTTGATTTGGGAGTTATCGAACTTATATAAAATGGATTTGTATAAGTATGAAGTTGATTTGAAAATGTTGAATTGAAAAGGTACTCAGTATGTAAATTAAAATCTTATATAATCGAAGTTTATATAAGTATGATTTGATATACTATTGATTTTGGAAAGTATTCGATTTGAAAATGAAATCTTATATATAATGGAATTTATATAAGTGTGATATTTGAAGCTATGATTTTGAAGGGCTGCTATATATGGTATATTATATTTTGATGTAAGAGGTATGGGAAGTACCCTCCGGAAGAAGTATAGTGAAATGCTTCGACCTAGATGGACTTGGGGAATCCAGGAATGGATTCGACCGATAAACCCAAATGGACTTGGGTGAATTCAGAAATGGATTTGAACTGATATGATTGTCTGGATTTAAATTCATGAGTTCCTCGATTTTTTTTCCAGGGTAGATGGTTCTTTAGTTTACCCAATGGAGGCGCTTTCGATCCTGGGATCTGTTGTTTATGAATCTTCCGGGAAGGAAGTGCATCCATTGCGTAAATCATTGAATCAGCAGCGTACCACTGCAGCAGGGGTCGATGGTCGCTTGTTTACGAACTGGCTACGATATTTTTCTGGAATCCGGAAGGTAGAAGGATGTTTTGGAAAGCGTTGTGTCCATTTCGTAAATACTGGATCAATAGCGGGCCACTGCTATTGTATTATCATCATTTGACATTGGATTTTGAGCGGAACTTCTCATACCTATTTTTTTGTATTTTCACTCGGCGTTGAAACAGGACTACTAAGTGCTTCGAGAATTCTAGCTTTGCGCCTGATCAATGCATAGCCAGAATCTGCAGGAACGAAAGTAAACTTGTTAAGACATCGAGTTATAAAAGTATTTTGGTAAAGTATTGTATAAAGGATATTCTAATCATGATTTAAAATGTCTTAAATATTGTTTACTTCGAACTATCAAATTTGAATCAAATAACTAATTATCATATTAAATGTTTAACATGTCAAATATAAAAAAAAAAATTTAAAATAATGGTTCATCCATGTCTTTCAACCTGCTTTCCCTCCTAGCTACTTTTTCCCTACCTTCTTTCAGGATGTCTTCCAACCTATTGTTCTTTCTTGTTGTTTCTCCGCTTCCTTCCTTTTCGAGGACGAAAAGATTTGAGTGGGGGAGAGTGTAACAACCCCAGATTTTTCATGTATTTTAATATTTGACTTTGTTTTATTTTGAAATTATTTTAAACTTATTTTATTTCAAACATTTCATTTTTAAATGTAGGTGTTGATTATTATGTGAATTATAATTTCAAACCAGTATAAATTGGATATTTTACTGAAAGATGAATTTCTGTTCAAACTGGTCAAACCTTGAGTTTTAAATTTCAAATTTAAATATTTAAATTCTTAAATTTTATCTTTTATTATGAAAATAGATTTAATAACTTGAGTACTGCTTTTTGTTTCGTTGAAAACGGATTTAATTTTTGAAAGTTATGTACATTTCAATTTTAAGTATAATTTGTTTTGTTTTGAAATTTTGTCTATTTTAAATTATATAAATCATATTTTCTATTTTGTATTTTATTTTAATACATGTTAATAGGTTATTTTATGTATATTTTGTCTTTTAATATTTTTAAAGCGATAATAATTTTTTTTCAAAATTTGCTGTATTTATTTCCTATTTTTAAAGGTTGTTTTCTATTTTCTGCTATTTTCTTCATTTAAATTATATTTAATTAAAATCTAAATATTTATTTTGTGAATGAATTTTTATTTTATGTTATTATTTATGTTTAAAAATATTTTACAAGCTCATATGAATTTTCTAAAAATTATTCTATTTAATTTCAAATTTTCTAGTCTAGTTCACCATTTTTAGCTATTTTTCTTAATTTAACTTTATATAATTAATAAATATTATATAAATTTTTATATTTTGATAAATTTTCGAAATTTTATCTGGGATTATTATTATTTCCATAAATATAAATTTATATAAATTAAATAAAAATATATGAAGAGTTTTTGACTTTTGAATTTCCTTTTGCTTTTTTGAATTCCACCTCTTCATTTTCGTCACAACTCTTCATTTCTTTGGCATAACTCCCCACATTTCAGCTGACTAATTCATCTTCATTTCACGTGTTTTCCTTTTCTCCTTCCTGAGAAAAAATTTCGGCCATCAAATGCTTGGGAAGTTGGTAAAAAATTTTATTTCTTTTATCTTTTTTTCTACTTTTATTATTTATTCTAGTTTGATTTTTTGCACATGCTTTCACCTCTTTTAGGATTGGCCATGCCTCCATTGCTGCCTAGCCGCCTCCAGGATGGCACACCAACAACACCTCCTCCTCACTAACCAACCATGCCGTGACCCCCCTTGGTGATGCGCATCCACAAACTTTTCAAAACAACCAAAATTCCTAGTCTAGCCGAGCACAACATCACTTCCATCACCTCACCACCCCTCTAGCCGCCACCGACCACGCCTCCACCACCTCTCGCACCATCGGCCACACCACCACAGTGGACCCCATACCTCTGTTCGTGACACTTGGAGCCTTGGCCGAGCCCAAATCCATGACCAAATGCATGTATTCATGCTTATGTGTATTATTCCCTCACCCACTTTGGCACCATCACAAATGACATTTAGGCCGACCGTACCCACCTAACCTGACCCAAGCACCTGCCATTATTTTGTATTTCCCCTTATGGCTGATCCTAGTAAAGGTTAAAAGCAAGTGCAAGCATTTCTATTTGATTCTCTGCAGTCTATTCTGGTGTAGTTTTGATCGTAGTTGATTTGAAACTCATCGTTGTTATATTGTTTTGTTTGATGTGTATCCAAGGAATTTGACATTTGGCTCCTTCATTCGAATCTATTTCATGCTTTTGTGCTTGTGTAGATTCCATTTGTGAAATTTGTCGTTGGGTCATCAGCTCAAACCAGTGAGTTATTCTCACCAGATAGTTTTATACTTATATGAATAATAAATCGATCGCTTGTGAATATGTAAGCTGCATCACCATATTTTATTTTCTATGCCACTATCATGTTCACACATGATTAAACATCAGTTATATCATATGTTATTGTTATATTATTGTTGTTTTGTTATTTTACCAGTTAATCACACTGCAAGTTCCCATTAGATTAGAATCACTATGGGTTGAAATGATACATACCCGAACGGACTTTAGAATAGGCGAAAATCGTTATATGCTGAGATGATGGGCCTGAATGATTTTCAATTATTTTCATTTACTTGGGATTGCAGGTTTGAAATGACCAAACCCGGGTTTTCTTTGTAAATTACGGGTTGAAATGATATATTACCCGTATCACTTTACCTAGGCTAGAAAATGAAATACAGACCCGTTGTTAAAATATGTTTTTCTTAAAATTTTAAAATATTTTAGAAATGTACATATTATAATATTTTGAATTAAATTTGATTAAAAATAATTTTTGTAAAGCATTATTGACTCTCTGAAAATTTATAAGTGAAATAAATTAATGGTAAAGTTAGAAAATCTGAAATGTAAGTTTTTTTGGAAATTATAATTTTGTGATAAATGGAATTTAAATTAAATATGAAAATATGATAAATTAATGATATTTTGAATTAAATGAATTTAAAATAATTTTATAATATATTAATGATTTTTGAATTAAGTTAAAATGTGAAATGAATGAATATTTAAGTTGAAATTTTGAAATATAACTAAAATTGGAAATTTGTGAATTTGGCTTAAAAGTGAATTTTAAGTTAAGTATATAAAAATGAAATTAAGTTATATTTGAAAATTAAACTTAAGTGTTAAGTTAAATTTAATTTAATGAATTTAAAATTTGATGTTAGAATTTAATAAGTGAATTACTATTAAATTTTGATTTTTGAATAGAGACTTAACTTTATAAAATCATGGATATAAGAGTATTTGAATGATTGTTTTAAAAGTGAAATTATATGATTTTATAAGTTAAAAATGGTTTAAATAAAATATAATTGTTTGTGACATTATACTGAATATTTGAAGTTAATTTACTGCATTTCTAAAATGCTATTAATTCTAATGTAAAGGATAATACAGCATTTGTAAATGCTGTAGTTGATAATAATGAACCAAATGGCTCAATTTAATTAAAGGCTATTATAGCATTTTTTTGTGAATGTTATAATGGTTGAATTTAACTAAGTTTATTTGAAACTAATGGAACCCTATTACAGCATTTTAAATGTTGTCTTTTGTTAAATTGAATTGTTTTAAGTGTGACTTTCCGTAGCATTTTCTAAATGCTACGAAAGTTGAATTTTCATTGTTTTAATAAATTTAAGTGAATGAATAAACTTTGAAAGAATAAAATTTTGGAAATTTAATAACTTAATTATTAGATATAATATCTTCATTTTAATGATTTAAATGAAGCAATTTGTTTCCAAATATAAACTATTTTGAAATGTTTTTTGAAATGGTATTTAAATTAAATAAAAAAGAACGTGGTTTGGAAGATATGATATTTTGATATTTTGAAATAGATTTCGAATGATATTGAATTTTTAAATGATATTTGATTTCGAAGTACAAATACTATTTTGAAATTTTAACCACGTGATGTATTTAATTTATGGTTTAACCGATCTTTAAAGGATGGGCGATCCCAAGCATCCTTTAAGTTATGGTGCATTTCTACTACAGTTCACTTGAGTTGATTTACATTATATAAGTAAATATTGTCCTGACTCGAGTGTTTTGTGTTTTACTTTACGCTCAGGTCAGCCTGAGTATTCACAGCTTTGGATTCTCTTTCTGGAGCTGGTCTTTGCTGGAGTTTCTGCTTATCTACATTTATATCTACTTTCTGTGTCAGCTATTCTAGTTTATCTCATGTATTAGTGAACTTCTATGTATTTGGGATTTTTATTTTGTTGTTTTCAGACTGTATTATGTTTTTGGTTTGAGACTCTGCCGTAGTAGCTTCATGAACTACTATGTATTTTATATTCTGCTGCGAGGTATTCTGTTTGTTCTATGTCTGTGATTCTGTGATTTGTATTTCATTTGCTCCAAATTCATTTACAATGCGGTATTTCGAGCAATTCAAGTCCGACATGTGCGACTGCGAATGGCTGAAAATACCGGGTTGTTACAAGTATTTTGTTTATCATAAGAAAAATAATGTATGTTTTTATGTGCGGCGTGGTGTTTTATTTACTTTCCCTAAAACTCTTGGGTGCTTAAATTTTATGGGCAACCAAGTAGTTCAGGTTTCATATGGATGCATTTTGGAGGAGCTTGGAGCAGGAGGCTTCATCGATAGCTAGTTATCTTATTTTCCACTGTATTAGATGTATCATATATCTGATATGTAGGTACATGCAGTTATAACTGTCCAAGGTAGAATTATATTAGCATAACTCTGATGTATCATATTGGAAATAACATTGCAAAATATTATGTTAATTGATATATATTTTTCCATCACGATGTGAGATTCTGTAGTTGTTTAGTTTCATCTTATCCGTTCTATCTTTCTTTAGTGACCCATCTTTCAGACACTTAAATGATTGACACATGAATACTATGGATCTATTAAGTGTCGTCTTTTGGTGTAAGAAAGGTAGATTGTTAAATGGGTACGAACCTAGAAATCACCTAGTTTATGTGTTGTCAACATTAGATGAACCATTGCAAAGAGAACAAGAAATTATCTGTCCATTGGATCTTTGTTAGCTTCAAAGCATTGTT
This sequence comes from Allium cepa, assembly GCA_030765085.1. NCBI lineage: Eukaryota > Viridiplantae > Streptophyta > Magnoliopsida > Asparagales > Amaryllidaceae > Allium > Allium cepa. The sequence continues at coordinate 196,753,976 of CM060939.1, read as the reverse complement.
TGGAGGGCAATCTCGTTCCACGTGGTATGTGATAACTAAGAAGTTGTTCAATACAAAGATGACGAATGTCATGAATGTGGATGAGTACGTCTTTAAATGGCATGCTATATTGATAGACTTTCCTAATTGGACAATAATTAATGTGCTGCAAGTGGACTTGATCCTAGGGTGACTTACTCCACAATTTGAGTGGTTCATATTGAACTACAATATGAACCATTTAAATGTAAGCCTCATTCAGCTGCTCAATATGATGAGACAAGCCGAGTCTGCATCCAAGGATCAAGGTGCAGTGCTCAGGGTAAAAGGGAAAGCATTGTCATCGAATGGTTCAAAGAAGAGGAAACTGTAACGACCCAGATTTTCAGTCACCTGTTATTAGGAAATTAACTAATTTTTATTATTGGAATATTTTTATAAGTCGGATAGATGAGTTTTCTGATATTTAAAATATCCAAATGTATAAATTAATAAAAGTTTTATTCAAATTTAAAGTAAATATTTTGGATATGATTGATTTTATAGACAAATGTATATAAACTCCACCGTTAAAAATTTAAGATGGAATATCCGCATAGGTATATATATAAATATACATAAGCTTTATGATGTTTGATAATATATATAAGCTTACATGTGTATGTACGTTTTTAAGAATATAGTACATGTAAATAAATATATTTACATGAATGTATAAACTCCATAATGGTAGATTTCAAACATATGAAGTAATGTATATGTAAATATGTATAAATGGGTATATGGTAAAATAAATAATTTCTGATTTATGAAATATATGTATATATGTATATGTGTGTGTGTGTGTGTGTGTGTGTCTATACTTTGGAGTCTTTGATTTAAAAGTTTAAAAATCTATTTTATGAAAAATAAATTAGTTAAAACTTCACTTTTTAAAAATAGGGAATATATATATACATCTATGTGTGTTTAACTTTTGATATAAAATTTAAAATAAAATATATATAAATAAGAATAAATACTTGTAAATAGCTTTGTATATGTGTGTATGCTAAAATGTAGTGTATATGTAATAATTTATACAAAGAGGAAGTAACTTAGGCATGTTAATATAAGTTAGTACATAGCCAAAAGCATTTACATATGGTCAAAGCAAATCCATCTATGTATATATTCATATGAAGTATGTATATGCACAAGGAGACATCATAATGAAACAAATCTTGTCAAGCATATAATAAATCACATCTTTCACTCAAAAGTTTTCAAGCACACATAAATCATGTCTTTACAAATCAAATCGGTAAAGGAAAAGAAAATATAATAAAATAAATAAGAAGATGTGAAGCCTCTAGCAAGTTTCAGCCTTTGCATCTAAATTCCCTCTCTCCTTATATATGTAATGAGTGTTTTGTTCTCGTATGAATTCTAACATCAACAAAAAAGAGAAAGAAAAAAGGCAGAAGAAGGCTAAGCACTTAAAACTCCAGGAAGGAGGATCAAAACAAAGGATAATGTTCATTTTTTTCAAAAAGAACCGTGAGTAAACATTTTAAATTTGGGTTTACTAGACCATACATATACTTGTTTAACTGTACATTTGGGTGGATTAATGTTATGCTAAGTGTATATATGGATGTGTTGTGGATATGTGTATGTATGTTTTGATTTCAACATGATTATTTCCACCAAATACTGTTTATCTTCTACCCAAGCTCCTCTATTCTCTTGTTTGTTTAAAAACAGTTAAGTATTTTAGACTTTATGAATCCATATCTCTACGTATATTAAGTTTTAAATCATGGTTCCAAAAAAAAGGTTATTTGCTTTGGGCATAGATTATTTTTAAATTGGTTTCATTTAAAACCACCAAACAAAGAGAGAGGAAACTGGGAATAACAGTGAACGGTTTAGCCATGGTGGAAATTCAACTACCATAATTTAACATATGGGTTACATAATCATGATCTTCATTAAAAGGCATGATTTTTAGAGGTGATTAGTTAATTTTTAATTACATATGTAAGGAGAAAACTAGAGTTGATCGGTTCTGGGAATTCGTCAAATTCCGACGAAGAAGTTGATTTCGAGGCTGGTAGCTCGGGTGGAGGCGCGTTGAGGAAAAATGACGTGGTATTTTTCTAAGGCATGTGGTAGACAGGCGTGGCAGCATTCGGGTGGTTCATGGGTCTCGGGTTCGCATGGCAATAGCAAAGAAAAGGTGGAGAACGGGGAGTGCAGTCCAGGAGGAAAAGAAGGAGTGGTTGATGGCGCATCTTGGAGTGAAATTTGGGGGCTGATGATGGGTCGTGGTGTCATGGCGAAGGGTTTAGGTGGGCTTGGTTGGTTGTAGTGTTTGGTGGAAGGTTCGAAAAGTAAACTAAGCTTGGTCATTGGTTTTCATGTGGGTGGACATGGACGTGGGGTCGAGGGCGACTTGGATGGGTGGTCGGCGGCGAGGGATCGTAACCGGAGTTGGCGTGTATGTGCACACGTACGTGCATGACCAGGTCTTCGAACATGTAAAAGAAAGCAGGAAAGAAGGAGAAAGGAAAGAACTGGGAAAGAAAGGAAGGGGTAGGATAATGGGCCGGGTGGAAATGGGCTGAGGGAAAAGGAAAAGAAGAAAAAGAAAGGTGGAAAAGAAAAAAAGGTAAAAAATAAAGAGGAAAAGGAAAAAGGAAAAAGGAAATAGAGAGAAAAAAGGGGGGTGATTTAGTAAATGTTATATTGTTATATTGTCAATAACTTTTTTTGGAAAACTTCAACAACATATTTTTCCTCTTAATCTAAAACCAATTTACATAAACAATTTTTGCATTGCATCCTATCACGTAGTAAAATAATCGAATATATATATATATATATATAAATTTAAATTATGTATAATAATTAAAGTGAGTTAATAAATTAAGTCTTATTTGATAAATCTTAGGATTAATAAATAAATTAGTTATTAAATTGGTTGTTGGTTTTAACTAACTAAAAATGAATTGTTTATAATTTTCGTAATACATAAGCAACTTGGATTAATGATATAAATGGATTCGGTAAATTAAAGAATAAAATTCTGATTACGAATTTTTCAATAGTAATTATTAACCGTTAATTTAGTTAATGGTTCGTGCTTTGGATCATTGCTCTTGAGTATTATTTTAATTGTTCTTGTTCGTGCCTTCAAGTGGCTAGGGAAGTTAAAATAGTTAGAACAAAATGTTGATATGTCTTATTGGAATAAATATATGTAATGAATTCTTATATGTGAATATTGTCACCCTGAACATGAATTGTTTATTTAAAAATGTCTAGACCTTTAAAATTTATCATTTTGAGATTCGAAGAGACCAGAATCAGATATCTGCATCATTTGAAACCACTTCAATTTAATAACCACCACGAACCTTTACGGTTCCGATTATAAAGTCTATTATGTTGGGTTTAATAAATTTAACAATTTTCGGCTTTTATTCAGTATTATTTTAGACACTATTATAATATCACTAGGTTTTCTAAAAAAGTATTTTGGTTATCGTATGACAAAAACTCGTCGTATTTGTACGAGTTACCTTGATTTTGCCGAAGGATTTTGATAACTTGAGAAATTCAAGTTACTTGTGTTTACTCATGCTGGTTTCTAGTCTAACTCAGGTGTTACTTTATTGTAATGCTCGAGTCAGATCGAGCGTTACAGTTTTTTAGGTTGTGATGCTTTGTGAAACGACCCTGACTCGACCTTCGAAAATCGGCACCAAATACGACACTCGTATTCAAATGCTGCAGATCCAAACGTCGAATCTGGTTCATCGGAGCTTATAACACATTAATTACAACACAGCCGAAGAAAATTAATATATCAATATACAACATTTATACAATATCTGATATAATATGATACAACAGATGATACAATAGGTATCAATATACATCAGAGATATGATACAAGACAATAGCAGCGGAAAGAAAAAATAACACCGGCAGCAGAATAATATCTCCAATATGGTCTTCAAGAGAGGAAGAGAGATAGAATCCAGAACAATAACTCCATCCCCAAAGCACCAATCCAGAAATAGCTCGAACTCCCAATAACGATGCACAAAGATAAGCAAGTGCAGTCCTGATCCAAAGACTGGACTAGCTCCAAATAATGTGCTAAACCTGACTATCTGAAAACCCAACTCTAGACTGCCCGTGTGGGAAAATTGTGGGCACCCAGAGTATAGGTAGGGAACAATAAACTCCAGGTCAGTCGTGGGACTGGTATGAGAAAAAAAAACAGTTTATCTTTAAAAACAAACAACCAAGGATTTTAAAATAAAACCATAATGCTCTTTGAAAAATGAAACTATCATAAGGCCTCCCGCCACACACACAATGCAAACGTAGAATTGGAGGAGATTTCTCCTTATGATAGTCAAATATGCTTGATACGAAAAAATTTCTTTGATATCATTACTAGTGCATAGTGTAGAAAAACCATTTTGAAAGTATAATATTAATCTTAGCCAGCATAGACATTCTAAACTATGCCTACTGTAGCTACCGTCTAAAGAGTGGTGACCACCATAAGTAAATAGCAGGTTCTACAACTAAAACCGTACAAGGCACGTATTAGATGATTGAATTTCCAACAAATAGTCAGGCTAAGGAACTTCCTACTATCAATGGGTAAACCTCTGGCGTGACGTCCCAAGAACCTAACCTGATCTCTGCCAACACAAGGTCAGGTTACCTCTGTAACTAGGTAAATACTACACGAGCATGCCATCCCCCGGTCCTTTGGGACCTTTATCCGAGGCGCCTCTCAACCACAAAGCAATCACAAAGGAATAGATTTGCAGTGACCACATGGGTTAAGTATCTGGACTCCATACCATAATACCACCCTTTTCTAGAAGGGAATGACACACCCTAAAGGGCGTGACCCTCATAACCTTGCCGCATCTTTCCTGTTTCGACCATTTTCGGGGTGCGAGATCCTGATGCAGTCTCGTCCACAAAGCTACGCTTTATACAAAATCCATGCTTTGATCAACAAGTGATACACAGCAGCACTCAACATGCTACACTACCAAATTGGGAGTATTTCACTGATAACTATCAACTACATAACCTCTGAGATCGTACGTCTCAGAGAAGGGTGTTAAGCTAAGAGAATAAATTCTCCGCCACCAAGCAGAAATGTATTTGATAGAGTTCAATTTATATCTCAAAGTGTAGTGTCAGACATACAACCATACAAGTGTGACGACCCAGAAATTTTAGACATTTGAAATGGGAATATTTAATTAATTTTAAATATTCGAAAGTTAATTTTTAACTTGAATTTCAAATGTCAATATTTATTGGATAATTAAATATTGAATTTGATTATCAGAATTGGGTAAATTATTGAATCTGGAATTTTAAACCAGTTAAAAATAATTTGAAGGCTAGTAAAATTTATATTAATAATACTAAGGATAATAGAAGTTGTAAAATTGAAATTAACAGTGGTTTGTTCAGTTCTAAAATTTTATATCATTTAAATTGAAATTAAAAATAGCCTTTCGAGGCACAGTCTCGGAATTCGACGGAACCAGTTCCATTGGATCCGTAATATCGAATTATTATCGGATTTCAAATTTCGTCGTAATTGGAGGTGTTGTGTGAACGTACGTTATAAAAACGTGTTAGAAACTTCATCGAGACAATTTACAATTTAAATAACTTTTATATATATATTTGATTGATTACTTTTAACATCAGCCACCCTAATTTGTCTTTGCCATCCTATCATCTGACCACAGCCGACCTAGCTTGTCCCAGATCAATCGCGTCGCCCTCTTTAAAATATACTTTCAGCCGCGTTTTTGTTTAGAAAAGTGAAAAGGGTTGCCTCGTTTATAATCGATCACTTATTTCTTCCTCTTTAAAAAAAAAAATTTCAATTATGGCCGAAATAGATTCTTCCCCTTCTCGTTCGAATACTCGAATCCTCCCTCACATAACCTAAATCGAGATCTTCAGAGCAAATAAAGAAAAATGGAGACACGGTTTCAATTAACCGATATCGAGCCTCTGACAACCTCGTTCCCCTTTATCTTCGCGTTTGGTCGATTCGATGGAATCTCGTTCGAATCGGTGGGGCAAGGGGACGCGCGACCCCACGCGTGCGCGAGGAGATTGGGTTGGGGGACGCCGTTCACCTTATAGCTGGTGTTTCGATTCAAGCGTCAGGGGTAGTCGCAGATGGTGGAGGGACGTGTCGAAGTCGAGTTCGATGCTTCGTGATGGAGCGCGATAGTCTTCATTTGTTCCAGAGCGATGTGATGGCTGATGAGTTCGTGTCGTAGCGAAGCTGGGCCGCGATTTATGGTTACTGGGCAACTCGTGATGGGGGTTCCGGTACGTCGATGAGAGGATGGTCGATTGTTGGATGGGGCGTTCTGGTTTTCGGCAGTGAGGTAATATTTAGTTGTTTTGTTTAAAAATAATAATATGTATATATATATATATAAATAATATATACATACTGTTCAGCTTTGAAAATATGAATAACAATAATTTGGATATGTGTATATACACTATGAAAATAAAGTTATAATTTTGATCAGGAAAATATATTTTAGGGCAATCGGTTAAAGGTTTAAAAGTATATATGGAGAAGTTATTTTTTTTTTTTTAAAAGTAAAATAATTTGGTTTGTTAAGTAGTTGTTTTAAATATCAAGTCAATCTTGATTTAATTTTCATATAGGTAAAACAGAAATTTTTATAGATTTTGGAAACAAATATAAGAATTTATATAAATAATGGGTTTTAGAAATTTACTTGTTTATTTATTTTATTTTAGTTACTAAGGAATTTTTTTTAAAGGAGATTATTGGTTCAAAATAAATTATTGACTAATTACATTTTATGAATGGTAATTAAGGGTTCGTTTTATATTTCGAATATTAAATGAAATCGTAAATTGTTTATTCAAGGTCTAAAATTAAAAACAAGCCGAAATGGAGCTGGAATGGAATAGACTGCAAATTAAGATCAAAGGTGAGTTAATCTCACTCAGTAAATTTTTATTTAAATTTAAATAGTTAAATTTAAATAATTGATTGAATGCTTGTTTGGATTGATTGGATAGTATATATATAGTATATATACCAATATATATATATTGGAATATGTATATATTGGAGTTGTTGATTTCCCGCACTTTATAGCGGATGAGACCCTATGCGCCGCATAATAGCGGATAATATTATTTAATCCCATATACCGCGATATTCCACCTCGAAGTGGAATTGGTATTGTGCTAACATTTGTGGATGCAGGGAAACAGGTTGGAGGGATCCAACTGGATTCCTCAAATTTATTAGATTATTTAATATTCTGTGTGATGAATATTTGATATCCTGTGATTGTTTTATGGATAACTGGAATATTGGATAGTATGGTTGGATGGAATAACTCAGTATAAAGAGTTACCAAAATCTATAGAATTGGATTTTTGAAAGGTAATAAAAGAGTAAAATTTTAAGTAAATAATTCTGGTAAATTGGAATAAATTGAATAATGAAGTGAAAATAAAATAAAATAGAGTGATTTATAAACTCTAACAAAATATGGAATATGAGGAAATTGAATTAACAAAGGAATAATAAATTCTGGAACTTAAGTGAATAAAAGTCATTATTTTAAATGTAAGGATTAAATTTAAAGGTAAAGAAAGGAAATTGAGGAATCTGAATTTGGTATTTTTTTCAGTTTAAAGATTTTAAAACATAAATTGGAAATTAAATCTAAAGTTTAATAAATTTTGAAATAAATGAAGTAAGAGAATTTATTTCTTGGTAAAGTAAATAGAAATCAATTGTAAAATTGATTTAGGTGTTGAAATTTAAATTTAAAGTGAAGAGAGATTTTGGGACTTTATGACTGGGTTATAAAGTGAAATAAAATGTCGGTGGATATTTTATAAATTCAAGGAAGGAATTTATTAAAGGAATGGGTATTTGTTTAAAAATAAATGGTGATTTATTTTTAAGAAATGGGAAACAGAAGAGGATTTCCCTGGATAGCCAAGTATGGTTTTCAAAAATATTTAAAGTTTTTAAAATCGTTTTAAAAAAGCAGGTTTTGGAAAGTTTATTATTTCTAAATCTAAATTTTTGAAGCAAGTATATTTTTCTAAATCTATTATTGAAATAACTATATAAAGTAACTTGGTATTGAGTTTAAAAGAGGAAATTTAGTTTATATTTTATAAATTGTCTTATACAAAATATTTTGTTAGTATATTTATTTTAATAAAATATTGAAGTTATAATTTTAAAAATTATAAGTATATTTTAAAAAAAAATGTTTTTAAAATTATTTAAACTTAAGTGTTTGTACTTGGCGTTCCAATGGAAATAATAATTGGGAATGTACCCTGGGAAGGGAAAACGGGTTTTGAAACTGTTTTCAAAAGGGGTTGAAATTGGAAATATATATCTCGGGAAGATATTTTGAGATTAATAAATAATTTGGGAAATTATTTATTGGTTGATGGATGTTTGTGAATATTAATTGATAGTTAAATAACCGACTATCAATATTGGCCAAATGCGCTGATCGTTTCGAAGAGACCGGGATCGAGATTTATTTCTCGAAAACCACTTCGATCCGGTTTATACGTTTTCGTGGAAAAACGAGTTTGGATGCGAAGATGGAGCAGTGAAGTGCAAGGGCTAGTCGCTACTAATCCTGAGGATATTTCCAAAATGGATGTAGTAGGAATAGTGCCTTCGGTTCCGCTCGAACCCGGGACGGACTTGTATGGACGAATGCTTGCGAAACATCGTCAGGTGGGCGATGGGCATTCTAAGTGAAACGTTCTAAAGGTAACGCTTAGCCTCAAGCCTCATCAAATGGGAATGACTGAAAATCAGGGGATATGCAGCAAGGTTAGGTGGGTAGCACCCAAGCAGGGTGAGGTCATTCCAGTCTAGATGTCCCTTTTTATTTTTCGGCTTAGTGGTGCGGTTGCTGATCCCAACCGCGGGGTGATCTCACTCGGGACTGTCCAGTAAGGGATGATTCCGGCCTTGTGTTGCAGGGGATGAAGGGAGTAATCCTCGGTACGGTGATCTAGGCCCCGTACTGTGACAGGTGGTACCCCAGTGCCTAGTCATTAGTTGGAAATCCATTCTCCCTACGAGCCTTGTACGAGTTTTGTTTGTATTACCCACTTTTGTGGCTAGTAGCTGGAATTTAATAATGTAACAATTTCGGCTATTTTATAAGTACTTGTGTATAGACCCTATTATAATATCAGAGGATTTCTATAAAAATTGTTTTAGCTATCGTAAGGTAAAAACCCGACATGTTTATTTGTGGCGTGGTCTTACGAGATGCTTTTGTTTTCAAAGGATTTTTGAAACTTTAATAATAAATTGGGTGTGATTTTCTCACGCTGGTAATCCAGACTGACTCGGGTGTTATTTAACTGTAATGCTCGGGTCAGACCGAGTATTATAGGATACAGGATTTGATGCTGTGGAGCTCAGGAGACGAGCTGGATGACGAAACGTTCTCTCGTACTTGTATATTTATATACGTATTCCGCTGTGTTGAGTTGTTGTGTACCCATTGTATGATATTGATGTTGAGTTGTGACTGATGTATTCGGATGATGTAATGTATGTAAACAGATATATTTGATTTTGAGTAAAGATTATTTACTATCTATTATATTTTATTCTGCTGCGATGGTTAGATTCTGATGTTGATTTTGTTTTCTCTTCTTCTACCTCTTTTCTTAAACCCAAATGGTTCGTATTTCTGTGCAACTTGAGTTAATTGTTGTAGAATAGTGTTGACTCTAGGGGTACGGATTTGCGGGTCGTTACACTTGGTATCAGAGCTCAGGTTGGCGACAACCTAGGCTTTGGTGGGAATTACTCAAGTAGAGACCGTAGTACTCTATAATGAGTTTGAGTGTATTAATAGATATGAGCGCGTAATTGTTAGTGAATATAAAATGAATTTTATATTGTGTCGATTGGTTTATTGAGTGGTTTATGGATTCTGGTCAATACGAGTAATTAACGTTATTGATAGGGGTCTCTAAACACTTGAATAGAACAATTCGACACAGTATTGTTTTAAAATAGGGTAAATGAAATAATTTTACCCAAATTATTTTGTATATGAAAGAAATAATTTTCAGAAATTATTATAGTATTTGGATGCTTGATTGTTAAGGAAGGATAATATTAAATTATTATCATTAAAGAGAAATTGAATAAGCAATTGGAAACTTATAACCAAAGTTGAAAAATAAATTTATATAACAAATGGAATTTGAAAATATAAAATATAAATGAAGTGTATAAATTGAAATAAATTAAGATTTCTAGAGTAATGTTGGAATATAAAAATTGGATGGATTTAAACTTTGGAATTTTGGGAAGTTAAAATTCCTTTGGGATTGGAAGTGGTTTTAAATAAAACAAAGGGATTTAGAGAAATAATGGTATTATTTCAAAAATATTTTTGAGTTGAATTTGAAATCTTGAGAGATTTGGAAATTTGAAAATTTGAAATATTGGAATGTTTTAAAGAGATAAAAGCATTTAATTTTCTTTCGGTCGCTGGAAAATAACTTCGGTGATGACTGCAGCATCATCGATGTTCATTTTCGAGCTTCTAAAAGAGAGAATGCTACCAAATTGTTTTAAAATGGAATTGGCTATGAATTGGGTTTGATTTTGAAATTCAAAGAGATAATTGAGTTTGCCAAAAGATTTAGGGATGTAGTTGATATCAAAGTGGTTTTGAAATTTTGGGAATCGTTTAAAAACTCTGGAATCTTATGTAAAAATGTTTATGGAATAATAAAAATATACCTGGCTAAATAAAATGTATAATCTAGAAGTAAAGTGTAAAAAAATGTGAATTAGATTGATTGTAAATAGATGAAACTTGAATATAAATAAATTGTGACTTATAAAAATTTAGAAGTGGTATAAAAAAAAAGTAGAAATAAAATAGTTTGAAATCTGGAAAGTGAATGGAGATCCAAAACTTAACTTATAAAATAAATAGGTTGAACTCCAATAAAATAGATAAAGAAATTTTGAAATAAAAGTCAAATATTGATTTAATGTATGTTGAATATCAAATTTTGTGGTGACAAATGTTGAGTTTGTAAATGAATTATGGGATGAATATTCGATGTAAATAATATGGAATGTTCCAAGATTAATTAATGGAATATGGAAATGGAACTCGAATTGTTTAAATAAAAATTTGAGTTGCGGATAAATGATAAAATTTGAAAGAGATGTTGAGTTATTAATAGAAATTCAACTTGAAGTTGTAAGTGAATTAAATTTGAATTGAAGTTGAATGGAATTGAATTAATATAAAAATGATTTGTATTGCCAATAAAAATCCAAGTAGGGATAAATTGGAAATGGCCTCATTATAAAGTGAAAGGAATTCCGAAATAAATTATTGAATGTGAATTAGAATTCATATTGATTCAATGAAATATACTAATTTAATTTAAGCGAATGGAGCTAACAATGGAATTGGAAATGAGCTCGAGTGACATATAAATTCAACTTAGACCAACGATGAATTAAAAATAATTGGGAGTGTCGTCCAACAAAATGAAATTGGGTTATAACAGTGATGGTTGAAATTTGTGAATCAATTCCAAGTAGGTTGAAATAGAATGGAAAAGACCTTGTTATTAATAAAATCAAAATTCTATGAATGAATAGAAATTGACTAAAAATTTATTTTTGAAATCGGTTGAATTATAAATGGTTTATAATAAAACCTGTTTGGTAAGTGGAATGAAATTAGTAATTAAGTTGAGTAACTCAAGTTATATTAACAAGAGCTTGGCTTCGAATAAAATGGGAATTCATTGAATAAAATTTTATGAGTTGATAGAAGTGAAATAAAATTTATTTTGAATCACTTGGAATAAAAATAAACTCGTTTGGATTCAAATGAATTGGAAGTAGGCAATGAAGTGTAAATCATTTAATTGGAATGTAAAATGAATTAAATGAAATGGTATTGGAATGGATTGGAAGCATTCAAAATAAATGTCGAAATGTTTCACATGTGCTTGTGGAAGTATATGATATGCATCGTTTATGAAACCCATGTTTTAATTATTTATATTTAAGTGAAATGCTATAAATTTGTGTAATTGTCACTTACATATTTATATTGAGTAAGTACAGGTTCAGGGAAGCCGTTTGGCTGGTTTGATTGCGCAATTTGCTAAAATAAATCGCCGCTTGCTTAAAAATGCTAAAATAAGGTACGCCTACGCAATACAAATAGGAAATATGAACTGTTTTTCTATTTTTCGACCGTGTGGGTCGATGTATATTGATTTCCGGCCTGAGGCCGATGTATATATGTTTTTGTACATCCTGCGATATCGCAGAAGTCCCTCCGTACAAAGGAGACTCTGCCAAAATTTTCCGTAAATTTTGGGAGTTAGAAATTTTTTGAAATTCTCGAAAATTTTCATTAATGGCAAATGATCTAAATTTGCTAAGCAAATAAAATTGAAATTGGATATTGAAATCTAATTGGAATGTAAATGTAAAGAGAATGAAATTGAAGAAACTAAAGAAGTAAAGTTTGCAAATAAACTTTAATTTGAGATTTAAATTAATTGGTAAGTGCAACTAATACAATATTCAAAGTGGAAACCAAAATTTAAACTTAAATGAAATTGTAAAGGCAAAGAGAATGGTAATGGAAATTAACTGAAGGTTAAAGTGATAGCTGAGAATGTGAATAAAAAGAGAATTGGTGTAGCTAAAAATAAATTGGGCTAATTACGTAAGGTGTACGTATATTATTTATTCGCATAGCTATATTGATCCAGAATTCGAGCACAGATTTTCGAGATAGTTATATCGATCCGAGTTAGGATTTTTCACTCGATTTTCGACGGCGAACCTGGATATGGATTGTTGATTGATTCTGGAAATTCTCTATCATAGTTATGACTATGCAAGGAGAATGACGGTTTCTGATCAAGAAACCAGATCTGAGTCCGCACTAGGAAGTCGGGTGGACGATACTAGTTCGGAAATGAAATTGTGTGATCGAGTGAGCGATCGAATTTGGTATTGCGTACGAATGGTATATGTGCATCGTACGGACTTAAATGAATAGATATTGAAATTTGTAAATGTTTTTGAATGTTGTGATGGATATTGTTGCTTAGTTGGATATACAGGTGTATAAAAACAATGGATAAATAAAGATTTTGGATTTTAGAAGATTAAAATTAATGGCCCGACAAAAAGGTATGTATTTGAATTTCTATATGAAATTTGATTGGGTTTTTGGATTGAGCACTTGGCTTTTGTTTTCTTTTTGGATTTGGGAGGTCGTAGAGCCATTTTTGTAGTAGTACCGAGCTAGCCGCGCAAAGGAGACGCTGGCGAAATTTTTCGAAAATTTAGGAAGTTGGAAAATTTTGAGAAAATTTTGGATAACTTAAAATTTGAATTTAAGTTTAAATTTGAATTGATAAGTAGGTGATAATGGTTGGGACTTATGGGTAAGTTTGAAAGGTTAGGAAAAAAGGTTAGTGGGTCTATGATAAAAGATTTATTGGGTAAGCTGTTGAAAACTGTTTGGGTTTGAGGAAATAGTTAATGGGTTATGGATCAGTCTTCCAACTAGTAATTTCGGGGAAGAAATTCTTTTAAGGGGGGAGGAATGTGACGACCCAGAAATTTTAGACATTTGAAATGGGAATATTTAATTAATTTTAAATATTCGAAAGTTAATTTTTAACTTGAATTTCAAATGTCAATATTTATTGGATAATTAAATATTGAATTTGATTATCAGAATTGGGTAAATTATTGAATCTGGAATTTTAAACCAGTTAAAAATAATTTGAAGGCTTGTAAAATTTATATTAATAATACTAAGGATAATAGAAGTTGTAAAATTGAAATTAACAGTGGTTTGTTCAGTTCTAAAATTTTATATCGTTTAAATTGAAATTAAAAATAGCCTTTCGAGGCACAGTCTCGGAATTCGACGAAACCAGTTCCATTGGATCCGTAATATCGAATTATTATCGGATTTCAAATTTCGTCGTAATTGGAGGTGTTGTGTGAACGTACGTTATAAAAACGTGTTAGAAACTTCATCGAGACAATTTACAATTTAAATAACTTTTATATATATATTTGATTGATTACTTTTAACATCAGCCACCCTAATTTGTCTTTGCCATCCTATCATCTGACCACAGCCGACCTAGCTTGTCCCAGATCAATCGCGTCGCCCTCTTTAAAATATACTTTCAGCCGCATTTTTGTTTAGAAAAGTGAAAAGGGTTGCCTCGTTTATAATCGATCACTTATTTCTTCCTCTTTAAAAAACAAAATTTCAATTATGGCCGAAATAGATTCTTCCCCTTCTCGTTCGAATACTCGAATCCTCCCTCACATAACCTAAATCGAGATCTTCAGAGCAAATAAAGAAAAATGGAGACACGGTTTCAATTAACCGATATCGAGCCTCTGACAACCTCGTTCCCCTTTATCTTCGCGTTTGGTCGATTCGATGGAATCTCGTTCGAATCGGTGGGGCAAGGGGACGCGCGACCCCACGCGTGCGCGAGGAGATTGGGTTGGGGGACGCCGTTCACCTTATAGCTGGTGTTTCGATTCAAGCGTTAGGGGTAGTCGCAGATGGTGGAGGGACGTGTCGAAGTCGAGTTCGATGCTTCGTGATGGAGCGCGATAATCTTCATTTGTTCCAGAGCGATGTGATGGCTGATGAGTTCGTGTCGTAGCGAAGCTGGGCCGCGATTTATGGTTACTGGGCAACTCGTGATGGGGGTTCCGGTACGTCGATGAGAGGATGGTCGATTGTTGGATGGGGCGTTCTGGTTTTCGGCAGTGAGGTAATATTTAGTTGTTTTGTTTAAAAATAATAATATGTATATATATATATATATATAAATAATATATACATACTGTTCAGCTTTGAAAATATGAATAACAATAATTTGGATATGTGTATATACACTATGAAAATAAAGTTATAATTTTGATCAGGAAAATATATTTTAGGGCAATCGGTTAAAGGTTTAAAAGTATATATGGAGAAGTTATTTTTTTTTTTTTTTAAAGTAAAATAATTTGGTTTGTTAAGTAGTTGTTTTAAATATCAAGTCAATCTTGATTTAATTTTCATATAGGTAAAACGGAAATTTTTATAGATTTTGGAAACAAATATAAGAATTTATATAAATAATGGGTTTTAGAAATTTACTTGTTTATTTATTTTATTTTAGTTACTAAGGAATTTTTTTTAAAGGAGATTATTGGTTCAAAATAAATTATTGACTAATTACATTTTATGAATGGTAATTAAGGGTTCGTTTTATATTTCGAATATTAAATGAAATCGTAAATTGTTTATTCAAGGTCTAAAATTAAGAAACAAGCCGAAATGGAGCTGGAATGGAATAGACTACAAATTAAGATCAAAGGTGAGTTAATCTCACTCAGTAAATTTTTATTTAAATTTAAATAGTTAAATTTAAATAATTGATTGAATGCTTGTTTGGATTGATTGGATAGTATATATATAGTATATATACCAATATATATATATTGGAATATGTATATATTGGAGTTGTTGATTTCCCGCACTTTATAGCGGATGAGACCCTATGCGCCGCATAATAGCGGATTATATTATTTAATCCCATATACCGCGATATTCCACCTCGAAGTGGAATTGGTATTGTGCTAACATTTGTGGATGCAGGGAAACAGGTTGGAGGGATCCAACTGGATTCCTCAAATTTATTAGATTATTTAATATTCTGTGTGATGAATATTTGATATCCTGTGATTGTTTTATGGATAACTGGAATATTGGATAGTATGGTTGGATGGAATAACTCAGTATAAAGAGTTACCAAAATCTATAGAATTGGATTTTTGAAAGGTAATAAAAGAGTAAAATTTTAAGTAAATAATTCTAGTAAATTGGAATAAATTGAATAATGAAGTGAAAATAAAATAAAATAGAGTGATTTATAAACTCTAACAAAATATGGAATATGAGGAAATTGAATTAACAAAGGAATAATAAATTCTGGAACTTAAGTGAATAAAAGTCATTATTTTAAATGTAAGGATTAAATTTAAAGGTAAAGAAAGGAAATTGAGGAATCTGAATTTGGTATTTTTTTCAGTTTAAAGATTTTAAAACATAAATTGGAAATTAAATCTAAAGTTTAATAAATTTTGAAATAAATGAAGTAAGAGAATTTATTTCTTGGTAAAGTAAATAGAAATCAATTGTAAAATTGATTTAGGTGTTGAAATTTAAATTTAAAGTGAAGAGAGATTTTGGGACTTTATGACTGGGTTATAAAGTGAAATAAAATGTCGGTGGATATTTTATAAATTCAAGGAAGGAATTTATTAAAGGAATGGGTATTTGTTTAAAAATAAATGGTGATTTATTTTTAAGAAATGGGAAACAGAAGAGGATTTCCCTGGATAGCCAAGTATGGTTTTCAAAAATATTTAAAGTTTTTAAAATCGTTTTAAAAAAGCAGGTTTTGGAAAGTTTATTATTTCTAAATCTAAATTTTTGAAGCAAGTATATTTTTCTAAATCTATTATTGAAATAACTATATAAAGTAACTTGGTATTGAGTTTAAAAGAGGAAATTTAGTTTATATTTTATAAATTGTCTTATACAAAATATTTTGTTAGTACATTTATTTTAATAAAATATTGAAGTTATAATTTTAAAAATTATAAGTATATTTTAAAAAAAAAATGTTTTTAAAATTATTTAAACTTAAGTGTTTGTACTTGGCGTTCCAATGGAAATAATAATTGGGAATGTACCCTGGGAAGGGAAAACGGGTTTTGAAACTGTTTTCAAAAGGGGTTGAAATTGGAAATATATATCTCGGGAAGATATTTTGAGATTAATAAATAATTTGGGAAATTATTTATTGGTTGATGGATGTTTGTGAATATTAATTGATAGTTAATAACCGACTATCAATATTGGCCAAATGCGCTGATCGTTTCGAAGAGACCGGGATCGAGATTTATTTCTCGAAAACCACTTCGATCCGGTTTATACGTTTTCGTGGAAAAACGAGTTTGGATGCGAAGATGGAGCAGTGAAGTGCAAGGGCTAGTCGCTACTAATCCTGAGGATATTTCCAAAATGGATGTAGTAGGAATAGTGCCTTCGGTTCCGCTCGAACCCGGGACGGACTTGTATGGACGAATGCTTGCGAAACATCGTCAGGTGGGCGATGGGCATTCTAAGTGAAACGTTCTAAAGGTAACGCTTAGCCTCAAGCCTCATCAAATGGGAATGACTGAAAATCAGGGGATATGCAGCAAGGTTAGGTGGGTAGCACCCAAGCAGGGTGAGGTCATTCCAGTCTAGATGTCCCTTTTTATTTTTCGGCTTAGTGGTGCGGTTGCTGATCCCAACCGCGGGGTGATCTCACTCGGGACTGTCCAGTAAGGGATGATTCCGGCCTTGTGTTGCAGGGGATGAAGGGAGTAATCCTCGGTACGGTGATCTAGGCCCCGTACTGTGACAGGTGGTACCCCAGTGCCTAGTCATTAGTTGGAAATCCATTCTCCCTACGAGCCTTGTACGAGTTTTGTTTGTATTACCCACTTTTGTGGCTAGTAGCTGGAATTTAATAATGTAACAATTTCGGCTATTTTATAAGTACTTGTGTATAGACCCTATTATAATATCAGAGGATTTCTACAAAAATTGTTTTAGCTATCGTAAGGTAAAAACCCGACATGTTTATTTGTGGCGTGGTCTTACGAGATGCTTTTGTTTTCAAAGGATTTTTGAAACTTTAATAATAAATTGGGTGTGATTTTCTCACGCTGGTAATCCAGACTGACTCGGGTGTTATTTAACTGTAATGCTCGGGTCAGACCGAGTATTATAGGATACAGGATTTGATGCTGTGGAGCTCAGGAGACGAGCTGGATGACGAAACGTTCTCTCGTACTTGTAAATTTATATACGTATTCCGCTGTGTTGAGTTGTTGTGTACCCATTGTATGATATTGATGTTGAGTTGTGACTGATGTATTCCGATGATGTAATGTATGTAAACAGATATATTTGATTTTGAGTAAAGATTATTTACTATCTATTATATTTTATTCTGCTGCGATGGTTAGATTCTGATGTTGATTTTGTTTTCTCTTCTTCTACCTCTTTTCTTAAACCCAAATGGTTCGTATTTCTGTGCAACTTGAGTTAATTGTTGTAGAATAGTGTTGACTCTAGGGGTACGGATTTGCGGGTCGTTACAACAAGTCTGTTCCCGGTTCGAACAGAACCGATGGCACTTCCGGGGAAGCCCTTGCAACCCGGGCATCCACAATTTCAATCAGACTTCCCGTCACATATGGGGAACTTTATAATAGAGCAACTCTGTGCAGAGTCAATCGATAGGTTATCCTAACGTTCTCGAAGACACCCGGTCTTCACCATCGGTCTTCAAATGCAATCCATAATGTCGTATCATTATTCGGAATGGGTTATATGGCACAAGGTTCTCTCCCGGCTAAACCGAATAATGAGCGCAATATTTAAAAGCCTATGGATATGGGATTTTAGTTAAGTTATGTAACGTCCCATCTATAGAAGGGCGAATTGTTATGGGGTAAATAAGAAAAAGCAGGGAAAAGAAAAAAACAAAATAGAATCTTACAATGGAACGATAAAATATAATAATCAAATATACAGTTCATGAAGCTGTTTATAAACATTTGATTATATTTATACAATACATATCAAAGGTGCACATACCAACGAATAATAATCGATGCAGCGGAATACAATGTAGTGGAACAATATAATATATATTAGTAATACAATTCTTCGCCTTTGTCCTCCAGAATAAAATCTTCAAATCCTGAAATGCTCGGACTTACCCGAGCGAATTGAAAAGACAAAACACCCGAGTCAGAACTAAAAGATCTTATGTAAGTTAAATCAACATAAATAAATATGAGTGCAGTAACTCAAGAGATGTTCGGGATTCACACCTCGTAAGGATCCGTTAATCTATTTACTATGTAGTAATATTTCGCTATTATAATAAAGTCTATTATAAAATAAACTTACTTTGAAATAGCATTAAGGAGTGACCCAATATTCCCCTTAACACATAATATATTCCCATAGTCTATACAGTACCATAATCTCCCTGTACTGGGCGTCGTCATAGAGACTCCGTAGGTATGGTACAAAACCAAAATCGTATAAGGCGCGCTAGGGTAGGTGACACAGCAAAACTAGGCAATGCCAGGGTAAATATACCAATTACGCATCCGGGCTGGTGGTAACGCATAGCCGCAACTACCACCCACCTCGAGCCATACCCCCAAATCTAAAAAACAAAAGTGGCCATCGAATAAATCCAAAAGTCAGAGTATAATATCGAGGGATGTGTCCGATAAGAGGGGCTACCTCCTTGACCCGAGAATCGCTCCTATTTTATCCACCTTATGCCAACTAACAGGAGTCGGGTCTATGTATTTCCCTTTATAGAACGTCGCCACCATCCTACTTCATTCTGGAATCTCCACCGCGTACACGGTTGTTAAAATGGTTTTCAAAGTTGGCAGAGAGTATGACAACTTCCGATCCCGGTCCCTTT
Source organism: Allium cepa (assembly GCA_030765085.1). Taxonomy (NCBI): domain Eukaryota; kingdom Viridiplantae; phylum Streptophyta; class Magnoliopsida; order Asparagales; family Amaryllidaceae; genus Allium; species Allium cepa. Next base: position 196,734,281 of record CM060939.1, on the reverse strand, counting down.
AACAACCAACCGTTATTATAACACTGTGGTCTTTTCAAAATAGTTTATACTTTAAAACCAGAATATAATGTCCATTTCAAAACCATATAAATATGATATCATTTTCATTTTAAAAACCCAAATCATTTTGATATCAGTTTTATTTCAAAATATACCATTTTCCAAAATTATAGCACTTCCAAAATCTATATACCTTGAAACCAAACATATGAAATTAAACCCTTTTAAAACATAATGCTTTGAAGTTCATAACTTTGCAATATTCCAATTTCGATAAATCATTTCAATTTCGATACATTCCAAGGCTTTAATATTCCAAAATTCCAAAACTAATTTGAAAATTTAGATTCAAAAATCAAATCTTCTATTATTTAGTTTTTAAATATTTTACATAATAAATCCGTTTTCATTTAAACAAAACTCAAATTTCAAATAACTAAATATTTTCTTCAATTCATTTATACTTGAAATAATCGGTTAATTCACCTAGACCCAAAATTAAGTTATAATACTTTATACCATTAAATTTCTCAATTTAATAAATTTCACATCAACCTTTTAGAGTTTAATTCTTAAATAAATTCAGTTCTAAATAAATCTCCAATTTATCTCCCAACCTTAATTTATAATAATCACTATACTTTCTATAAAAAAAATTAAATACTTACTCACATTTATTTTAATAAAAATCAAACTCTATTATTAAACTAAATTTTTATTTAACAAACTTATACATAGCTTAAATTCAAGCATTTTAATAATATTTATATAATATCAAAAATCAATATTCATTAAACCCTATTGTATAAAATAATCAAACTTTATTATTAGGCTTATTTTATATTTCAAGCCTATTTATATATAGCTAAAATCAATAATAAATTTGACGTTTATATAACATCTAAAATCAATATTTATCTAACCTGTATATTTCTTTAAAACCCATAAAAATCAGTTCAAAATATTTTATATATATAGACCGCGGTGTCTGCATATAATTTTCTACACTATGGTGAAGTGATACAGATATTTATCATTTCAATTCGTAATTTAAAATAAAAATTACGGTTATATATCATTTCAAACCGCAATCCTGAATAAAATAAAAATGCATAATAACTTACAGTTTATAATATTATAATAAAACATCCATTCATCCATCATAAAATCATACATCCACCATAATCATCATCCAAAACAATCAATCAATATCAATATATGATTGATAATATATAATAGGAAATTAACTGGCAGTTATATTTAATAATAAATTAAATAACAATTTAATTTAAATAAATGCAATAACTGAGATGATTATTAAAAATATACGAAAAGTCATAAATAAATGCATAATCACAACAAAATTAAATTTAACAAACATAAGAAATTTTAGAATTTGTGAGTGGGTTAAAACACTAACCTTTTGAATTTAAATTGAATTTAAATCCAATTTAAACCCAAAAATTGACATTCTCCAAATCCATCCAAACCAGTGCCAAAATGTCCGGAATTTTATTACAATCCTAACCAAAAAAAATCGCGCGTAAAACGGATATCCTATGTAGAAGTTATACGCGTTTGAACGATTGAAATTTAATTGAAATAAAAAAATAAAAAGAGAACAAAACTCACCCTAGGTGCCACGTCACTTACGTTAATGCTCCCTCTCTTGAACCCTAGCCCACGCGGCAATAGTACACGCATAAAAGATGGAATGCACGCATCGCCGTTGACCATCTATATGACACCGAAGCTTCGACCGGCCACCTCCATCTCAACGCCCACTCCACGCCGCCTCACCTAGGACCCCTCCGATCACCCATGATCGACGAACGAAGACCAAAAAAATCAACAACCGTCGATCCCAAAAGTAACCCTAATCGAATTTTTCCGAAAAATCTAACCGTCAACTCGCCATACTAATGACATGGATCGACTTCCCTCAATCCACTCTACAAGACCCAGAAACGATTTCCCGATCAGACGAAGTTCATCGTCGAGTGATGAACGGCCGAAAATTGTTCTTAGATTTCTGGACAAACAATGCATCGAATCGAGAAATGAGTTGCCGATTTGGATTACGCTCCCCGAGAGCTTCAAATCCACATAAAATTTGATAGTATTTGGAAAGTTTGAATGTTTAGCTTTGGATTTGATTTGGGATTGCAATTGGAATTAGGGTCTGTCTGCCATTGAAGTGGGGAGGTGAATAGAACGTATAGAAATGAGAAACAGAGGCTGCTATGGTTTATAGCAGGATATATATAGGCAGGGTTGACATTTGAATTGATGGATAAGATAGATTTACGCGCTAACGCCAAAGTGGCCCAAAAAGCCCGTTTCGACTCCGGAATGAAATTTGGTCAACCCATATATCACAACATATGTTTTTAAATATTTTAAACGCAATGGAAAAGGTTTCAAGTCCAAATTCCATTGTATGAAGAAGTTATGCCAAAATCAATATTTTTCAGATTGATTTCAATTAATTTCAATTTCATTTATTTCAAGGCGTTTCAAGCCCATACGATCAAACGACAAGTCCGATCGCTAAAACTTGAAATCCTACAATAATTCACCGTTACGGATCCGATGAAACTGGTTTCGTCGAAATTCGAGTCAGTGGCCAAAATGGCTATTTTTACACTAATTAAATAAATTTATAATTAATTGATTAAATCCAATTGAAAATTTCAATTCCAAAATTGACAATTTTATCACCTTTATATTTCTCAAACATTTAGAATGATTTAAACAAATTTAAACGTCAATTTAGAGAAGATTAATTTATAAATTTCAATATAAATCCTCAATTTCATAAATTCAAAATTACAAATAAAATTTCCAACAATTTTATTAAATTCACTTTTCATCTACTATTTAATTCATCGTTATCAAAAGGATGCAATTTACATTAGTTCACGATTGTTTACATTTATTTTCTTAGATTTCATCTACATTTCCATTTATGCAATGTTTTAAATATTAAATTTTCATTTAATTGCAGTAAATCATATTATCATAAATTTAAATTCAAATAAATAAATAAATAAATGTTGATTCCCATTCTTATTATTCAACCAATCATTATCCTATAAACATATTTAACATTTGTTTACGTTTCATTATACTGATACTTCTATATACATCTTAGATTTGTATAAATGGTTATATTTCAAAATTTGAAATCTTGTTTATTACACATATTAATTAAGGTTTTAAAACCAATTAATAAAATGTACTTAGTCCAATCCTTTTTACCAATTATTTACCTTATAAATAAATTTATGTTTCTATTAAATTTACATTCACACTTCCATTATTATCTTAACAATCATTAAAGTAACGTTTATCAACAACAGCAACATTATGATTATTTATCTAACATTGATTGTATAAATTTTCCATTTATTATGTATTATTGTATAGATTGATATAATTTTAAATCTATTTCAAAAATCTTCTACTTTCAATCAAATAGAACTTCATAATTGTTTAAATTAATTAGGATTACACTACATTTATTTTATTCAATGACCATTTAATAAAGATTAAATTCCTTAATTTAATTCAATGCCCATATTCTGTTTTTATATATTCAAATTGTAGCTAAATATACGTCTTCATTAATTCCATTGATTTGCATTTATTCAATTTATTAATAATTACCTTATTTAACATTAAAGTAATAGTTTACTTAGATTTATTGCAAATTTTTCCCACATTTAAATAAGCAGGCTAAATAACTTATAAGTTACTATTCCCAAACACTGGTCACAATTGTTTACATAACCCAAATTTCATTCAATCATTATTAACATGCTATTTAACTATATTTATTAAAATTTATTTCCAATTTATTAAATACATTCAATTACAACCTTACATTGTTTTTAATAATTTGGGATAGCACTACATTAATTATTTATTAACCTACATTAACATAATCGCATTAATTTGCATTCAGTTACAATTAATCCATCTATTATTTCACACATTAATACACTGATTTCATTTGTTTTTATTATATTCCATTTAAAACAAAGTCATAATATTTGAATTATTTTATTAAGTTGGAATGTTCATTCTTCCCGACCAATTACCATTTTATTACATTATAACTTTACAATTTTAAATAAATTCATTAATTGTCATTCATTCAACCCTTAAATTATTAACCCAAATTATCACCGTTATGTTTTAATTTACATATTATTTCATTAATAAGTCACGCAAATTTATTTCTCCAAATATTAAATCACAAAGTCTTATTTAATTTACCATTGCTACATTACCTATTTAGCATTTGCTTCATTATAAATTATAAAACTTTTGTTTCTTCTAAATTTAATTACTCAATTTTAATTAAAATAACCAAACTTAATTATTGAAAATTTATGGGTCATTATAAGTCACAACTTTCAAAACCCAAAATCTTTCTTCAAATGGTTTAAACAAATTACCATTCCAAATCTTTTAAACAAAAGATTCATTTCACAAAGTTCACCTAGTTTCACAAAGATCTATTTATAGATTTCAAAATAATTTCCATTTCAATTAGGATTAATTCATTAAATCTTTAATCAAAGATTTAACTCATAGCTTCCAAACCGTTTCTAAAGATTTATTCATAACTTGGGAAACCCTTTTCATTTTAGTCTTGAAATCCTTTTAACGCAAATTGGAAGTTCATTTCTTATGTGAAAGCTTTTATTATTTGAAAAAAAAATAGTTTTTGTTTCATAAAAAACCAATTATATTTGCACGAGTTAAAGCCCTTGAATTAAATTCAAATTCCCAAATAAATATCTTTAGAATGGTTTAACCATATATAACTTGTATAACATCTTTAACCCCTTGGTTCCAAACACAAAATTCAATTTCAAATTTTGAATTTAAATCAAATTTTTTAAACTTCAAGACTTAATCAAGTTATTCAAAAATAAATTTTATCTTTGAAGTTTTCCATTCAAAATCTTTTACTTTAAACCCAATCCATTTCCACAACCATTTTAATTCAAAAATTCAATTTTAAAGTTATTTTCAAAAATCTGCGACTTAACCAATTTCCACGTGCAATCCATACTTGTGTGTGTATAAGTGTGGTCTAGAGGTTTTACACAATAGAAGTGCAACATCATCAATCAGCATAGATTCAAATATGGCAATATATTTGATAAGCGGTATAAACTATAACGTTTATCTTTCATTCACAAATCACAGATATATATATCACAGGTAATAAATTACATTAAACATAGTTCAAATCAAAACAGGTCATCACAATCAAGGATATCAAACAATTCAATCATCCAATAGAATCCAAACATCCATAAGTAAAATCAGTTATTGTCTGATTAATTCAAATCAGATTAATTACTTATGAAGTACTAATCCTAGTTAATTAATATTAACGAATTACAAATCATTTTGATTAATTATTCTTTAATCATTTCTTAATTAACCAATAATAATAATTTAATTAACCTTTAATTGTAATTCAACAACTTTCAATTCATTAAATAATTAACCTTTAATTATTTAATTTATCATTTAATTAATTATCTTTAATTAATTACATAAATTAATCAATCCTTAATTAATTATATTAATTACCTATCCCTTAATTAATTACCATTTATTTATTTTATCTTAATTAATTGCAAACCAATTTAATTAATTTCCCTTTTATAATAAATTAATTAACCTTTTAATTATTAATTAATTATCCTCAATCGATAAATCAATTAACCTTTAATTTCTAAATTTATCAACCCATAATTATTAATTAATTACCCTTAATTACTTTCATTAATTGATTAGCCTTTAATTAATTATCCTTAATTAATTTATCACATTAATAAATTATCTTTTAATAATTAAGTAATTAACCCCTTAATTAATTACATCGAGTAATTTTTTTTACCTTCAATGAATTACATTGATTAATTTACTTTTAATTAATGACAATAAGACCTTTATTAATTAAAGCTAATCCATAATCTTAATTAACTACTTAATCATCATATAGATCTTATTAAACTAAAACTTGAAATTAATTTATACAAAAACCATTTGAGAATTCTTTTGATTAACTGAGGTTTAATACACAATCCTTAATCACTTCTTAATTACCTCGTAATCAAATTTAAACCTTTAAAGCTTATTTTAAAACTTATTTGAAATTTTGAAAACTTGTTCATATTTTCTTTAAAACCTTATTTTAAAACTTGTTTCAAATTCGAAACTTAATTTATTATCTTTTGGAAACTTATTTATTTTAAATCCGCTTGAAACTTTGTTTAGATAAAAATTTACTTTTTAACTAAAAAAAACTGTTTATTTTAGAACCTGAAACATCTTTTAAATTTTGAAATCTGGTACAGGTTAAACAACCCGAGCCCTTTCTTATTTCGCTCGAGCCTATCTTCGAGTTCACACTTCCCCTTTCTTGCTTCGAGTCATTTCGTGAAACACTTCGAGTTCGTCCCAAGCTTCTTCGAGTTAACATCATCTTTCCCAAATTTCACAACCACCGAGGCACGAATGCATACGCGTGCACATGCACCAACATTCCGATCATCTTCAATCATCGTCGAGGCCACCCACTGATCACAGTTGACCTCCTCTACCAATCCCAACCACCCAAATCTGGTGATCTCATCAGAATCAAAATTTTGCAACTCGACCACTTCCTGAACTTGAACCACCGTCCAGAAAAACGCTCGCCCCACCACGTCGAGCCATCGGCGACCACACACCTCTGTCCAAAGCTTCGTCGACCAACCCTCCATCTTTTCCCTTCAGTCCGATGAACTCCGTTCGTCAAATACGATACAGCGTGCTCCAAAAAACCGAACCAACCTCAATTCTAACTTAAACCCTAAATCGCCTTCGATCAAACACCACAACATAATATAAAATCATCTACTATTTTTCCAATAATCTACATTCTCCAATCGACCTTCGACTTCAACCACGATGGATTTAGACCCACTGATCATCGACAATTGATGCAAACACCTTTTCTACTCGTCTTAAAATATCTCCATAATTATCTACTTAAAAATAATGAATCTATTACCTAAATTCATTATTTTGCACTATGAATCAGTTTATGAATTCAAAACATATTGAAATTGTTGAGTTTTGACTTAATAAAATCATCTCTGCAATTTACTAATTTTGAAGTAAATTGCTTACTTAAAATACTTGAATTTAATTTTAAAAATGATGTCACATATATACAAACATTTTTCATTTAAAGGTTATAACCTAAAAATAATTTCGTTAGATGATTTGGATTTTTAAATCATGTTTTGCAAACCTGTAAGTTATAACAGGGTTCAAATGTCCATACAGACATGCACATCAATATATGCATTCAGACACGCAACCAAAACAAACAACATTTTCACACATTTTCAAGTGTCAATCATCACATCAAGATATAAATAAGTTAAGTTTGGTCATTAATGTTTCTTCTTTCATACAGACAGAAAGCTCCTGATGGTTTTCTAAAATAAGGATGAAGTCTGTATCCTTTTTCCTTCTTTATTCTTGAAGCTAAATCTGCAAAGTTTGTTAATACAAAAAATTTCTTAATTTCTGTTGTATTCATTTGTTTACTTCATGATAACAAACAATCTTTAATTACTTACAGTTTGCATTTCTTATGCACCAAGATTAGGGTCTGCAGTTGCAAACAGAAATTGATTTTTTTTTTATCTTTGAACTTGATTTCCTCCTGAACTGATTAATAAAATTGTTTAAATCTTTGCTTTATTACTGATTACAACTTCAAATCAAAATTTTAAAAGAATTTCACTTGCCTTAGACTGCTTTAGAGGATCCAGCTCTGCCTCTTTTTGCCAAAACTGAGCACTGTGTTCATACTAATTCTGCAATATGAACTTGTTTATTAAAACTTGATTTTTAAAATTACAAATTCACCAAGCTATGAAATTTAAAGGTTACCTGAGAGATGGAGTGCAAATCTACAGCTTGATGTTTAAGAAGATTTTCAGATTTTTCTTTACTTTGAATTGAAGAAAAGTTGGCAGAGCTTTTTTTCTGAATTTTTTTCTATCTTTTCCTTTAGTGTTAAGACTTGAGATACTCAATCTGATATTACTGTACTTTTTAGAGATTTGGTGAGAGGTTATATGATTTGAATAAGGGGAGACGAAAAGTTTTTTATAATCTTTAAATTTTATTATTTTATTCAATTAATTATATTGGATGCCATTTGTAAAAAAACGATTATGAGATCTGAACTCTGGTACAATTTTATACTTACATCTGTATATTTTCCCATTATACTTATTATGGTTTAGAGGTTACACACTTTAAAAATCTTATTTTATAAATTTACAAACCAATGTTACATATATATGCTTTCATATTGATTTCTAAAAGATAAAACTTCTTATTAATTCTTGTTTTGATCTTATATATATACATTTTTTCTTAACTAAATTTTTCTTTTATATTTTTTTCTTTAAAATGTTTAAAGCCCTCTTTCCATTTTTATTTATAAAATTATGTTAAAGTCCCTAGTCTTGAAATTAGTTCATACATTTATTTAAAATTTATATCGGCATAATTTAAAAAAAAGAATATTAAACTTATTTCAAACTGTTATACTTTTTTAAATAAATAATTCTCTATATATGTATTATTTTAAACTTTTATTTCTTTTTTTATATACATTTTGTTTATTATTTCTACTTATACCAATTTAAATAAAGACATGATTTTAAAACTAATTTTATTAATAAGTGAATCCTTTTCTTTTCAAAGGAAAGCATGTATACTTATTTTGTTTTTTGGATATTCATTTTAGTATTTTGAACTCAGTAATATTCATTTTCAATAAATTAATTAAATTTCAAAATCAAATTTCTAATTATAATTCATTTATATAACTATATATCTTATTTAAAATTGGAGAATTCAAATATGCCTAAAATTCTGTTTACAATAAAATTTATTTTTCTAGAATTTCCATCTTAAAATTCAATTAAATTTTTATTTTTATATTTCAAATCCAAATAAATTCTCAACTAATTCACAATTAAATCAAAATTTTTAATTTAATTACCAATTAAATTTGACTCAAAAATCGAGATCGTTACAGATTCCCTCTCAAAATTTTCCAGGGAGACAACCTAGCAAAGATGAAAGATAGGGAAATATCTTTTAGATCAAACTGAGTATTTATTCTGCATTTGGCTTACCAAATCAGAATACCAACAATATGAGAACAAACTCATACAATTATTTCACAAGATATTCGGGTCCACCGGTCTACGAATGTGCAAGGGAATTGATTAGCTCGAAGGGATAACTAATCGTTTGTAGAATATATTGGACCCAACAATAGATAAATGGATTTAATCTTCTACAATTTCTCAAACACTAGATATGGATTCCAACTCATGTTGGAACACCCCAAAGTATATACCAACTTGTCCCTCTTCGGACTTCAGTCTACACAAGAAATTAAAATAGAATTTCAAATTTGGTTCTAATCGATATCGTTTTATTTATAAAATTCAAATTTAGCTTCATATTTGTTAACCAATTTGTTTAGAATAATCAATTTCAAATTTCAAATTCATTAAAGTTTAAATCGAAAAAATGATAAGGAACCAATGAAGATACGAAGTAAGGATTTTCTACTAAGATTCATAGGGCCACCATCACGCCGAAGCTTCTTTCTGGAGCTGTACGAAGCCATCAAAAGAATTTGAAATAGAATCAAAGGAGATTGATAGAGAAAAATTATTTCCGCTATTCAGGGTATTGACCATTTGTAGTGGTACTCCCTTGTCCCTTTCTCGTCCTCTTCTTGCACTCATACTCACTACCAGTCGATAGTAAGAGAATTTATCGAGGCAGTCAAGCGGATATCTTAGGGATTACTCCTTCTAGAGTATACTTAACCCTATCTCTAATGAGTTACTTAGTGTGTTATACTCCGGAGCTAAAGTTTTAAACTTCAACTCTGATACCAAAATGAAATGATCCTGACTCGACTTTCGAAAATCGGCACTGAATACGACACTCGTATTCAAATGCCGCAGATCCAAACGTCGAATCTACTTCGCCCGAGCTTATAACACATTAAGTACAACACAGCAGAAGAAAAAGAATATATCAATATACAACATTGATACAATATGATACAACAGATGATACAATAGATATCAATATACATCAGAGATATGATACTAAACAATAACAGCGGAAAGAAAAGATAACACCAGCAACGGAATAATATCGCCAATATGGTCTTCAAGAGAGGAAGAGAGATAGAATCCAGAACTATAACTTCATCTCCAAAGCACCAATCCAGAAATAGCTCGAACTCCCAATAACGATGCACAAAGATAAGCAAGTGCAGTCCGGATCCAAAGACTGGACTAGCTTCAGATAATCTACTAAACCTGACTATCTGAAAAACCCAACTCTAGATTGTCCGTGTAGGAAAATTGTGGGCACGCAGAGTTTAGGTACGGAACCATAAACTCCAGGTCAGTCGTGGGACTGGTATGAGAAAACAAAAACAGTTTATCTTTAAAAACAAACAACCAAGGATTTTAAAATAAAGCCATAATGCTTTTTGGAAAATGAAACTACCATAAGGCCTCCCGCCACACACACAATGCAAATGCAGAATTGGAGGAGATTTCTCCTTATGATAGTCAAACATGCTTGATACGAGAAAATTTCTTTGATATTATTACTAGTGCATAGTGTAGAAAAACCATTTCGAAAGTATAATATTAATCTTAGCCAGCATAGACATTTCGAACTATGCCTACTATAGCTACCATCTAAACAGTGGTGACCACCATAAGTAAATGGCATGTTCTACAACTAAAATCGTACAAAGCACATATTGGATGATTGGATTTCCAACAAATGGTCAAACTAAGGAACTTTCTACTGTCAATGGGTATGCCTCTGGCGAGACGTCCCGAGAACCTAACCGGATCTCTTCCAACACAAGGCCGAGTTACCTCTGTAACTAGGTAACTACTACTCGAGCATGCCATCCCCCGGTTCTTTGGGACCTTTATCTGAGGAGCCTCTCAACCACAAAGAAATCACAAAGCAATAGATTAGCAGTGACCATATGGGTTAAGTATTTAGGCTCCATACCATGATAGCACCCTTTTCCAGAAGGAAATGACATACCCTAAAGGGCGCGACCCTCATAACCTTGCCGCATCTTTCCTGTTTCGACCATTTCCGGGGTGTGAGGTCCTGATGCAGTCTCGTCCACAAAGCTACGCTTTATACAAAAGCCATGCTTTGATCAAAAAATGATACACAACAGCACTCAGTATGCCACACTACCAAATTGGGAGTATTTCACTACCAAATTGGGAATATTTCGCTTGGGTAGAAGGTTGTCTCCTAGGTTGGTTGTTTCGTGAAGTAGCTTTGCATTTTTTGGAACTTCTGTTGAACCTTATTTCCGAGATGTGATGTTTAGTCTGTTCCTGTGTTCATTCTACGGCATTTTCATCTGCTCCTGATCAGAGTTGTGCAGCGGAAGCATGGTGGCTGCTGTTCTTGAGTAGAAGCAACTGGAAGTTGCAGTGTTTCGGATTAGAGAGTTTCTACTGAAATTTTTCTGAATCTGAGGCAAGTTGGCGAGTGTTTATGTTCTGTCTTTTCCGGATGGGAGAAGTTGTTTTCTACTGTTGATAGTAAAGTTTGGTTTTGATTTTGGATTGATCTTGTGAGGATCAGTTTGTTGAGTTGATCCAGTTTGTTTGTAGAAGCATCAGTGAAGATTGAGCTGATCAGGAAGGATCTGTAGGAAGCCCGGATCATCCGGAAAGTTTTGAGGCTAAGAAACGGAAGAATTTGGAATTCGAAGTTGGAGGCTTCGATATTGTTGAGATTTTCTCTGGTAAAGGGAGCAATAAGATTTGGTGAGCTCCGAGGTATGTTGGATTCTTCTGAGTTTTTGTAAAGATCAGTGCTTTGGTTTGAAGAGTTGAATTGCCAGTTTGGAAGACTGGAATTCAAAATATTTCACATGTCTCTGAGGGAGTACGTATTTGGTCCATCACTGGTTTTGAGACTAGTAGTTCTGTGGAGGATTTTGTTGATCAGACTTGTCTGTGGTCTGGTATCTTGTGCAGATTATAGATCTAGCTAAGTAGGAACTCAATAGCCTACCAGTATAGCTAACTGGGTTTAGTAGAGCGAGTATCCCTATGTCTGTACTTGGGAAACTCGAGATAACTTTAGGAAGCTTATCCGGATCTGTGTCCGGATAGCTAGTGTTATTTATTTGATTGAATTGATTATTTGGATGAAATTGTTTGTTTGATTGATAGTGTATGGCTGTTATTAATGTTTGAATTGGTTGAGATAAAATAAAACTTTGGATTATCTATGTTTTGAATTTCGAGGACAAAATTCTTTTAAGGGGGAAGGAATGTGATATCCCGGAATTTCCAGCAATTTAAAATGTGATAATCTCTTAATGTAGATTTATTTGAATTGATAAAATTGTTATTTTCAAAAATAAAATACAAAGTAATAATAATATAATGTCTTAATTTTGGTTATGAATAGGTTTTATAATAAGAATAATTATTTCGTATTGTGTAAATAAATTCTAAATAAACTTATTGTTTTCAAAATTTATAAGTGTGTTTAAAAATATATATTTCTGTGTATTTAAAATTGATTTTAAAATAGGATAAATTATTTATAAATAATAATGAGCTTATTGAAAAATAGATATTTATATTTATTTAGATTGATTTTAGATTTGGATTTTTAAATTTGACTTTGAATCTGAATATAAATTTGAAATTAAAGGGATATGCATACATCTTAAAATAAAAAGATAATATAGTTTGAATTTAAAATATGTAGATAATGTTTTTAATTAAAAATAAGATTTGTTTTATATTATTCTTTTTATAGAAATTTATCTATAGAAATTTGGAATTGTATTTATTTAATAAAAATAAATACGAAGGTTTTTGAAATAGCATTTTAAAAATGAGTTTGCAATATATTATATATAATTTTATTTAAATTATAATTGGTTTTGTTTTATTTTCTTTTAAAAAAAATTGTATTTATATAAATTTGGAAAAGTGTTTATAAATTATTAAATGTGTTTGTTAATTAGGAATTTAATTAGAAAAGTATTTTTAAATTAAGAAAACATATTTGTTAATTAGGAAATTAATTTAAAAAGCTTTTTAAAATTTCTTTTAGGATAAAAATGAAATAAAAATAAACTAGGACAAGTGTTAAGTCCTAAATCACTTTGACAACAAGTGTTAAAACATTTATGTAAATTAAAGACAAGTGTCCATGTTTTTTTAAATTTTCTTTTAATTTAATAAAACTGAAATTTTGCCTATACAAACACCATCTCTCTTCACTTTCTTTTTCTTTAAATTTTTGTTCATCCCTAAGAGAAACTAAAATGTCAATGCAATCTTTACTCTTCAAAGAAATTAGAAAATCTTCAAAATCAAACATGAAATCTCCTCTAATCAAATCTGCAAATTTGTTTTCCTGTAAAAAATTTCCCAAACCTGCCATCAATTCCTCAAATTTAAACATCAATCTCTATTTACCAAAAACCTGAAACCAAAGTGCAAACCAAAGCCTACAGTATGTTTTCAAAACAATTCAAGCATTTGCCAGTTTTAAATGCATGCAAGAATTCCAGTTTTAAACCTCAGTCATTTCAAAATTTCTAGCATTTGCAAGTTTTCAAAATGCATGCAAGTGAATAATCTTGGTCAAGGCAACCTGAGGAAAATCTGAAAAGCAAAATTTAAGGGATGAGGCATTTCTGTTTTTAAAGCTTCAAGTTCAAAGTATTTTGCAAGTTTCGGTTCATTTTCAAACCTCTGCACTTCTTTTAAATAGAGGTGAGTAAACATTTTACGAAAAATAAAGTAGTAATTATCTGTTGCAAATAAGTTAGTGATGATGTTTATACGAGTTTGCCTCTGTGTATATAAATATGCACTAGGTTTTATTATGCTTTAAATATGTGCATGTCTAATACCTCCCTGTTTACAGGTTTTAAATGTTTACAAATGTATAAAATATCATATCTTTTTATTATTCATTATTAATACTTGGATTAAAAGTAAATTAACTAAGTATTAGCATAATCTAGGTACTGAATATATATAAACAAGTATTTATGAACTAAAGATATGCTTGTATCTGGGAAAAACAGTAGGAATCTGTAAACTTGCAAAACTCAAGTGTTGTAAACTACCGATTCAAGTTTAATTCTTGAATCAATTACGGAAAATAAGATTTTTAAAACAAATATCAAAATTTTTAAGATTGTACCGAGTAAGGATTTGGGTATTATCTAGAAATTGGGTTTCTATCAAAATCTGATGATCTATGTATCTGGGTTGCTCGGGGTTCTTGATGGAGCTAGGGGTAGGATTGGGGAGTAAGGTAAAAATTGTTGAAGAGTTTGTAATCCATTGTGGAGGTTGAAATTACTCGATTTTGTTTTTAAACCTAGTTCTATTCGAACTTTGGAATTTGTCTTCTGTATCTTCATTTTTGCATCGAGCTTGAAGAAATTTTGGGAGAAGGAAGCGCGGTGGGTCGGCAATCCATAGCCGGAGTTGTAGGGGTTATCGTTGATCGGATGCGTGGGTTCAGAGATTTTTCTGATGATGGTTTGGGTTTCAGTTCACCCTGAGGAGCTCGATTTTGAATCGAGGCATGGGACGATGTTTGGTTGATCGTAGGAGCTTGTAGGGTGGTTGGGTGATTTGGCGATAGGTTCGTCGTTGAACAGATGTGGTTCCGGCACTGGTGCAGGTGCACGAGATGACGGGTGTCAGTGGGATGTTGTTTTGGGTTTGCTTATTTTTCTCGAGTAGGTCTCGGGACATAGGGTGGATGACTTGGGGGAAACTCGTGTATTCTGTGTTGTGTCTCGAGTTGTTTTTGGGTTTTTGCATGCTTGATTTAAATTGTTAAGTTTAACAGTTTTTTAATTTTTTTTAACTAAAACAGTTTTTAAATTTTCAAGTCAAATTGTTTTTAAAAGGAAAAGAAGATGTACTTTGTTCTTGGATTCATGTATACATGGGTTGGACCCAAATTAGAGTGTTCAACCGGATTTTATAATTTAAAATAAAGCAAGTTTTAAACTATAAATAATTTAAGCTAAATTAATCTTTGAAATTCATTTCTTTGAATTGATTTGCTTATACAAATGAATTTGTATGAATGGATTTAAATGTTTTAAGTTAAAAACTTAATGTTATTTTCAAAACATATTTTGAAACATAAAAGGAAATTATAAGGAAATGTTTTTTAAATTAGTTAGTGAATAATGATTTATTAATTAACAATTAAAGTTTTAAGTAATTTATTAACTAGAAACTAAGGAATTGTTAATTAATAATTAAGGGTAAGTAATTAATGATTTTTTTATATCTTAAACTTGTTAATGAATCAAGTTAACAAAAGTTTCAAGGTTATTTAAAGATAATGTTTTATGTTAAGGATAATTAAGTTAAATGGATAATAATTAATTGGTTAATTAAGAAATTTTAAGTTTAATTAATTATTTAAAAGGGTTAATTAAGTAATTGATTAAGGATGATTATTAATTTAATTAACTAAAATTATGATGATTTAATTTATGACTAATGATTAATTAAATTATAATTTTTTATTAATTAAGTAATTAAACTAGTAATTAAGTTTTAATTGGGTTTTCTTAATTAATAATTAAAAGGTTATTAATCTATAATGCAAATTAAGTAAGAATTAGTTAACTATTATTAAAGTTAATTAATTCTAATTAAGAATTGATTAATTATAATTATGAATTAATTAATTTGTAATTAAAGTTGTTAATTAATAATTAAGATTTATTAATTAATGATTAAGAGATGATTAATTAGTTAATTAAGGTTAATTAGTTAATTATAAAAGTAATTAGCAATTGATTACTTTGTATTAAAAGGATTGATTAATAATTAAGGTTTATTAATTAATAGTTGAAGGATAATTAATCTATAATTAAAGATTAATTTGGTGAAAGAGTAATTAAGGGATGAATTACTCGATTTTGATTTATGAGATGAGTGTGATCAAGTAAGTTAATTAATTTGTTAATTAATTAAAGATAGTCGCTTGATAAATGATTAAGTATGATTACTTAATAAGTTTGATAAGAGAAATTACTTAAGATAAGTAATTGGTGAATAAATTACAGAGGGTAATTGAGATAAGTGAAATTACTTATTGGAAAGTAATTTTTAAATGGATAATTACTTGTTAAAGTAATTAAGGGTTTATTACTTGGTGTAATAAATCAAAGAATTTATAAAAGTAATTAAAAGTAATTAAAAGTAATTAAGAATAATTAATTACTGTTTATATTTATTAAAGTTGATTAATTGAAAGCAATTAATTAAGCGTGATTAATTAATGTAATTAATTAAAAAATAATATAATTAATTATAGTTAATTAATTAATGGAAGTAATTAATTAAGGTTCATTAATTAATATGATTAATGAGAATAATTAAGGACTAATTACTTGATTAAGAGTTAATTAATCAAGGTTGATTACTTAAGATGATGATTAATTAATTGGTTTAATTAATAGATAAGTAAGCAAGATTTGTTGTGATGAAGGTAATTAATTTGATTAATTTTAAATTAATTAAGAGATGAAGTAATTAATTTAATTCACTTTAAATTAAATAAGAGATAGAGATAGTTAAATTTTAATTCATTTTAAATTAATTATGTTGCGATTAAGTAAATCATTGCTTATGTATGAATGGATGACATTGATTGTCTTGAATGGATGTAATCTTAGAAATGAGATAAGTAATGTTGTGTGGTATGAATGCTTGGTTGCATTGTGATGGTAATATAGATTATCTATTGTGATGATGATATGGATTACCTATTTTGTTATGGATCATCCATTTATTATGATAATGTGATTATCAATTGTGACTTGTGAATTATCTATATGTGTGTATATGGATAGTTGAATTTAATTGTTTAACTTTAAACAACTTGGACCTAAAAGATACGTTTTGGATTACGATGAACCGAGATCGGGTTTCCATATTTGGATATCCAAAAAGCACATCGATCCAAATTAACGATAGGTCGTGAATCTCATGCGAAGATGAAGATTCAGAGTGCAATGGTTATTGTCGTTAACTCTGAGGGTGATTCCAAAATGAGTGTAACGAGATAATGCCTTCGGTTTCGTTCGAACCCGGAACGAACTTGTATGGATTGAATGCTTTCAGAACATCGTCAGGTGGACGATGAAGTGATGTGTTCTAAAGGTAATCGTAGCCTCAAGCCTCATCAACCGGGAATGGCTAAAACATTGGAGGTGCAGCAAGGCTAAGTGGGTCATGCCCAAGTAGGATGAGATTAATCCCTGTCTAGAGTCCCTTTTATTTCGACTGTGTGGGCGGTTGAATAACTACATCCGCCGGGGTTGTCTTATTTGGAACTGTTCAGTAAGGAATGGTTCCGGCTTTGTGTTGCAGGGGAGCGGGCGTACTCCTCGGTATGGTGATCTAGGCCATGTACTGTGATGGGAAGTACCCCAGTAGCCCTGCCATTGTATGGAATCCAAAATCCAATAAGTGCCATCGGATTTGATTGTATTACCCACTTTTGTGGCTAGTGGATGGAATTTAATAATGTAACAATTTCGGCTATTTCATATTTATTTGAAAACCTTAGACCTATTATAATATCACTGAATTTCCTATCAAATGTTTGGTTAGCATAAGGTAAAAACTTTTCCATGTTTATGTGTGGGAAGTCTTACGTGATACCTTTTTCTTTCAAAAGGTTTTTAAAAGTTAAGCAACTTTAACCGTTTACTCATACCAGACCCATGTCTGATCCGGAGTTTATTCTGTTTTCTTAAACTCTTGGGTACTCAAATTTTTACGAGTAGCCGGGGGATTCAGGTTGGTTTGACGAATTCTGGAGGAGTAATGGAGCAGGAGACTTCTGCGTATAGCTATATAGTATTCCGCTGTGTGTTCTCTGAGTCGTTTGTCTTTGAGTTGTATTGAGTTGTATAATTAGACAGGTGTTTATAACTGTCTAGTATGTGTTGTTTTAGCTGTATATCTCTGATGTATATGATACTATGTAATGTATTATGTGATCAGTATAATTTGTTCGTTCCGTTGTTTAGATTCTGATGTTATTTCTTTCTTCTTCTCTGTCTTTTCTCTTTTCTATCCCTTTCTTTCTTAAAAATGATGCGATTTTCTATGGTGAGAAAGTCGGGTCGTTTCATGCAGGCTTGAGGAATGTATAAGAAAAACTTCTCATTCATTGCTTAAACTTGTAGATGAACTAGATGTCTTTATGAGATGGCAAACGGAACAGAACATCCATAAATAACGGAAGGTACCGTGAAGGAAAGTGTAGTTGTTCGAATGCAGCTGAGCAGGAGCTAACCCAAATAATGTAGCCTCTCTCATATAAATGAGTTGAAGAGCGGTATGCATTTGGTCACGTAGAAAAGTAGGCCCTGAAGGGACTAGAACACCTCCAAACATGATCCCATGTTTAGAGCACAACCTACATAGAGTGACCTCGCCAATTCTAGAAGCTTAGGAATCCACCAGGTCATCTATAAATACAGCACTTCTAAAGTATCAGGGGTAGGATCTATCTTTTCCACACGAAGGATGGGAACATCAGAGAAAAGATCAACTAATAGAGTGAGACTCTTCGGTTTCTCAGTTTGGTGTTCGGGAGAAAGCTTACCGGATAGAGTCGGGGAGCTCAATTCAGCAATTGGATTGTTGTGCTATGAAGGTTGACAGGAAGGCATTGCAGCTGAACACCCCGAACATCTGGAGCCTATATTAACTAAACTTAGTAGATAATCAAGAGAGAAATTAACATTTCCCCCGTGCTAAGTGTAAACTAGTGTGATATGGTGTTGTGCAGTGCAGAGAAAACAACTCGGAATTAAAAGCAAAAGTAGTGATGAGACTTTGGATTCCAACCAAGGTGAACGTCATTGCTGACCGTCTCAACTGGCGTTTAAATTGACTGGTTGTGTAAGCTTTGTGATCGACCATCGAAATATCGGAGTGTGAAGTTCATTATTGAAGTCCATATGTTAAATTTTAATTCATATTGAAGTCCAAGAAACTTAGTCTTTCGAATTCAAAGTTGGATGTGCAAGTCTTGTTGTCCTTTATAATTATATGTTCAAGCTCATTAAGATGGGATTAGTTCTAAATATTCATACAAGTTTATATGGAATGTTTTGCTCAAGTGTTCAAGCTCGATTCAAAGGCTTAAAATTGGCTAAGTCCCATAGCCAATCCCTTTATGTCAACATAGCCGATCCCTCTCACAATGCAAACACAACTAATCCCTCAACAACAAATCCCTTAGCCAAACACTCCATCATTGATCCCTCTCCACATCGACTAACAACCGACCCTTATACTTAGCCTTTCTTGTTTTTCACTTCAACCTTTTATACCGATCCCTCCAAACTCGAATACTACCGATTCCTCCACTTATCAAATTTCCATGCCTCACTTCAATGAACCTCTTCCTCCTTTTTATACTTCATCATCCCACCTATACCACATCATTCTCGTCCACCTCCTTTCCTCCCAATTCAACCCATGCTCAAGATGAGTAGCATGACCAAACCCATCATTTCGTCAGAAATCAAAACCATATGAAAATCAAAACCTATCTTTGTGTATACGATTGTGGATTGTCACACGCAAGATGGGGTGAAGTTCAATTCATGTTTAGGGCTAGGCGATGTTCTTGAATTCAAGGAGGTGGCGGATTGGATGATGGAGATGGTGATAGTTTCAAAGGGAGGAAGAAAGGGTTCGGCTTTTAGGTGGGGGGAAAGTGTTCGGTATTAAAGGAAATAAAAGAAAATGGAACTAAAGTCAATAAGTAAAGAGATGGAGGGGAGGAGTATCGGTTTATGTATAAAGGCTCATAGGGATCGTCTTTCTATAGCTTCTCCATGAAGCCGAAAATATTAAGGCCCTAATGTTGAAATGGACCGGTAAGATCCCTATCCAAAGGGGATCCACCTGAATCCTATAAAAATATAAAAAAAAAAGAAAGGTTCCAGATATCATCCTTAAATAAAAAGAGAATTCTGACCCCCTATGTGCATGTAAACATGTATGTAAAAAATAGGTAAAGTAAGTGAATAAATATATCAATGCAATGAGATTGTATCTAATTCAATGAAAATTAGCGACGAATCGTGAGTGTGCAAACGCATCCGGAAGCCAAAAACAAGAACGTGTACCTGAATATGCATTTGTAAATTCTAAAAATTCATTTTTGAAATCGATAGAAATTGAATTCTCACTTGAAGTTTTCAAAGACGAAACTGGATCAGATATCCTACTAGCCCCGTAGAACCGGACATAGACAGCAACTAATGGAATTGCATCCTGAATTTGCACTATTGGAAATTGACCGAGCATCATAATGATCAAAGAGAGATTAGACACTTTAGGAAACTAACCGATTGGAAGGATAGTGACTATTCAGAAACTGGATGGATTTCTTTCCCATGACTCTAACTTGCTTCGATTCAAAGCAAGTCATGTTCAACGCAAGAAGTAATTTGGAGGGCAAGTGTTGTCTGAAATTTTGAACTGGCTATATCTGACTAATTTGACAAGTTAGACTCGACTATGATCAAGGCAAGTAGCCTAGAGCGATGATTATGGGGTCTAGAAATCAAGTACAAATGATAATATGAAGCTATGGTCGAACATAATTGAGAGATATGCCATACATAATGTTCTAAGTATGGAATATAAACTAGTCTAGGAAAGGGTTCAGGTATGATCCCTCTCAGCCAAAGGGATTGGATTACTTCTACTATAAAGTGCAACTTAAAGGAAATCTATCGATATCTCAAAATCCAAAAGTCAAGTACATATGAAACTTTGGGAACAAGACGTGGGGACCCTAGGGAGTCCACCATAGGGATCATATCCCAAAAGGAGCAAGCAAGAGGGATTAGCCCTCTTCCCTTTAGAGGGATTGACCAGAATCAGACTACACAACACATTGCAACATTGATCGATCAATAACTAAACATTTACAAGTCCAATTGACATGAAATTTAGAGGCCAAGCATAATACAACGTGAAGAACCCCTTAGGGATTGCAGCCTTTGAATCCGCTAAGATAGGGATTGGCCTTGGTCCCTCTTTCTTAGGATTTGGGCCAAGCAATCCCTCCCGTGGGCCCCTATGGATCTGAAGAGCCTTCTACCGAATTTTAAGGGATATATTTCGTCGTCATCCTTTATAAATACAGACTTGATTGTTCATTTTCCAGATCTTTACGCTGCTTGTTGCTATGTACTCTTTTGTAGCTAAGGATTTTAATCCAATCCCTATCGTAATCGGTTTACAAAGTGATAAATAAAGCTATCTCTTCAAAGTGGACATAGGAAAACAACGGAAAACCACTATAAATTGTTGTGTCTCTGTTATTTGCTTATTTCTTACTGCTTTATTGCTATATTCACTTTGTTTACACTTAAAATTCTTCATTTATTCCTTTATAAAATCTCTGTTGGGTGTTTGTGCCAACTTTTATTGAAACAAAATAAAATAAAATTATGGTTTTATTTAAAGTTATTTAGAAAGGATCTAAAATAATTTAGACTTCATTAGCCCAATAAGATCGAAAAATGGAATTCTTATTTGAAATTCACTCATTTATCCTACTGCAACCTGGCTTGTTCTTTCAGTTAAGTGTTTATATAATTAGTTTTTGACTTTTGAATTTAACTTGGAAAACATTTTTTGAATTTAATTATATATGTGTGTGTGTGCGCGCACGCGCGCGTGTGTGTTTTCCATTTACATTTTCGAGAGTGAACTAATACCTAATTCTTTCCTTAATTTAATAGAAGTATTTTGAGTGAGTGGTTTTGTTGAAAATATCTGTTATTTGATTTTCATTATTTATGAAATCTAAATTTATATCTCCTTTACATACATGATCTCTTAAAAAATGGTATCTTATGTCTACGTGTTTTGTCTAACAATATTTGAAGGATTATTAGATAAATTTACTGTACGATATTGTCATAATATATTGGTAATCAATTAATATTTAAGCCAAACTCTTTTAATAATTGTTGCATGTATAAGACTTGTACACATGCCATAGATGCAAATATATATATTCTACTTCAAATATGGACAGGGAGACATAATTCTGCTCTTTACTAACCCAATATACAATTGAGTGTCTCAAGTCCCACTTATACTTTTTCGGAAAGATTTACAGCCTACGCAATTTTCATCACTACAAGATATTAAGTAGAATATATCTTTCTTAGGGTAAAATAGCCCCAGTCTAGAGTGTTACTTGCGTATCTTAGAATTTTTTAATGGCTTTAAGATGAATTTTCTTTGGGTTTGACGCATATCTTGTACAAAAACATACACTGTGCATTATATCAGGTCTATTTGCAGTGATGTAAAGTAGAGAACTGATCATTCCATGGTACAGTTTTTTATCCACATTTTCATATTTTTCTTCTTTGCTTAGGCTTACCCAAGATGCCATTGGAGTAGGCTTACTACTTGTATTTTACATTCCCAACTTTTTACAAGTTCTTTGGCATATTTTTCTTGGTTTATAAATATTGCATTATTTAATTTCTAGTCTTAAATAGAAGGTCAATTCTCTCATCTAGATCATTTCAAATTTATTTGTCATTATTTTTGAAAATTATAAATTTAGTTGTGTATTAGCTGAACCAAAAATAATATCATCTACATAAGTCTGTATCAGTTGATTATCATTATTAAATCTTTTTATAAATAGTGTTGCATAAACTTCTCCTATTTCAAATCCTAATTAGATTAAGTAAGATTTTCGTACCAAGCATGGGGTGCATGTTTTAAACCATACAACATCTTTTTCATATTATAAACATGGTTACGAAATTTTTCATCTTTAAATAGTGGGGGTTCGTTCAATGTATACAACATATTTATTGCTCCATTTAAGAAATCAATTTTTTTACGTCCATTTGATATAGTTTAAAATATTATTATTTACAAAAGCAAGTAATATCTTATAGCCTTTAGTTGAGCTACTCGAGGAAAAGTTTCTTCATAGTTTATAACTTTTCACAATTATAACCTTGTGCTACTAATCGCGCTTTATTTCTCATATCCTCTCTAAGTTTTTTAATTTATTCTTATAAACCCATTTATTTCCAATAACTGATTGATTTTCAGGTCGAGTAATTAGTTCCCAAACATCATTTCTTGTAAATTGATTCAAGTCTTTTTGCATAGCAAGAACCCATGAATCATTTAAAGGTGCTACTTTAGTATTTTTTACATTCGTTTATTGAGTCGTATGCCACATTACTCTTTTTGTTTAATTGTTTTCTAGTTTTTTACAAAAGATTCAATATTTCTTAATATATTCCCTTTAGGATGATCTTTTAATATTCTAGTTTTAGTTAATTTGTTCCCATTTATATCTACATTAATATTAGTTTTATTTCCAATATGTTCATTATTTGGGTATTAATATTATTTTGTTGTTGTCATATTAATTATTTTAAAGTTTTCATCAAATGAAACATGTAAAGTTTCTTCAATTGAGTTAGTTCTTGTGTTATAAATTCTTTATGCTTTGCTTCTTACATAATATCTACTGAATGTTCCTTTGTCAGCTTTTTAATTAAATTTATTTAAATTAATTTTGTATTAATATAAAACATTTTCTTATAAAAACTTAAATAAGAAACTTTTGGCTATTTATTGAATAGTCCATATGATGTTTGCTTTGTTAGTTGTCTGATCAAATTCTGTTTAGAATATAACAGGTTATCACTACAGCTTCAGTCAAAAAATTCTTAAGTAATTTACTATCATTTAATAATATTCCACCATATTCTTAAATAGTTCCCATTTTGCGTTCTACTACATTTTGTTGAGGGGTTCTAAGAAAAGGAAAATTATGAGTTATGCATTTCTTAATACAAAAATTTTCAAAGCTTTCATTTTTGAATTCTCCTCCATAATCACTCGTAATATTTTTAATTTCAAGGGATTTAAAAGAAAAAAATTTAAATCTATATTTATATACGTATGTATATGAATCAACAAATATTCATCTTTTAAATCATCAATTAATTAAATTCAAATAAAAAATATATTTTTCTTTTGATTTCAAACTAATAAAAATATTTTTTATTTTTAGTTATATTCTTTGGGGTTTCATTAATTTTCAAGTTTATTTTTTTTTGAAAAATCAACAATTAAGTCGGTAGAATTTTATTTAAAAACATATCATTTTGTTCCTACTAAGTTTTAAAGTTTGAAAAAAAAATTAATTTGAAAATGTTAAACCATTTTAAATTTCAAAGTTAATTATAAACTTAATATATGGTTTATTAAATAACAAATACATATCATGAATATGTATATATAATTTTAAAATAACATTTTATCATGTATATATATACACACACGTGTTATAAGCGAATGGTTGGATAAAAAACATTAATTTATACCACTGTAGACCCAAATATAAAAATACTTATGTGCCTATGTTTGTTCTTTTGTGTGTGTGTATGACATTATCATCGACTTGACCTTAAACCTCTTTATTAACCATAAATCAGAATGGTTGATTATGTATATATACAAGTTCACCATATTTCACCTAGTTTAGATCACATCATTTAATTTAGTTATAATGTTTGTATTGTGAATACAAACATTTTTATAATATTAAAATATAAAATTAAACTAAAATCGAAATATTAAATTAATAAAATATTATATAATCATAACAAATAACATACAATGTTGCATGTTTTCGGTCATAAAAATTCAACAGCTAAAACCATTATCTTTTATTCAACTTTGATATACCTATTTATTGTACTATACAAGGTTATCAATATAAGATAGATAGTTTTAGTCGGTTGAATAACTATAGTGGTCTTAATCATACATCTGTGGAACATGTTAACTAGCTCACCTTGGAGTTAGGGAGAGAATTTCTTTTTCCTTCTATATCAACTAATCAATAGGGAAGTGGGTGGCACTTCACTTCATGTTATTTACCATCATTAACCAAAAGATTTCTCAGTTTCGGGCAAAATGGTTTCCTTTAGACTTCATTTTGTTTTGTGAAGTTTACAAGGGTAGTTAGTTAGATTTTGTAATTGAATTCGAAAATGAAACAATACTAGAGATGTATAATCCAACAAGGAGAACAAAGTAAATTTTGATTTTGTATTTCATACCTAATTGTTACATAATAGTCTCTCGGCTTTTATAAGGTAGTGTGTATGACTCAGTCTTGTATGCGCAAATGACTGAGTCCTAGTACAACTGTACATTATACAATTACAACTCTACCTCTCTTATTACAATATATCAATCTTTCAATCACTATTAGCTTTATTACTTCCACTCAATTCGATCTAGGGTTTTGCTTCCTTCCCTAAATTTTCCGTCAAAGTTCTCAATCTTTAATTCTTGTCTTAGTTGATAAAAATTCTTTACGGATAAGGCTTGAGCAAGTATATTTGCTCTCTGGTAAGGAGAAAGAATGTGATTTATGTTGAGCTTTCCACTGTTTACTTATTCATGAACAAAGTATAAATCAAGTTCCATGTATTTTATTCTCGAATGTAAAATACGGTTTGCTGATAATGATATGACACTGACATTGTAAAAATCACTAATTTTCTACTTATGTTGATTTTAAGTTCACTGAGTAGAGATTCCGACCACATCACTTCAACAGTAGCACTAGCTAGGCTTCGGTACTCAAATTCAGTACAGGATCAGGATACTGTTGGCTGCATTTTCGAGTACCATGACATCAGATTTTTAACCAAGTAGATACAGTACCCTATGATTATTCGACGATCTTCATGGTCAGGTGCCCAGTTAGCATCAGCAAATCCTATTATTGTGAGATTTTTTGCTTGAATTTAGTATTAAGCTGTGATTCAATGTGCCATTCAAATATCATATTATTCTTTTCACTACTTTTCGGTGTTCGTTAGAAGCTAATACATGAATTAACACACCTTGTTGACACTGTATGCTATTTTTGGTCTGTTTATAGTTTCATATTGTAGATACCCAACAATATTCCAATATTCTTTTTCGTTTATAATTGGTTCACATTTGAGTTTTGAAAGATGTGAGTTACTGATCGTAGGTGTTGCCAGAGGCTTTGCTTAATTCATTTTTTCTTTGACAAGTAGTTCTTTGATGTATTTTTTTCTGGCATAAATATATTTATGAACTTGATATTCTATTAACTTCTATTCCCAAAAAATAGTTGAGTCTTCCTAAGTCTTTAATTGATATCTGCTTGTCTAAGTATTGAATGACATGATTAATTTCCTTTATACCGGTTGATAGTCTAAACTAATGAGAATTGTCTTTAGCTTGTCAAAGCATGCTTTAGGAGCTTGTTTTAGGCCACAAATTGCTTTATGTAGCTTACATACCATTGCATCCTTTCTTGATTGCCTGATTCCTTTTGGTTATTCCATGCACGCTTCTTCTTGAAGTTCACTGTTTAGAAATGCTTTTTTCGCGTTTCACTGAAAGCAAACCCATGTTGTTATGTGTAGCCTTTTGCAACTATCTTGCCTTGTACATTTGAATTATGCCATCTGGACTTTTCTCTAGTTTATAGGTTCATTTGTTGCCAATTGTTCTCTTATGTTTAGGTAATGAGACAAGACTCCATGTCTTATTCCTTTAAGGCATTGTGTTCCTCGTTTACCGCATCTCACCATTTTCCATTGCTAATTTCTTGCTCAAGGTTTTCTAGTTCATCACAAATTGTTCATGCAGTATATAATTTTGGTTTAAATATGCCACTCTTAGACCCTGTTATCATATGATTCCCTCTTATTGCTTGTTCTTGTTGTGCATTTGTTGATTGTTCCATACTTGTTCTTGATCACTATCATCACTGTTATGCTATTGATTACTTGTATTTGTTGGAGTGTGAGTGAAGTGCTAAAAGTAGTTCAGAATCATCTTGACCTGGTTCACTGTTGGACATGGTGTGTTGAGTGTCTGAATTACTCTTGCTTTGCTCTTCATTTCTCTGCCTCTCATTGTTGGTGCATATTAGTATAGGTGGAATGGATTCTTATGGGTTATATATTTTCTAAGTAGTCTTTACACTTGATTTTGAAAAAGAAAATATATGCTCATTAAATACCCCATGCCTTTGTATGAATAATTTCCACTACCATCTAGACATTTGTACCCTTTCGATTCATGTCATATCCCAAGAAAGTGCATGGTATGGATCTGAAGTTTAATATGTGTGAGTCATATGTTCTTAGGTGAGGAAAATATAGGCACTCAAATGTTTTCAAACTTTGGTGATCTAGTTTTTCATTAAGTAGCACTTCCATTAGACTTTTTCCTTGAAGAATTTTGGTGGGCAACCTATTAATCAAATAAATTGTTGTTGCAAATGCATCTGGCCAAAATTTCAATAGAAGTGAGGCTTGTGCAAGCAGAGTAAGACCAGTCTCTACCATGTGCCTATGTTTTCTCTCCACTAATCCATTCTGTTCTAATGTATAAGGACAAGTCATTTTATGAACTGTCCCTTTCTTATGAAATAATTCTTTGAGTGCCTTGTATCATGTGCTCTCATCAGTTTGTATTATTTTTACTTGCTAATTTATTTGTTTCTCCACTTTCTTTATGAAATGAATGACTATATTCTGTGTTTCAAACTTTGATTTCAGGAAGAATATCCATGTATGCCTGGATTATGCATCTTTAGGCAATATATAATACTTAAATCCATAATCTGAGTTGACAGGTATTGGTCTCATAAATAACTTGCAATGAGTTATGGTGGCTTATCATATTCAGATTATGATTCAGAAAATACCAACTTGTGACTTTTTCCTATTTGATAGTAAGTGCAAATATAAGAGGAATACTATTTTACTTTCAAGTAATACTTTCTTCACAACTTTTACAGAACAACCTAACTTGCAATGCCAAATATCAAAAGTACTTTTAGACGGTGTGATGAACCTAATTCTGCTAAATTGCACCATTTTCTTGAATTGCTTGGATGATTGACATTTGACAAGTTGAATCTATATAGTTCCTTATGTGTTTCACTCTATAGTAGAATTTGTTTACTCCAAATATCTTTAACCGGATAGTATTTTAGGCAAAACTCAAAGAACACATCCTTATCTTTTGCAAATTGTGATATACCGATGAGATTATTACTTATTTCGAGAACTTTCATCGAATTATAAAGATGTAGAATTTTCTAACCTTTAATTTCTGCTATTCCAATGTGTGTAATATTAATGCAAGTACCATGTCCTATGCAAATAGATTTATTACCTTTGTATTCTTTGTTGCCAATGTTCAGATTTTGCAAGTTGACAGTTACATGGTGAGTTGCACCTGAATCAGGGTACTAGCATTCATTTTGAATGTCTTATGTCCTTGCTGCTTCACATATTTTTAGGTTTTGTACTTTTGGTTCTTTTGATGTGTTTCTTAGTTCTTGTCGCATACTTTCCATGTTCATATTCATAGTATTGTTTGTTAGAACCTAGAACTTTGATGTTTTGATTGTGACAACTACATACGTAATTACTACATGAACTAACTATACTTGCAGGAGAAGATTTTTTTTACTTTAGAAAGAGTATAACAATTTGCAGACCAGATTCTGGATTGAAACTTCAGCAAAATATTTAGTCTAAGGTCCGAGTTTAGTAGTAATTTCATGCTAAAATCTCTTCGAATTGGTATATGCGCACATACAATTTAGAGTTTTTTCAAAACAATGTTCATATGCTAATGTATTTCGAAACATAGTTCACATGCTAATGTTTTCAAAACATTATTTGATATGCAAAAAAACACACAATTCAGTCGGCTGAATGGATATGGTCAACCGACAAAATTCTATGCATATGCACAGTTTACTCTGATTATTTAGATGGCTGACCTTGCATATTCAGCTGATTGAATCGACATTTTTGAACTGTTTCCCTGCTGCATCAATATTTAATCCATTTAGTTGGCTGATTCATGCTATTCAGATGGCTGAATCTTCATAACGGCTATTTTTTAAAAGACACTTCAATTCAATAAATAGAAACAACTCTTGATTTAAGAGTTGCTTCCATATTTCTTCATGGCTATGTTTCCTAAACGATTGCTACTCCTAATCACTATAAATAGCCATGAAATCCATTGTTTTAATCAACAATATGTTTATTCTTATTCTTGTTCTTATATTTTGAACTATTTGGCTATCTAAACATTCAATACATCATTCTAATCACTTATTTATTCAAGCAAACTTCAGTAATGATTTAATAAACTTCCTATCTTCATGAATTACACGATATACCACAAAGGAGAAGGTTATAGGAATGATGTACGCTATTGACTTATCGGTGCTATTCAAGAGCGTACTCGGTCAAAAACAATTTTACTATTTGTTTTGGAAGTCCCGTTCGATTGCTCAGATGTTTGAAGTCCTATTCTATTGCTTAAACAGTTGAAGTCTTGTTCGGTTGGTCGGGTTGTGTAATACTTGTTCCTTCGGGTTAAGTGAGGGTTAATAGTTGGATTCTAAAAGGAGTCTGGGACTAGGCGTAGAACAAGAGTTCGAACCAGTATGTCCCAGTTTTTTACATATCTGAAATTTTGTTTTGCTATTGTTGTTCCATCTATCTCCTCTTCCTTTAAATCGAGATTGATTTCTTGTGTAGATTTGAACATATCTTATTCCAGCATCATTCTTGTTATTGTAGTTTCTTTCATGATTTCTGTTTCTTGAATTGGCAACACAGTTAATTGAAAGTTCCGTGTCAAATGACTTTTTCTGTTCAATTCTACCTTCATGATCAAGAAGAGTAGAATGAACATACCGAATGAGGGTATAACTTTTTTCAATGAGATAACTTCTAACTATCTAGCCCATTCATTATAGTCAGAATTTGCTCTGTGCCTGATATTTTCTGCCATGCTGCCTCTAATAGATCAATGTTGGTCTTGATTTTGGTTAGTTAGTCTCTTATTGACATACTATCTTTTCTTAGGGTTTGCATTTGCCTTTTGCAATGCATTATCTTTTCTACTGATTGAGAATTAAAGATTTGCTCAACTGTTGTCCACATTTCATTTGATTTTTTTACAACCAATGAACTGTGGTAATAATTCTATGCTTATTAATGAGTGATGTAACCTCTACTACTGACGGTTTGCTTTCGCCATCAGCAGTGAATTTGGACAGTGTAATGTCTGTGCAAAAAAAATTCCTCCTAAACATATCCTCATATAGCTGTTTCAAACTGAAATCTCCAAAGTATATAGTTAATTTTATCTAATTATACTGTAATTAATTGTGTGGACTTATAATTGTTTTGATTAAATAATCTACAAATAATTACTGTTGTTGATTTGGTCTTTGACATGGTGAAGTTATTACAGAGTTGTTGCCGTTTGTAGAATTATCATCTCTCCATCCATTGATTGAATTCTAGGTTCTTGTACAGTAAGAATTTAAGAAAAAGTCTGATGGGTTCTAATGTGGATTTGAGATAAGAGCATCTATGGATTCAAATGATTTCTTGATGAATCTTGTTGTAACAACCTAGAAAATAGCGCTTGCTAATTAAACGAGATTGATGATTTTATTTGAGATTTTATAATATAAGATAGAATTATAAAACATCAATTTGAGATTTAAAATTTAATTTAGAGGTTTTTGGGAGTAAAATCAATTTTTTTAAAATATTAAGTAAAGATTTAAATGTATAATAAATTATTTTCACATGTCTAGAATATTTTTATTGGAATTATAAATATAAGAAACAAATAATTTTAGGTTTACCCTCAAAATTGAGAATTTTAATAAATTGTTTAATATTGGAATTTTTGTTAAGATGGGTTTAAAACAATTTAAATAATGAAATGAGAGTTAAAAAGTGTTTTCAATTTTAATTTTGCATTGGCATTCATTTAGATTTAATCATCCAGCTTTAAATGGAGAAAATGAGATTAAATGAAGTAAAAAAGGGAAAGTTTGCTAAGTATTGATCATGGGCTAAGCCCACTTACTCATTAATGAAGACCATTCCATTAAAACACTCCTACCAACCCCTCTTCCTCATTCATAGAAAAGAAATCCATGTTCAAATCTTAACATGCTCTATTTGCTCCATGAAGCCCTAGGCGAAAAATCCACTCATCTTAATTCCACAAATTCCAATAAATTCAAGAAAAATTAAGGTAAGCTCTATATACCTAATTACATCCTTCAGAACAATAAAGAATTAGATTTTTTGTGATTTTTATTTGCTTGGATTCTTGATTTTCTGAATTATGAAGGTTGTTGAGGAGCCTTGGTGTTTAGAGAGTTAATTGCAAGGTTTAATGGAGGGAAAGCAAACTACTTCTTTAAAGAAGGTGAGTTCTCCTCGCAACTACAACTAATATGGGATAAGGGAATTCAAGTATTGCTTGTTTTTGGGTTGTGGCAATCAAATGCTTCAACCTTGTGAAAATCAATTTTTTGAGTTTGATATTTTTGAAACCTAAAAAATGAAATGCCAAATCTTTTGATCCATAAGTCAGAATTAGGTGATTATTTTTTTGAATTGAAAATACAGTTACCATATTTAACTTACATGTTTTGAGTTTTAAAAGATTTTAGAGTTTATAGGGTCTAATTATATTTTTAAGCCGTAGCCTTGTCGAAATTAATTATACACAGAGTTTTGTAATTTCAATACCTAAAAATGAAATGGCCATATCTTTTGATCCGTAAGTCAAAATTAGGTGATTTTTTTTGAATTTAAGCTAAGGTTACGATTTTTAACTTTAATTTTTTCAGTTTTACAAGATTTTAGATTTTAAATGGTCTAATTTTCTTTTTAAGCCACAACCCTGTGGAATTTACATATATAGGCAGAGTTTTTTAGTTTCAGGACTTGAAAATGAAATAGCCATATCTTTTGATCCGTAGTCAGAATTATGTGATTCTTTTTTTGAATTCAAATTAAGGTTATGATGTTTAACTTTCACGTTTTGGGTTTTACAAGATTTTAGAGTTTAAATTATATAATTGGCTTTTAAAGCTAAAGCCCTATGGAATTTAAATATACTCAGCGTTTTGTAATTTCAAGACGAGAAAATGAAATGGCCATATCATTTGATCCATAAGCTGAAATTAGATGATTCTTTTTTATTCAAGCTAATATTACCATCTTTAACTTTCATGTTTTGTCTTTTACAAGATTTTGTCGTTTAAAGGGTCTAATTTGCTTTTTAAGCCGCAGCTCTGTGGAATTTGAATATACTTAGAGTTTTGTTATTTCAAGACCTGAAAATGAAATGGTTATATCTTTTGAGCCATAAGTTGGAACTAGGTTATTCTTTTTTGATTTCAAGATAAGGTTACCATCTTCAACTCTCATATTTTGAATTTTATAATATTTTGAGATTTGGATTGTCGAAATGGAAATCAGTGCCTAAGCCCTGTGAATATCAATTTTCTAAGTTTGGTATGTTTAAAATCTAAAAATGAAATCGCCATATTTTTTATCCGTATGCCGAATATAAGTGATTTTTTAATTCAAGCTAAAGTCATTGTCTTTAACTTTCTTATTTTGAGTTTTACCAAATTTTGAGTTTTAAAGGGTCGAAATGGGTAAATATACCGCAACCCTGAGATTAAATGCCTTTTATAATGTTTATATATATATAGTTATTTTTGATTATTTTCATTCCATGAGATAAGAAATAAATGGATTAGAATTATCAACTGGTCATGGGATGCTAGTTAATCAAGTTTGGATATGCTCATGACTTGTCAAATAGAGAAATTAGCAAAATTCACTAACATTTAGTAAATATTCGAATAATGTCGGATATTTAGGGGATGTTCGGTCGATATTTGATTAATTACTATTGGAAGTGTTTGACACTTTCAGATGGTGTTCTGCTGGAGGAATTTGGCATTTAGAGCCGATAGATTCTAGGTGATCACAGTCCAAACCCTTACCGATATGATATTGGAATTTATATTTTGATAGGAAAGTCCAATTAGTTTTCCGATGATTTTTTCATGATTGTGAGACATGTCCGTCTAGTTTTACGATGGCCTCCATCTTATATGAGTTGTAGCCCATTTAGATTTCCGGTAGCTACATACCCATCAATCTTGTTGGTCCGTCTTGTTTTCCAATGACCAGCTGTTTTGGACTAGTGAGTGCATTTAGTTTTCTGGTGCACTCATGAAATCTATGTAGTGAGCCTCTGGTTGAGGTCTCGTCCTGATGCACTTTAATTGAGATGGGAGACTATCATTATAGGTTTTTTAGTGTTCGGGTAATCATTCCCGTTGTTTTTCGAGGCATCTTAGTTTTGATATTGGTTTATAGCTTCGATAATTTTGAGATGATTTCCGTCATGTATTAACCAAGGACTTGATATGATTTATGACATGGTGATTTTCTTTATGCCTGGCGTATGATTGTCTGGGCATATTTTGAGATGATTTCCACCAGATTTTGAGATGATAGTCTATCAAGGACTTGATACAGGTTATGCCATGGTTATTTTCTTTATGCCTTGCATGGATTGTTTGGGCATATCGTTGGTACTCTTTTGACGCATGTCATAATATTATTATTTTTATTATCATGTCTCTCACCCTTATGATTAGTTGTAACCTAATCCATTTGTTAAATTTTTATATAATACTTGGGTCAAGCCGAGACCATGCAGGTACCAGGGTTTAGCTTTTGGACTTAGGCTAGCAGATGATAGACTTGTTATACTATTATGATAGATACATTATATGTATAGATTTTGTCCAGTTAGAGACTCATTATACTTGTATTTTTAGCTAGCTAGTATTACTATTACTTGATGGTGTTGTATTATTATGCTATTATGTGAGTCTAGACTTGTATTTTTGTAGACTCACTATTATGTCCGGACATTTATCCTTTCGCTGTGATCTGTGATATATCTTGGATATCTGTAATATTTTGATACTTTTTCGGATATATTGAGCCCTCATGTTATTGCTTTGTTCCAATACTGTTCACGTCATTTTATTATTTGTTGAGGTATATGAGACTTGTAAATATTAGCCCAAAGTAATTTCACAATGGTTGATCATTAAAAAGCATTATTCTCTAGATTGGCAGAGGATATTATTCATAATATTCTAATCTTGGTGTAATAGGTGGGGAGTTACACTTGTGGTAAGGCTTTTGTCTCACGTTATTGCTGAGGGTAAACTAATTTAAACAGATACCGGCCTTTCCTTTGAAAACTGCTTGAACAGATAAGAACTCTTGATCTTGGCCTTTACTCAATGTTGACCAAAAAAATGGATCAACACCCTAGATTGAGTGTGAAAGCACTAACCCTGTTCTTATAGAGCAATAATATAGAAAATAAATGTAAAATGAGTAGAAGTAGTAAAAAGACAAGAAGATTTTTACAGTGGTTTGGCTGCTAATGAAGCCTACGCTCACTTTATAACTTTTTATTAACTAACTGTTGTTACAAGTTTAATCGAATTATAATACGATTGAATTTTATAAGTTAGATTAAGTCACAAGAACAAGAGTTCACTAGAGAATCATAATGAACCCCCTAGATGACTATTGAGTGGGAGGTGAAGAGTGAAGAATAATCTCTGTAGATTCTTGACAGCTAGTCTAGAAGATCCCCTTTATATTGCAAGCAGGACTGTATTTATAAGGGTTGGAGAGCTATTGGGCTAGGCCACTTTGCCAAAAGCCTACACTTAATAATATGAGTGCACTAACAATTTCATTGCGATCCAACTTAACATGATGGATAACTAGCGATCCATGTACTTAAGGTATTTTTGGATGGTTTCCTTTGTGTCGCATTCCTTGCCTTATGTAGTTCCTTTCCATGTAATTTCGTAACTAGTTGCCTTATTTCGATGATGATTCATGTATTAGTTGGTTTGAACTATGATTGGAATAAGATAGTCTTTCCTTCTCAAACTAGGTTGCTTGGAAGGCTCTAGAACTTAGTATACCACCTTAGAAAAGATATTGACTCATGATGCAAGTGGTATGAATGACCCATGAGGAGTCCTTATGGATCGCTAGCGATCCATAGGTGATGGAACGCTAGCGATCCATTGCCTTAGCCAATTTTTGTGTATTTCCTCTTGAGTCCTTCTTGGCCTATCCTTCTGGTCCCTTTGGTTAATTCTTGAGTTGTTTTGTCTAGGCCTAGATTTTCTAACTCCTATTGGATTCTGCTGTGTTAAAAACCTGGTTAACATTTGCCTTCCAGTGAAAGCATTCATTGGAAACAAGATGTGCCCTGCAAGTAACTGCTTTTGAGTTTCTATTTTGTGAAATTTAATTAATCGTGTTGAGGTTATCATGCGAATTCAGTTTCAGCTATTCAACCGTCTGTTGAGTTTTCGATGTGAATCATCATTGCTTGTAACAATAAATCAATCTCGACCTTACAATTTAAAATGTTTGCAAACAAAATATGGATCATGCTTAGCAATTTTGAAGAAGATTAACTACAGCCTAATGGATCGCTATTGCCAGTGATCCGTAAACGTAGCAAAATTTCTTCAACCGATCCGCTATTTAAATTTGCTCGAGCCGACCCTTCTCATTATCCTTTGTTCGTATATTTCCTCTTACGACCCAAGCCAACCACGACCAAACCCTAAATTTTCTTTTGCCGCCACCGCCGTTGATCTCTACCACCAAAGCCTTCTGCCACCGACCTCACCTACCTCCACCATCACTTCGAGAGAAGCCCTAGTGCCAGAGTTGATGCTTGCTTGGATCACTACAGACCTTCCATTACTTGGACCTCCACAAACTCGAAGTCGAGTGAGTTTGCTTTTGATCTAAGGTTGGTGATGACATGGCTACCATGTTGGCAGTGATTACCAACGGGTTCGGGGCGATGGATGAGATTGGTGAACGAAGCGGGTTAATTGCAATTTATTGGAGGTAGATGGTGGATTCGTGCCATGCACTTGACGTATTCTACTATCTTCATTTACTAGACTAAAATCGATTAGCGCGTAGCCTCGATGGATCTATCGAGGCGGTTTACTTGGACTTGATCATCCTAGATTAATTTTGTAACGATCTGTATTTTTATCTACTTTAAATTATTAAATTTAGTGTTATCATTGAATAAGAAGGGTTAAAAATAAATATTTTAATGATTATTAACATGGCTACTGAATATGAACTTGAATAAAATTTTGCAATAAACTAATTTTGAAGATTTAAATAGTAAAAAGTATTGAAAGGTATGTTATGTATTGAATGTGTTTACAATCAATATTTGAATTAAATAATAAATGTTGAATTCATTAGATGTAAATAAAGTAATTAATGAATAACTAAAATTCATTTAAAATCTAATATTGAAATTTGTTGAATATTGAACAATTAAATTGTTTAAATTTAATATTGGAAATTATTTGAATAATTGAATTCTGAATTTAATATGATTGAAAATGATATTGGAAGTTGATGTAAATTCTATTTCAAAAAAAGAAGATTGTTAACATTTTAAATTGAATTTAAAAATGAATAATCAGAAATTGAAAATTTTATATTATAATCGAGACGTTAAAAATAGCGATCCGGGGCACAGTCTTGGAATTTGATCAAACCAGTTCCATTGGATCCGTAATAGTGTATTGTTATTGGATTTCAAATTTCGTAGCGTTTAGAGTTATTGTTTGGTTGTATCAGATAGAAACGTGCTGATATTAATATCGAAATTTCAATATAATAATTGGGTCCAAAAAGCTATCTTCTTCATACGATCGAATTAGGAATCGAAACGTTTTTCCATTGTATTCAGAGTATGGACATAATATTATGAATGCCTAGCGGCATGCCTCGATAGGTAGATATTTGAAGTTAAAATAGTAATAATATATGCATCGATTTGACCCTATCTTCACATGAGCCCAAAATCTTTCATCTCAACTTACCATCAGCCACCCTACCTTTTTTCAAATTACGCCCCTCCATCTTATTTCGTTTACGCAGCCGAATAGTAAAAAGAAAAGAAAAAAGTAGGAAATTTCAAAAAAAAATCTTGCAATCCACTTGATAAAAAATTCCCAAACTTGCTTATAAATTCCTATCTTTCTGTGAGCTTCTTAGTAGTATAAGGTTTGGGCGGTTCGAATGGGTTTGGGGAGCTTCAGTAGCCATGGCCGAAACTAGGGTTCCACCTTGTTTCCAATTAAAGGCGAAATTCTTGAAATCGATGGTAATTTTGGGCCAGTGGTGGTTAGGTGCTCGTATAGGCGTGGTTTGGTAGGGTGCAGTCCTCGTTTGGGGGGATGCGACACGTTGTATGGTCACGTGTGAGCTTCAGGTCGCAAATCATAGGGCGGCGTCGAGCTCGAAACCTTATAGTCGAGGTGATGGAGTTTTCGAAGAGGAGTCGTTTGGCGAAGACGACATGTGGATGGAGCATCGGAGCTCTGTATCACCACTATACGTGCACGACAGCTTTTGGGTCGTATCCTTTTTGTGCACATACATTAGGTGGAGAAGAAAAGGAAGGTGTGGGTCTGGATTCGTGGGCTTTGGCCGTGAAAGAAATAAAAGAAAAAAATGGAAGGGAAAAAAAGGAAAAAGAAAAGACGGAGGGGAACGAAGAACTGTAGGAAGCGGGTTGGATAGAGATCTAGATGGTCTGGGCTTATATTAAGGTCATATTAGTTTAAAGTTTACAATTAAGTTTATTAATCAATTTATATGGATCGTTATCTTTAATACTGTCGTATCTTCTTCATACGAAATCAAATTTGGACGAACCGAGTTACATTGCGTTCATATCTATGAATGCTACGCATAGCAACTGGTTTGGAGTCATTTGGATCTTGTTACAATTTTAAGTTAAATCGAACGTCGTTCGATTTGATTTAAGCTTGAAAACCCAAGGTGATTGTTTTATAACGCTCACACGTACTAGAATGTTTTTATGATAGTTAAATTTGAAATTATAAAGTGATATGAATTTATTGGTTGTTGTTTTATAACTTTAATCGCCACTTGAATTATTCGTTAAAATTAAAATTGACCGTTATATTTGAAATTTAGAATTTAATTGGTAGTAAAATACCCGATACAAATAACTATGTGATTGTTGTGGATTATATTGGCTGTTTTGGATGATTTATTGCGATGGATGCTATTGGTTGATATTTTTGGATGATCTGGATGTTTATTTATTTTGAAATATCCTATTATCGTTCTGCATATTATTTATAGTATATAAACTATAAATTGAAATATTTCGAAAAAATTAAGAAATAGGTTGAAATGATATATACCGATACACTGTGATTTGGATTGTATTGATATATATATATATATATATATATATATATATATATATGTATATGTATATATATATCCATCCCTGAAATTAAATTGAAATAAATTTGTTTATATATATCCTGTAATCACCCTATATATTATTTACAGTGTATAAAATTGTAAACTGAATTATTTCAAATATATTAAAGAATAGGTTGAAATGATATATACCTATGACACTGAGATTTGGATTGAAATTATATATATCCATCCTTGAAATTAAATTGAAATAACTGATCACTTGGCCATTGGATAGAAAATTATATACGGACACCAGATTGGCTAAATTGAATGATTTTAAAAATTTTGATTTGAAATTATTTAATGATTTTGATTTAAAAGAAATAAAAATCAAACTTATAGAAATCAAATTACTTTCAGACTTGAGCCTTGAATGTTGAAATTTAAATTTGGTAATCGAAATTGTTTAAGTAATCAAAGTTGAGATTATGAAGTTATAATAGAAAAGTAATTTGAAATTTTGGAAACCGATTTGTTTTAAAAGATTGAACTTTTATTCGAACTTTTAATATAACTAAGTAAAAGTGATATAGAAACGATATTTGAAAATTGAGCTTGGAATTGAATTATATTTGAATATTGGGATTTTAAACTGAATATTGAAGGATAAATTGATTTAAATGTTTTGAATCGATATTTGGAAAATCGAGCTCGAAATCAATATAAATTGATATTGAAATTGAAATTGAATTAATTGGATTCGTAAGTGGATTGAATGAATTCGAAATCGAAGTTGAAATTGATTTAAAATTGAAATCGAAATCGAATCGACTGAATGGAAATTGATATTGATTTGAATTTGGAAGTTGG
Organism: Allium cepa; assembly: GCA_030765085.1. Taxonomy (NCBI): domain Eukaryota; kingdom Viridiplantae; phylum Streptophyta; class Magnoliopsida; order Asparagales; family Amaryllidaceae; genus Allium; species Allium cepa. The sequence continues at coordinate 196,694,911 of CM060939.1, read as the reverse complement.
ATTGAATCGGTTTAACTTTGAAACTATTTTTAGATAAATTATTTAAGATGAAACTATTTAAAAGCTGTCTTCTTAAATATATATGAATTATTTTTGTTTTCTAGATCGTTTTGCTATATAAACCATTTTAATATTTAAACTATTTTTTAATTATCTTAACCATTTAAACTATTTTAATTATTTTAGTTACTTAAAATATTTTAAAACTATTCAACCTATTTTTCAAAATTCAAACTGGTCAAGTGTGGAATCTTTATTTTAAATCAAGGATTTAAATACAAGTTGGGATAAAATGAAGTTGTAACCTAAATTGAAATTCAATACAATTTTGGAGTCAAAATCGAAATATTAAGACAAAAAGGATTTTGAAATGAAATGGTTTGAGTACATATGATGATTTCGAAATGGATTTGATTTTTAAAGCGAATATGATATGTCAACATCAAGTACGAACTTTTTTCGAAATGTAAAATTACCAACCGGTGTGTAAAACGACGTTTAGTTGTTAAAGAGAATGGAGGCGGATATGGGCATCCTCTCCGTCGATACCAGAACCACTTTAACAACTGTGTACATGGAGTGATGATACAGAACGAAGTGGTTGGATTTAGCGTCGTTTGCTGGATTTGAGGAAAGATAATGATGATGGATTAACCTGGCACTTGTGCCAATTTGAAATGACTAAAACAGGAGTCGCACTGGCCAAGTGTGTTAGCTACCCCGAGCGGGCGCACTTCTTCGTATTACCATCATTTACATTGTGATGATTGGTGCGCACCCTCCGATTTTTATGAGAGTGTTAAACGTGGTAGGCGATCATGGCTATGATGCGTTACCACTAGTCAGGAAGGGTAAACTGGTAGTATATTACCTTGAGCATTGCCAAACATTCCTTGTCATACTTTTATCCCTAAACGAGACCCATACGATTTTGGTTTAGTGATGTCGTATCATGGCACAATCCTAACTGTCGACGTGCTACTAGTGGTGTCAAATGTAAACTGTATGCTAATGCTTAAAAATGCGTTAAGACGGATCATTGTAAAGCCTTAACACTAGAAAAATATTTATTTTATTGATTAGACATTATATATGTAGCGTATTCTGTTACAAGTAAATATTTCGACGGATTCTTAGTGATGGAAAATCCCGTAACATCTCTTGAGTTATTGAATGCACGTTACACACTGAATAAGAGATGAGAAACCCGTAAACTTATCTGATGCCTTAACACTTATATTATATGCGATACCGAGTCGACTCACGAAAGAATATTTTAATCCTGATTCGAGTGTTTTGTCTTTTCATTACGCTCGGGTTAGTTCTGTTTTTTCCAGCTTATTGAAGATTTATTCTAGAGGACGAGGACGAAGATTTGGTATATTATTACTATTAGTATGCCTGCATCATGTTGTCTACGCATTATTTATTTATCTCTATGTATATATATAACTCTGATAAATGTTGTATATATTATAATCAAATGTATTGTATAAACAGCTTTATGAACTGTTTATTTAATTATTATATTTTATCGTTCCACTGCGAGATTCCGTGATCGTTTACTTTTTCTATTCTTACTATTCTTAATCAATCCCATTGATTATCTATACTCCGGATTGTTTAATTTGGACATATGTAGATTACTGTCGATTTAAATCTTTCGAAATGTGGGACGTCATAGTTGGTATCAGAACTTTGGTTTAGCAATAACCTTAGCTTTATGGGGTAACTCATTAGAGATATTGTCAGTAGCACCCTAGAATGAGTTTAATTGTGTATATATGAGTGTGTTGTTGTTAGTGAATATAAAATTGTTTTATAATGTGTTGGTTGATTTGTTAAGTGACATATGGATTCTGATCAATACGAGTAATTGATGTTATTGATAGGGATTTCTAAATACTTGAACAGAACAATTCGAAGTATTGCTTTGAAATTGGGTAAATGAAATAATTTTACCTTGATTATATTCTATACATAAAGGAATAATTTTTAGAAATTATTATGGTATATATAGCGTGTTTGGCTGTTAGGAATGATAATATCGATTATTAGCATCAATTGGTTGTTGTGCCTTAATAAAAGATGTTTATTATAAAATAAACACGGAAAATATTTTAAGAAAGTGAAATTTTGTAAGAATAATTTATAAATGTGACTTATAAATTATAATGGATTTAAACAGAGAAGTTTTGAATCTAAGACCCGGGGATTTTGAAAATTGTTTTCAAAGTTTTGGAAAAATATAGTGATATTAGTTAAAAAATATTTATGAAAAATATCTTTAAAGGGAATTTCTAAAGGAATGAGTTCAGTATTCCCCTCTTTTGTCGCTGGAAAATAATTTCGATGATGACTTCGCAGCATCGTCGATGTTCATTTTCGAGTCTCAAAGTGTGGGAGACTCCTGAGAAACTTCGCTTCGAAATTGTTTTGATAAACGGATTTTGGTTTAAACTCCAAAAAATTGATTCGACATATAAAAGATATAAGTATACATACTTATTTCAAATGATTTGAATTGAACCCGGTATTTAAAATTTTTAAGTTCTTTTAATTAATAATCTTCAAATTATTTTGAATGAAATGAATTATTTGATAACCAGAACTGATAAAATTAGAGAATTGAGAAAGCTAAGCTAAAAATGTTGTGAAAAACCATAGAGTCGAAGTTTGCAAGTCTTAAATTGAAAGCAGAGAAAATTTAAACAAGTTAAAATGGTGAACATTCTAATTAAGAAAAATGAATATGATTAATTTGTATAATACCAAAATTGCATTCTAATAATATATAATAGGACTTACCAAATATTAAAAGTTAAAATCATGATTTGAATATTGTAACAGCCCGCAAATCCGTACCCCTTGAGTCGACACTATTTTCCGTCACTCAACTCAAGATGAACGGAAATACGAACCATTTGGGTTAAAGAAGAAAGAGGTAGAAGAAGAAAATAGAAACAAACATCAGAATCTAACCATCGCAGCGAAATAAAATATAATAGATAATGAATGACCTTTACGCAAAAGCAAATCTGTTTATACATTACATCATCAGAGTATACATATCACACAATTGGACAATATTCATAACCTGTCCTCACGATCTGAATACACCACTAATCAGCACAGCGTAATATCTAAAACAAGTAAGGGAGTATGTATCGCCATCCAGCTCCTTAGCATCCTTTCCTGTAATATATAATACTTGATCTGATCCAGGCATTACAGTTAAATAACACCCGAGTCAGTCTGGAATACCAGCATGAGAAATCACACTCAAATTGATTATTAAAGTTTCAAAAATTCTTTTGAAAACAAAATCATCTCGTAAGACCACGCCACAAATAAACATGCCAGGTTTTTACCTTACGATAGTTTATTAAAATCCTCTGATATTATAATAGGGTCTATATACAAATACTTATTAAAATAGCCGAAATTGTTACATTATTAAATTCCAGCTACTAGCCACAAAGTGGGTAATACAAACAAAACTCGTAAAAGGCGCGTAGGGAGAATTGATTACCAACTAATGACTAGGCACTAGGGTACCACCTGTCACAGTACGTGGCCTTGATCACTGTACCGAGGATCACTCCCAACCTCCAGCAACACAAGACCGGAACTACCCCTTACCGGATAATCCCGAGTAAGATCACCCCACGGTTGGGATCAGCAACCGCACCACAAAGCCGAAATAAAAGGGACATCTAGACAGGGATAACCTCACCCTGAAATAGATGCTACCTACCTAGCCTTACGGCATAACCCCTGATTTCCAGTCATTCCCTATTGATGAGACTTGAGGCAAAGCGTTACCGTTTATAACGTTTCACTTAGAATGCTCATCGTCCACCTGACGATGTTCTGAAAGCATTCATCCATACAAGTCCGTCCCGGGTTCGAACGGAACCGAAGGCACTATTCCTACTACATCCATTTTGGAAACATCCTTAGGATTAGTAGCGACTAGACCTTGCACTTCAATGCTCCATCTTCGACTCCGAACTCATTTCTCCAAGAAAACGTACAAACCGGATCGAAGTGGTTTTCGAGGAATAAATCCCGATCCCGGTCTCTTCGAAACGATCAGCGCATTGGCCAATATTGATAGTCGATGATTTAACTATCAATTAACATTCACAAAGATCCATCACAAAATAAATAATTTCCTAAATTATTTATTTATCTCAAAATATCTTCGCAAGATATATTTTCATTTCCAATCCTTTTGAAACAGTTTCAAACTACACTTTTCACATGAAATAAATTCCCAAATATTTATTTCCACTAAAAACACCAAGCACCAAAACTTTAGATTTTTAAAATATTTAAAACAATTATTTATAGAATATACTTTAACATTTAAATTGAAAACTACTTCAATACTTTATCAAATATATATATATTTTAGGAATATTTAAAATAAGGTTACTTCATAAAATATTAAACTAGATTTTCTCTTTTTAAAACAAAATATCAAATCACCTTTAATTAATTACTACAATAATAGATTAGAAGAATATATTTACTTTAGAATTTAAACATTTAGAAATAATAAATTTTCTAAAACATGCCTTTTAAAACAACATTAAATTTTTTAACTTATATTTAAAAATTTACTTTGAAAACGTACTTGGCTATGCAGGGAAATATACTTCTCTTCACTTCTTTTAGAGATAAAGCACTATTTATATTTAAACAAATTTTCCCATTTATTTAATAAATTCCCATCGTGAATTTATTCTTCCAAGTATCCGCTGATATATTACTTCACTTTTATAAACCCAGTTTATAAATTTCATAGTCACATTCTCTTTTAAATTTCCAATTTCAAACACTTAAATCAATTTCTAAATTGATTTTCGATTTATTCCATTTTGACATAAATCTCTTTACTTACTCACTTTATTTCAAAATCCATTAACCTCTGATTTTATCTCTTCGTTTTGATTTTAAATTTTTTAACTAAAACATACCAATTTCAAATTTTCCAAATTTCTTCTTTATTCTTTTAAATAAATTTTAAACCTTGAATTTTTAAAGTAAATTCTTTCAATTCCTTTGAATAACATCACTTAAGTTTTAAAATTCATTATTTACCCTTTTTATTCAAATCCCCTTTCCCATACATGGAATTTATTTATTAGAATTTTAAAATCACCTTTTATTCTTTTCCAGTTCATTCTTCAATTTATTCAATTCTCTATAATTATTTAACTTAAAAATTCCCTCTTTTATTTCTTTTTCAAAAATCCAATTCTGTATTTTTTTGGTAACTCCTTATACCCAAATATATTCAATCAATCCATAACATCCAATACTCCAATTATCAATCAAATTCATCACAGTATATCAAATAATCATATCACAGAATATTTAAACAAATCTAAATATTTGAGGAATCCAGTTTGATCCCTCCAACCTATTTCCCTGCATCCACAGATGTTAGCACAAACATAAAATACCAATTCCACTTCGAGGTGGAATATCGCGGTATTCCTGGTTAATATAATATCATCCGCTATTTTGCAGCGCATATGGTCTCATTCGCTATATAATGCGGGAAATCAATCACTCCAATATATACTATATATACTACTATATTTAATATAACACATCTAATCAAATCAATCAATCAACCAATTGTTCAAATTTAACCATTTAAATTTAAATAACAATCCAGAAGAGTGAGATTAACTCACCTTTGTTTTATTTGCAATCCATCCAGCTCGCTTCTCGATTTTAGACCTTGTAAAACATTTATATAATTTATTAATATTTGAATTAATCAAACAATTAATTCCCATAGATTTAATTAATTCATTTAATTTAAAACTAAATTCCTTTAAATAAATTAATTAGTTAACAATTCAATTCTGACTAAATAATTATATCCTTATTTTATATTTTTTAGAATCTTGTTGTAGTTAAAATAAATTAGCTACTAATTTTATTTAAATCAAAATTTTCCTTTTTGAAACCCTTTTGTAACTATAATAAATTAAACAAATTAATCACTAATACACATTATTTTAAAACACCTTGTAGATTTAAATTGCATATATATATATATATATATATATATATATACACACACACACACTCTCTGATTACACCTTTAATTTTAAACTCAAAATCCTTTCTTTGAAAATCTTTAGTAATAAGAATAATTGAACGAGTTAATTAAACGAGTTAATCCCATAATCCATTACTTTAAAATAACCTAGTAAGTTTAAATATGTATATTCATTTTTCTTTTCTTTTAAGCAAACAATATAATTAAAAATTTGCTACACCGTAAAAGCCTTTTGCCTGTAATACATATCTTTTGCAAAAAGAGTAACTTCACTTCTCCGGATTAGATAAAAATTGTAGAACTCCTATATTAACTAAATTAATTCAGAAGTAACTAAAATTTGATTTGGCATAAAAAGAAATTTAGGCTTAAATTATTGCCAGAACTACCTCGACCTTGCCCTGAAACAATAGACTCCCAATCCAGCTTGCAAGAACACAGCGACTATCTCCTGCTCGCTACACCCGGCCATGCGACTTCCTCCACCTGCGACCCCGATACCCCTTCCATCTCGGTGCGCCTCGCGGTCGAGATTGCTTCCTCAAGGAATTCAGCTCCAAATTCCTCAAGACAAAACCCTAGCTGCTCCAACACTTGCCGCCGATATGCAATATGATCCTCAGAACTCGGACCGATCGAGAACAACGAACTCGATTTCGTTTTGAGGGCGTGATTATTTTAATTTTTGATTTTCAAACGAATTTCGTTTGAATCTATGTTCTGCCATTTCTTTCCTCTTTTTCTTTTTTTACACTTGTTTCTTGTTGCGATAAAATGATCGGCCCCATCGGTATATTTCTTTTTATTCGAAATAACTGCCGCATGCTTTTGGAAAGAAAAAGGGGAAACACGAGTAGATGGTTGCATGAAGGAATTTCTCTGCTACAGTGATTTCGAAAGCGGGTGAAAAAGTATTGACGTGATGTTTATTTGACCAGTCACTAAAGAATAAATTATATTTTAAATCTAAATTTAAATTTAAACCGACTTGAATCCGTAGCTTAAAATCTTGACATCTTATCGAGGCATGCCGCTAGGCGTTCATAATTTTTTTACCCCTATTTCGAATGCAATGGAAAAGATTTCGAGTCCAAATTCAGACGTATGGAGAAGATAGCTTTTTGGACCCAGTTATTAAATTAAATTTCGGTAAAATTTCAGCGCGTTTATATATCGCATGCTCACACAACAGATCCAATGACTACGAAAATTGAAATCCGATAATAATACTATATTACGTATCCAATGGAACTGATTTCGTCGAATTCCGAAACCGTGTCTCGTTAAGCTATTTTTAAATTCAATTTAAACGATATATTATTAAAACTGAACAAATCACCTTTAAATTAAATTTTAACCATTCTATTATCTTCATTATCATCATTATAAATTTTGCAAGCCTTTAAATTATTTTAAACAGGCTTAGAATTTCACATTTGACAATTTACCCAATTCCAATTATTAAATTCAATATTTAAATTGTCCAATAAACATCGATATTTGAAATTCAAGTTAGAAAGTAGCTTTTAAATATTTAAAATTAATTAAATATTTCAATTTCAAATGCCTAAAATTTCCGGGTCGTCACATTCCTCCTACCTTAAAAGAATTTCATCTCCGAAATTACTAGCTAAGAGGAATGGTGTAACAACCCGCATATTTATCGATTTAATATTTAAATATTTTATTTAAATATTTTGTCGTTAATCGGATATTGGTCCGAAAAGCTACTTTTTGCAAACGGTCAAATTAGGACTCGAGACCACTTCCATTGAGTTCGAAATGCCGTTTACAACTTTTTTAAGTATAAAGTTCGATTGGTTTGGAGTTAGTGAAATTTCACAAACTTTTCCCGCTTTGGACTTTGGGTTAGTTTAGCCTATTAAGCCCAAGTTCCAACCCTCTTCTCCTCACTCTTCATAAATTTCCTAACTAACTCAAGCTTGGGCATTAATGGTGAAGAGAATGGGAAATTAAAACTCCAAGCACAAATTCAATTGCAAATCCAACATTCAACTCCAAATTCAAGTAGAAGATATTGGATTCAAGCTTTGGATTGCTTCTCCTTGCTTCTCCTTGCTTTCAAGTTTCATCTTCATAAATTTTAGTGCAAAGGTGAGATTTTTATCTCACAATTCTAGCCTATAACCATATTGGACTGTTGGGAATGATTCCCTATCATGTTTGCACGCACATTTGCATTTGGTTTGAATTGGATTGGCGAAAAAACTCCACTTTTTAGTGTTTTTGGTGAAAAACTGTCCCTAGGTCGTTCTGCCATTGTTAGGTCGTTCTGTGTGAAAAGTCGCACTGGAGTTAGGTCGTTTCCGACCTTAAAATGGCCTATACCTTTAGGTCGCTCGGAGTTATCTCATTAGGTCGTAGGTCGTATGGACCTTAGGTCGTAGGTCGTTCTGGCCATTTCTAACGTCTTCGGAGTTAGGTCATATGACCTTAGGTCGTAGGTCGTATGGACCTTAGGTCGTAGGTCGTTCTGGCCATTTTCTAACGTCTTCGGAGTTAGGTCGTATGAACTTAGGTCGTAGGTGGTATGGACCTTAGGTCGCTAGGTCGTATGACCTTAGGTCGCTAGGTCGCATGACCTTTATATTTTTAGGTCGCGCCTCTTTTAGGTCGCGTCTCTTTTAGGTCGCATCTCCTTTAGGTCGCGCCTAATTTAGGTCGCGTCTCCTTTAGGTCGCGCCTCTTTTAGGTCGCGTCTCCTTTAGGTCGCTCTCCACTGGAACCCTTAAGTCGTTTGGCCTTAGGTCGTTGCACCATTAGGTCGCTCAACCGTTTATATCGTTAGGTCGCAAACCCACTTAGGTCGCTTAACCTTGTTTTCCCTCTAGGTCGCGTGGCCTTTAGACCCTTAGGTCGCGAGCAGTTAGGTCGTTAGACCTAGGTTGCCTTTTCCCCTTAGGTCGTTGGACCGATAGGTCGCTTTACCTGTGCTCACGTTAGGTCGTTCGACCCATTCATCTTTAGGTCGTTCCACTTGCCTATCTCGTAGGTCGCTCACGAGTTAGGCCTATAACCCGTTAAGTCGCGAATACTTTTAGGTCGTTAGACCCTTGAGTCGTTAGGTCGTTATCTCGTTAGGTCGAACCCCGTAAGCGGTGGCGTTGCCCCCGCACCCCCACCTTGGGGGGTTGCCACCCCCCCTGGACCCCCCCTGGACCCCCCCTCCGTAGGGGATCTTATCTGAAAAACATTGAGCTGATTTCCTTAGATTTTATTCGCATCCCCGTATGCGATCTTTGTAACTGATTGTTTCTACACTTGCTTATGTGTTTTGTCACTTTATAATATAAAGGTTTCAATACTAGTAGTAGATATCAAAACTCTTTTAACAAACAATTTCAACTCTATTTTTAATAACAAAGCTCTTATCTTAAACCGTTTTCCAATCTATTAGTATATACAAGCCTTTACCTCACTCGGATGAGAAATCTAATTAAACGACTTAGTAAAACAAGTGGTATGAAACGCTTGCGTTCACTTCGTCGGTTAATTCTTGGACTTGTTCGATTGAACCTCTTGTGACAATTTTATTAGTGAAGATTTACAGTTTGTTCATAAATATTTAAGTTAAGCAAGTGGTTATGGGACATGAAGCTAAACTTCTATATTTACTAGCTTAGTGTAATTGACACTTCTCGTTGATCTTGATGATCGCTTTATGAATTAGACTAGCAATTGCGCGATGTCTCTTTCATTGCAAGGTTAGACTAGACACCACTTGTGTGATTTCATTCACACATACCTTTCTGCTTTTTGGTTAGTCTTGACCTCAATCTGTGTGATTCCATTCACACATGCGGGGTAGCTCCCCTTGGTCTTCGGACCGTCATGTGGTAGGCCTCTTTCCCTTTTTATGATTTCTGGATTTCTCGTGTTGATTTCTGGAATTTATGTCATTGACTTGTTATGAGAACAAGTTTAGGGTATGATGCCCTCTTCGAATCTTTGAGAAGATTCTTGTGATATTGATTATCTCTTATTGATTGATCTTCTGTTGATCATTATTTACATACTTATAGTGGTATGTCGTTATGGATGTTTATGTTTATGCCATATCTTTTATGTTATATCATGTCATCTGATATTTATAGCTAGACTGATCCGTTTATTATTTTCTTAAATAATACTCGGGTCAGACCGAGATGTTACAGGTGCTTCTGCTTGACTTCTTCCCAGGGATTCATCACTCTGACTTTTGGCTAACTGTTTAGATTAGCAGTTTTTGTTGTATACACTTGAGATATAGACTCATAGTTGTATTCTTTTGTATAGCACGCGTTGCTATTCTTTTGTATTATCGTGGATCTTATTGACCACTACTCTGATGTACACTTTCATGTGTTAGTTATATATTCATATCTTCTTCCGCCTTTGTGATATGGATATCTGTGACTGATTTGTGATATGATTATTTCTATGTTTGTTTCCGAAGATTATTTATAGCCACCGTGTGATAAGCAATTACATGGATGGTCGCTCCTCAACAGCCTTATTCTCCGTGCTAGTTGACAGCACTACTCCGGAGTGTTCTTGGCTAGCGTGGGTATAGAGGTGGGGCGTCACAAATGGTCTAATACCCATTTACTTTCCCCAAAACCAAACAATTCCAAACAATTCTCAAACAGTCCTTTTTATTAAAGACACACTAACCCTTTTTCTAGCTTTTCAAACTTATCCATAAGTCCCAAACAATATTACTTACTCAACAATTCGAATTATAATTTAAACTCAAATTTTAAATTATCAAAATTTTCTCAAAAATTTTCTAACTCCTTAAATTTTCGAAAATTTTTGCCAGCGTCTCCTTTGCGCGGCTAGCTCGGTACAACTACAAAGTTCTCCTACGAGCTTCCAAATTCCAAAAGTAAACAAAATGCCAAGTGGCTAGATCAAAAACCCAATCAAATTTCATACTGAAATTTAAACACATACCTTTTTGTCGAGCAATTCAAATTTATCTTCTGAAATCAAAAATCCAAATTTTTCCCACTTGTTTTTTAATACCTGTATATCCAATTTAACCATATCCAACTATAGATTCCAAAATCATTCTATACACCTCTTTACAAAATTTCGAATACTCATTCCTTTTAAGCCCATACGATGTACTTATATCATTCGTATGTAATACCGAATTCGATTGCTTACTCGATCACACAATTTCATTTCCGAACTAGTATCGTCCACACGACATCCTAGTGCGGACTTAGATCTGGTTTCCTCATCAGAAACCGTCATTCTCCTTGCATAGTTATAACTATAATAGAGAATTTTCAGAATCAATTAAATCCACATCCAGGGTTCGCCGTCGAAAATCGAGTGAAAAATCCTAACTCGGATCGATATAACTATCTTGAAATTCTGTGCTCGAATCTGGATTAAATTGCTATGCGAATAAAATAATATACATACATCCTACGTATTTATCTCAATTGATTATCAACTACATCAATTCTCTTCTTATTCACATTCCTTTTTGTTTCTATTTACTTATCAACGCTTATCATTTCACATATGTTTATTAAATCTTTACTCAAATGCTTATTCAATATATTTTCACGACACCCATGTTACTTAAGAATTCTACCATTTCTTCTTAGATTCAATATAAATATTTTATACGCTTCTTATATTTATTTTCACTTCAGCACTTTAGTTAATATCTACTTCTATTCAAATTGGCTCTCCCATTTCCATATGAATTCAATTTATCTTCAATTCTGAATATTGAATTTTATCTTCCATTTATAACTGATTCATATCATTATTTTAAATTGGTTTCATCCTCTAATTTATTTCAATTTTCGATTTGAAATCGTTTTATCGTTAACAAAAACTTTCCCAAAAAATTTCAAAACTTTTCTAACTCCCAAAATTTTCGAATTTTTTTGGCAGAGTCTCTTTTGTACGGAGTTGTTTTTGCAATTTGACAAGAGATATAAATATATATACATCGACCCACCTGGTCCGAAAAATAAAAACAGTTCATATTTCCTATTTTTATTGCGTAGGTGTACCTTTATTTAGCCTTTTTAAGCAAGCGGCTTATTATTTTAGCAATTAGCGTGACCAAATTCCTGCCAAACGACCTTCAGATACCTGTACTTACTCAATTCAAACATATAAGTACTAAATATATGCAATTTGTTAACATTTCACTTACTTTCAATAGCTAACACATAAATTTCACATATAATGCACGTTATATAATTTCCATAAGCACATATAAGGTTCCGATACTTATTACAATTTCTTACAACCAATTCCCAAATCATTCCATTCAGTTTAAGTGATTTACAACTTACACGCTTATATTTAATTCATTCTAAGAAAAACAAACTTATATCCATTCCAATTGATTCCAAAATCATCCTATTTCGCTTCTAATAACCCATAGAATTTTATCTAATCCCATTTACATCGAACGACCCATTTTCTTATGCAATTCGACAATATTAATGTGAATAAATAATTACTTAAGCTTTATAACCGTTTAAATTGATTCCAACTCAATTTACACTTGATTCCATCCCATTTTAATTTATTCCCCATCTTTCATTGCGTTTTCTTTCATATCCAAAAAGTTTGATTCCAAACCATTTTATTAAACTCGACAACCAATATATTAAATAACCTTCTCACAATTTACTTAAGTTATTTATTTTCTTCAAACCATTCCACCCAATAACTTAAGTTTATTTTTTTCCACCAACCTCCATTTAAATCTTTGATTTGATTATCCTTTGATCAAATCCCAACAATTTTACTAATTTATTAAATTAGTTTATTTTTTTATCCATTTTTAAATTGTAGTTCACATTAACAATTCAATATTGAATTTATTAGTAAGAAGGTCATTCAATTTATGCTTGAGTTGGATTTTTTTTTCATTTCATTTCATTTCCAGAATACCAATACTTTTATTTCGTCTTATTTATTTCTTTTTTAAATTTTTATAAGCTACTCACTTATTAATATTCATTCACAAATTCATTTTCAACCAATAAATTAAATTTCCAAACATTAATTATTTTTATTCCATTTGAACTATTATTTTACACAATTTTAAATCAAACATCATCCAATATTCAATTTCATTTCATTTGCATAACATATAAATCAATCAGTTACTTAATAATTTTAATCTCAAAACTTTGTTTTATTTAGTCCAATTCGACTGATTTTTCCATTCAAACTTAAGTTCAACATTCAGTTTCAATTCCCGTTTGCTTATACGTTCAAACTCATTACTAAAATGTTCAAAATTCAATTTTGAAAACATATATATCTAAATCAAACTATTCCTTTGCATTTTCAAAATCAAATCAAATTTCACAAACAAACATTAATCCAAAACATCCAGGTAGCAATCCCCCTCTTGGAAACTCGAAAATGAACATCGATGTTGCTGTAGTCATCTCTGAAGTTCTTTTCTAGCGACCGAAAGAGTTCAATGCTTTTATCCTTCCAAAAAAATCCAAATATTTTTAAATTTCAAATCTCTCTAGGTTTCAAATCCGATTCAAAAATATTTCTCAAATATATATTATTTTTCCCAACTTTTTGAGAATCATTTTCAAATTCAAAGGAATTTAGAATTTAAATATCCAAATTTTCAAATTCCAAATCCTTAAAATTTATATTCATACATTACTTTGGAATTTTATCTTATTTTAATTATTAATCACACTATAATTCACATTTATAGTTTACATTTACAAATCTCATTTATATATGAATTTGTTTCTCAGTTTTTAATTATGATTTCAATTCCTTATTCAATTATAAATCACATTTACAAATCCCATTTATTTTATTAATTTATTCCTTCGTCTTTGGTTATTATTTCAATTTCTTATTCAAATTTACACATTAATGATAATAATTTAATATTATCATCCTTAATAACCAAGCATCCATATACAACTATAATAATTCACGAAAAATTATTCCCTTTATATATGAAAATAATTTGGGTAAAATTATCTCCTTTACCCTATGTAAAACAATACTGGGTCAGTTTATCTTGTTTAAGAGGTTAGAAACCCTTATCGATGACATGGCGTCCCACACATCGACCAGAATCCATAAACACTCAACCGACAAATCACACAATATAAAACAAATTTTATATCCACTAACAAATGCGCGCTCATATCTATTAATACACTCAAACTTATTCTAGAGTACTATGAACTCTATTTTATGAGTAATCCCCACCAGAGCCAAGGTTCTCGCTTAACCTTCAGCTCCGATACCAACTGTAACGGCCTGCAAATCCGTACCACTTGAATCGACACTATTTTCCGTCACTCAACTCAAGATGAACGGAAATACGAACCATTTGGGTTAAAGAAGAAAGAGGTAGAAGAAGATAACAGAAACAAACATCAGAATCTAACCATCACAGCGGAATAAAATATAATAGATAATGAATGATCTTTACACAAATGCAAATCTGTTTATACATTACATCATCAGAGAATGCATATCACACAACTGGACAGTAATCATAACTTGTCCTCACAATCTGAATACACCACTAATCAACACGACGGAATATCTAAAATAAGTGGGAGTACGTATCGCCATCCAACTCCTTAGCATCCTTTCATGTAATCTATAATACTCGGTCTGACCAGAGCATTACAATTAAATAACACCCAAGTCAGTCTGGAATACCAGCGTGAGAAATCACACTCAAATTGATTGCTAAAGTTTCAAAAATTCTTTTGGAATTAAAAGCATCTCGTAAGACCACGCCACAAATAAACATGCCAGGTTTTTACCTTACGATAGTTAAAACATTTTTTATTAAAATCCTCTGATATTATAATAGGGTCTATATACAAATACTTATGAAAATACCCGAAATTGTTACATTATTAAATTCCAGCTACTAGCCACAAAGTGGGTAATACAAAAGAAATCGTAAAAGGCATGTAGGGAGAATGGATTTCGAACTAATGACTAGGCATTGGGGTACCACCTGTCACAGTGCGTGGCCTAGATCACTGTACCGAGGATCACTCCCGACCCTCTGAAACACAAGACCGAGACTACCCCTTACTGGATAATCCCGAGTAAGATCACCCCACGGTTGGGATCAGCAACCGCACCACTATGCCGAAATAAAAGGGACATCTAGAGAGGGATGACCTCACCCTGAAATGGGTGCTACCCACCTAGCGTTGCTGCATAACCCCTGATTTTCAGTCATTCCCGGTTGACGAAGCTTGAGGCTAAGCGTTACCTTTTAGAACGTTTCACTTAGAATGCTCATCGTGCACCTGACGATGTTCTGAAAGCATTCATCCATACAAGTCCGTCTTGGGTTCGAACGAAACCGAAGGCACTATTCCTACTACATCCATTTTAGAACCATCATCAGGATTAGTAGTTACTAGCCCTTGCACTTCACTGCTCCATCTTCGACTCCAAACTCGTTTTTCCATGAAAACGTAAAAATCGGATCCAAATGGTTTTCGAGAAATAAATCCCGATCCCGGTCTCTTCGAAACGATCAGCGCATTGGCCAATATTGATAGTCGGTGATTTAATAATCAATTAACATTCACAAACATCCATTACAAAATAAATAATTTTCCAAATTATTTATTTATCTCAAAGTATCTTGGCAAGATATATTTCCATTTCCAATCCTTTTGAAACTGTTTTAAACTACACTTTTCACATGAAATAAATTCCCAAGTATTTATTTCCACTGAAAACACCAAGCACCAAAACTTTAGATTTCTGAAATAATTTAAAACGCTTATTTATAAAATATACTTAACATTTAAATTGAAAACTACTTCAATACTTTATTAAATATATATATCTTTTAGGAATATTTAAAATAAGGTTACTTTATAAAATATTAAACTAGATTTTCTTTTTTTTTTAAATATCAAGTCACCTTTAGTTAATTACTACAATAATAGATTAGAAAAATATACCTACTTTAGAATTTAAACATTTAGAAATAATAAATTTTCTAAAACATTCCTTTTAAAACAACATTAAAACTTTTAACTTATATTTAAAAATTCACTTTGAAAACGTACTTGGCTATCCACGGAAATATACTTCTCTTCACATCCTTTAAAAATAAAGCATTATTTATTTTTAAACAAATTTTCCCATTTCTTTAATAAATTCCCATCGTGAATTATTCTTCCAAATATCCACTGATATATAACTTCACTTTTATAAACCCAGTTTATAAATTTCATAGTCACATTCTCTTTTAAATTTCCAATTTCAAACACTTAAATCAATTTTCAAATTGATTTCCAATTTATTCCATTATGACATAAATCTCTTTGCTTACTCACTTTATTTCAAAATCCATTAACTTCATATTTTATCTCTTCGTTTTGATTTTAAATCTTTTAACTGAAACATACCAATTTCAGGTTTTCCAAATTTCTTCTTTATTCTTTTAAACAAATTTTAAACCTTGAATTTTAAAGTAAATTCTTTCATTCCTTTGAATAACATCACTTAAGTTTTAAAATTCATTATTTTCCCTTTTTATTCAAGTCCCCTTTCCCATACCTGGAATTTATTTATTAGAATTTTAAAATCACCTTTTATTCTTTTCCAGTTCATTCTTCAATTTATTCAATTCTCTATAATTATTTAACTTAAAAATTTCCTCTTTTTTTTCAAAAATCCAATTCTATATATTTTTGGTAACTCCTTATACCCAAATATATTCAATCAATCCATAACATCCAATACTCCAATTATCAATGAAATTCATCACAGTATATCAAATAATCATATCACATAATATTTAAACAAATCTAAATATTTGAGGAATCCTGTTGGATCCCTCCAACCTGTTTCCCTGCATCCACAGATGTTAGCACAACATAAAATACCAATTCCACTTCGAGGTGGAATATCGCAGTAACCCTGGTTAATATAATATCATCCGCTATTATGCGGCGCATATGGTCTCATCTGCTATATAATGTGGGAAATCAATCACTCCAATATATACTATATATACAACTATATTTAATATAGCACATCCAATCAAATCAATCAATCAACCAATTGTTTAAATTTAACCATTTAAATTTAAATAGCAATCGAGAAGAGTGAGACTAACTCACCTTTGTTTTGTTTGCAATCCAATCCAGCTTGCTTCTCGATTTTAAACCTTGTAAAACATTTATATAATTTATTAATATTAAATTAAGCAAAGAATTAATTCCTATAGATTTAATTAATTCATTTAATTTAAAACTAAATTCCTTTAAATAAATTAATTAGTTAACAATTCAATTCTGACTAAATAATTATCTCTTTATTTTTTTATTTTTTCAAAATCTTTTAGTAGTTAAAATAAGTTAGCTACTAATTTTATTTAAATCAAAATTTTCCTTTCTGAAACATTTTTGTAATTGTAATCAATTAAATAAATTAATCACTAATACACATTATTTTAAAACAACTAGTAGATTTAAATTGTGTACATATATTTTGATTACACCTTTAATTTTAAACTCAAAATCCTTTCTTTGAAAATCTTTAGTAACAAGAATAACTGAACGAGTTAATTAAACGAGTTAACCCCATAGTCGATTACTTTAAAATAACCTAGTAAGTTTAAATATGTATATTCATTTTTCTTTTCTTTTCAGAAAACAATATAATTAAACATTTGCTTCACTGTAAAAGCCTTTTGCCTGTAATATATATCTTTTGTAAAAACAGTAACTTCACTTCTCTGGATTAGATAAAAACTATAAAACTCCTATTATTAATTAAATTAATTCAGAAGTAACTAAAATTAGATTTGGCATAAAAAGAAATCTAGGCTAAAATTAATAACAGAATTACCTCGACCTTCCCTTGACACGGTAGACTCCCAATCCAGCTTGCAAGAACAAAGCGACTATCTCCTGCTCGCTGCACCCGGCCATGCGACATCCTCCACCTGCGACCCCGATACCCCCTCCATCTCGGTGCGCCTCGCGATCAAGATTGCTTCCTTAAGGAATTCAGCTCCAAATTCCTCAAGACAAAACCCTAGCTGCTCCAACACTTGCCGCCGATATGCAATATGATCCTCAGAACTCGGACCAATCGACAATAATGAACTCGATTTCGTTTTGAGCACGTGATTATTTTAATTTTTGATTTTCAAACGAATTTCGTTCGAGTCTATGTTCCGCCATTTCTTTCCTCTTTTTCTTTTTTATACTTGTTTCTTGCTGCGATAAAATGATCGGCCCCATCAGTATATTTCTTTTTATTCAAAATGACTGCCACGTGCTTTTGGAAAGAAGAAGGGGAAACACGAGTAGATGGTTGCGTGAAGGAATTGCTCTGCTACAGTGATTTTGAAAGGGGGGTGAAAAAGTATTAACGTGAAGTTTATTTGACCGGTCACCAAAGAATAAATTATATTTTAAATTTAAATTTAAATTTAAACCGACTTGAATCCGTAGCTTAAAATCTTGACATCTTATCGAGGCGTGTCGCTAGGCGTTCATAATTTTATACCCCTATTTCGAACGTAATGGAAAATATTTCAAGTCCAAATTCAAACATATGGAGAAGATAGCTTTTTGGACTCAGTTATTATATAAAATTTCTATAAAATTTCAACGTGTATATATATCGTATGCTCACACAACGACTCCAATCACTACGAAAATTGAAATCCGATAATAATACAATATTACGGATCCAATGGAACTAGTTTCGTCGAATTCCAAACTGTGCCTCGGAAAGCTATTTTTAAATTCGATTTAAACGATAAATTATTAAAACTGAACAAATCACCTTTAAATTAAATTTTAACCATTTGATTATCTTCAGTATTAATCAGTATGAGCATTATAAATTTTGCAAGCCTTTAAATTATTTTAAACAGGCTTAGAATTTTATATTCGACAATTTACCCACTTCCAATTATTAAATTCAATATTTAAATTATCCAATAAACAACGATATTTGAAATTCAAGTTAGAAACTAGCTTTTAAATATTTAAAATTAATTTAATATTCCAATTTCAAATGCCTAAAATTTCTGGATCGTCACAGATATGTAATGGGATATTATACAAGTATAAACAAAACGTAAAGTAATTAAAATGTGTATTATTGAAAATTTACTTGTAATAGAAAATGTTATGTACATAATTAGTATATTATGAAATGATTAATGATTAAATGGAATATGTAAGTGAACTTAAGAAAGTAGACAAATGAATTAAATTATATCTTTGTAAATTGGTTATAGAATTAAATATAAATTTGCAAAGAAATTGTGAAACTGAATTTGTAACTTTTGACATAACTATAAACGTAGAAAAAGTCATATATAAGAATTCGAACTTTTATTGAATGATTATAAATTAAAGTAATGATTAATAAAATGTTTCATAAATAAATTTATTATTAAAGGAAATTGTGAAAATGAATGTGAATGAAAAGAATTTGGTGTAACTAAGAATTAATTGGAATAAATATGTAAGTTGTACGTATATTATTTTATTCGTATAACGATTTGATCCATATTTGAGCATAGAATTTCGAGATTATTTATATCGATCCGAGTTAGGATTTCTAGCTCGATTCTCGACGGCGAACCCTGTATATGGATTTTTGATTTGATTCTAGAATTCTCTATCATAGTATATGGCTATGGAAGGAGAATAACGGTTTCTGATCAAGGAACCAAATCTAATTCCGCACTACAGAGACGTGTGAACTGTAACGACCCAGAATTTCTGTCATTTGAAATTCGTATATTTAATTGATTTTAATTATTAACAAGTAAAATTTGTAAGTCGAATAAATTTCATTTCGAATATCTGGATTTAAATTGGATAATTAAATCGATAATTAAACATTTGAAATTACAAAAATAATTGGAAGTTGGGTCTAATGTGATTAAAATTGATTTGTAAAGTTGTATTAAATCATATTGGAGTTAGAATGATGTTATAGAACTTTTAAAATTTAATTAAAAGTTAAATTGCAGAGATTGAATATTTTAATATTTAATTGACGAGCTAAAAATAGCCATTTTTCAAACAGTCTTGGATTTCGATGAAACCAGTTTCATCGGATCTGTAATGTTATATAATGGTATGGTTTAAAATTTCGTATCAATCGGATTTACGGTTTGTCCGGGGCAAGCTAAAACGCGTAGAAATTAATGCGAGTGAATTTTGAATTTAAATAGTCGATTCAAAAACTTATCTTTCAAATTTGATCGAATTGGCTCCTGATATATATTTCATTGCGTTCGGAATATGGGTAAAACACTATAAACGCTAGGCAGCATGCTACGTTTGGAGTTCGAAAAAATTTCGGGTGAATAGTGTCGCGTAATTTTCTATAAAAGGCCACCAAAATTCATTATTTTCACAAAATTAAGGTTTCTAATTCAAGCCGTCGCTTTCAACAGTATCAATGGCTGAATATTTCCCTTCTTTCTCCTCAAATATCTCATAATCCATCGATAATTAGCGAAAGTCTTCAACTATAATAACGTAGAGCTAGTCGAGATCTATAATGTAAACGGCTATGATCGAGTTTTGTTGCATGGATCAACGGAAATTGGAGCTTGAAGTGCCGGTGTTCGTGCGCTGTTTTTGAGGAGTGAGGGCCACTGAGTTGCATAAGATTCATGGCGTGGGTCGAGCTCGAGACGAGCTTCCATTCGGCGGTGTTCGATCGTCTTCAAACTGCAAGGGTTGGTTGCGTTAATTCATAGATGGGCGGCGGCGGTGGGTTGATGTCGTGCGTGTTTTAACTGAAGGGGAGAAGAAAAGGGGGATGGCTTTGATCTTAGGGCTTGAATCCAACGGCCCAGATTGCAGAAGGTTTAGAAAATTAAAATAAAAGTTGAATTAATTGTATTATAAATCGTGTAATGTTAAAAATAGCGTAACTTGTTCATACGAGGTCGAAAAATGACGAAACAATTTGCGTTCGATTCATATTCGCAAGCACTACGCGATGGAGTAGGATTGGACTTGATTGGAGCTGTTGAAACTTTTAGGTAAAATTAAGCGTGCGTTTAATTTTATTCGAAATAAAACACTACAACTGTTATTGGAAACAAGGTGAGAACTTCTCACTCAATCGAAATTGTTTCGATTTAAATTTTAAATAGTTAGATTTAAAATTGCTTGATTGTGTGTTTGAATGATAAATTATCATATGTTGTATTGAAATAGGCCCTATACGCCGTATATTAAACGGAGGTTATTTATTAAACAAATATACCGCGATATTTCACCTCGATGTGGAATTGGTATTATATGTGTACTTAGAGTTGATTTTCCCGCATTATATAGCAGATGAGATCCTATTGCGCCGCACAATAGCGGATAATATTTTATATAAACCCATGTACCGCGATATCCCGTATTGGAACGGGATTGGTATTGTGGTAACATCCGTGGATGCAGGGAAACAGGTTGGAGGGATCCAACTGGATTCCTCAACAGTATTGATTTATTTACACATATTGTGATATATTCTGTTATCATATGATATATGACGTTTTGGATGCCGTGATTGTTATATTTAGTGTTGTTGCAGCATTGGGCCTATTTTGGAAAATTAGAAGTGTTGATGTGATGATTTTCAAATTTAAAAGGATTTTTAAAGTGATTTTAAAAATATATTTTTATTGAATTTTGGAATTGATCATTTTAATTAAATAAACGTTATAATTTTATGTTATAAAAATTATGATTTTTATGAAATATAACCGAAATCTGATTTTTGAAATAAGTAGTTAATTAATTTGTAAAATGGTTTAAAATTGGGATTTTTGAATTATGATAAACGGTTTATATAAACGATCTATTAAATTTATACTTATAAATTAAAATATTGGAATTATAAAACGAGTTTTTATAAGAGTTAAAATGAAGTATAAATAGATTTAATAAGTGAATGAAATTTATAGATTTATAAATTGTGAAGTTATAAAATGAATAGATTTTGTAAAATAAAAGATTTATATGTAATTAACTTATAAATTGGATTTTAGCATTTAAACAAGATATACGTCGAATTTGTTAATTAAGGAATTTTATAAGTCGAAGTTTTTATATAATTTATATAGATGTGAATTTGTAAACGTTGTTTTATAAATCCAAAATCAATTGAATTTGATAAGTAAATATGAAAGCTTATTAAAGGAGATATATCCACGATTTTGGACAGTGGAAAATCCTTTAATTAAATATGTAGAAGTGTTGAATTTGGTAAATGATTTATATTCACGATTTTGGACAGTGAATAATATATTAAAGAAATGTTTTGGGGAAGTGATATTTTAAATAGAATTAAAATGATTTGAAGTTGTTTTAAAATATGTTAAGGATCGAAACCGTAGATTTCAACATTTATTGTCGAAATAGACGTTTTCGAGAAATAAGGAAAAGATGGACTATAACACTGTTGTTATAGTAAATGATTTTCGAAAGGAAATGTTTTTATATAGTATTGGGATTTATATATCTATCTTAATTTCGAATCCTTATACTAGTGATTTTGGGTCGTCGTAACGATGTTTTATGCAACATTTGTTTGGACTCAAATAACTGTGTTTAAGAGAATGTTTTCCTTAAAGAATAAAATATATACTCAATTGTGATTTAAGTATATTGAATATTTTCCAAATGTTGAAAATAAATAGATTTGTGAATTACTTATTATTAGATAAGTATGGAAATGTTTTTTCCAATATGAAGTGAAATGTTTTGAGATTATATCTTTTAAAGATAAACTGAAAAGTGATTTGAAATTTGTTTTCAAACGGTTGAAGTGTGGAAAATTATATATCTTGTAAAGATATTTTTGGAAAATAAATAATTTGGGAAATTATTTGGAATTTGGTGATGATTGTGCATATCTATTGATGGTTAAATAACCGACTATCAATATTTAGCTTTAAATAGGTATTTGTGGTGAATTGCTTGAATTTGAATGCTACACTTATTTTGAAATCAGTGCTCGTTATTCGGTTTAGCCAGGAAAGGACCTTTGGGTCATAAATCCCATTCCGAATAGTGATACGACGTATATGGATAGCATTGAAGACCGGTGTTAAAGACCGGGTATATGTAAAAACGATAGGATGACCTATCGATTGTCACTGCACCGATAGCAACGGCGTGGAGATTTCCTTTGTGATGGGAAGTTCGATCAGGATTGTGAACACCCGGATTGCAAGGACTACTTTGGAAGTGCCTTTGGTTCTGTTCGAACCTAGAACAGACATGTATGGATTGTATGTCTGACATTATAAATTGAGATTTAAAGTTGATTTCTTTCAAATACATATCTGTTGGTGGCGGAGAATTTATTCTCTTATCTTAACACCCTTCTCTGATACGTACGAGCTCAGAGGTAATGTAGTTGAAGGTTATTAGTGATATACTCCCAATTTGGTAGTGTGACATGCTGAGTGTTGCTGATCATTTGTTGATCGAAGCGTGGCTTTGTGAAAAGCGTAGCTTTGTGGACGAGACTTCGACGAACCTCACAACTCGGTTATGGTCGAAACAGGAATCGTGGGGCAAGGTTATTTGAGGATAGCACCCTCTGAGGGCATGTCATTTCCTTCTGGATTATAAGTGGTATCATGGTATGTAGCCCAGATATTTACTTCGTGGTTGCTGCATATTTATTGATTTTTCGTTGTTGGTTTAGAGGATCCTCGGAATAAAGGTCACAAACAACCGGGGGATGACATGCTTGTGTCAGTTGTTACCCAGCTAGAGGTAACCCGACCTTGTGTAGCAGAGATCCGGTTAGGATCCAGGGACGTCACTCCAGAGGCGTTCCATTTTACTTGGGAAGTTCCTTTGCCCGACCATTTTCTGGAAATCCATTCATCCAAATACGCAGCTTGTACGGTTTTAGTTGTTGAACCTGCCATTTACTTATGGTGGCGCCATACTGTATAGATGGTAGCTATATTAGGCATATGATACTGGTCGTATGTTGGCTAAGATTTATATCATAATTTCGAAATGTTTTCTTACACTTTGCACTTATAGTAATAATATCAAAGAAATTTGCGT
Source organism: Allium cepa (assembly GCA_030765085.1). Taxonomy (NCBI): domain Eukaryota; kingdom Viridiplantae; phylum Streptophyta; class Magnoliopsida; order Asparagales; family Amaryllidaceae; genus Allium; species Allium cepa. The sequence continues at coordinate 196,670,725 of CM060939.1, read as the reverse complement.
ATCAAGCATGTTTGACTATCATAAGGAGAAATCTCCTCTGATTCCGCGTTTGCATTGTGTGTGTAGCGGGAGGCGTTATGGTAGTTACATTTTCTAAAAGAATTGCGGATCTATTTTAAAATATTTCTTTGTTTGTTTTAAAAAAAGATATAACTTTTTAAGTTCTCACACCAGTCCCATGACTGACCTGGAGTTTATAGTTTCTTTCCTAAACTCTGGGTGCCCACCAATTTTTAACACGGGCAGTATAGAGTTAGGTTATCAGGATATTCTGGAATTCAGGAGATGCTATGGAGCTCAAGGAGCAAGCTGGATGGCATGGCGTATCAGCTAGTATATAGTATTTCTTTTCCACTATTTGTTGTTGTACACTCTGATAATGTAATGTAATGTGATGTGATGTAATGTAATGTAATAACTGATATAGTTCTTTGTTTTAAAAGATATTCAGTTATCTACTATATGTTGTTCCGCTGCGATTGTGAGATTCTGTTATTGTTTCTATTTTCTTCTTCTTTCTTTCTTCTTCTATCTTCTACCTCTTCTTTAACCCTAAGGTTCGTTTTTCCGCCCTTCGATCGCTCGGCAGTTGATACAGTGGACGTATTAATGTCGACATTGATGAGTCAAAAATCGCCATCGTGACATTTGGTATCAGAGAAAATGGTTAAGTGACAACCTTGGCTCTGTTGGGAATTACTCATTAGAGATAGAGTCAGTAGTACTCTAGAATGAGTGAGTGTAATCATAGATATAAGTGCGTATGTGTTAGTGAATATAAAATGTTTTATATTGTGTTTGCTTATCCGTTGAGCTGTTTGTGAATTCTGGTCGGTATGTGGGACGCCATATTATCGATGGGGATTTCTAAACACTTAAACGAGGCAAGTCGACATAGTACCATTTTAATTTGGGTAAATGAAATAATTTTACCTCGATTATATTTTATATATAAAGGAATAGTTTTTCAGAAATTATTAAAGCGTATGTAAATTTATTGTCTGGTTATTGAAATGTAAGAATATATATAAGTCAATTAAAAGATGTTTGAATAATCTAAACAGTAACAACAATTGTAAAAGAATAAATTGTGTAAGTAAATGAATTATTAAGTATGGAATTTTAACTATTATGAATTACAATTGTGAAATAATCTTATATATAAGAAGTGAAACTATATGAATATATCTATAAATATGAGTTGTAAATAAAAGTAAAATAGAATTTACTTTAGAATCGGAATCTGAATTGGATTTGGAAATTTAAGTTAAGTTAAACAAATGATGTTTAAATGGAATATAACTTAAGGAATGTTGAATGAAGTTGATTTTGGTATCGAAGTAAATTAATAAAGTGAAGTGATGAATATGAACTTGGGCTATGTGATGAAGTGGTTAAATGAATTAGCAATTGAATCAATAAATGAATTGAATGTAAATCAACTGAATGTAAATAAATTGATATGAAATAATGGATGTAAGTGTTAATTCATTAAAGCTAATTAAAAGCGATGAACCAAATTGAATGAATGTAAGCAAAGTAAAATGAATTTGGTTGTATTGGATATACATTGATTGTTAGATGATGGTTAGTTGAATGTATAGAAATCCATATCAAATTAAATTAATGAAATTGAAACCTAAAGTAATTGAAATCAAACTGGAAGTTAAGTGAATCTTAAATAGAATTGAATTTGATTTGGAAGTGAACCAACTTGAATATGAATTAGTGAATGTAAACTAATTGAATATGAATAGATGAATGTAAGTAAAAACATCAAATATTAATTGATCAAATATGATTTAAAATTAAAAAAAAACAATTGATTGAATACTAAAGAGAAGTGCATGAATATTGATTTGGTTATTGATTGATTGGATAGATATTGGACGTAGTTGGATGATTGTTGGTTGATGGTTGAATTTATTGCTTTTGATTGCATTTGCTATATTGGCATATGTAGTTGTTGTAGTGGTATATGTTGCATATCGATATTATTTTCTATATACATGTTTCTCATTATTTGTTGAGTATTTAGTAGGTGTGGATTGTGCTTGCTTTGCTTTTGGAGCTCGCTTTCACGCTATATTAGCCGTATATGCTCGTTAATAATATATAAGGTACATATCTCGGATTACATATCGTAATTTTACACTTTTTCCCTACGGGATGCCTCATTACTTTGATGAGATGTATATTTGTGATATATATATTGCCCTTTTTTGGGATCGAGCCGCGCAAAGGGGACGCTGGCAAAATTTTCTGGAAATTTAAGGCGTTATAATATTTTTGAGCAAATTGGAAAGTTTTGAAAAGATAACTAAGTATGTTTTGAAAACATAGTAAAGTTATTGTAAGAAGTTTAACTACTGATTTTGGGAAAGTTAAACACTTAAGTGAACTTGAAATCTAATTTGAATGGTTTTGAAAAGTTAATGGATTTCAAGACATTTTCTTACTTGGTAATTTTGAGGACGAAATTTTTTTAAGGGGGGAAGTTTGTAACGACCCAGAAATTCTGTCAATTGAAATTCGTATATTTAATTGATTTTAAATATTAACAAGTAAAATTTGTAAGTCGAATAAATTTTATTTCGAATATCTGGATTTAAATTGGATAATTAAATCGATAATTTAATATTTAAATTATAGAAATAATTGGAAATTGGGTCTAATGTGATTAAAATTGATTTGTAAAGTTATATTAAATCATATTGGAGTTAGAATGATGTTACAGAACTTTTAAAATTTAAGTAAAAGTTAAATTGCAGAAATTGAATATTTTAATATTTAATTGACGAGTTAAAAATAGCCATTTTTCAAACAGTCTCGGATTTCGTTGAAACTAGTTTCATCGGATCCATAATTTTATATTATAGTATGCTTTCAAATTTCGTGTTAATCAGATTTAGGGTTTGTCCGGGGCAAGCTAAAACGCGTAGACATTGATTTGAGCGAATTTTGAATTTAAGTAGTCGATTCAAAAACTTATCTTTCAAATTTGATCGAATTGGCTCCCAATATATATTCCATTGCGCTTGGAATAGGGGTAAAACATTATAAACGCCAGGCAGCACGTTTCGTTTGGAGTTCGGAAAAATTTCGAGTGAATATTGTCGCGTAATTTTCTATAAAAGGCCACCAAAATTCATTATTTTCACAAAATTAGGGTTTCTAATTCAGGCCGCCACTTTCAACAGTATCAATGGCCGAAAATTTCCATTCTTTCTCCTCTAATATCTCACAATCCATCGATAATTAGCGAAAGTCTTCAACTACAATAACGCAGAACTATTCGAGATCTATAATGTGAACGGCTATGATCGAGTTTCGTTGTATGGATCAACGACAATTGGATCTTGATGTGCCGGCGTGCGTGCACTGTTTTCGAGGAGTGAGGACCATCGAGTTGCATAAGATTCATGGCGTGGGTCAAGTTCGAGACCAGCTTCCATTCGGCGGTGTTCGATCGTCTTCAAACTATAGGGGTTGGTTGCGTTGATTCATAGATGGATGACGGCCGTGGGTTGATGTCGTGCGTGTTTTAACTGAAGGGGAGAAGAAAGGGGGACGGCTCTGATCTTAGGGTTGAATCCAACGGCCCAGATTGGAGAAGTTTTAAAAAATTAAAATAAAAGTTGAACTAATTGTATTATAAACCGTGTAATGTTTAAAATAGCGTAACTTGTTCATACGAGGTCGAAAAATGACGAAATGATTTGCGTTGGGTTCCTATTCGCGAGCATTACGCGATGGAGTAAGATTGGAGTTGATTGGAGGTAGTGAAAATTTTTGGTAAGATTAAACACGCATTTTATTTTATTTGAAATAAAACACTACGACTGTTATTGGAAACAAGGTGAGAACTTCTCACTCAATCGAAATTGTTTCAATTTAAATTTTAAATAGTTAGATTCAAAATTGCTTAATTGTGTGTTTGAATGATAAATTAGCATCTGTTGTATTGAAATAGACCCTATTCGCCGTATATTAAGCGGATGTTATTTATCAAACACATATACCACGATATTTCACCTCGATGTGGAATTGGTATTATATATGTACTTGGAGTTGATTTTCCCGCATTATATAGCGGATGAGACCCTATTGCGCCGCATAGTAGCGGATAATATTTTATATAAACCCATGTACCACGATATCCCGTATTGGAACGGGATTGGTACTGTGCTAACATCTGTGGATGCAGGGAAACAGGATGGAGGGATCCAACGGGATTCCTCAACAGTATTGATTTATTTACAGATATTGTGATATATTCTGTTATCATATGATATATGATGTTTTGGATGTCGTGATTGTTATATTTAGTGCCATTGCAGCATTGGGCCTATTTTGGAAAATTAAAGGTGTTGAAGTGATGATTTTCAAATTTAAAAGGATTTTTAAAGTGATTTTAAAAATATATTTTTATCGAATTTTGGAATTGATTCATTTTAAATAAATAAACGTTATAATTTTTATGTTATAACAATTATGATTTTTGTGAAATATAACCGAAGTGTGATTTTTGAAATAAGTAGTTGATTAATTTTTAAAATGGTTTAAAATTGGGATTTTTGAATTATTATAAACGGTTTATATAAAAGATTTACAAAATTTATATTTATAAATTAAAATATTGGAATTATAAAACGAGTTTTTATAAGAGTTAAAATGAAGTATAAATAGATTTCATAAGTGAATGAAATTTATAGATTTATAAATTGTGAAGTTATATAATGAATAGATTTTGTAAAACAAAAGATTTATAAGTAATTAACTTATAAATTGGATTTTGGCATGTAAACGAGATATACGTAGAATTTTTTAATTAAGGAATTTTATAAGTCGAAGTTTTTATAAAATTTATATAGATGTGAATTTGTAGACGTTGTTTTATAAATACAAAATCAATTGAATTTGATAAGTAAATATGAAAGCTTATTAAAGGAGATATATCCACGATTTTGAATAGTGGAAAATCCTTTAATTAAATATGTAGAAGTGTTGAATTTGGTAAACGATTCATATTCACGATTTTGGACAGTGAATAATATATTAAAGAAATGTTTTGGGGAAGTGATATTTAAAATAGAATTAAAACGATTTGAAGTTGTTTTAAAATGTGTTAAGGATCGAAACCGTAGATTTCAACATTTATTGTTGAAATAAACGTTTTCGAGAAATAAGGGAAAGATGGACTATAACACAGTTGTTATAGTAAATGATTTTCAAAAGGAAGTGTTTTTATATAGTATTGGGATTTATATATCTATCTTAATTTCGAATCCCTATACTAGTGATTTTCGGTCGTCGTAACGATGTTTTATGTAACATTCGTTTGGACTCAAATAAATATGTTTAAGAGAATGTTTTCCTTAAAGAATAAAATAAATACTTAATTGTGATTTAAGTATATTGAATATTTTCCAAATGTTGAAAATAAATAGATTTTTGAATTACTTATTATTAAATATGTAGGGAAATGTTTTTTCCAATATGAAGTGAAATGTTTTGAGATTATATCTTTTAAAGATAAATTGAAAAGTGATTTGAGATTTCTTTTCAAACGGTTGAAGTGTGGAAAAATATATATATCTTGTAAAGATATTTTTGGAAAATAAATAATTTGGAAAATTATTCGGAATTTGGTGATGATTGTGCATATCTATTAATAGTTAAATAAACGACTATCAATATTTACCTTTAAATACGTATTTGTTGTGAATTGCTTGAATTTGAATGCTACACTTATTTTGAAATAAGCGCTCGTTATTTGGTTTAGCCGGGGAAGGACCTTTGGGTCATAAATCCCATTCCGAATAGTGATACGGCGTATATGGATAGCATTGAAGACCGGTGTTGAAGACCGGGTATTTGTGAAAACGATAGGATGACCTATCGATTGTCTCTGCACCGATAGCTACAGTATGGAGATTTCCTTTGTGATGGGAAGTTCGATCAGGATTGTACCCGGATTGCCAGGACTTCTTTGGAAGTGCCTTTGGTTCTATTCGAACCCAGAACAGACTTGTATGGATTTTATGTCTGACATTACAAATTGAGATGTAAAGCTGATTTCTTTCAAATACATATCTATTGGTGGCGGAGAATTTATTCTCTTTGCTTAACACCCTTCTCTGAGACGTACGAGCTCAGAGGTTATGTAGTTGAAGGTTATTAGTGATATACTCCCAATTTGGTTGTGTGACATGATGAGTGCTGCTGATCATTTGTTGATCGAAGCGTGGCTTTGTGAAAAGCGTAACTTTATGGACGAGACTTCGACGAACCTCACAACCCGGTTATGGTCGAAATAGGAATCGTGGCAGCAAGGTTACTTTATATAGCGCCCTCTGAGGGCATGTCATTTCCTTCTGGATTATAGTGGTATCATGGTATGTAGCCCAGATATTTACTTCGTGGTTGCTGCATATTTATTGATTTGTGGTTGTTGGTTGAGAGGATCCTCGGAATAAAGGTCGCAAACGACCGGGGGATGACACGCTCGTGTCAGTTGTTACCCAGCTAGAGGTAACCCGACCTTGTGTAGCAGAGATCCGGTTATGATCCGGGGACGTCACTCCAGAGGCGTTCCATTTTACTTGGGAAGTTTCTTTGCCCGACCATTTATGTAACGACCCGCTATTTTGGACCATTCAAATCGACAATAAAACCATACCTGTCCGACTTGAATAATTCAAAATACCGAATTGTTAATAAAATTTGGCAAAACTTAAAATATACAGTAAATAAATCAATCATAGATCACTTACACAGAGTAATACAATGCAGCGGAATAGATAAAGAATAGTAGTTCATGAAGCTACTATATACCTAAGAGTTAGAAATAAAATACAACCGAATAGTTCAAATGCCATGAAGTCTCCAATGCAACAGATGGCTTCTCTGAACCAATCAACTGGATGACTGAAGGGATAGATAGCTGGATCTTCAAGCAAAGCTCCAACTTCGAAGATGAGTCTCAAATGCTGTATCTCTCAGTCTGACCCGAGCGTAAAGCAAAACACAAAACACTCGAGTCAGGATTAACATTCTTATATCTACAAATCTAACTCAAGTGAAATATCAACTGAAATATAATTAACTTAGAGGATGTTTGGGATAACCATCCTCCAAGGGTCCATGGAACTATCTCAAAGATAGAAATATACACTATAACACCGTAGTCTTTTCAACTTAATTTATACTTCAAAACCAAATATCATTTTCACTTCAAATATCTCTATACTTCCCAAATAGTATTTTCATATATTAAATAATTTGTACAGTAAAGAAATTTCAATTCCCTCAACTTAACAAATCGTTTAACATAAACCCGACCACCCCATTTAAATCTATTTCAATCACAATTTATTAATTTAAATTCAACTCAATTTCTAAAATAACCACTTTAATTTTATCGATCTCAAATTCGGATTTGAAATCACAAAATACCCTTTATGTTCAATATATTTCAAAACTTTAAGTATTCAACGTTTCAAACTAACTTTTTAATCAATTTAGTTTCTAAATAATAAATTCAACTATACTGATTTCAAATACATATCCGAATCTCAAAATAAACCATTTAAATCCCAATATAGTTCAAAGCTTTAATATTTAATTAAATGTTCAATTTAATAGTTCCATATAGATCTCGATTTAACCTCATTATTATCTAGTCTTAAAATAATCCCTCATTAGATACAATATCATTTAAGTAACCTTAAATTACATTTTACTCAATATTTTCTTTAATTTATTTAAACGTGAAATATTCATTAAATCACTTAAATAAAAATCCAGTTACAAAATCATACCCTTAAATTTCCCATTCAAAAATTTCAAATTGATTTAATTGAATAAATCCTTATTTAAATACCATTTAGATAAACCCACATTTATCTCCCAATCTTAGTAAATTGCAGAATACTTTTGGAATAAAATTTACATAAATATTTAGCATAATTTATGTATTAAATCAAATTTTTACTAAATTAAATATTATTAAATCTATATATCATTAACCTTTATATATAAAAAAATTTAAGGATTAACATTTAATAAGACCATATATTTCTTTCCAAAACAATGAATTAAATTTAAAAATATTTATATATATGGACCAACGATGTCTGTATATATTTCTTATCATATGGTCAAGTGTTACGGATATTTATCATTTCAATACGTACACTAAATGTATACGGGTGGATAGCATTTCAACTCGTAATCCCAATTCAATTAAATGAAAATCGCTTGGGTTTATCATTTCAACCCATAACGATTTTCTCCTATTCTAAAGTCTGTTCGGGTATGTATCATTTCAACCCATAGTGATTTCTATACTAACAGGGAACTTGCAGAGTGATAACAGATATGTAAATATAATAACAACAGGCATATATCATCAAAATAAATATATAAACAATAGGATATGGTGTCATATCCCATAAGTGAATACTTACAGATAATAGCATATATAACAATTTAAATAACTACAGCCTCATATTTCAATTGTCGTCCCAATTGAAATCAAATTTAGTAAATAAAAGAATATAAATCGTGAGTGATTGCTCACCTTTCGAGGTTAGAGGATATAGACAACGAAGTTGAGTTACGAAATCCAAGCATGAATTACGAAGCAAAGCACGAAGGACATGGGTTTGTCGGACAAGCTAATAAATAGGAGTTGACGAAGTCAAATCAGAACTGGATTGATAAGGATAGATGGTATAATTGAATAGATACACCGTATAAAGTTTATGTATGTTTATATACAAATCATATTCAAATTTTTAAACCCATATTGATGTAATATATATATTATTTTCTCTTCTTAAAAATCAATATGATACTTTAAGGAAAATAAATATACAACATAAAATCATCGGTTTAAATTTTTAAACCCATGATGCAGCTATACAAATAAACGTATAACAAGTAGATTCTATGTTAAATATATTTATGCTTATAGTTTATAACCAGACTTATACATAAAGAAACTGTCGATTATAACTTAATATAGTACGCGTGCAAACTCAGGTATTAAAACTGACACACTTACACAACTTAAAGTATATAGACCGACCTGTTACAAATATCCTATAGTATAAAACCGATAACTTTATTTAATAACTACAGATCCCTTAACTTATATACAAACCAAACTTATATACGCGTAAATTATAAATTATATACAGCAGCTTATGTGTATACTAACTAACATCTTTAAACTAATATATGAATGTACCTAGCTTATAACTTTTATAAACCTTACATATAAATGTACTGTGTTGTGTTTTTTTTTTTAAACACATTTCAAATAAATCTATAAATATACTCACTTTAAAAATCAATGTTATTACAACATATTTAAAAACAAACTACAGACTAATATAAATTTATATAAAAACTATGACACGTATCATAAATCAAATCTACCTTTAAAAAAAACTGTACCAAATTTATAACTTACTATATGTATACATAACAATTTACAAACTTATTTACTTATGTATGCTAACAGAATATATTAAACCTTTAGAACCGAATGCGAAATTTGAGAAGTATAAAACAACGGATACAAAGCTTGATATATATAACTAATTAATAGGGCACGTGCCTAAATTATTCAAGCCGATTTTTATAGGCGAAAGAGGAAGGGTAGGCAAGGTAAAAATATATATGCAGTTATCACTTTATATACTTACCACATAATATCTTCCATTCAAAAATACAGAGGCGAAAGAGGGAATAGGAACAACTTCACGGCAAGGATGGAACGTTGGCTGGAAGAGCAGCATGCGGGAACGGAGGTGAGGTGATTTTGATGGGTTGAGGGATGAAGGAATTTTTTTTTTATTTCACAAAGAAGTGGGTTGCCTTTTGTAGTAGATAGGAGAGATAAAAGAAGTAAGTATATATCAGTAAAGAGAGGAAACGTAAAGGAAGAAATAAAAGAAATGAATGGATGCGTAAAGAACGTATAGAATTTTATACGTTTCAAAATCAACGGTGCAATTAAAGCAATTTTTATTATTTGTCAGGTTATACGTTTTATATTTATTTCTTTCCTAGATCTCAATTGATATCCGATTATAATATGCAGATTTATTATTATTATCAAAAGTTCAAAAGAGTTTTCACCCAAAATATAGAAATGGCATATCAACGTCTAGAAGCATAGATTTAGGAAAAAATATTGAAACAATAAATTAAAGGAAATATAAAAAGATAGGTACCAATCAATAGTCAAACCCTGAATTCAGGGAATAAAAAGGTGAGCTACTATTTGGTCTTAACCGATAGAAAATTTGAATGGACATGTAAATAAAAGTAATTGATACTGTGAAGTCCCTTGATTTCGGGAGAATTATTTAGCAATTAATTGTTTACCTTGGGTAGCACTTTCAAATTTGAAAATGAAGGAAGAATGAATAAGAAACGGCTACAGATCAATTAAAGAAGGAGAGGAGTGTGCGAATTTGTATTCCCAAAGCAAAATGGAAAAATATAAAGAGAGGCAGAAGAATAAATTGAAAAGGAACGTTACGCATGATTTTCAGAGAAATAAATAAAAGTAACGACTATTGGTATAAAATCAACGCGCAAATTGATTGGTTTAAAGGAAGGAATCAGTGGACTGAAGGAAAGGAAAGGAAAGGTCAGCAATTAATAATTGTGACCCTAAAATTTGGAAAAATATAAAAGCAACGACTATGATTTAGCTGAAAATAATTTATGCCAAGAATGGACAGCAATTTTGAATTTTGAAATGGAAGGAAGGGATAAAGGAGCAGACAGAGGCAAATAAAAGAAATGAACAGAGAAAAAAAAACAAAGAAACGTACCATATGAAATAAAGTGTAATGATGAGAATGGTAACGTCTGTCCATTGACATACTTATTAAAGCAATTAAAGTGAAACGAAAGGAACGGTGAAAAATTAGCCCGGAATTCAGGCAGAAATAAAACAAATTTTTATGTACTAGCAACGGTCACCCATTTATTTAGCTGACAAATATTAAGGCAATTGATTTATGCGCGTTTAAAATTTGAAACGCAAAAGAAATCAGATGGTCACGGATCTGGAGGAGGATATTTAGGAATGGTATATGAAGAGATATTGAAATACATTTGTGTCCATAAATAACGTAGATAGTGGACTAATAAATGAAATATCAACGTTTGATACATTGATTCAGCAGAAAAATTAAAGCAAATTTGTTACCATAGTTTGGAGAGCAATAAGGGGGAACGAATATTGTTATTAAAAATGAAGGATCTATGATTTAGAATTTTCTTATGTAAAAATATTCAGGCTTAGAAATAATTTTTTTTTATCAGCAATATTTAACCGATATAGATTGAAATAGAATTATAAAAAAAATAAACTCCCATATAATTAAGTGAAAATTCACTATTTGTTGTATCTTCATATACGTATTCTAAATATAAAATTTTTATTTCAAAATTCAATTATTTAAAATTTTCTCAAAATTGAATTAAATATGAAAATAAAATCATTCAAAACTATTAAAATATTATGGGTCGTTACACTCTCCCCCACTCAAAACTTTTCGTCCCCGAAAAGGAAGGAGGTAGGAGAATAGAACAACCAGAAATAAAGGTAGATTGAAAGTCAAGGGTAATTAAAAAATTTAAACTATATAAATTTTACTTGAAATATTCATTTGCAATTCAGTTATCTTTAATACTTTAAAATTTTCAAAACTCATTGGAATTTAATATGTTTAACTAACATCTTTATACATATGCGAAAGCTATTTGAAAACAATTATTTGCATCATTAGTTATATTTACAAAGAAGCTATTGAAAACATTAAATCCATAATTCATAAATTTATAAATTTATCTCAAGATACTTTTCAAATATTATCAATAAATTAATAATCATTTTCTTTAAATATGTTTTAGTTAATTAATAACTTCAAAGATATTTATACCACTAAAATTTTATATAAAACAATGCAGTATACAAATAAGCAATATTTAAAAGATTTATTCAAAAAGGAAAGGAAGGTAGATTCCGAAAACGGAATATAGATGAAAAATGAAGCTGAGCAGATGAGGTAGATTCAAAAGAATAGAATCGGGCACGAATAATTTATTTCAAACCATAAGAATTTAAATTTCAAATATTTATTCAAAATTTCTTTGTTGGGAAAAATAATTTTATGATAAAATACCTTTATAAATAAAATATTTTTATATCGAAACCAATTTTTCTTTCGAAAATACTTTTATAACTCAATGTTTTAACAAGTTTATCCTCGTTCTTGCAGACTCTGGCCATGCGTTGATCAGGCGCAAAGCTAGAATTCTTCAAGTACTTAGTAGACTTGTTTCAACACCCAGTGAAAATACTTGAAAACCTTTAAAAACAGATATGGAAAGTACAATCCAAACAAAACAACCAAACCAAAACCTTTGTCCGATCATGGTTCGCAGATACACAATGGTTATGCCTGGGTCCCCAAGGAAACAATCCATATCCGTAAGCTTTCTCAGCCCTGCGAGTTACGCCATGATGACTAGTAGAGTGCAGGATACACAATGGTTACGCCTGGATCCCCCAGGAAACAATCCGTACCCCTAGGCAAGACTCAGCCAGGCACTTGCGCTACTATTCGCGACCTACACAGATTGCAGGATACACAATGGTTACGCCTGGATCCCCCAGGAAACAATCTGTACCCCTAGGCAAGACTCAGCCAGGCAATTGCGCTATGCATTCACGAGAGAAAAAAAACCATGGGTTACGCCACGGTGGGAACACTCGAGTATTACATCCGGAAAACCAAAAATCAGAGAGAATAATATCGATAGAATGAATCCACGATGTGGCCACAAAGCGGATATCAAGCAGAAGGCACTTTCCATATCTTTACTTCGAAAATATATATCATATAGTACCTTTTCAAATCACTTTCAAATATCGTACTTATATAAAGTCCATATATATAGGATTTCATTTTTCCCAAATCGAATACTTTCCAAACCAATAGTAGATCAAATCATACATATATAGACTTCGATTATATAAAATCTCTTTCCAAATTGAGTACCTTTCAAATCAATAGATTTCAAATCAACTTCATACTTATACAATCCATTTGATATAGGTTCGACCACTCCCAAATCAAGTGCTTAATAATATAAGGTTCTCAAATCTCAAATCATTTCAATATCCATTTCAAAATCATATATGATTTCACCAAATTTCCTTCCAAATTAAATATCTCAATTTCAAAGTTCCCATAATAATAGGTTTAGAAAATAATCCCACTTTCCAAATTAAAATAATTCAAGTCAAACAAATTCATTTCCAAAATCACCATATAAGTACTGGTTTTTAATTTCAATTTAATTTCAAAACCAAATATTTTCTCAAAATCAGTTATACTCAAAATGGTTTACAAATTTATAATCATCACTTTAAAACTTTTAAACTATTTATTTCTATTTGAAAGATCCAATTTACCTTTATGAAAACCATTATTCAACTATTTTTTTTTCAAAACATTTCAAACTAAATTTATATTCTTTATCAAACATTTTATACTCTTCGAAATTTCTTAGCTTTGAAAATTTATTCTCGATTTGGAAGTGTTCGAACATTCAAAATAGTTAGGGAAATCAAATTTTAAATTCAAGAGTCGAAAATCAACAATAAATCAATTATTAAATCTGAAACTCGAGGACTGAACACCGGTCTCATTTTAAATTGTTTCAAATATATACATATATCTTTCGAAAATATCACATTATACTTCGGAATTTGAAATCATAACGGCTTTACGAAATAACCCGCATAGCGAGCTATTAAAGTGGCCTCTCCCCCACTCTGAAACTCGAAAATCAATGTCGATGATGCGTGCACTCATCACCGAAATTATTTTCCAGCGACATACGTGAGTTCTGGACTTCTATTTTCTTGAAAACTTCTTTGAAATTTCTTCAAAATTATTGGAATTCTTTTGAACTTATTTCAAACATTTCTTATTCGGAAAATACTTTTAAATCGTATTATTTATATATATTTTCCCAAAATCTTAAAACCAATTTCAAAATATCGAAATTCAATTCTCGAACTTCAAATTTAACCCTTCAGTTATAAATCCTTATTATATAAATCACTTTCTTATAAATTTTCAAAATTTCCAATCCTTTCAAAACTTTTATATATAGAATAACATTTCTTATTCGTTTTATATATAGGTATATAATCCTTATCGAAAACATTTTCACTTTTCAATATAGAATAAAATCGTAGTTATCGAAATAATAATTTCGTATAAAACAATTTTAAAATACAACAAACCCGATTTTCAAAGGATGATTCAAGAATGGATTTCAAAACAAAGATAGAGATTTAATTTAGAGGAACTCTAATCAATATAATCCTGATTCGAAGATAGGCTTAAACAAAGTTGAGAAAATCAAATTACAAAATAGAAGATGGATATACTTCTATAAATCTCGGGCGACCTTAATTGGGTCAACTGTGACTTCAGGAATATAATTGATGCGGAATTCTAAAGCAAATCGACATTCGATTGCCAGAGATAGAATTCGGCATACCAAGATATAGCAGCATCGTAAACCGAGGATACAGAAATCTTCGGTGAATCAACGCCAATTGTAAAGGAGTTTTCACCCCCTTTACAAAACATTCAGTGGAGTTGTGGGATACTCCAGAATCAAACGAATATAAATAGGGAGAGACAGAATGAATTTCGGAACCGAGGGGCATTCCAAAATTCAAAGGAAATCGAGTCAAAAAGGAAGAGATTCAACTCGAACGAAAGTGATTCTATAAATAAATTTACCATATATGCTAATTTTTTCCTAGAGCCAAAGCTCTGATACCAACTGTAACGACCCGCTATTTTGGACCATTCAAATCGACAATAAAACCGTACCTGTCCGACTTGAATAATTCAAAATACCGAATTGTTAATAAAATTTGGCAAAACTTAAAATATACAGTAAATAAATCAATCATAGATCACTTACACAGAGTAATACAATGCAGCGGAATAGATAAAGAATAGTAGTTCATGAAGCTACTATATACCTCAGAGTTAGAAATAAAATACAACCGAATAGTTCAAATGCCATGAAGTCTCCAATGCAACAGATGGCTTCTCTGAACCAATCAACTGGATGACTGAAGGGATAGATAGCTGGATCTTCAAGCAAAGCTCCAACTTCGAAGATGAGTCTCAAATGCTGTATCTCTCAGTCTGACCCGAGCGTAAAGCAAAACACAAAACACTCGAGTCAGGATTAACATTCTTATATCTATAAATCTAACTCAAGTGAAATATCAACTGAAATATAATTAACTTAGAGGATGTTTGGGATAACCATCCTCCAAGGGTCCATGGAACTATCTCAAAGATAGAAATATACACTATAACACCGTAGTCTTTTCAACTTAATTTATACTTCAAAACCAAATATCATTTTCACTTTAAATATCTCTATACTTCCCAAATAGTATTTTCATATATTAAATAATTTGTACAGTAAAGAAATTTCAATTCCCTCAACTTAACAAATCGTTTAACATAAACCCGACCACCCCATTTAAATCTATTTCAATCACAATTTATTAATTTAAATTCAACTCAATTTCTAAAATAACCACTTTAATTTTATCGATCTCAAATTTGGATTTGAAATCACAAAATACCCTTTATGTTCAATATATTTCAAAACTTTAAGTATTCAACGTTTCAAACTAACTTTTTAATCAATTTAGTTTCTAAATAATAAATTCAACTATACTGATTTCAAATACATATCCGAATCTCAAAATAAACCATTTAAATCCCAATATAGTTCAAAGCTTTAATATTTAATTAAATGTTCAATTTAATAGTTCCATATAGATCTCGATTTAACCTCATTATTATCTAGTCTTAAAATAATCCCTCATTAGATACAATATCATTTAAGTAACCTTAAATTACATTTTACTCAATATTTTCTTTAATTTATTTAAACGTGAAATATTCATTAAATCACTTAAATAAAAATCCAGTTACAAAATCATACCTTTAAATTTCCCATTCAAAAATTTCAAATTGATTTAATTGAATAAATCCTTATTTAAATACCATTTAGATAAACCCACATTTATCTCCCAATCTTAGTAAATTGCAGAATACTTTTGGAATAAAATTTACATAAATATTTAGCATAATTTATGTATTAAATCAAATTTTTACTAAATTAAATATTATTAAATCTATATATCATTAACCTTTATATATAAAAAAATTTAAGGATTAACATTTAATAAGACCGTATATTTCTTTCCAAAACAATGAATTAAATTTCAAAATATTTATATATATGGACCAACGATGTCTGTATATATTTCTTATCATATGGTCAAGTGTTATGGATATTTATCATTTCAATCCGTACACTAAATGTATACGGGTGGATAGTATTTCAACTCGTAATCCCAATTCAATTAAATGAAAATCGCTTGGGTTTATCATTTCAACCCATAACGATTTTCTCCTATTCTAAAGTCTGTTCGGGTATGTATCATTTCAACCCATAGTGATTTCTATACTAACAGGGAACTTGCAGAGTGATAACAGATATGTAAATATAACAACAACAGGCATATATCATCAAAATAAATATATAAACAATAGGATATGGTGTCATATCCCATAAGTGAATACTTACAGATAATAGCATATATAACAATTTAAATAACTACAGCCTCATATTTCAATTGTCGTCCCAATTGAAATCAAATTTAGTAAATGAAAGAATGTACATCGTGAGTGATTGCTCACCTTTCGAGGTTAGAGGATATAGACAACGAAGTTGAGTTACGAAATCCAAGCATGAATTACGAAGCAAAGCACGAAGGACATGGGTTTGTCGGACAAGCTAATAAATAGGAGTTGACGAAGTCAAATCAGAACTGGATTGATAAGGATAGATGGTATAATTGAATAGATACACCGTATAAAGTTTATGTATGTTTATATACAAATCATATTCAAATTTTTAAACCCATATTGATGTAATATATATATTATTTTCTCTTCTTAAAAATCAATATGTTACTTTAAGGAAAATAAATATACAACATAAAATCATCGGTTTAAATTTTTAAACCCATGATGCAGCTATACAAATAAACGTATAACAAGTAGATTCTATGTTAAATATATTTATGCTTATACTTTATAACCAGACTTATACATAAAGAAACTGTCGATTATAACTTAATATAGTACGCTTGTAAACTCATGTATTAAAACTGACACACTTACACAACTTAAAGTATATAGACCGACCTGTTACAAATATCCTATAGTATAAAACCGATAACTTTATTTAATAACTACAGATCCCTTAACTTATATACAAACCAAACTTATATACGCGTAAATTATAAATTATATACAACAGCTTATGTGTATACTAACTAACATCTTTAAACTAATATATGAATGTACCTAGCTTATAACTTTTATAAACCTTACATATAAATGTACTGTGTTGTGTTTTTTTTTTTAAACACATTTCAAATAAATCTATAAATATACTCACTTTAAAAATCAATGTTATTACAACATATTTAAAAACAAACTACAGACTAATATAAATTTATATAAAAACTATGACATGTATCATAAATCAAATCTACCTTTAAAAAAAACTGTACCAAATTTATAACTTACTATATGTATACATAACAATTTACAAACTTATTTACTTATGTATGCTAACAGAATATATTAAACCTTTAGAACCGAATGCGAAATTTGAGAAGTATAAAACAACGGATACAAAGCTTGATATATATAACTAATTAATAGGGCACGTGCCTAAATTATTCATGCCGATTTTTATAGGCGAAAGAGGAAGGGTAGGCAAGGTAAAAATATATATGTAGTTATCACTTTATATACTTACCACATAATATCTTCCATTCAAAAATACAGAGGCGAAAGAGGGAATAGGAACAACTTCACGGCAAGGATGGAACGTTGGCTGGAAGAGCAGCATGCGGGAACGGAGGTGAGGTGATTTTGATGGGTTGAGGGATGAAGGAATTTTTTTTTTATTTCACAAAGAAGTGGGTTGCCTTTTGTAGTAGATAGGAGAGATAAAAGAAGTAAGTATATATCAGTAAAGAGAGGAAACGTAAAGGAAGAAATAAAAGAAATGAATGGATGCGTAAAGAACGTATAGAATTTTATATGTTTCAAAATCAACGGTGCAATTAAAGCAATTTTTATTATTTGTCAGGTTATACGTTTTATATTTATTTCTTTCCTAGATCTCAATTGATATCCGATTATAATATGCAGATTTATTATTATTATCAAACGTTCAAAAAAGTTTTCACCCAAAATATAGAAATGGCATATCAACGTCTAGAAGCATAGATTTAGGAAAAAATATTGAAACAATAAATTAAAGGAAATATAAAAAGATAGGTACCAATCAATAGTCAAACCCTGAATTCAGGGAATAAAAAGGTGAGCTACTATTTGGTCTTAACCGATAGAAAATTTGAATGGACATGTAAATAAAAGTAATTGATACTGTGAAGTCCCCTGATTTCGGGAGAATTATTTAGCAATTAATTGTTTACCTTGGGTAGCACTTTCAAATTTGAAACAGAAGGAAGAATGAATAAGAAACGGCTACAGATCAATTAAAGAAGGAGAGAAGTGTGCGAATTTGTATTCCCAAAGCAAAATGGAAAAATATAAAGAGAGGCAGAAGATAAAATTGAAAAGGAACGTTACGCATGATTTCAGAGAAATAAATAAAAGTAACGACTATTGGTATAAAATCAACGCGCAAATTGAATGGTTTAAAGGAAGGAATTAGTGGACTGAAGGAAAGGAAAGGAAAGGTCAGCAATTAATAATTGTGACCCTAAAATTTGGCAAAATATAAAAGCAACGACTATGATTTAGCTGAAAATAATTTATGCCAAGAGTGTACAGCACGTTTGAATTTTGAAATGGAAGGAAGGGATAAAGGAGCAGACAGAGGCAAATAAAAGAAATGAACAGAGAAAAAAAAAACAAAGAAACGTACCATATGAAATAAAGTGTAATGATGAGAATGGTAACGTCTGTCCATTGACATACTTATTAAAGCAATTAAAGTGAAACGAAAGGAACGGTGAAAAATTAGCCCGGAATTCAGGCAGAAATAAAACAAATTTTTATGTACTAGCAACGGTCACCCATTTATTTAGCTGACAAATATTAAGGCAATTGATTTATGCGCGTTTAAAATTTGAAACGCAAAAGAAATCAGATGGTCATGGATCTGGAGGAGGATATTTAGGAATGGTATATGAAGAGATATTGAAATACATTTGTGTCCATAAATAACGTGGATAGTGGACTAATAAATGAAATATCAACGTTTGATACATTGATTCAGCAGAAAAATTAAAGCAAATTTGTTACCATAGTTTGGAGAGCAATAAGGGGGAACGAATATTATAATTAAAAATGAAGGATCTATGATTTAGAATTTTCTTATGTAAAAATATTCAGGCTTAGAAATAATTTTTTTTTATCAGCAATATTTAGCCGATATAGATTGAAATAGAATTATAAAAAAAATAAACTCCCATATAATTAAGTGAAAATTCACTATTTGCTGTATCTTCATATACGTATTCTAAATATAAAATTTTTATTTCAAAATTCAATTATTTAAAATTTTCTCAAAATTGAATTAAATATGAAAATAAAACCATTCAAAACTATTAAAATATTATGGGTCGTTACAATTTGTTGGAAGTCCATTCATCCAAATACGCACCTTGTACGGTTTTAGTTGTATAACCTGCCATTTACTTATGGTGGCGCCCTACTGTTTAGAAGGTAGCTATAGTAGGCATACGATACTGGTCGTATGTTGGCTAAGATTTATATCATACTTTCGAAATGTTTTCTTACACTTTGCACTTATAGTAATAATATCAAAGAAATTTGCGTATATCATAAGGAGAAATCTCCTCTGATTCTACGTTTGCATTGTGTGTGTGGGGGGAGGCCTTATGGTAGTTACATTTTCTAAGAGCACCGCGGATCGATTTTAAAATATTTCTTTGTTTGTTTTTAAAAAAGATATAACTATTTAAGTTCTCACACCAGTCCCATGACTGACCTGCAGTTTATTGTTTTCTTCCTAAACTCTGGGTGCCCACCAATTTTTAACACGGGCAGTTTAGAGTTAGGTTATCAGGATATTCTGGAATTCAGGAGATGCTGTGGAGCTCAAGGAGCAAGCTGGATGGCATGGCGTATAAACTAGTATATAGTGTTTATTTTCCACTATTTGTTGTTGTAAACTCTGATAATGTAATGTGATGTAATGTAATAAGTGATATAGTTCTTTTTTTTAAAAGATATTCATTTATCTATTATATTTGTTCCGCTGCGATTGTGAGATTCTGTTATTGTTTCTTTTTTCTTCTTCTTTCTTTCTTCTTCTATCTTCTACCTCTTCTTTAACCCTAACAATTCGGTTTTCCACCCTTTGATCGCTCAACAGTTGATACAGTGAACATATTAATGTCGACTTTCATGAGTCGAAAATCGCTATCGTGACATTTGGTATCAGAGCAAATGGTTAAGTGACAACCTTGGATCTGTTGGGAATTACTCATCAGAGATAGAGTCAGTAGTACTCTAGAATGAGTGTGAGTGTAATCATAGATATGAGCGCGTATGTGTTAGTGAATATAAAATATTTTATATTGTGTTTGCTTATCCGTTGAGGTGTTTGTGAATTCTGGTCGGTATGTGGGACGCCATATTATCGATAGGGATTTCTAAACAGTTAAACGTGGCAAGTCGACATATTATCATTTTAATTTGGGTAAATGAAATAATTTTACCTTGATTACATTTTATATATAAAGGAATAGTTTTTCAGAAATTATTAAAGTGCATGTAAATTGATTATTTGGTTGTTGAAATGTAAGAATATATATAAGTCAATTAAAAGATGATTGAATAATCTAAACAATAACAACGATTGTAAAAGAATAAATTGTGTATGTAAATGAATTATTAAGTATGGAATTTTAATTATTATGATTTACAGTTGTGAAATAATCTTATATATAAGAAGTGAAACTATGTGAATATATCTATAAATATGAGTTGTAAATAAAAGTAAAATAGAATTTACTTTAGAATCGGAATCTGAATTGGATTTGGAAATTTAAGTTAAGTTAAACAAATGATGTTTAAATGGAATATAACTTAAGGAATGTTGAATGAAGTTGATTTCGGTATCGAAGTAAATTAATAAAGTGAAGTGATGAATATGAACTTGAGTTATGTAATGAAGTGGTTAAATGAATTAGCAATTGAATCAATAAATGAACTGAATGTAAATCAATTGAACGTAAATAAATTGATATGAAATAATGGATGTAAGTGTTAATTCATTAAAGCTAATTAAAAGTGATGAACCAAATTGAGTGAATGTAAGCAAAGTAAAATGAATTTGGTTGTATTGGATATACATTGATTGTTAGATGATGGTTTGTTGATTGTATAGAAATCCATATGAAATTGAATTAATGAAATTGAAAGCTAAAGTAATTGAAATCAAATTAGAAGTTAAGTGAACCTTAAATAGAATTGAATTTGATTTGGAAGTGAACCAACTTGAATATGAATTAGTGAATGTAAACTAATTGAATATGAATAAATGAATGTTCGTAAAAACATCAAATATTAATGAATCAAATGTGATTTAAAATGAAAAAAAACCAATTCATTCAATATTAATGAGAAGTGCATGAATATTGATTTGGTTATTGATTGATTGGATAGATATTTGATGTAGTTGGATGATTGTTGGTTGATGGTTGAATTTATTGCTTTTGATTGCATTTGCTATATTGGCATATGTAGTTGTTGTAGTGGTATATGTTGTATATCGATACTATTTTCTATATACATGTTTCTCATTGCTTGTTGAGTGTTTAGTAGGTGTGGATAGCACTTGCTTTGCTTTTGGAACTCGCTTTCACGCTATATTAGCCGTATATGCTCGCTAATAATATATAAGGTACATATCTCGGATTACATATCGTACTTTTACACTTTTTTCCCTGTGGTATGCCTCATTACTGTGATGAGATGTATATTTGTGATATATATATTGCCCTTTTTCTCAGATCGAGCCGCGCAAAGGAGACGCTGGCGAAATTTTTTGAAAATTTAAGGCGTTAGAATATTTTTGAGCAAATTGGAAAGTTTTGAAAAGATAACTAAATATGATTTGAAAACTTAGTAAAGTTATTGTAAGAAGTTTAACTATTCATTTTGAGAAAGTTTGCAATGACCCAGAATTTCTGTCATTTGAAATTCGTATATTTAATTGATTTTAAATATTAACAAGTAAAATTTGTAAGTCGGATAAATTTTATTTCGAATATCTGGATTTAAATTGGATAATTAAATCGATAATTTAATATTTGAAATTACAGAAATAATTGAAAATCGGGTCTAATGTGATTAAAATTGATTTGCAAAGTTGTCTTCAATCATATTGGAGTTATAATGATGTTATAGAACTTTTAAAATTTAATTAAAAGTTAAATTGTAGAAATTGAATATTTTAATATTTAATAGACGAGTTAAAAATAGCCATTTTTCAAACAATCTCGGATTTCGACGAAACCAGTTTCATCGGATCCGTATTTTTATATTTTGGCATGGTTTCAAATTACATGTCAATCAGATTTACATTTTGTGCGGGGCAAGCTAAAATGCGTAGAAATTGATTCGAGTGAATTTTGAATTTAAATAGTCGATCAAAAACTTATCTTTAAAATTTGATCGAATTGGCTCCCGATATATATTCCATTGCGTTTGGAATAGGGGTAAAACATTATAAACGTCAGGCGGCACATTTCGTTTGGAGTTCGGAAAAATTTCGGGTGAATAGTGTCGCATAATATTCTATAAAAGGCCACCAAAATTCATTATTTTCAAAAAATTAGGGTTTCTAATTCAGGCCGCCACTTTCAACAGTATCAATGGCCGAAAATTTCCATTCTTTCTCCTCTAATATCTCACAATCCATTGATAATTAGCGAAAGTCTTCAACTACAATAACATAGAGCTAGTCGAGATCTATAATGTGAACGGCTACGATCGAGTTTCGTTGCATGGATCAACGGCAATTGGAGCTTGAAGTGTCGGCGTTCGTGCACTGTTTTTGAGGAGTGAGGACCACCGAGTTGCATAAGATTCATGGCGTGGGTCAAGCTCGAGACGAGCTTCCATTCGGCGATGTTCGATCATCTTCAAACTGCAGGGGTTGGTTGCGTTAATTCATAGATGGACGCTGGCCGTGGGTTGATGTCGTGCGTGTTTTAACTGAAGCGGAGAAGAAAAGGGGGACGGCTCCGATCTTAGGGCTTGAATCCAACGGCCCAGATTGCAGAAGGTTTAAAAAATTAAAATAAAAGTTGAACTAATTGTATTATAAATCGTGTAATGTTTAAAATAGCGTAACTTGTTCATACGAGGTCATAAAATGACAAAACGACTTGTGTTGGATTCTTATTCGCGAGTAATACGCGATGGAGCAGGATTGGAGTTGATTGGAGCAAGTGAAAATTTTTGGTAAAATTAAACGCGCGTTTAATTTTATTCGAAATAAAACACTACGACTGTTATTGGAAACAAGGTGAAAACTTCTCACTCAATCGAAATGATTTCGATTTAAATTTTAAATAGTTATATTTAAAATTGCTTGGTTGTGTGTTTGATGTATTGAAATAGACCCGATACGCCGTATATTAAGCATAGGTTATTTATTAAACACATATACCGCGATATTTCACCTCAATATGGAATTGGTGTTATATATGTACTTGGAGTTGATTTTCCCGCATTATATAGCGGATGAGACCCTATTGCGCCGCATAATAGCGGATAATATTTTATATAAACCTATGTACCGCGATATCCCATATTGAAACGGGAATGGTATTGTGCTAACATCTGTGGATGCAGGGAAACAGGTTGGAGGGATCTAGCTGGATTCCTCAACAGTATTGATTTATTTACAGATATTGTGATATATTCTGTTATCATATGATATATGATGTTTAGGATGCCGTGATTATTATATTTAGTTCTGTTGCAGCATTGGGCCTATGTTGGAAAATTAAAAGTGTTGAAGTGATGATTTTCAAATTTAAAAGGATTTTTAAAGTGATTTTAAAAATATATTTTTATGGAATTTTGGAATTGATTCATTTTAAATAAATAAACGTTATAACTTTTATGTTATAAAAATTATGATTTTTCTGAAATATAACCGAAATGTGATTTTTGAAATAAGTAGTTGATTAATTTGTAAAATGGTTTGAAATTGGGATTTTTGAATTATTATAAACGGTTTATATAAAAGATTTATAAAATTTATATTTATAAATTAAAATATTGGAATTGTAAAACGAGTTTTTATAAGAGTTAAAATGAAGTACAAATAGATTTCATAAGTGAATGAAATTTGTAGATTTATAAATTGTGAAGTTATAAAATGAATAGATTTTGTAAAATAAAAGATTTATAAGTAATTAACTTATAAATTGGATTTGGCATTTAAACGAGATATACGTAGAATTTGTTAATTAAGGAATTTTATAAGTCGAAGTTTTTATAAAATTTATATAGATGTGAATTTGTAAACGTTGTTTTATAAATCCAAAATCAATTGAATTTGATAAGTAAATATGAAAGCATATTAAAGGAGATATATCCACGATTTTGGACAGTGGAAAATCCTTTAATTAAATATGTAGAAGTGTTGAATTTGGTAAACGATTTATATTCACGATTTTGGACAGTGAATAATATATTAAAGAAATGTTTTGCGAAAGTGATATTTAAATAGAATTAAAACGATTTGAAGTTGTTTTAAATGTGTTAAGGATCGAAACCGTAGATTTCAATATTTATTGTTGAAATACACTTTTTCGAGAAATAAGGAAATGATGGACTATAACATTGTTGTTATAGTAAATGATTTTCGAAAAGAAATGTTTTTATATGATAGTGGGATTTATATATCTATCTTAATTTCGAATCCCTATACTAATGGTAACGATGTTTTATGCAACATTCGTTTGGACACAAATAAATGTGTTTAAGAGAATGTTTTCCTTAAAGAAGAAATTACATACTTAATTGTGATTTAAGTATATTGAATATTTTCCAAATGTTGAAAATAAATAGATTTGTGAATTACTTATCATTGAATAAGTATGGAAATGTTTTTTCCAATATGAAGTGAAATGTTTTGAGATTATATCTTTTAAAGATAAATTGAAAAGTGATTTGAAATTTGTTTTCAAATGATTGAAGTGTGGAAAAATATATATCTTGTAAAGATATTTTTGGAAAATAAATAATTTGGAAAATTATTGGGAATTTGGTGATGATTGTGCATATCTATTGATAGTTAAATAACCGACTATCAATATTTACCTTTAAATAGGTATTTGTTGTCAATTGCTTGAAATTGAATGCTACACTTATTCTGAAATAAGCGCTCGTTATTCGGTTTAGCCGGAAAAGGACCTTTGGGTCATAAACCCCATTCCGAATAGTGATACGACGTAAATGGATAGCATTGAAGACCGGTGCTGAAGACCGGGTATTTGTGAAAAAGATAGGATGACCTATCGATTGTCTCTGCACTGATAGCTACGGTATGGAGATTTCCTTTGTGATGGGAAGTTTGATCAGGATTGTGAACACCTGGATTGCAAGGACTTCTTTGGAAGTGCCTTTGGTTCTGTTCGAACCTAGAACGGACTTGTATGGATTGTGTGTCTGACATTACAAATTGAGATGTAAAGCTGATTTCTTTCAAATACATATCTGTTGGTGGCGGAGAATTTATTCTCTTAGCTTAACACCCTTCTCTGAGACGTATGAGCTCAGAGGTTATGTAGTTGAAGGTTATTAGTGATATACTCCCAATTTGGTAGTGTGACATGCTGATTGCTGCTGATCATTTGTTGATTGAAGCGTGGCCTTGTGGACGAGACTTCTACGAACCTCACAACCCGGTTATGGTCGAAACAGGAATCATGGCAGCAAGGTTATTTGAAGATAGCGCCCTCTGAGGGCATGCCATTTCCTTCTGGATTATAAGTGGTATCATGGTATGTAGCCCAGATATTTACTTCGTGGTTGCTGCATATTTATTGATTTGTGGTTGTTGGTTGAGAGGATCCTCGGAATAAAGGTCGTAAACGGCCGGGGGATGACATGCTCGTGTCAGTTGTTACCTAGCTAGAGGTAACCCGACCTTGTGTAGCAGAGATCCGGTTAGGATCCGGCGACGTCACTCCAGAGGCGTTCCATTTTACTTGGGAAGTTCCTTTGCCCGACCATTTGTTGGAAATCCATTCATCCAAATACGCACCTTGTACGGTTTTAGTTGTAGAACCTGCCATTTACTTATGGTGGCGCCCTACTGTTTAGATGGTAGCTATAGTAGGCATACGATACTGGTCGTATGTTGGCTAAGATTTATATCATACTTTCAAAATGTTTTCTTACACTTTTCACTTATAGTAATAATATCAAAGAAATTTGCGTATCAAGCATGTTTGACTGTCATAAGGAGAAATCTCCTCTGATTCTGCTTTGCATTGTGTGTGTGGCGGGAGGCCTCATGGTAGTTACATTTTCTAAAAGCATTGCGGATCTATTTTAAAATATTTCGTTGTTTGTTTAAAAAAAAGATATAACTGTTTAAGTTCTCACACCAGTCCCATGGCTGACCTGGAGTTTATTTTTTCCTTCCTAAACTCTGGGTGCCCACCAATTTTTAACACGGGCAGTCTAGAGTTAGGTTATCAGGATATTCTGGAATTCAGGAGATGCTGTGGAGCTAAAGGAGCAACCTGGATGGCATGGCATATCAACTAGTATATAGTATTTCTTTTCCACTGTTTATTGTTGCATACTCTGATAATGTTATGTGATGTAATGTAATAATTGATATAGTTCTTTGTTTTAAAAGATATTCATTGATCTATTATATGTTGTTCCGCTGCGATTGTGAGATTCTGTTATTGTTTCTGTTTTCTTCTTTCTTTCTTCTTCTATCTTCTACCTCTTCTTTAACCCTAACGATTCGGTTTTCTGCCCTTCGATCGCTCGGCAGTTGATAGAGTGGACGTATTAATGTCGACTTTCATGAGTCGAAAACCGGTATCGTGACATTTGGTATCAGAGCTGTAACGACCCGTATTTTACGTGTCGATAGATCGTAAAATTTACAGGTTGTTAGTGTTGTTTATGTTGTCTCTAGCATGAGTCGTAGGGGGAGTTAACTCGTGTGTTAAGTGTTGAGTCGTGACCGACTCATAGGCTTAGTTGACTTAAGGATTGAACGAGTCACGGCTTATAGGGTTTGGATGAGTTAAAGGGTGGCCGACTCATGAGGGTATACGACCTAAGATTTGTGACCATGTTAGAATCTGACCGACTCATGGGATAAGTCGTGATCGACTCATAGAGGTAGCGACCTATAGATTTGGCCGAGTTAGTGAGTTGCCGAGTTAACAGGTCAAGGTAGTGAGCGACTCAGTGTTAAGTCGTTTGACCGACTTATAGGTAGAGCAGCTTAAGGGGTTAAGGCTTAGGTCGTGGATAGTTGAGTCGGTGGGGTTTTGAGTCGGTAGGGGGCTTAGGTCGGCAGGGTGTGTTATCTCGTGAAGTTGTTAAGTCGTGAGTCGGTATGTGTTCTGGGTTTAGGTCGGCAGGGAACTAGGTCGTGTGACCCTGTGTGTGTGTGTTGTGTAGTTGGGTCGGTATACTAGTTAAGTCGGCAGCGACCTAAGTTAGGTCAGAGGCCTTTGTATCGTGTAGGTCGTTGGGTCAAAGCACTGCCTGTGTTTGAGTCGTATGAGAGTTAGGTCGGCTATGCCGATGAGTCGTGTGGCAGATAGGTCGTTGGGTCGGCAGAGGCTAGTTGAGCTTGTGTCGGTAGGATTGGCTTGAGTCGTGGACGACTCATGGGTTAGGTCGGGGCCGACCTAAGGGGAGACGACTCAGGGGAAAATCAGCCTATAAATAGAGGACTTTGGCTCACTTTTTGGCACCGGTTTTTGAAGCAACGAAGTGCTGCCATTTTGGGAACTCGACTACAACATTTCTTCATCTTCTTTTCTCCATTCCAATCTAATTCTAACATCCATCCAAGATCGAAGATCGAGATTGAAGATCCAAGAGACAAAGTTGAAGATCTTCATCCAACGAAGCTAGATTTCATCGTTTGAAGCGAAATATTGCCGGATCAAGCCTTGATCTTCGCTGTCCAGATCTGTAGTGATTAGTTTTTGAGGTGTTTGGGTGATTTGGTGAGTGGTAGTTATCTCTCACGCGGACCCAAAGGAGTATATTGGATTGGTGGTTTGTTGGAGTGTTGTAGATAGTGATTTTGTGCATTTTCCTTAGATCCAAGTATAGATCCATTGTTTGTGAAGATGTTTACCTATGCAAGCTCATTTATTAAGTTATAGAAATAAAACCCATGTTTTATATTTGCTAGATCTATGCTAAAAACCCATGATTCATGTATGTTAGTTCTATGCTCATTTATTTACGAAATTGCCATTGTAGTTATGAATGCCTAATTAGATCTTGATTGAATACTTATTTGTTTGGATTAATGTTTGCCTTGATTGATTGTTGTGAATGAGCTATCTAGTTGATAGATTTGGACAAGTATGGTCAAAGATGACTCAAAAGCTACAGAAGAGGCTCTTGAATGGTGAAAGCTGCTAAAGGCATATGTGGCGGATGTGGAAGCTCATATGTATGGATTGAATGATGTTGAGATGGAACTTTGCCATGATGCAATGAGGCAAACCATGTTGTTGAGTTGAGACTTTGCTATGGTGTAATAAAGCGAAGTATGATGTGATGTAGACTTGGCGTAATCCAGGCAGGGATCATTCCAAGCATGTTGATAACTCGAGGGATGGTTCGAGTTGGTTGATAATGGATTGCTCGAGAGGTAGCTTGAGCTAGTATGAGGATAGTCGTCAAGGAGGATGACTAGGAGGCTTGGATCTCATCGTTGTTGAAGGTTCTAGCATGCTCAAAAGCAAGAGTACATGGGGCGCCCATAACGACTACAGGTAGGTAGTCGGGACAACCAAAAGACTAAAGGTAGGTAGTCGAGTACTCTGGGCAAAGTAGATAAGTCCTAGGCACAAGGCAGTGTGCGGAGTTATGTCTGGAACCGGGGTTACCATTAGCCCTTGACGGATGGTCATTCAATCAACGGTAAAATCGAAGCAAGGATAACAGTGATAGCCAGAGTCATGGATGTTTGGACGTTTGGTTGTACCATCATTCGGTCTCAAGAGCGGTATTTTCTAGGTGCTTATCTGATCTTGGTTTAGGCCTTGGGGGTTTGTATTTGTAAAACATCGCCCTTGACTCGAGTGATTATTGCTTTACCTTAATTGTCTGCTGTGTTATGCTTACTTCTCCTTGGTGTGTGTCTGGGGGCTATCACTGTAGAAAGAGGTGGAGTGGGATGGTTTGGTTCCTATTCCTTTTATCCTTTATGCTCTTTTGGTATGTTTGATAGTTGATTTACTGCTTACTAAGACTTTGTCTGACTCAAGGTTTTATGTCTCCTCTTATTACCTTGGGCTGTTCATCCATGTTGGGATGGGCAGACTAGGTAGCAGGTGACAGGTGCTGTTCTTAGAGATCTACGCTGATGATGACGAAGACGAGCAGGAGGCTTTGCATACTAGTTTTCTTACTATATGTACTGGGTGTTCCGCTGTTATATCTGATTGAGTGTTGTAGTGAGGCTTTGATGTATGGATGATTCATGTTTGTATAAATCTACTTACGATGCTTATATGATGATTTTTCTGTTATGGAGCTTCACTATATATTTCTCTATTGTATTTTATCCATGCGCTGTGAGTTGTACGATAGAGTTTGCTGTTTTATTTTACCCTGACTGTCGTCCATGGCTACCTGGCACGCCTTTCAGCGCACTATTCCATTGTTTTGATGCGGGAGTCATGGGCGGTCGTCACATTTGGTATCAGAGCTTTGGTTAATCGATTTTAGCCAATGCTCGCTGACGTAACTACGTATGAGAGACGTAATTGTATTTTGATGGATGATTACTATATATAATATAGTAGTTTAGAAGGATTTGAACTCCTTATGCAGTTGTTACTTAAGGTGTTCTAATCATTCTTATTACAGATATTAAGGATGAGTCGAAGAGGGAGACCAGCTGCAAGGGAAAGCCGTGCTACTGAAGGAGCTGTTGATTATGGAACTATGTTCGAAGCGATGATGACTTCGATCATGAGAAGGATGCCAGCTTCAGGATCGTCAGTGGATGTGGGAGTTCAAGTCCAAGCTCCAAGACCGGTGGATTTTGCTAAGCTTTGCAAGGATTATACTTCTCTTGGAGGAAAAGCTTTCTTGGGGACAGAGTCGACTATTGAAGTGCAGAGATGGATTGATGCTTGTCGAAGGATCTTTGGTGACTTAGGGATTGAGGATGCAACCAAGAGAAAGCTTGCATCGAGGCAGCTTCAGGGAAGAGCTGCTGATTGGTGGAATTCTATCACCATCGATACACCAGAAGAAGAGATTACTTGGGAGCAATTCCGAGTTAGATTTGAAGCTAAGTTCATCTCTACGGCTCAGAAGTCTGTTTTGTTCAAGAGGTTTGTAGAGCTCAAGCAAGGTGGGAGACCAGTTCTTGAGTATATTTCTGAGTTCGAAGCTTTGTCCAAGTATGCTAGATCGTATATTGATTCTCCTTATCAGAAGAATGAGAAGTTTGTGACTGGTTTGGATGCTTATCTTGGGAGGCAGTTGGTGGATCATCTGGACGATCCATTTGAGAAGCTTGTGGAGAAAGCCCTCAGGCATGAGAGTTTGTTTCCTAAGGAAAGTTCTGTTGTTGCTGTAACCAGGGAAGGATCTAAACCACAGCAGAGTGGCAATAGGAAGAGGAAGCAGCAGCAGAAGAGTAGGGATGGCCAGAAGAAACTGAAAGGAGAGGTGACTTGCTATAATTGCCAGCAGAAGGGCCATCTCTCCAAAGATTGTAAGAATCCCAAAGTGCCGGGAAAATGTTATAACTGTGATAAGCTGGGACATATCAAGAAGGATTGCCCAGAGCCGAGGAAAGATAGGCAGATTGTGCAAGCTTATGCTTTGGGAGTTGTGCCGTCGTCCTCAAAAGCTCCTACTGCTGAAGAAAAGGGGAAGAGTGTGGTGGTTCAAGGTACTCTTTCTATGTGTGGTGTTCCGGTTAGAGTGTTGTTTGATACTGGAGCGTCGCATTCTTTTGTTTGTAATGATTTGGTAGACCGGTTAGGTTTGAGACCGGATATTGTTGGTAGGCCATTGGTTGTGACTAATCCAGTTGGGGGTTCGTCATGTTTGTGTATGATATGCCGTGGTCTAGTTGTGTCGAGTCTTGATTGCTCGTTTAATTGTGATTGCTTTGTTCTGAACTTTGCGGGGTTCGGAATTATTTTAGGTATGGACTGGCTCAGGAAGTATGCGGCAAGGATTGATTGTAAGAGGCTTGAGGTGACAGTCAGGAATGTGGAAGGGCGAAAGGTTGTGATACGATGTAAGCATGAGGAAGGCGTCTTCATGAGCTTCATGTATTCGCTGGTTGTTCCACGGGATGGACTGTCATCAGTGCCTATTGTGAATGGATTTGAGGACGTCTTTGACGAAGTCAAAGGGTTACCGCCGCATAGGGAGATCGAGTTTCGTATCGATCTAGTCGAGGGAGCCAGACCTGTTGTGATGCCTCTTAGGCGGATGGCGCCTAGGGAGCAGCTAGAGTTGAAGGTGCAGGTTGATGACCTTTTGCAGAAAGGATTCATTCGGAGAAGTTTGTCCGAATGGGGTGCACCAGTTGTGTTCGCAACCAAAGCGGATGGATCGTTGAGGTTGTGTGTGGATTATCGTGAGCTAAATAAGTTGACTAAGAAGAACAAGTATCCATTGCCGAGAATAGATGACTTGTTTGATCAACTTCACGAGGCTAAGGTGTTTTCTCAGATGGATTTGGCAACGGGATTTCACCAGTTGAGAGTGGCGAAGGATAGTGTGCCGAAAACTGCTTTCAGGACACCATCCGGTTTTTATGAGTGGCTGGTAATGCCGTTTGGATTGACTAACGCGCCAGCATATTTTGTGGATCTTATGAATAGAGTGTTCAGAGATCAGTTGAATAAGTTTGTGCTTGTGTTCGTGGATGATATTTTGGTTTACTCCAGAACTGAGGAAGAGCACAAGACGCACTTGAGAATTGTTTTGGAAATCTTACGGAAACATCAGCTGAAGGCTAAGTTTTCGAAGTGTCACTTCTGGAAGAGTGAAGTGAGGTTCTTAGGCCATGTTATCTCTGGAAATGGAATAGCGGTTGATCCCGCTAAGGTGGCAGCAATCCAGGATTGGGTTAGACCTAAGAATGCGTCTAATGTGAGAAGTTTTCTTGGATTAGCAGGATATTATCGTCGGTTTATCAAAGACTTTTCCAAGATAGCTGCACCGTTAACAGGATTGACGAAAAAGAACCAAGTGTTCAGATGGGATGATAAGTGTGAGCAAGCTTTCGTAATCCTGAAAGAGCGACTGACAAGTGCTCCTGTATTAACTATTCCAAGTGGGAATGATGAGATGGTGGTTTACACCGATGCATGTGGCACTGGACTGGGAGCGGTGCTAATGCAGAAGGATAAAGTTGTTGCGTATGCAAGTCGACAACTGAAGCCGCATGAAAGGAATTATCCGACTCATGATTTGGAGTTAGCGGCAATTGTGTTTGCTTTGAAGATGTGGAGACATTATCTATTGGGAGTTCGATTCGAGTTGTTTACAGATCATAAGTCATTGAAGTATCTATTCTCCCAAAAGGATTTGAATCTTCGACAGCAAAGATGGCTAGAGTTCCTAGCATCATATGATTTTGGTATAGCCTATACTCCGGGAAAAGGAAACGCAGTGGCAGATGCGTTAAGTCGAAGACATGCAGGATTGGGAGCCATGTTTTCGGAGTGGAAGAGTCTCGAGTGTTTGGCTGAGTTTGACTTCAG
Organism: Allium cepa; assembly: GCA_030765085.1. Classification (NCBI taxonomy): domain Eukaryota; kingdom Viridiplantae; phylum Streptophyta; class Magnoliopsida; order Asparagales; family Amaryllidaceae; genus Allium; species Allium cepa. The sequence continues at coordinate 196,637,511 of CM060939.1, read as the reverse complement.
GTCTAGATGTGAATTGGAACCTGAGATGTTGGCAAACTTATCGATAAGACCTACTCTTGTGGAAAGGATTGGCGAGAGCCAAAAGCAAGACGATAAGCTTGTCAGGATTATCCGTGGTTTGGAATCTGGATTGGAACCAGAGAAGGATAAAGGATTCGAGATCGATCGAGAGGGTCGGCTTCGAAAGCAAGGACGACTGGTTGTTCCCGATATAGATGGATTGAGAGATGAAGTTCTAAGGGAAAGTCATCACTCGAAGTTGACGATTCATCCAGGTGGAAATAAGATGTATCGGGACATGAAGAGAGCCTACTACTGGGAAGGTATGAAGAAAGATGTTGGAAATTTTATTTCCAAGTGTATGAACTGCCAGTTGGTGAAAGCTGAGCAGAAGAAGCCCAGTGGATTACTTCAGCCATTAGAGGTTCCTACATGGAAGTGGGAGCAAGTGTCAATGGATTTTATCGATGGTCTACCTAGGACAAGAGCAGGAAATGAAGGGATTTGGGTCATAGTAGATCGTTTGACAAAGAGTGCAAGGTTCATTCCTGTTCGATCAACTAGGACTGCATCGAAGTTGGCTGAATTGTATGTTAAGTGGATAGTTCGATTCCATGGTATTCCGAAGAGTATAGTGAGCGATCGAGACCCATTGTTCACTAGTGGATTTTGGAAGAGCTTCCAGAAAGTTTTGGGAACTGAGTTGTGTTTGAGTACAGCTTATCACCCTCAAACAGATGGTCAGACTGAGAGAGTTAACCGAGTTTTGGAAGATCTTCTCAGAGCTTGTGTTTTGGACTTCAGAGGATCATGGGAAGATCACCTTCATTTGGTGGAATTTGCATATAACAACAGTTATCAGTCGAGCATTGGTATGGCACCATATGAGGCATTATATGGAAGACCGTGTAACTCTCCGACATGTTGGTTGGAAACTGGAGAAAAGCTGATGCTTGGGCCAGAGATGATCCGACAGACTTCGGATTGTATAGAGATCATTCGGCAACGAATGAAGGTAGCCCAAGATCGTCAGAAAAGTTATGCCGATAATCGTCGTAAGGATCTGGAGTTCGACGTAGGTGAGATGGTTTTTGTGAAGATTTCTCCATTAAAGAGTACTATTAGATTCGGGAAGAAAGGAAAGTTAACTCCGAGATTTGTTGGACCATTCCCGATTATCGAGCGAATTGGAAAGCTCGCTTACAGATTGGAGTTACCGGAAAAGATGGCGGGTGTGCACAATGTTTTTCATGTATCTTATCTACGGAAGTGTGTGCATGACCCAAGTACTGTGGTTTCTGCTGATAGCTGTGAAGACTTGGAGGTTGATCCAGTTGTTTCGAGACCTCGTAAGCCGCTTCGTATTGTTGAAACCGATACGAAACAGCTTAGGAGGAAGACGATTACGTTGCTCAAGGTACAATGGAGTGATGATGTTAACGACTGTATGTGGGAGGAGGAAGAGAGGATGAAGGCAGCTCATCCCGGACTCTTCGAGGTATGGCCCTAAAGTGTCGTGACATCTCATGAATTTGTAGCTTGTTCTAAGTCTTAGAATTCTGCATGCTAGGCTAGAATTGGATGCATGGTTTGTTGATTGCTATGGATGGTAGGCATGCAGAATATCTTTGATTGCTGCTGTTTGCTTGGAATTTCGGGGGCGAAATTCCTAAGGGGGAGAGAATGTAACGACCCGTATTTTACGTGTCGATAGATCGTAAAATTTACAGGTTGTTAGTGTTGTTTATGTTGTCTCTAGCATGAGTCGTAGGGGGAGTTAACTCGTGTGTTAAGTGTTGAGTCGTGACCGACTCATAGGCTTAGTTGACTTAAGGATTGAACGAGTCACGGCTTATAGGGTTTGGATGAGTTAAAGGGTGGCCGACTCATGAGGGTATACGACCTAAGATTTGTGACCATGTTAGAATCTGACCGACTCATGGGATAAGTCGTGACCGACTCATAGAGGTAGCGACCTATAGATTTGGCCGAGTTAGTGAGTTGCCGAGTTAACAGGTCAAGGTAGTGAGCGACTCAGTGTTAAGTCGTTTGACCGACTTATAGGTAGAGCGGCTTAAGGGGTTAAGGCTTAGGTCGTGGATAGTTGAGTCGGTGGGGTTTTGAGTCGGTAGGGGGCTTAGGTCGGCAGGGTGTGTTATCTCGTGAAGTTGTTAAGTCGTGAGTCGGTATGTGTTCTGGGTTCAGGTCGGCAGGGAACTAGGTCGTGTGACCCTGTGTGTGTGTGTTGTGTAGTTGGGTCGGTATACTAGTTAAGTCGGCAGCGACCTAAGTTAGGTCAGAGGCCTTTGTATCGTGTAGGTCGTTGGGTCAAAGCACTGCCTGTGTTTGAGTCGTATGAGAGTTAGGTCGGCTATGCCGATGAGTCGTGTGGCAGATAGGTCGTTGGGTCGGCAGAGGCTAGTTGAGCTTGTGTCGGTAGGATTGGCTTGAGTCGTGGACGACTCATGGGTTAGGTCGGGGCCGACCTAAGGGGCGACGACTCAGGGGAAAATCAGCCTATAAATAGAGGACTTTGGCTCACTTTTTGGCACCGGTTTTTGAAGCAACGAAGTGCTGCCATTTTGGGAACTCGACTACAACATTTCTTCATCTTCTTTTCTCCATTCCAATCTAATTCTAACATCCATCCAAGATCGAAGATCGAGATTGAAGATCCAAGAGACAAAGTTGAAGATCTTCATCCAACGAAGCTAGATTTCATCGTTTGAAGCGAAATATTGCCGGATCAAGCCTTGATCTTCGCTGTCCAGATCTGTAGTGATTAGTTTTTGAGGTGTTTGGGTGATTTGGTGAGTGGTAGTTATCTCTCACGCGGACCCAAAGGAGTATATTGGATTGGTGGTTTGTTGGAGTGTTGTAGATAGTGATTTTGTGCATTTTCCTTAGATCCAAGTATAGATCCATTATTTGTGAAGATGTTTACCTATGCAAGCTCATTTATTAAGTTATAGAAATAAAACCCATGTTTTATATTTGCTAGATCTATGCTAAAAACCCATGATTCATGTATGTTAGTTCTATGCTCATTTATTTACGAAATTGCCATTGTAGTTATGAATGCCTAATTAGATCTTGATTGAATACTTATTTGTTTGGATTAATGTTTGCCTTGATTGATTGTTGTGAATGAGCTATCTAGTTGATAGATTTGGACAAGTATGGTCAAAGATGACTCAAAAGCTACAGAAGAGGCTCTTGAATGGTGAAAACTGCTAAAGGCATATGTGGCGGATGTGGAAGCTCATATGTATGGATTGAATGATGTTGAGATGGAACTTTGCCATGATGCAATGAGGCAAACCATGTTGTTGAGTTGAGACTTTGCTATGGTGTAATAAAGCGAAGTATGATGTGATGTAGACTTGGCGTAATCCAGGCAGGGATCATTCCAAGCATGTTGATAACTCGAGGGATGGTTCGAGTTGGTTGATAATGGATTGCTCGAGAGGTAGCTTGAGCTAGTATGAGGATAGTCGTCAAGGAGGATGACTAGGAGGCTTGGATCTCATCGTTGTTGAAGGTTCTAGCATGCTCAAAAGCAAGAGTACATGGGGCGCCCATAACGACTACAGGTAGGTAGTCGGGACAACCAAAAGACTACAGGTAGGTAGTCGAGTACTCTGGGCAAAGTAGATAAGTCCTAGGCACAAGGCAGTGTGCGGAGTTATGTCTGGAACCGGGGTTACCATTAGCCCTTGACGGATGGTCATTCAATCAACGGTAAAATCGAAGCAAGGATAACAGTGATAGCCAGAGTCATGGATGTTTGGACGTTTGGTTGTACCATCATTCGGTCTCAAGAGCGGTATTTTCTAGGTGCTTATCTGATCTTGGTTTAGGCCTTGGGGGTTTGTATTTGTAAAACATCGCCCTTGACTCGAGTGATTATTGCTTTACCTTAATTGTCTGCTGTGTTATGCTTACTTCTCCTTGGTGTGTGTCTGGGGGCTATCACTGTAGAAAGAGGTGGAGTGGGATGGTTTGGTTCCTATTCCTTTTATCCTTTATGCTCTTTTGGTATGTTTGATAGTTGATTTACTGCTTACTAAGACTTTGTCTGACTCAAGGTTTTATGTCTCCTCTTATTACCTTGGGCTGTTCATCCATGTTGGGATGGGCAGACTAGGTAGCAGGTGACAGGTGCTGTTCTTAGAGATCTACGCTGATGATGACGAAGACGAGCAGGAGGCTTTGCATACTAGTTTTCTTACTATATGTACTGGGTGTTCCGCTGTTATATCTGATTGAGTGTTGTAGTGAGGCTTTGATGTATGGATGATTCATGTTTGTATAAATCTACTTACGATGCTTATATGATGATTTTTCTGTTATGGAGCTTCACTATATATTTCTCTATTGTATTTTATCCATGCGCTATGAGTTGTACGATAGAGTTTGCTGTTTTATTTTACCCTGACTGTCGTCCATGGCTACCTGGCACGCCTTTCAGCGCACTATTCCATTGTTTTGATGCGGGAGTCATGGGCGGTCGTCACAAGAGCAAATGGTTAAGTGACAACCTTGGCTCTGTTGGGAATTACTCATTAGAGATAGAGTCAGTAGTACTCTAGAATGAGTGTGAGTGTAATCATAGATACGAGCGCATATGTGTTAGTGAATATAAAATGTTTTATATTGTGTTTCTTATCCGTTGAGCTGTTTGTGAATTTTGGTTGGTATGTGGGATGCCATATTATTGGTAGGGATTTCTAAACACTTAAACGAGCCAAGTCGACATAGTATCATTTTAAATTGGGTAAATGAAATAATTTTACCTCGATTATATTTTATATATAAAGGAGAAATTTTTAAGAAATTATTAAAGTGTATGTAAATTGATTGTTTGGTTGTTGAAATGTAAGAATATATATAAGTTAATTAAAAGATGTTTGAATAATCTAAACAATAACAACAATTGTAAAAGAATAAATTGTATAAGTAAATGAATTATTAAGTATGTAATTTTAATTATTATGATTTACACTTGTGAAATAATCTTATATATAAGAAGTGAAACTATATGAATATATCTATAAATATGAGTTGTAAATAAAAGTAAAATAGAATTTACTTTAGAATCGGAATCTAAATTGGATTTGGAAATTTAAGTTAAGTTAAACAAATGACGTTTAAATGGAATATAACTTAAGAAATGTTGAATGAAGTTGATTTTGGTATCGAAGTAAATTAATAAAGTGAAGTGATGAATAAGAACTTGAGTTATGTAATGAAATTCAACTTTTGTGGTTAAATGAATTAGCAATTGAATCAATAAATGAATTGAATGTAAATCAATTGAATGCAAATAAATTGATATGAAATAATGGATGTAAGTGTTAATTCATTAAAGCTAATTAAAAGTGATGAACCAAATTGAATGAATGTAAGCAAAGTAAAATGAATTTGGTTGTATTGGATATACATTGATTGATAGATGATGGTTAGTTGATTGTATAGAAATCCATATGAAATTGAATTAAAGAAATTGAAAGCTATAGTAACTGAAATCAAATTGGAAGTTAAGTGAATCTTAAATAGAATTGAATTTGATTTGGAAGTGAACCAACTTGAATATGAATTAGTGAATGTAAACTAATTAAATATGAATAAATGAATGTTAGTAAAAACATCAAATATTAATGAATCAAATGTGATTTAAAATGAAAAAAAAAAACCAATTCATTGAATATTAATGAGAAGTGCATGAATATTGATTTGGTTATTGATTGATTGGATAGATATTGGATGATAGTTAGTTGATGGTTGAATTTATTGCTATTGATTGCATTTGCTATATTGGCATATGTAATTGTTGTAGTGGTATATGTTGTATATCGATATTATTTTCTATATACATGTTTATCATTGTTTGTTGAGTGTTTAGTAGGTGTGGATTGCGCTTGCTTCGCTTTTGGAGCTCGCTTTCACGCTATATTAGCCGTATATGCTCGTTAATAATATATAAGGTACATATCTCGGATTACATATCGTACTTTTGCACTTTTTTCCCTGCGGGATGCCTCATTACTTTGATGAGATGTATATTTGTGATATATATATATATATATATATATATATATATATATATATTGCTATTTATTTCGGATCGAGCCGCGCAAAGGAGACGTTGGCGAAATTTTCCGAAAATTTAAGGCGTTAGAATATTTTTGAGAAAATTGGAAAGTTTTGAAAAGATAACTAAGTATGATTTGAAAACTTAGTAAAGTTATTGTAAGAAGTTTAACTATTGATTTTGGGGATGTTAAACAATTAAGTGAATTTGAAATCTAATTTGAAAGGTTTTGAAAAGTTAATGGATTTCAAAACTTTTTCTTACTTGGTAATTTCGAGGACAAAATTCTTTTAAGGGGGAAAGTTTGTAACGACCCAGAATTTCTGTTATTTGAAATTCGTATATTTAACTGATTTTAAATATTAACAAGAAAAATTTGTAAGTCGAATAAATTTTATTTCGAATATCTGGATTTAAATTGGATAATTAAATTGATAATTTAATATTTGAAATTATAGAAATAATTGGAAATTGGGTCTAAGGCGATTAAAATTGATTTGTAAAGTTGTATTAAATCATATTGGAGTTAGAATGATGTTATAGAACTTTTAAAATTTAATTAAAAGTTAAATTGCAGAAATTGAATATTTTAATATTTAATTGACGAGTTAAAAATAGCCATTTTTCGAACAGTCGTGGATTTCGACGAAACCAGATTCATCGGATCCGAAATTTTATGTTATGGTATGGTTTCAAATTTCGTGTCAATCGGATTTACGTTTTGTCCGGGGCAAGCTAAAATGCGTAGAAATTTATTCGAGTGAATTTTTAATTTAAATAGTCGATTCAAAAACTTATCATTCAAATTTGATCAAATTGGCTCCTGATATATATTCCATTGCGTTTGAAATAGGGGTAAAACATTATAAACGCCAGGCGGCACGTTTCGTTTGGAGTTCGAAAAAATTTCGGGTGAATAGTGTCGCGTAATTTCCTGTAAAAGGCCGCCAATATTCATTATTTTCACAAAATTAGGGTTCCTAATTCAGGCCGTCACTTTCAACAGTATCAATGGCCGAAAATTTCCATTCTTTCTCCTCTAATATCTCACAATCCATCGATAATTAGCGAAAGTCTTCAACTACAATAACGTAGAGCTAGTCGAGATCTATAATGTGAACGGCTATGATCGAGTTTCGTTGCGTGGATCAACGGCAATTGGAGCTTGAAGTGCCGGTGTTCGTGCGCTGTTTTTGAGGAGTGAGGACCACCGAGTTGCATAAGATTCATGGCGTGGGTCGAGCTCGAGACGAGCTTTCATTCGGCGGTGTTCGATCGTCTTCAAACTGCAGGGGTTGGTAGCGTTAATTCATAGATGGACAGCGGCTGTAGGTTGATGTCATGCGTGTTTTAACTGAAGGGGAGAAGAAAAGGGGGATGTCTCTGATCTTAGGGCTTGAATCCAATGGCCTAGATTTCAGAAGGTTTAAAAAATTAAAATAAAAGTTGAATTAATTGTATTATAAATCGTGTAGTGTTTAAAATAGCGTAACTTGTTCATACGAGATCGAAAAATGACGAAACGACTTGCGTTGGATTCGTATTCGCGAGCACTACACGATGGAGTAGGATTGAAGTTGATTGGAGCTAGTGAAAATTTTTGGTAAAATTAAACGCGCGTTTAATTTTATTCGAAATAAAACACTGCGACTGTATTCGAAACAGGGTGAGAACTTCTCACTCAATCGAAATTGTTTCGATTTAAATTTTAAATAGTTAGATTTAAAATTGCTTGATTGTGTGTTTGAATGATAAATTATCATCTGTTGTATTGAAATAGACCCTATATGCCGTATATTAAGCGGAGGTTATTTATTAAACACATATACCACGATATTTCACCTCGATGTGGAATTGGTATTATATATGTACTTGGAGTTGATTTTCCCGCATTATATAGTGGATGAGACCCTATTACGCCGCATAATACTGGATAATATTTTGTATAAACCCATGTACAGCGATCCCACATTGGAACGGATTGGTATTGTGCTAACATCTATGGATGCAAGGAAATAGGTTGGAGGGATCCAACTGGATTCCTCAACAGTATTGATTTATTTACAGATATTGTGATATATTCTGTTATCATATGATATATGAAGTTTTGGATGCCGTGATTGTTATAGTTAGCGCTGTTGTAGCATTGGGCCTATTTTGGAAAATTAAAAGTGTTGAAGTGATGATTTTCAAAATTAAAAGGATTTTTAAAGTGATTTTAAAAACAAAATTTTATTGAATTTTGGAATTGATTCATTTTAAATAGTTATATTTAAAATTGCTTGATTGTGTGTTTGATGTATTAAAATAGACCCGATACGCCGTATATTAAGCATAGGTTATTTATTAAACACATATACCGCGATATTTCACCTCGATATTGAATTGGTGTTATATATGTACTTGGAGTTGATTTTCCCGCATTATATAGCGGATGAGACCCTATTGCGCCGCATAATAGCGGATAATATTTTATATAAACCTATATACCGCGATATCCCATATTGGAATGGGAATGGTATTGTGCTAACATCTGTGGATGCAGGGAAACAGGTTTGAGGGATCCAGCTGGATTCCTCAACAGTATTGATTTATTTACGGATATTGTGATATATTCTGTTATCATATGATATATGATGTTTAGGATGTCGTGATTGTTATATTTAGTTCTATTGCAGCATTGGGCCTATGTTGGAAAATTAAAAGTGTTGAAGTGATGATTTTCAAATTTAAAAGGATTTTTAAAGTGATTTTAAAAATATATTTTTATGGAATTTTGGAATTGATTCATTTTAAATAAATAAACGTTATAATTTTTATGTTATAATAATTACGATTTTTGTGAAATATAACCGAATTGTGATTTTTGAAATAAGTAGTTGAATAATTTGTAAAATGGTTTAAAATTGGGATTTTTGAATCATTATAAACCATTTATATAAAAGACTATAAAATTTATATTTATAAATTAAAATATTGGAATTATAAAATGAGTTTTTATAAGAGTTAAAATGAAGTATAAACAGATTTCATAAGTGAAATGAAATTTATAAATTTATAAATTGTGAAGTTATAAAATGGATAGATTTTGTAAAATAAAAGATTTATAAGTAATTAACTTATAAATTGGATTTTGGCATTTAAACGAGATATACGTAGAATTTGTTAATTAAGGAATTTTATAAGTCGAAGTTTTTATAAAATTTATATAGATGTGAATTTGTAAAGTTGTTTTATAAATCCAAAATCAATTGAATTTGATAAGTAAATAAGAAAGCTGATTAAAGGTGATATATCCACGATTTTGGAAAGTGGAAAATCCTTTAATTAAATATGTAGAAGTGTTGAATTTGGTAAATGATTTATATTCATGATTTTGGATAGTGAATAATATATTAAAGAAATGTTTTGGGGAAGTGATATTTTAAATAGAATTAAAACGATTTGAAGTTTTTTTAAAATGTGTTAAGGATCGAAACCATAAATTTCAACATTTATTGTTGAAATAGACGCTTTTGAGAAATAAGGAAAAGATGGACTATAACACTGTTGTTATAGTAAATGATTTTCGAAAGGAAATGTTTTTATATAGTATGGGGATTTATATATCTATCTTAATTTCGATTCCCTATACTAGTGATTTTGGGTTGTCGTAACGATGTTTTATGCAACATTCGTTTTGACTCAAATAAATGTGTTTAAGAGAATGTTTTCCTGAAAGAAGAAAATATATACTTAATTGTGATTTAAGTATACTGAATATTTTCCAAATGTTGAAAATAAATAGATTTGTGAATTACTTATTATTGAATAAGTATGGAAATGTTTTTTCCAATATGAAGTGAAATGTTTTGAGATTATATCTTTTAAAGATAAATTGAAAAGTGATTTGAATTTTTTTTTCAAATGATTGAAGTGTGGAAAAATATATATCTTGTAAAGATATTTTTGGAAAATAAATAATTTGGGAAATTATTGGGAATTTGGTGATGATTGTGCATATCTATTGATAGTTAAATAACCGACTATCAATATTTACCTTTAAATAGGTATTTGTTGTGAATTGCTTGAACTTGAATGCTACACTTATTTTGAAATAAGCGCTCGTTATTCGGTTTAGCCGGAAAAGGACCTTTGGGTCATAAACCCCATTCCGAATAGTGATACGACGTATAAGGATAGCATTGAAGACCGGTGTTGAAGACCGGGTATTTGTGAAAACGATAGGATGACCTATCGATTGTCTCTGCACTGATAGCTACGGTATGGAGATTTCCTTTGTGATGGGAAGTTCGATCGGGATTGTGAATACCCGGATTGCAAGGACTTCTTTGGAAGTGCCTTCGGTTCTGTTCGAACCCAGAACAAACTTGTATGGATTGTATGTCTGACATTACAAATTGAGATGTAAAGCTGATTTCTATCAAATACATGTCTGTTGGTGGCGGATAATTTATTCTCTTAGCTTAGCACCCTTCTCTGAGATGTACGAGCTCAGAGGTTCTGTAGTTGAAGGTTATTAGTGATATACTCCTAATTTGGTAGTGTGACATGCTGAGTGCTGCTGATCGTTTGTTGATCAAAGCGTGGCTTTGTGAAAAGCGTAGCTTTGTGGACGAGACTTCGACGAACCTCACAACCCGGTTATGGTCGAAACAGGAATTTTGGCGGCAAGGTTATTTGAGGATAGCGCCATCTGAGGGCATGTCATTTCCTTCTGGATTATAAGTGGTATCATGGTATGGAGCCCAAATAGTTACTTCGTGGTTGCTGCATATTTATTGATTTATGGTTGTTGGTTGAGAGGATCCTCATAATAAAGGTCGCAAACGACCAGGGGATGAGATGCTTGTGTCAGTTGTTACCCAGCTAGAGGTAACCCGACCTTGTGTAGCAGAGATCCGGTTAGGATCCGGGGACATCACTCCAGAGGCATTCCATTTTACTTAGGAAGTTCCTTTGCCCAACCATTTCTTGGAAATCCATTCATCCAAATACGCACCTTGTACGGTTTTAGTTGTAGAACCTGCCATTTACTTATGGTGGCGCCCCACTGTTTAGATGGTAGCTATAGTAGGCATACGATACTGGACGTATGTTGGCTAAGATTTATATCATACTTTCGAAATGTTTTCTTACACATTGCACTTATAGTAATAATATCAAAGAAATTTGTGTATCAAGCATGTTTGACTATCATAAGGAGAAATCTCCTCCGATTCTGCGTTTGCATTATGTGTGTGGCGGGAGGCCTTATGGTAGTTACATTTTCTGAAAGCATAGCGAATCTATTTAAAAATATTTCTATGTTTGTTTTAAAAAAAGATATAACTGTTTAAGTTCTCACACCAGTCCCATGACTGACCTGGAGTTTATTGTGTCCGTCCTAAACTCTGGGTGCCTACCAATTTTTAACACGGGCAGTCTAGAGTTAGGTTATCAGGATATTCTGGAATTCAGGAGATGTTGTGGAGCTCAAGGAGCAAGATGGATGGCATGGCGCATCAACTAGTATATAGTATTTCTTTTCCGCTGTTTGTTGTTGTAAACTCTGATAATGTAATGTAATGTGATGTAATGTAATAACTGATATAGTTCTTTGTTTTAGAAGATATTCGTTTATCTATTATAGTTGTTCCGCTGCGATTGTGAGATTCTGTTATTGTTTCTGTTTTCTTCTTTCTTTCTTCTTTTATCCTCTATCTCTTCTTTAACCCTAATGATTCGGTTTTCCGTCCTTCGATCGCTCGGTAGTTGATACAGTGGACGTATTAATGTCCACTTTCGTGAGTCGAAAATCACTATCGTGACATGAACGATGTTAGTACAGAAGCAAAATTGTGTGATCGAATAAGCGATCAGATTTGATACTGCATACGGATGATATATGTACATCGTACGGGCTTAAGTGAAATAAATATTGAAAATTGAAAGTGCAAAATATAAAATGATTTTAAATTATATGATTGGATATCATTGGTAAACAAGAAGTAGGTATTTAAAATCAAGAAAAATTTGGTTGCCTGACAAGTTTATTTTGTCATTTGATTTGATGGATTTGTGATTAAGTCACTTGGCTTTTGTTTTCTTTTGTTGGATTGGGGCCCGTAGTGGCATTTTGTAGTTATTCGGATCGAACCACATAATGGAGACTCTACCGATATTTTTCACAAATTAGCGTGTTAGAAAATTTTCGAAGTTTTAAAATTTTTATAACTTGTTTTAATAACTAACTTGTAAATTGTTTAAGACGATCGGAGTAGTGCATTAGAAACATAGTAAAAAATTTCTAATGGATTTTATGTTGTATAGGTTAATTATTTTTTGTATATCAAAATGTAAATTTCTCTACTTATTTACTTTTGGGGACGAAAAGTTTTGAGTGGGGGGATTGTAACGACATGTATTTTTAGCTACATTAAATTTTTAAATTTAGTGTAGTTATTGAATAAAAAGTGTTAAAATAAAGATTCTCATGATTATTAATATGGCTATTAAATATGAACTTGAATAAATTTTGAAATAAACTAATTTCAAAGATTTAAATAATAACAAGCATTGCTAGATAATGCTATGTATTTATTGTGTTTACAATCAATAGTTGAATTAAATAATAAATGTTGAATTCATTAGATGTAAATAAAGCAATTGATCGATAACTAAAACTCATTTAAAATCTAATATTGAAATTTGTTGAATATTGAATAATTAAATTGTTTAAATTTAATATTGAAAATTATTTGAATAATTGAATTTTGAATTTAATATAATTGAAAATGATATCGGAAGTTGGTGCAATTTTTATTTAAACAACAATGAATATTGTTAACATTTGAAATTGGATTTAAAAATGAATAATTAGAAACTGGAAATTTTATATTATAATCGAGACGTTAAAATAGCGATCCAGGACATAATCTTAGATTTTAACAAAACTAGTTCAATAGGATCCATAACAGTGTATTATTACCAGATTTCAAATTTCATAGCGTTTGGAGTTATCGTTTGATAATATGGGATAGAAACGCGCTAAAATTAATATCGAAAATTAAATATAATAATTGGGTCCAAAAAGCTATCTTCTCCATATGATCGAATTAGAACTCGAAACCTTTTCTATTGCGTTCGGAATAGGGGTATAACAATATGAACATCTAGTGGCACACCTTGATAGGCGTTCGAAATAAATATCTAGATATTTGAATTTAAAATAATAATATTATATACATCGATTTGACCCTACCTTCACGTTGGCCCAAAATCTTTCATCTCAACCTACCATCAACTACCTTTCCTTCTTTTTAAATCACATTCCTCCCTCTTTTTTCGTTCATGCAGCTAAAAAGTAAAAAGAAAAAGAAAAAAAGGTAGTAAGCTTCAAAAAAAATTCTTACAATCCACTTGATAAAAAAAATACCAAACTTGCTTTAAAATTCCAATCTTTCTGAGAGCTTCTTAGTGGTTAATGGTTTGGGCAGTTCAAATTGGTTTGGGGAGCTTCAGTAGCTATGGCCAAAACTAGGGTTCCACCTTGATTCCATTGGGGGGAAAATACTTGAAATCGATCGTATTTTTGGGCTTTTGGTGGTCGGGAGCTTGTATATGCGTGGTTTGTTGGGGTGCAGTCCTAGTTTAGGGGAGGTGCGACATGTTGTATGGTCGCGTGTGAGCTTTAGGTCGTGAATCATAGGGCGGCGCCGAGCTCGAAACTTTGTCGTCGAGGTGATAGAGAATTCGAAGAGGAGTCATTTGGTAAAGATGGCATGTGATAGGAGCATCGGAGCTCCGTATCACCACTACATGTGCACGTCAGTTTTTGGGTCGTATCCTTTTTCATGCGCAGACATTAGGGGAGAAGAAGAAGAAGAAGGGACGGGTCTGGATTCGTGGCTTTTGGGCCGTGAAAGAAATAAAAAATGAAGGGAAGGATAAACAAAAGAGGGAGGAGGGGAACGAAGCATTGTAGGAAGCGGGTGGGATAGCAATCTAGATGGGCCAGGCTTATATTAAGTTTATATTAGTCTAAATTTTACGGTTAAGTTTATTAATTAATTTATATTGATCATTATTCTAGATATTGTCGTATCTTCTTCATACAAAATCAGTTTCGGACGAATCGAGTTGCATTGCATTCATATCTAAGAATGCTATGCATAGCAACTGGTTCGAAGTCGTTTTGAGCTAGTTAATTTTTAGGTTAAATCGAACGTCGTTCGATTTGATTTATGATTGGAAACTCAAGGTGAGTGTTTCATAATGCTCACATGTATAGAATATTTTTATGGTAGTCAATTTTGAAATTACGAAGTGATATGAATTTATTGTTCGTTGTTTTATAAATTTAATCGTCATTCTTACTAATCGTTAAAATTAAAATTGACCGTTATATTTGAAATTGGGATTTAATTGGTTGTAAAATACCTGATACAAGTAACTATGAGATTGTTGTGGATTATATTGACTGTTTTAGATGATTGATTGCGATGGGTGCTATTTGTTGATATTTTTGGATGATCTGGACTTTTGGTTATTTTGATATATCTTATTATTTCTGTGCATATAATTCATAGTATATAAACTGTAAATTGAGTTATTTCAAATAAATTAAGAAATAGGTTGAAATGATATATACCTATGAAACCGTGATCTGGATTGAAATGAAACACATCCATCACTGAAATTAAATTGAAATAACTAATCACTTGGCCACATGATAGAAAATTATATATGGGTACCAGATTGGTTAAATTAAATGATTTTAAAAAATTTGATTTGAAATTATTTGAATGGTTTTGATTTAAAAGAAATAATTTTTATTTATAGAAATCAAATTATTTTCGAACTTAAGCCTTGAATGTTGAAATTTAAATTTGGTAATCAAAATTGCTTAAATAATCGAAGTTGAGATTTTGAAGTTATAATCGAAATATAATTTGAATTATTGGAAATCGATTTGTTTTAAAAGATTGAACTTTTATTCGAACTTTGAATATTACTAGATAAAGTGATATAAAAATGATATTTCAAAATTGAGTTTGGAATTAAACTATATTTGATGATTAGGATTTTAAACTGAATATTGAATGATAATTTGATTTAAATGTTTTGAATCGATATTTTGAAAATCGAGCTCGAAATCGATATAAATTGAAATTGAAATTGAATTAGCTGGATTTGAAAGTGGAACCGAATTAATTTGAAATCGAAGTTGAAATAGATTTGAATTGAAATCGAAATTGAATCGATTGAATGGAAATTGGAATTGATTTGATAATTGGGAAGTTGGAATTTAATAGGTTTGACTTTGAAACTATATTCAAATAAATTATTTAATATGAAACTATTTAAAAGCTATCTTCTTAAATATATAGATTATTTTTGTTTTACAGATTATTTTGCTATATAAACCATTTCAGTATTTAAACTATTTTTAACTATTTTAACCACGTAAACTATTTTAATTACTTAATATATTCCAAAATTGTCCAAACTAAAGGTGGAATGTTTATTTAAATCATGGATTTAAATATGAATTGGATTGAAACGAAATTATAACCTAATTGAAATTCGAAACAATTTTGGAGTCAAAATCAAAATATTAATACGAAAAGGATTTTTGAAATGAAATGGTATATTTTGAGTACCTATTATGATTTCAAAATGGATTTGATTTTTGAAGCGAATATGATATTTTGATATCAAGTATGAATTGTTTTCGAAATGTAAAATTACCAACCATGTATAAAACAACGTTTGGTTGTTGAATAGACGGGAGCCGAATATGGGCATATTCTCTGTCGATTTTGAAACCACTTTAACAATTGTGTATGTGGAGTGATGGTCCAGAACAAAGTGGTTGGATTTGGCATCGTTTGCTGGATTTGAAGAAATAGAATGATGACGGATTAGCCTGGCACTTGTGCCAATTTAAAATGACTAAAAAGGAGTCATACCGGCCAAGTGGGTTAGCTATCCCAAGTGGATGCACTTCTTCGTATTACTATCATTTACATTGTGACTGATTAATGCGCATCCTTCGACTTTTATAGGAGTGTTAGACGCGGTGGTTGATCATGGCTATGATGTGTTACCACCAATCGGGAAGGGTAGACTGGCAATATCCTATCTTGGGCATTGCCTAACGTGCCTTGTCATACTTTTATCCCTAAACGAGACCCATACGATTTTCGTTTAGTGTTGTCGTATCACGGCGCATCCCTGACTATTGACGTGCTACTAGTGGTATCAAATGCAAACTGTACGCCAATGCTTAAAAACGCATTAAGGATTATCAACGTAAAGCTTTAACGCTAAGAAAAATATTTATTTTATTTATTAGACAATATATATGTAGCGTATTCTACTACATATAAATATTTTGACAGATCCTTAGAAGATGGAAAATCCCGTTATCTCCCCTGAGTTATTACGTGCATGTTATACACTAGATAGGAGAAGTGAAAACCTATAAACATCTCTGATGCCTTGGCACTCATATTTTATGCAATACCGATTTGACTCGCAAAAGAATGTTTTAGTCCTGACTCGAGTGTTTTCTCTTTTCATTACGCTTGGGTTAGTCTTGAGTTTTTCAGCTTATTGAAGATTTATTCTGAAGGATGAGGATGAAGATTTGTTATTTTATTACTATTTGTTATACCTGTTTTATGTTGTCTGGTGCATTATTTATTTATCTCTGATGTGTATATATAACTCTGATAAAAGTTGTTTAGACTATAATCAAATGTGTTGTATAAACAGCTTCGTGAACTGTTTATTTGATTATTACATTTTATCGTTCTATTGTGAGATTCTGTGTTTGTTTTCTTTTTCTATTCATATTTTTGTTAATTAACCCATTGATTATCTATATTCCGGATTGTTTAAGTTGGACATGTCTGAATTATTGTCGATTTAAACCTTTTGTAATGTGGGTCGTCATAAATTTTACTATCGCACGCTTGGTATACCGAAAAATAGAATGAGCTTTCCATGTCGCTTTGGACAATGCATCCGTTATCGATCATTGACCAATAACGGATAAGTGTAGGAGAAATGGTTTCAATGAATGATATGCAAAGCCTTTTCCTTTCTCCATGGCAGGTGAATTATCTACACAAGATAGAGCATTTGTAGCGTTCAATGCACTGAGCCCATCCCATATAGATAACACAATGCACTTACCCCAATCAATGCTTGGATTTCGATGAGCTAGCACAGCTCAACACCCTTTCGGAATCCAAGCATTAAACACACGGGGATCTCTATTTACAAATTGAATTCCTGACCATGTTGGATACAAGTTCTATTATATAGAATGAAGCATCCATCATCCCGACACAGGTCCAATAGAGGAAGCCCGACACTTTCGGGAAAGGAATCGTCATCAGTTATGCCTTCATAAACACTTCCAGCAGCACCTACTTCTTTGATACACCGGTCGAATATGGTCAATTGGAGCCGAGTGGCCTGATTACATATTGAACCCCTCTGAACTTAGAGTTTACTTAACCCGCCAGGGAGAGCTTCCATTGTAATTTCCACTAAAGTTCTGCACAGTATTTGTTTACAACATGACATTCCGGATGATGATATGCGCCTTTCACTGAGAAATAAGTTTGTACACAAGCCACCTTCCAATACACCGCCTGCCATTGGTACATGTGCTTGAAAGGTGCAATGCCCTAATTGAATCATTACTTTAAAGAGACTCTTATGAATTTGGAAATAGCTTTGTTTTAGATTCATACCAACGGATATGCAATGTTCACTTGCCTTCACATTTTGTTTATGCAGACATTCAATCGTACCCAAAGCTTTGGTGAGCTAAGATATTTCCTCTCATTTAAGAAGAGAGATAAATTTCCATCTCTTGTGATTATTGAGGCTCAAAGAAATTGTAAAATCATGCTGCAACTCAAAGGTAACATGTCCCAGTTTAAGACCCAATATTTTTCATTAGATGCCGTGAAGGATTTAATCGTCTTTGGATGATAGGGGAAAGTTTTCACTTCACTTATTGAGATTTATTTTGATGGTGCATGGTTTTGATAGATTGAATACTCCCTGTAGTTATTTCGAGGCTATATAAAGACCCATCACTTGATCTCATCTTCCATACTCTGAAGGCCATAGATGCTAGAGAGAGATCGGTCAAATCTTTGCTAACAGATAAGAATTTGCATCGGTACGGATTGTTGCATCCTGGGAGATCTGCCATCATCGTTGAAGTTTCGTCCCCTACTCGTTCTAGGATTCAAGCACGCTCTACTTCTACATCGCATGATTCTGAAGAGGGCGGTCTACCAGGAGGAGTAGGTCAATCCGATGGATCAACTGAGGAAATCCATGAAGGAAAAGTCATTACGACCGAAACTAGTAGCCCGATTAGGATACCCTCAATCTCGAAGGTAGGGAAGAGGAATTGAGACAATAAGAAGGCAGGGCTACGGTAATTATAGAAAAGGATGAGGGTGAAATTGAGAGTCGGAGTAACTATGATTCCTATTCTAGCGGTGGGAAATTTGATGCAAGTTCCAGTAAAGAAGATTTCGAATCATGTGATGAAACTCTAAGAATGAGTCCCATTCTTCCAGATTCACTTCCCCGAGAGATTATTGCTAAAGATGCTCCCCCAACAGCCGAATGACTCCATGGTTCTCCATCTAAGATAACCGATATCAACTTTAGGTACTTGAGCAACGTTCTTTCTCAAAAGTTGCTTCAATTTTTTATTAGGTACTATGGGAGGTCATGGACTTTATGAAGTTTTTAAATAATTTACAGATGCATAATGTGCATCAAAATGGACTTCAAGCCACCACCAGCCCCTTCAAGTTTTAGCTGCTTCTAGTTCTTTACTTCCTCTGAGGAGATCTGCTTATATTCGTCCATTCGGTCCACCTAAGCTTGAGGCCTCATTCCCTAGATTGTTCCTAAAGGGAGTTAAATTTGATCATGACCTCCGTCCGATTCGTTAGGATTCTTATATGCCCCATCTCCCAACGATTCAGAGAAACTTGGATCAAACTGAAGGATGGTAGGTATTATGTAAGCCGCTAGTGAACACAAAATGTAACAACTACCAAGAGATCCTTTTTTCAAGTCGAAAAAGAATGATTAAGAAAGGATGTTGATGGATCGTGATGCCAGAATTGACCGATTGACAAAGGAGAGAGATGCTGCCATTCGAGAGAGTAAAAGCAATTCTAGTTTGCTAAAGGAATTGAAAGATGCTCACATGAAAATTGAGATCATGTTTAGAGATGAAATCGAGAAAGCCACATTGATGAAGTCAAGCTGAAAAAGGAGATTGAAACTAGAGATGAGATCACCGAAGTTTAGAAGAGAACCATTGCTGGTCATGATGAAACTGTCAAAGCTTATAAAAAGGCAATTGCTGATTATGCAGGAATGGTGGAATCCCAAGATAAGACCATCTCTAATTAAGTTCAAGTGATTGCTTCACTTGGAGAAAAAGTTGTGCAACTTAACATTGAAAAGACCAAAGTCAAAGTCGAGAAGGCGCTGTGATGGCAGACTACTTGGAGCTGCAAGATGCCTTCGAAAGGAAGATGGCAAAGATTGATTACACTATCTTAAACTTCCACCTCAACTCCCTGTTGCATCAATGCAGCCTCTGTTATTTGGGTTCTAAATTCCTACATACTTTTGTTGTGATTTAGGAAAAGTCTTGGCCCATTTTCGAGAAGACGGGGATGCCTACACTGAACAAGTGTTGTAGGATGCCTATCTTAACAAAGAATCAAAAAGGCTTTAGTAGAGGCCTGAGAGATCATTTGAGTAGAAAGGGAGCGAGAAGCCGCTGATGCTAATGCAATTATAGCTGCTAAAGCACCATCAGAGCCATTTAATTCTAGGTCCGGCAAATCATCCAAGCAGCCTCATAATCAGACACGAATCATTCGAGCTTCGACCGATGCCGCTTTGTTGTCTTCCCCTTCAGCAGGTGTCTCTAAAGCCTTGGGCGGTCCTGAAACTTCACCCATAATACCATCCAAATAAGGAAATGGTAGGGAGTATGAGATTGGGATTCACGGCTACACTTTTGATGCATGCAACTTCATTGTTACTCCTGAGTTTAAGGATTTTTAGCTCACGTCGCAAGAACAAGATGAATTGAATGCTTTCCTTTTTGATCTTATAGTTCCGTCTTCTTCGCATGTCAACCTGCCAATTTCTTCAGCCTCGGGGCCTACTGCCATTTCGACTGCTTCAACGAATGTTTCTATGGCTACTTTGACAACCACACTTGTGTCTGGCTTGCAAATAGGACCGGAGTCTGAGAAGATAACTGCGTTGCACATCATGGATGACCCTATCCGTATCTTTGGAGGGAGATTTAGTAGCAGATGACACTCGAGAGCAGACAAACCGAGCAAGCTAGTTAAGTAAAACTAAACATAAGATAGTGGAAATTGAGAAGGAAAAGATTGAGGAGAGAAATTCTAAGAGGAGCTCCCACAAGTCCCGGAAACGCAAGACTAAGGGGGAGTCTTTCGAGGGGGTCGAAGAACAAGGAGAAGACATGGGCACGGAGCCTATAATTGATATCTCAGATAGCGATACAACTTTTGGTGGGGATCATGAGAATAAGAAGAAACTTCCGACCAAAGGAAAGAAGCGAAGTGGTCGTAAGAAATACTGTCAGGCTCGAGTGACAGTGGAGCCGGATATTGGAACATTCTGATTTTTTTGACATGTATTTTGTACTAGTGCAGAGTCTGCACTAATTACTTTTGTTGTTGTAGCATCGATACTTTTCTTTTTGTTGGCTGATATTTTGTGGGTACAGCCCCTACATTTTGACTTTGTATAGAAAATGTTATAAGGAATGAAAAGATTAATGTTTCCAATCTTATCTGTTATGTGTTCTTCCTTATTTATCATGTATTTAGCTTGTTTTTATACTACTTATGATGTACATAGCACGATTGCTTGTTCTGCAATTTCTATATTTCACATTGTCATCCAATGTTTTATAGTCTACGATGCCTTTATTTGGGTGATTTCATGCATTATGTAAACATTTTTTCCAATTTCATAACTAGATTTGTTGTGATTGCCAAAATTCTTTTTTCGAAGAAATGGGATTGTGAAGTGGTTTTTCTTTCAACAAATATTGATATGTGTGTACCCTCTACTTTAGAGGGTTATTTTCTTCGAACACTTGACAAATGGCCGATTGATCTAAGCAATTCCTCGGATGTCTAAAGCTGAATCTACTTTACGGTTCTTATCTTTGGGAACTTGTGACTCAAGCATCATGACTCTAGAGATTTTATCGGTCAACGATCGAAATTCTTTATCAATTTCTTATTGTGCGACATTGTTGGACTCACATCAATTACTTTTGATAGCGGGAGTGGATCCTCGTTAGCCCTACAATAGATGAGTATCCCGGTGTTGTCAAGACAATACCGGTACTTACAAGATCTTAATGGTTTGCTGATGATGCCGAAGCAACATCCAGTGGTGCTTGCACAGAATGTGCGGCTTTTAAAAGTGCACGGTTTACGAAATGCATGGCTTTTTGAGAGTGCATGGCTTACGAAATGAATGACTTTTACGAGTGCATGGCTTACGAAGTGCGCAGTTTTTAAGAGTGCACAGCTTACGAAATGCATGGCTTTTTGAGAGTGTGCGCCTTATCAAATACGTGGCTTTTAAGAGTGTACGCGGCCTACAAATTGCGCAGTTTTCAAGAGTGAGCAGCTTAAAAATTGCGGGGCTATTTAAGAGAGCATGGCTTATGAAATGTGTGCCTTTTGAGAGTGTGCGCGGCTTACGAAATGCATGGCTTTTGAGAGAGTGCACGGCTTATGAAATGCACAGCTTTTAAGAGTGTGCAAGACTAAAGAAATGCAAGGCTTTTTAGAGTGCATGACTTATGAAATGCGCGGCTTTTATTTTGAGTCGATTTACTTTCATTGACTTGGCGCGTAAGCAGAGCGTACATTGTTGTGGTTTCACTTCCAAAGTATGCTCAGTATGCTAGGGTAAGATCTCTCACTTCGAAGGTACAGTTGCGGACCCCTGAGTTGAAGTTCCATGTTACCCTTTTCTAGTGAGCCATGGTCCTTAGCTCGACTTCCTCGCATTTCTTATCAATCGGATCTAGTGACTCAAGCAGGAGCGGCTCGTTTTCTTTTTGATTGAAACGTCATTTCCAATGAGAGGGGACTTCCAATTCAACCGGGATCATTGCTATGGACCTATATGCTAGGGCGAATGGTGAGTGTCTACTGCTAACTTGTGCATTATTCGGTAGGCCTATAGTGCAAGTGGAAGCTCATAAACCCAATTTCCTTTGGCTTTCGTTAGTCATTTTTTGATGGTGAACTTGATGATTTTGTTACCACCTCTGCGACGACCCACATTTCGAAGGATTTAAATTGACAATAATCCACACATGTCCAATCCAAACAATATGGAATATGGATAATCATTGGGGTTAATCAAGAAAATAAGAACGGAAGAAGCAAACAAACTCAAAATCTCACAGTGGAATGATTAAATATAATAATCAAATAGTTCATGAAGCTGTTTATATAATACATTTGATTATAATCTATACAACATTTATTAGAGTTATATATATATATATATATATATATATATATATATATATATATCAGGGATAAATAAATAATGCAGCAGACAACATGATACAGGAATAATAACAGTAATAATATACCGAATCTTCGTCTTCGTCCTTCAGATAAATCTTCAATAAGCTGAAAAACTCAGGACTGGTCCAAGCATAATGAAAAGACAAAACACTCGAGTTAGGACTAAAATATCCTTATATAAGCCAAATCGATATATAATATGAGTGTAGCGGCGTCAGATATGTTTTCACATCTCCTATCTAGTGTGTAATGTGCATGTAATAACTCAAGAATGTTACTAGATCTCTATCTCTTCAGGATCAGTCAAAATATTAATATGTAGTAGAATACGCCATATATCTAATGTCTTACCGG
Source organism: Allium cepa (assembly GCA_030765085.1). NCBI lineage: Eukaryota > Viridiplantae > Streptophyta > Magnoliopsida > Asparagales > Amaryllidaceae > Allium > Allium cepa. The sequence continues at coordinate 196,614,411 of CM060939.1, read as the reverse complement.
TAAAATAAATATTAGAATAGCGTTAACGCTTTACATTAATCCCCCTTAACACGTTTTTAATCATTGTCGTATGGTTTGCATATAAAACACCAGTTAAGCAGTCGGTGGATAGGGATGCATTGTGATACGACAACACTAAACCAAAATCGTAAGCGTCTCATATAAGGGTAAAAGTATAACAAGGCGCATGAGGCAATGTCCAAGGTAGGATAGTACCAGTTTACCCTTCCCGACTAGTGGAAACACATCATAGCCATGATCGCCCACCACGTCCAACACTCCCATAAAAATCAGAGGGTGCGCACCGATCAATCACAATGTAAATGATGGTAATACGAAGAAGTGCGTCCGCTTGGGGTAGCTAGCCCACTTAGCTAGTACAGCTCCTGTTTTAGTCATTTCAAATTGGCACAAGTGCCGGGCTAATCCATCATCGTTCTCTTTCTTCAAATCTAGAAAACGATGCGAAATCCAACCACTTCTTTCCGGATCATCACTCTACGTACACAGTTGTAAAAGTGGTTCCAGTATCGACAGAGAGTATGCCATAACCGACCTCGGTCTCTTTAACAACCAAACGTAATTTTACACACTGGTTGGTATTTTTACATTTTGAAACCAGTTCATACTCATATCCTTTTCGAAATCAAATCCATTTTGAAATTATCACATTTACTCAAAATATACCATTTCAATTCAAAATCATATTCGTTTTAATATCGCAATTTTGGTTCCAAAATTGTTTCATATTTACCTTTGGATTATAACTTATTTAACCCCATTCGTATTTAAATCCATGATTTGGAATAAACTTTTCACCCATGACCAATCTGAATTTTTAAAAAATAGTTTGGATAGTTTAAAAATAGTTTAACTAATTAAAATATTTAAAATAGTTTAAATGGTTAAACAGTTAAAATGGTTAAAATAGTTAAAAAGATTAAATGGTTATAATAGTTAAGCATTAAAATAGTTTAGATAGCAAAATAATTTGGTTTAAGTATTAAATGGTAAGCGATTAGCCCTTAAGATGCACTTTTACTTTCCTTCAAGCGTCGTTAGCAATCGTTGACTGAAGCTCCTCCATGAACCCAAATCTGATTCGTTGTTCATCTTGTCCTCGCCGCCACCATAGGCCAGCGGCCTCCACCACACTCATGCTGTAGCTTGCCCACATCACCACCTTTCTAATGACGTCAACCATGACCTCCCTTTTCCCCTGTAATGGCCTGTCGTAGATCACCATCCCCTTCACGATCGACCACGAACTGCTGCCAAACCACCATATAAAAATCCATCTCCACCATTAAGCCAGCTCTATTCATCAACGCCATTTATAATTTTTTCTTTTCTTTCTTATTTCTTTTTATTATGTTCAGCTGTGACTAAAAAGCGAAGAGGGAAGCTTGATTTAAAAGGAATAGCATAGGCACGTACATAGATTAAGGTGGAAAATTGTGATAGAAAAACAGCTGAAAAGAAAGGTATGGTCAAGTCGACATAGATATATACTATTTAAATTTTGAAAATATCTAGCTAAAAATTTTGGACCCCGATTGAGGCGCGTCGCCAGACGTTCATAATGTTATACCCCTATTCGACCGCAATGGAAAAGGTTTCAAGTCCTAATTCGATCGTATGAAGAAGGCAGCTTTTTGGACCCAATTGTTATACTGAATTTTCGATATTAATTTCGACGCGTTTCTATTTCGTACGACCAAACGATAACTTCAAACACTATGAAATTTGAAATCCGATATTAATACACTATTACGGATCCAATGGAACTTGTTTTGCCGATATTCGAGATTGTGCCCTGGATTGCTATTTTAATGTCCCAATTATAATATAAAATTTTCAATTTCAAATTATTCACTTTTAAATCCAATTTTAAATATCAATAATTCTCATTGTGGTTTACATAAAATTTACATCAACTTTCGCTGTCATTTTCAATCATACTAAATTCAAAAATTCGATTATTCAAATAATTCCCAATATTAATTTAAACAATTCAATTGTTCAATATCCAACAAATTTCCAAATGAGATTTTAAATGAATTTTAGTTATCAATCAATTACTTTATTTACATCTAATGAATTCAACATTTATTATTAGTACAACTATTGATTGTGAACACATTCAATACGTAGCATTACCTTTCAATATTTATTATTATTTTAATCTCTGAAATTTGTTTATTTTAAAATTTTTATCCAAGTTCATATCCAATAATTCACTTTCAAAATCAATAAAAAAATTACCTTTAACCATTTTTATTCAATAATTATATCAAATTTAATTATTTAAAATAGCTAAAAATACAGGTCGTTACAATTTCCCCACTTAAAACTTTTCGTCTTAAGTAAAGAATTCAAGATTTAATATGTCTTAAAAATAATTAACTTATAAAAAATAAAATCCATTATAAAACTTTTGCTACATTTTTACTATGCTACTCCGATCAGCATATGAAAAATATAAATTAGTTACTAAAATAAGTTATAAAAATTTTAAAACTTTAAAAAAATTCCAACTTCTTAATTTTTTGGGAAATTTCGTCAGTCTCCTTTGCACGGCTAGATCGAAACAACTACAAAATGCCTCTACATGCCCCAAACCGACAAAAGAAAAAAAAAGCTAAGTGGCTTCATCATAAAACCACCAAATCAAATGAAAAAACAAACACGTACTTTTTGTCGGCAATCCAAATTTTTGTTGATTTGAAGTACCTGCGTCTTATTTACCAATGATGTCCAATCATACAATTTAAAATTATTTTATATTTTGTATCTTAGATTTCCAATATTAGCTTTACTTAAGCCTGTACGGTGTACATATATCGTTAGTATGCAATATCAAATCTGATCGCTCACTCGGTCACACAAATTCACTTCCGAACTAATATCGTTTACACGACTCTCTAGTGCGGACTCGGATCTGGTTCCTTGATCAGAAACCGTCATTCTCTTTGCATAACCATATATTATGATTGAAAATTCAGTATCAATCAAAAATCCATATTCAGGGTTCGCCATCAAGAATCGAGCGAAAAATCCTAACTCGGGTCGATATAAATTATCTTGAAATTCTATGCTCGAATCTGGGTCAAATCGTTATTCAGATAAAATAATATGTGTACAACTTACATATTTATTTCAATTGATTCTTAGTTACACCAAATTCTTTTCACTCACATTCATTTGATAATTTCATTTAATAATAGGTTTATTTCTAAAACATTTTATTGGTCATCCCTTTAGTTTATAATCATTCTATTTAAGTCCAACTTCTCTTATATGACTTATCTAAGTTTATAATTATCTCGAAAGTTACAAATTAAATTTCAAAATTTCTTTGCAAATTTATATTTAATTCTATAACCAATTTACAATGATATTATTTGATTCATCTGTCTTCTTTCTTAAGTTCCACTTACTTATTCTATTTAGTCATTATTCATTTCATAATATACCAATTAACTATATGGCATTTATTATTACAACTAAATTTCCATTTATATACATTCTAATTACTTTTAAGTTTGTTTACTTGTGTAACATCCCATTACATATCCAAGTCATATTTTAGCTATTAACATTTGGCAAGTCTTATTATATGCTATTAGAATGCAATTTGGTTATACAAATTAATTGATTCATTTTTACTTAATTAGAATGTTCACTTTTTCAACTTGTTTAAATTTTCTTTACTTTCAATTTAAGAGTTGAACACTTCAACTCTAAAGTTTCTTAAAACATTTAGCTTAGAATTTCTTAATCCACTTATTCTATAAGTTTTGCTTATTCAAATAGTTCATTTCATTCAAATAATTTGAAGATTATTAATTAACAGAACTTAAAAATTTTATACACCAAATTCATTTCAAATCGTTTGAAATAAGTATATATACTTATATCTTTCATATATCAAATTATACCATTGGTGTAACGACCTGCAAAACCATACCCTTTTGCGTCGACAATATTCTCCATCAATTCAACTCAAATTGGACGGAAATACGAACCATTATGGGAAAAGAAGAAAAAGGGTAGAAGAAGATAAAAAAAACAACATAGAATCTCACATTCGTAGCGGAACAATATATAATAGATAACAACTGATCTTTGTACGAAAAGACTATTTCTGTTTTATATATTACATCATCGGAGTACAACATAATGAGTAACACAATACCTAATAGTAATAATAATTTGTCCTCACACAGATGAATACACAGCATACCATACACAGCGGAATATAAGTCAGATACGTGATATACGTCTCCGTCATCTAGCTCGTCTCCTGAGCTCTATGGCATCCAATCCTGTATCTGTAATACTCGGTCTGACCCGAGCATTATACTAATATAACACCCGAGTCAGTCTGGAAATCTAGTGTGAGAAAACACACTCAATTGAATTATTAAATTCTTTAAAATCCTTTGAAATCAAAGGTGTCTCGTAAAACCACGCCACAAATAAACATGCCGGGTTTTTACCTTACGATAACCAAAATATTTTTATCAAATCTATCTAATATTATAACAGTCTATAGAAAGTAAAATAGAATATAGCTGAAATTCTTTCATCTCACGTTCTAGCATAGTTAGGCATAATCAAAACCATACGGGTGCTTATTGGAGAATGGATTCCATACAATGGCAGGGCTACTGGGGTACGGTCCGTCACATTACCTGGCCTAGATCAGCGTGCCGAGGACTACTCCCGATCCCCTACAACACAAGACCGGCCAATATCTAACCTGGATAGACCAAATAAGATCATCCCACGATTGGGATCAGCAACAGCCACATAGCTGAGATCAAGGGACTCTAGACAGGGACGACCTTACCCCAATTAGGTGCTACCCACTTAGCCTTGTCGCACATCCCCTATTTTAGCCATTCCCGGTTGATAAGGCTTGAGGCTATGCCTTATCTTTTTAGAACATATTCACTTAGAATGCACATCGTCCTCTAATGACGAAGGCCTGATAGCATTCGTCTGTACAAATTGCCCTAGGTCTGGACAAACCGAATCACCGTCCTCATCATCTTCATGGTATTCATTCCCTATGATCAAACCAGATAATAGTGGATTTCGGATAATTAAATCCAACCGTTGTCACTTCGAAAAGATCAACGCATTGGCCAATATTGACAGTTGGTTATTTAACTATAAAATTAAACAATCATTCAACCAATTATTTTATTTCCACTTAAGAATACCAAGTCTTATTAAACTTAGATTTAAATAAATTAAATCACTTTATCCAAAAATATACACTTAAAACATTTAAAATAAAACTACTTAAATCACTTTATTAAAAATAATAGTTATGAAATTCTATAATAATTTCCCAACTAAAACTTTAGCGAAAAACTACTTTTAAAATAAAACTGTTATATAAGGTACAAATATTTAATGGTTATCCTTTAAATCATAATACTGATTTAACCTTTAAAGATACCTAACTACTGTAATTAACATAATTAATATTTACTTTAAAATTTTAAAACATTTTAAAAAGTAAATTTCTCTAAATACATTCTTTTAAAACATCTTTAAAACTTTTAATTTGTATTAAAAATCTTTCTTTGGAAATATATTTAGCTTTTTAGGAAAATACACTTTCCATCCCAATAAAACCGGTCATGTCATTTATAAATCCTCATCAATTTATCTCCAGTTAGTTATCTCCCAATCCCGTAAATTTCCTTTTTCCGCATTTTTAAAAATAAAACCACTATTTATTTTTAAAACACATTACCATCTCCTTATAAATTCCCATCGTGAATTTATAAATCCAAATTATCCAATGATAAATACTCACTTTATTTATAAACCTAGTTTATAAATTCCACAGTCTCATTCTCCCTTTAATCATAGTTTCAAAACACATAATCGACTTTCAAATCGACTTCCTGAATTAAATTCCCTTTAAAATTTATTTTTTGATTTATCCAAATTAATTCCTAAAATCCCTAATTTCGGATTCACTTTCCTTTTCTGATATAAAATCTTATTTAAATCTGAAACATCAATTTCTTATTTTTTCCAACTCGTTTAAATCTTACATTTAAAAATATATTCCTTCGTACTTACAAATAATATTGCTTAAGTCCTTATTTCTAAAATACTTTTATTCACATTTATTCAAAATCCCTATTGTTCCCATATTCCGAAATTGATTAAATAGGATTTAAAAATAAAACTATTTATTTTCCCAATTCTTCTCTTTTTAATTGATCCAACTTACTATAAATACTTTACTCAAACATTTGCCTTTTATTTTCTTTCAAAAATATAGTATTTAAATTATTATTATTTTGATATTTTAAAGTACCAAAATATTCAGCAAAACCATATCATTTGATAACTTCAATTTCAATGTAAGCTATCACAGATTATCAAATAATCATATCACAGAACATGAAATAAATTTCAATATTTTTAAGGAATACAGTTGGATTCCTTCAATCTTTTTCCCTGCATCCACATATATTAGCACAATATAAAATGCCAATCCTACTTCGAGGGAGACATTGCCGTATATAGGGAATTTAAAACGTGTCCGAATTCAATTGAAAACGAAACACGAGAGCGATAAAAATCAAGGTGAGTTAAATCTCACCTAACTTTGGATTTACAACACTTGATTTTCAATAGTAAAATTGATTATTGACTGATTGCTTGAATTTGACAATTTTTATTAGTCTGGATGTGATATTGTATATATAGTAGTATATATTGGAGTGATTGATATTCCCACATTATAGAGTTTTAGTAATAAATTCAGAAGCTCCGATTTCCTCCAAACTTTTTCCTATGTGTAGAGGGCAACATCGCGATCCCAACAGATCTTAAATGGTCTGAATCGGACCTCATATATGCAATATATTAAACTTTTAGTCCATCAACTTATATAATTAAATCCAAACATAATATAACTTTATTAATCTAGAACAGTACCCTCGTGAAACAAACCCGACCCATGAAGTACGTTTTCCCCAAAGAAAAACTTCTTCCCCTAGTACACAACCCATCCATGCACCCTCCCTCCCCATAAACTGATGTCGAGCTAAAACTCTGATCGACCTACCGATTTCACTACCGTCCTAGTTGACAAGATCTCCGCCAGGCTGCCTCGACCACGTCAATCCCAAACCCTCAACGAAAGCGCGACAGCTGCCTTCCTCACACGCTATAGCGAATAATGCCCCTTACATGATCACACGCCACAAAAATGGGCCTGGCGATGCGCTTTGCGACTTCAAACCGCAAAGAACCCCCTCGAACCCCAACTCTGCCCATAACGAGACTAATCCTAAACCCTAGTCAAGACTTGCTAACGATATTTCTGTCGAGCTCGGAAAAAGCATAATTTTGTTTGATTTGTTTGAATTGAACAGGGAGAGGAGAATTCCATTTTTGTTTTAACAGAGGGAAAAGAAATTGTTCGGAATGAAATACGATTTTTTCTTTCTCTTCAATTTTGGGTTTAATGTGCAGTTTTTAAAAAGAAATGGAGGGAACAAGATGTGATGTTGGCATGCGTTTAAGATGGGAACGAAGGGGACAAGATGAGATGTTAACTTGTCACAATCAATCTGCTACAGTGATTTGGAAAAACCAAAAGCTGATGTGAAGGAAAAGGTTTCATGTGAACATAAATGTAAAGATCTTATGTGAAAAGAATTTTGACCAGTCAACTATATATATATTATTTAAATCTAAATTGTCTCGAAATTGTAGCTTAAAATGTCAACCTCCTATCGAGCCATGTCGCTGGTCATTTATAACGTTATACCCCAATTTCGAATGCAATGGAAAATGTTTCGAGTCCTAATTCGATCGTATGGAGAAGAAAGCTTTTTGGACCTAATTATTATATTGAACTTCGATATAAATTTCAGCGCGTTTACCTACTGTATGGCCAAACAATAACTCCAAACGTTATGGAATTTGAAATTCGATAACAATACACTATTACGGATCCATTGGAACTGGTTTCGTTGAATTTGGAGACCGTGCCTCAAAAGGCTATTTTTAAATGTCAATTTAAACGATATATTTTTAAAACTGAACAAATCACCTACCAACTCAAATTTAAAACTTCTATTATCTTCAGTATTATCAAGATAAATTTTATAAGCAATCAAAATATTTTAAGTAAGGTTAAAACTCAAGATTTCATAATTTACCCAATTTCAAATTATTAAATCCAATAATTAAATTGTCCAATAAATAGTTATATTTGAAATTCAAGTTAAAAATTAACTTATAAATATTTAAAACCAATTAAATAGTCCATTAAAAATATCAGAACTTTTTGTTGTTACATTTGGAGTTTAATCCATAATCTGCTTTTTAAAACAATTTCGTAGCAAAGCTTCTCAGAAGTCTCCCTCATTTTGAGACTCGAAAATGAACGTCGATGATACTGCATAGTCATCAACGAAATTATTTTCCAACAACAGAAGAGGGGAGAGCTGAGTTCATTCCTTTTAAAATTTATTTGGAAACAATTTGTATTTGTATATAATTTTAAACAATACTACTATTATTTTCCAAACCTTGAAACCTTTTTCAGGAACACCGGAATTTAAATTTATGAAATTCTAAATTTTATAATCATTTTACTTGCAATTTATAATTTATAAATCACATTTATACAATTTCATTTTCTTATGATTATATAATAGCTAATAGTAGGAATATTGATTGTTCAAACAATAAACAATAGTGATTAATATTATCGGTTCTAACAACCAATTCGCACTATATATACCCTAATAATTTTTGAATAGTTATTCCTTTTTATATAAAATATAATTAGGGTAAAATTATTTTATTTACCCAATTTCAAATAATACCGTGTTGATTTACCTTGTTAAGAGTTTAGAAACTCCTATCGATATGGTTGTACTTCCCGCAACGATCGGAATTCATAAACACTCCACCGATAAGTTAACACAATATAAAACATTTCATATTCACTAACAAATACACGCTCATATCTATTTATACACTCAAACTCATTCTAGGGTGCTACTGACTGTAATGTCCCGCCTTTTCGCATGCTTTAAATCGACACCCGTGCCAATTCAAACCATACGGAAGGACAGATTATTATGGGGTAAATAAGAAAAACGGAGAAGAAATAAAATAAAACAGAATCTCACAGCGGAAGGATAAAATATAATAATAAGTATATAGTTCATAAAACTATTTACACACATTTGCTTCTTCTTTATACAATAAATATCAATGCAGCGGAATTAAATGGTGTAGTGGAACAATATACTAGATAATAGTAATACAAAACTTCGTCTTCGTCCTCCAGAGCTAAATCTTCAAATCCTGAAACGCTCGGACTGACCCGAGCAAATTTGAAAAGACAAAAACACTCGAGTCAGAACTAAAAGATCTTATGTGAGTTAAATTAACAGAAATAAATATGAGTGCGGTAACTCAAGAGATGCTCGGGATTTACATCTCCTAAGGATCCGTTAAACTATTTACTATGTAGTATATTGCTCTATTATAATAGTGTCTATTTATAAAATAAACTTACTTTTGAATAGCGTTAAGGAGTTACCCAATCTCCCCCTTAACACAATAATAGTCCTAGTAGTCCATCCAATATCATAGTCCCTCCTGATCAGGAAGCCACCAGAGGATACCACACGGCCTACGGGAGAAATCCAAACTCGTACGAGGCGCGATAGGGTAGGTGACACGGCACAACTAGGCAATGCCAGGGTAGATATACCAATTATGCTTCGGGGTCGGTGGTAACGCGTAGCGCGCAGCAACCGCCCACCTCAAGCCATATCCCCAAATAAAATCAAAAGTGGCCACCGAATCAATCCAAAAGTCAAAATATAATATCGAAGGGGTGTGTCCGATCAAAGGTGCTACCTTATTAACCCGTCAATCGTTCCTGTTTTAGCCACCTTATGCCAACTCACGGGAGTTGGGTCCACGTATTTACCTTATAGGAAACGCCGCCACCAACCTACTTCATTCTGGAATCTTCACCGTGTACACGGTTGTTAAAGTGGTTTTCAGAGTTGGCAGAGTGTATGACAACTTTCGATCCCGGTCTCTTCAACAACCAAACGTTATTATAACACTGCGGTCATTTAAAAATAATTATACTTTCAAAACCAGAATAAAATATCTATTTCAAAACCATATAAATACGATATCCTTTCCATTTCAAAACAAACTCGCTTGATATTATTTTTATAAAAAACCGAATAAATATAATATCATTCTATTTCAAATATATTTCTTTTCCAAAATCATATTGCTTTAATATTTATAATAATTGGAAACCAAACATTGAATTATAACTTTCAAACTATAATACTTCGAAACTTCATAGCTTTAAACCATAACTTCGAAAACGTGGATGGTTTGTATACTCAAATGGTATATAGAATAAAATAGTATGTATTTGAAATTTACTTTATAAAATAAATAAAAAATTCTACGACTTACAATTTATTTTATTTAAAATTTAAGTCAAAATCCATAGATTTCAAAATCGCTTTCAGTTTCAATAACCACTTTAGTTTCACTATATTTCAAACTTTGAATATTAAACAATTGGAACTAAGGTTGGAAATTTCTATTCAACAATTTAAAGTCCTATTATTTAGTTTGAAATAATTGCATAATAAACCCGTAATCATTTAAGTAAAACTCAAATTACTTATAAAAGAAAATTTCCTTCAATTTATTTATACTAGAAATATTCATTTAATTCACCTTGAATACAATTTCAGTTATAAATATCATACCCTTTTAAAAATTTCATGTTAATAAATTTTACATCAACTTATGAAGTTAAATATTAATTAAGCTCAATTCCAAATAAACTTTTCAATTTAACCCCCAATCTTAATTGATTTAAATCATTTAAAATTCTATATATTTTCAATATCTTAACATGTACTTAGCCATATAATATAAAATAATCAAACTCCATTATTCAACTTATTTATTTTATTTAACAAATTCATACATAGCTTAAATTCAATACTTTAACTATAGATGTATATAAAATAAAATGTTATATAAGGTCAAAAATTAATATTTATTAAGCCGTATCCTATCCAAAACCATAAAATCCTTTCAAAAATAATTTTATATATATATCGCGGTGCCTGTATATAATTTTCTGTCCTATGGTCAAGTGATACGGATATTTATCATTTCAATCCGCAATTTAATAAAAAATGTGACGCCCCACCTCTATACCCACGCTAGCCAAGAACATTACGGTGAATGCTGTGAACTAGTACAGAGAATAAGGCTGTTGAGGGGCGACCCTCCGTGTAATTGCTTTGTGCGAGCATCGATATGTTAGATAGTATAACATGCAAATCTTTTCAAGTGGAAATCCGACATGCCGACACAAACTCAAAGCTACTACACGGTGGCTATAATATCTTCGGAAACAAATATAGAAACAAACATAACATAAATCAGTCACAGACAATTCATATCACAAAGGCGGAATAAGATATGAATATTACACATAAAAGTGTACATCAGAGTAGTGGTCAGAAAGATCCACAATATCACAAAAGAATAGTTACATGAACTACACAAAAGAATAAGTATACATAATGCAATCTATATCTCAAATGTATACAACAAAAACTACTAATCTAAGTAGTTAACCAAAAGTCAGAGAAATCAATCCCAAAAGAGAAGTCAAGCAGAAGCACCTGTAACATCTCGGTCTGACCCGAGTATTATTTAATAAGAAAATAATAAACGGATCAGTCTAACTATAGATATCAGATGAAACGATATAGAATAAGAGTATGACTAAACACATAATAATCACAATCCCAAGCTGTGATATATAAAAGTAATTGAAAATCAACGAGCGATTAATCAATATCACCAAATCTACACAAGAATCAAATAAATGCCATACTCCTTATTTCGTTCATCAAACCACAAATATTGACGATAATATCAATGTCAATCACAAAAGTCAATGACACACAAATTTCAGAATTCAATACACGAAATCCAGATATCACAAAAGTCAATGACGCACAAATTCACCAATGCACAAATATTGATAAAACTTATCAATGGAAATCACGAAAATTGGTGAAACACAAATTCTAGAAATCAACTCAAGAAATCCAGAAATCACAAAGGGGGGGAGGCCTATCACAAACGGGAGCATAAAGCCCGCCAACACGTGTATCACAAACGGAACGCTAATTCCATGGTTGCTAACCATCATAAATTGAGCCGAAGCTCCACAAACGGCCCGAAGACCATGGGTTGCTACCCCACCAAATTGAGTCGAAACTCCACAAAACGGGGTTTAGTCTCCCTCGCAGACAAAGAGACATCGCACATTGCTAGTCTAAATCACAAAGATGATCGTCATGATCAACGAGAAGTGTCAATTACACTAAGCTAGTAAATATATGAGTTTAGCTTCATGTCCCATAACCACTTGCTTAACTTAAATATTTACGAACAAACTGTAGATCTCCACTAGGAAATTGTAACAAGAGGTTCAATCGAACAAGTCCAAAAATTAACCAACAAAGTAAACACAAGCGTTTCATACCACTCGTTTTACTAAGTCGTTTAATTAGATTTCTCATACGAGTGAGGTAAAGGTTTGTGTATACTAATAGGTTGGAAAACGGTTTTATAAACGAATTTGGTATTAAAATAGTATTGAAATCGTTTGAGGAAAGAGTTTTGATATTTACTACTAGTATAGAAAACCTTTATATTTTTAAAGTGACAAATCACAAAGAAGATTGTAAGGACAATCAATCACTAAAATTCACATTCGAAGACGTGAATAAAATCCAAAGAAACCGATAAAGAATCCATCGAAATGGATATTCAAAAATCCCTAAAAAGAGTCATCAAAGTCATAATAAATGATAACAACAAATAGGATTATCACGAATCGATTTAAATTGGAATTCTCAAACAAAAAGGCAAGAAGGCAAAATCACAACAGTTTCAGACGTCTGAAACAAGTGGTTCAGACGTCTGAATCTGGAAATATAAAAATTTGCAGAACACGATTCAGACGTCTGAACCAAATGTTTCAGACGTCTGAAATAGGCATATTTTAGCCTATTTTCTTTCTGTTTGAAAATAAGCCAATTCAGACGTCTGAAATCCCAAATTCAGACGTCTGAATCTGGGAATAGAAAACTTTCCAGACAATATTCAGACGTCTGAATATCACGCTTCAGACGTCTGAATGAAGGGTTCAGGGCATTCCCTGAACCTAGGCCAAAAATGGCCAAAAGAATATTGAAAACGATCGAATGAGTAAATGGCGATGACTAAGGAATTACGTCGAACGACAACCCAGCCTAAACGGCTCTTCGATACGCCTCAAATATCAATGTCCAAATATCCATAATAGGATTTTCATAAATTGGACCAAACACCAAAAATTGGAATATACACCAATTCAACCCAAACCAAAATCAATTGCACACGAATAAGTGTTAGGAATTCATACCTAAGAATCGAAGATAATTATAGACAAAGATGTGAGATAAAAATCTCACCTTTTTACCAAAATCAAACAAGAAGAAGCTTGAAAGCAAATGGAGAATCAACCTCTCTTCAACACAACCCAATTGAGCTTGAATCTAAGCTCAAAACAAGAACATTCCCGAAATTAGGTTTAGGAATTTCTGAAATTGGTAAGCGAATAAGTTGGAGAAGAAGGAGAGAAGCTTACCAATGGGTTCTTCTTGAGTTTGGAGCTAGGAATTTGAAGTTGCAAAAAGGAACTAGGTTTTGGAGTTTTAATTTCCAATCTCTCCCACCATTAATGCTATAAAAAATGAAAAGAGAAAGAAGTGAGGGAAAATGGGGAGGAGGGGTTCAGTTTTTAAGTATAAGTTGGCTAATGGCTAAACCCAAACTCAAACCCAAAGTGAAAAGTAGCAAAATATCAACTTTCTCCAAACATATCGAAGCTTATACTCAAAAAGGTCGCAAACGGCATTTTAAACTCAATGGGAGTGGTCCCGAGTCCTAATTCGACCGTATGCAAAAAGTAGCTTTTCGAACTAAATTTCGAGTACCGATAAAATATTTAAATAAAATATTTAAATATTAAAATCGACAAATATGCGGGTTGTTACAGACTCCCCTCCTTAAAGAAATTGCGTCCTCGCAATATTTAAGAAGAAGATATATAGTAACAACCATAAAAGCATATTCAACACAAAAGAAATTTGAAATAAAAGGTTCACCTCAAAGAGCACGAGAAAGTAAGTCCGGATGTGTTCGCTCGATGTACTCTCTAGATTCCCAAGAACAATCCTTAGGATTTGAAGACCATTGAACTTTAACAAGCGGAACATCTTTATTTCGAAGTCGTTTGACTTCCGAAGCAATGATACGAATAGGATGTTGCTCATAAGTTAAATTAGGCGAAACTTCAATCTCTTCCACAACACCGGGCTCAAGAACAGAATCGGAATCTCGAAGACATTTCCGAAGTTGAGAAACGTGAAACATGTCATGCATAGCAGAAAACTGAGCCGGTAATAAAAGGCGATAAGCCATGGAACCAATGCGTTCGGTGATAGGAAATGGCCCAATATATCGAGGCGCTAGTTTTCCCGATCGACTGAAACGTACAACACCTTTCATAGGTGAAACACGAATGAACACAAGATCTCCCACAGAAAATTCTAATTTCCTTCTCTGGTTATCGGCATAGGATTTTTGTCTACTCTGGGCTTCTTTCATCCTATGTCGAATAAGTTCAATTTTCTCTGTGGAATCACGAATAAAATCTGGACCTAAAACTAGCTTCTCACCGGCCTCAAGCAACAAGAAGGAGATCGGCATGGCCTTCCATAGAGTGCCTCAAAAGGTGCCATACCAATACTAGATTGGAAGCTATTATTATAAGAAAATTCAACAAGAGAAATATGATCTTCCCAACTTCCACCAAAATCAAGCACACAAGCACGAAGAAGATCTTCAAGAGTTTGATTAACATGCTCGGTTTTTCCATCGGACTGGGGGTGATAAGCGGTGCTAAAATTAAGCTTCGTTCCTAAAGCTTTTTGAAGACTCTTCCAAAATCCACTAGTAAACAATGGATCACGATCACTAACTATAGAAGTAGGAACTCCATGTAATTTAACAATCTCTTTGATAAAGAGTTTAGCCAAAAGAGGAACGGTTCGGTTAGACCGAATGGGAATAAAATGGGCGGATTTAGTAAGTCTATCAACGATCACCCATAAGCTATCATGACCCGAACGAGAACGGGGAAGGCCATCTATAAAATCCATGGAAATTTGGTCCCACTTCCAAATTGGAATTTCTAAAGGTTGCAATAACCCACCGGGCCTTTGACGTTCGGCCTTAACGAGTTGGCAAGTCATGCAACACTTAACAAAGTTAGAAATATCTAGTTTCATTCCCTCCCAGTAATAAAGTCACTTCATATCCGCGTACATTTTACTACTACCGGGATGAATGGTAAATTTAGAACAATGAGAATCTTCTAAAATATCTTTACGAAGATCACCAATATTTGGCACGACAAGTCTACCAAATTTCCGAATGCCGCCACGAGAATCGATATCAAAGTCTTTCAATCCTTCAATATCAATTTTATCCCTAATATTTTGGCCAAGAAGAGCCAATTCAGGATCTAACCCTTGAGCTTCAAGAATGCGGTCTAAAAGAGAAGGATGAGCCTCAAGGCTACATAAAGCAAGAGATGAACATAAATCGGGAACACGCTCTCGAATCTCACAAGTGGATAAGATCTCGAGATCGTTCCATTCGGATATCATCATAGAAACAACAGCTTGTTGTTTACGGCTAAGAGCATCGGCGACACGATTACCCTTACCAGGAGTATAAAGAATATCAAGATCATATGGTGCAAGAAATTCGAGCCAACGCTGTTGACGCAAATTAAGTTCCTTTTGAGAGAATAAATACTTCAAAGACTTATGATCGGTATATAGAACTAATTTCTCTCCTAAAAGATAATGACGCCAAATCCGAAGAGCAAAAACAATAGCCGCGAGCTCTAAATCATGAGTGGTATATCTAGTCTCAGCAGGCTTTAATTGCCTAGAAGCATAAGAAATAACACGTTCTTTTTGCATAAGAACGACACCCAAACCAATGCGACTAGCATCGGTATAAACAACGAAATCTTGATTCCCATCGGGAATAACAAGAATAGGAGCATCAGAAAGAAGTTCTTTTAATTTCTGAAAAGAAGCTTCACATTTGTCCGACCAAATGTATTTAACACCTTTCTTCGTTAAGCTAGTGAGAGGCACGGCAATCTTAGAAAAGTCTTTGATAAAACGACGGTAATAGCCCGCCAAGCCGAGAAAACTACGAATCTCTGTCACACTCTCCGGTCTCTTCCAATCTTGAATCGCTTCAATCTTTGAAGGATCCACGGTAATTCCAGATTCGGAAATAATATGACCGAGAAACTTCACACGAGATTGCCAAAAGTGGCATTTAGAAAATTTTGCCTTTAATTGATTACTCCTAAGAGTTTTCAACACAATCCGAAGATGTTTTTCATGCTCCTCCTCGGTTTTAGAATACACAAGAATATCATCGATAAAGATGAGAACACACCAGTCGAGAAAGTCTTTAAAAACTCGATTCATTAAGTCAACGAAATAAGCCGGGGCATTCGTTAACCCAAATGGCATAACAAGCCATTCATAAGATCCATACCGAGTACAGAACGATGTCAAAGGAATGTTATCCTCTGCAATACGAAGCTGATGAAAACCGGTAGCCAAGTCCAATTGTGAAAAGACTTTAGCACCACTAAGTTAATCGAATAGATCATCAATCCGAGGTAAACGATATTTGTTTTTGATAGTAAGATCATTAAGCTTGCGGTAGTCAACGCAAAGCCTAAGTGTACCATCGGATTTCTTCACAAAAATAGCTGAAGCTCCCCAAGGCGAGGAACTAGAGCGAATAAATTGCTTCGTTTCCAATTCAGATAATTGTTTACGCATCTCCTCGTTTTCTTTATTGGACATACGATAAGGAGGACAAGTGATAGGTTGAGCTCCAGGAATAAGATTAATTCTGAACTCAATTGCTCGCTTAGGTGGTAATCCTAAAACGGGCTCGAATATGTCGGAAAATTCACAAACGACGCGAATAAGAGAAATAATATCACCCTCATCATCATCATCGTCATCACGAGGATTTAAAGAATATAAAGATGCAACTAAAGCAGAATCTGAATCTTTAAGAATAACAGAAACCTAATTAACAGATTGAGGATGTCGAAGATGAATAGTCCGCTCAGGTCATAGGATATGAGCTTCATAACGGTTAAGCCAATCCATTCCCAAAATAATTCCAAAGCCTAAATAACGCATGACATGCAAATCGGCTCGGAAAGAAAAATCACACAAAATAATCTCGACATCTTTACACAATAAACTGATTGTTGCGGATCCACCAACCGGATTCGCAATTCTCAAAGAAGTCATTAAACACAAAACATCCAAAGAAAAGGTATCAACAAGTTCTTTTGATATAAAAGAATGGGACGCACCCGTATCAAAAAGAACTTGAATAGGATGATCATGAAATAAAATAATTCCATCTAGAATAGAATGAGAAATACCTTGGCCACGAGATGTGTTGCCAGGGGCTTGAGCAACATTAAGCTTTCCCTCCTTCTTGCCTTGAAGCTTGGGGCATGAAGATATAACATGATCGGGAACTTTGCAGTAACGACAAGAAAGAGACTTTGGACACTTGTTCGCGTAATGGTCCTTCGAACCACAATTATAGCATTCCCCACGACCAAAGGAAGAAGTCTTTGCCGCGGAGGTTGCTTTCTTCCCTTTCTTACTGGGATAAGGACCTTTAAATTTGTTTGGCCTCTTTTTGTTGTTGAAGTTTGGTTTATCTCCCACCACTTCAACATCACCCTCCCTATCCGCCTCTTCAAGACGAAGAGCGATATCAACGAGTTGGTCGAAAGAAACTTATAATTTTAGAAGTAATGGCTTCTTGAGACTTTTGTTTAAGCCATAGACGAATCTCTTATTCTTCTTAAGAGGGGTGTTGATGTATTCAACCCCATATTTGGAAAGCGACTCGAAGGAGGCGACGTAATCAGTCACGGATGACTCACCTTGAACAAGGTCTATAAATCGTCGAGCCAATGTCACTTTTTCTGCTTCTGGTACGAATTTTAACTCGAAGCGTTCTCGGAATTTCTCCCAGGTGAGATCCGCTTCATTAATCTCAGAAATAAGAAGCTCGTACCAGTCCAATGCTCTTTCTCGGAGCATACTAGAGGCCACCTGAACTCGGTGAAGGTCAATAAGATTCATGCGAGAAAAGATTCGATCGCATGACCTTAGCCAAGCCTGTACTTCAATAATAGTTTCGGAACCTTTGAATGGCTCCCCACCCAAATTAGTGTAATCGCTGCACAAGCGTGCAAATCCCGACTTTGGGTGAGTAGGTTCCGGGTTAGCTCCAGCTGCTTGAGCATTCGTCACCAAATCAAGAAGCTATTGAGCAGTCATAAAAACTCCATCATGGGGTGGAGTGCTAGACGGTACGGCTCTGGGGCGGCCTAGTCTAGACATTTTTCTCCCTTTAGAAAGAAAGAAGAAGAAGAAAAAGGTTATTCACTAAATTGAATATCAAGCAATCTTGATAGATAAACAAGGAATCATAAGGAAAATAGGATGAATCGGTACGAAGACTCGAATTAAATCCTAAAGCACGACTCCTAAGATGGACTTAGGACGATGATCCTTGTTATATTATTCCATATTGTTCCGAAGTTTGGCTCTGATACCAAGCTGTGACGCCCCACCTCTATGCCCACGCTAGCCAAGAACATTACGGTGAATGCTGTCAACTAGTACGGAGAATAAGGCTGTTGAGGGGCGACCCTCCGTGTAATTGCTTTGTGCGAGCATCGATATGTCAGATAGTATAACATGCAAATCTTTTCAAGTGGAAATCCGACATGACGACACAAACTCAAAGCTACTACACAGTGGCTATAATATCTTCGGAAACAAATATAGAAACAAACATAACATAAATCAGTCACATACAATTCATATCACAAAGGCAGAATAAGATATGAATATTACACATAAAAGTGTACATCAGAGTAGTGGTTAGAAAGACCCACAATATCACAAAAGAATAGTTACATGAACTACACAAAAGAATAAGTATACATAATGGAGTCTATATCTCAAATGTATACAACAAAAACTACTAATCTAAGTAGTTAACCAAAAGTCAGATAAATTAATCCCAAGAGAGAAGTCAAGCAGAAGCACCTGTAACATCTTCGTCTGACCCGAGTATTATTTAATAAGAAAATAATAAACGAATCAGTCTAACTATAGGTATCAGACGAAACGATATAGAATAAGAGATATGACTACACACGTAATAATCACAATCCCAAGCTGTGATATATAAAAGTAATTGAAAATCAACGAGAGATTAATCAATATCACCAAATCTACACAAGAATCAAAGAAATGCCATACTCCTTATTTCGTTCATCAAACCACAAATATTGACGATAATATCAATGTCAATCACAAAAGTCAATGACACACAAATTCCAGAATTCAATACACGAAATCCAGATATCACAAAAGTCAATGACGCACAAATTCACCAATGCACAAATATTGATAAAACTTATCAATGGAAATCACGAAAATTGGTGAAACACAAATTCTAGAAATCATCTCAAGAAATCCAGAAATCACAAAGGGGGGAGGCCTATCACAAACGGGAGCATAAAGCCCACCAACACGTGTATCACAAACGGAACGCTAATTCCATGGTTGCTAACCATCACAAATTGAGCCGAAGCTCCACAAACGGCCCGAAGACCATGGGTTGCTACCCCACCAAATTGAGTCGAAACTCCACAAAACGAGGTTTAGTCTCCCTCGCAGACAAAGAGACATCGCACATTGCTAGTCTAAATCACAAAGATGATCGTCATGATCAACGAGAAGTGTCAATTACACTAAGCTAGTAAATATATGAGTTTAGCTTCATGTCCCATAACCACTTGCTTAACTTAAATATTTACGAACAAACTGTAGATCTCCACATTCGAAGATTGCAAGGACAATCAATCACTAAAATTCACATTCGAAGACGTGAATAAAATCCAAAGAAACCGATAAAGAATCCATCGAAATGCATATTCAAAAATCCCTAAAAAGAGTCATCAAAGTCATAATAAATGATAACAACAAATAGGATTATCACGAATCGATTTAAATTGGAATTCTCAAACAAAAAGGCAAGAAGGAAAAATTACAACAGTTTCAGACGTCTGAAACAAGTGGTTCAGACGTCTGAATCTGGAAATATAAAAATTTCCAGAACACGATTCAGACGTCTGAACGAAATGTTTCAGACGTCTGAAATAGGCATATTTTAGCCTATTTTCTTTCTGTTTGAAAATAAGCCAATTCAGACGTCTGAAATCCCAAATTCAGACGTCTGAATCTGGGAATAGAAAACTTTCCAGACAATATTCAGACGTCTGAATATCACGCTTCAGACGTCTGAATGAAGGGTTCAGGGCATTCCCTGAACCTAGGCCAAAAATGGCCAAACGAATATCGAAAACGATCGAACGAGTAAATGGCAATGACTAAGGAATTACGTCGAACGACAACCCAACCTAAACGGCTCTTCGATACGCCTCAAATATCAATGTCCAAATATCCATAATAGAATTTTCATAAATTGGACCAAACACAAAAAAATGGAATATACACCAATTCAACCAAACCAAAATCAATTGCACACGAATAAGTGTTAGGAATTCATACCTAACAATCGAAGATAATTATAGACAAAGATGTGAGATAAAAATATCACCTTTTTACCAAAATCAAACAAGAAGAAGCTTGAAAGCAAATGGAGAATCAACCTCTCTTCAACACAACCCAATTGAGCTTGAATCTAAGCTCAAAACAAGAACATTCCTGAAATTAGGTTTAGGAATTTCTAAAATTGGTAAGAGAATAAGTTGGAGAAGAAGGAGAGAAGCTTACCAATGGGTTCTTCTTGAGTTTGGAGCTAGGAATTTGAAGTTGCAAAAAGGAACTAGGGTTTTGGAGTTTTAATTTCCAATCTCTCCCACCATTAATGCTATAAAAAATGAAAAGAGAAAGAAGTGAGGGAGAATGGGGAGGAGGGGTTCAGTTTTTAAGTATAAGTTGGCTAATGGCTAAACCCAAACTCAAACCCAAAGTGAAAAGTAGCAAAAAATCAACTTTCTCCAAACATATCGAAGCTTATACTCAAAAAGGTCGCAAACGGCATTTTAAACTCAATGGGAGTGGTCCCGAGTCCTAATTCGACCGTATGCAAAAAGTAGCTTTATGGACTAAATTTCGAGTACCGATAAAATATTTAAATAAAATATTTAAATATTAAAATCGACAAATATGCGGGTTGTTACAAAAAATGCGGTTGTATATCATATCAAACCGCAATCCCGAATGAAATGAAATGCATAACAACTTGCAGTTAATATAAATAAACATCCATTCATCCAAATATCAATCATCAACCATTTATTACAAATCGTCATCCAATTTAGACAAACATCAATATAGAGCATATAAAATATAACAGGTAATGAATAACAGGTATTAACTAACAGTTTATATTCAATAATACATTTAATAACCATTTAACTAGCAATTTATATGCAAATAAATAAATTTTAACTGTCAACTTATATGCAAAAATAAAATTTATTAACATTTAAATTAAATAAATGCGATTTAAAAGAGATGATGAATAAAACATGCCAAACAGTCATAAATAAATCTTTACTCATATTTTAAGTAAATTTAACACACATAGGAAATTTTAGAAGTTGTGAGTGGGTTAAAACACTCACCTTTTGAATTTAAATCGAATTTAAATCCGATTTAAACCCAAAAATTTGACAGTCTCCAAATTCGTGCAAACCAGCATTACAATGTCCGAAATTTTGTTACGATCCTATCAAAATAAACCATGCGTGAAACGGAATTCGTATGTGGAAGTTATGATAATTTGAACGAGTTGAAATTAAATAAAATTTAAAACAAACAACCCACTCATTAAACAATGCCACGTCACTTCGTTACCCAGAAATCACGCAGCCACTACACGAGCTCGAACTGCTCCTCCAGGAAACCCTAATGAGCCGCCACCTTTTCTGAAATTTCTCGACCACTACGCGCCTCGCCCCGACGATCAGAATATGCCACCGTCCCCAGCACCTCAGGCCGCCCCAATAAGCCGAGCGCGGCCATCTCCGGTGTTCCCAAACGCCACCGCCCACCTTGCCGTTTCCCAACGAATTGCGACGCCTACGACCCCCACTAGCGTGAACGAACGAGGATCTAGGGCCTGTTCGAGCTCCTCTTCGCAACCATACTTCCCGATCGAGCCATCGCTGGAGATCTACCGTTGATCGAGTTAATGGCCTATGGATGGCCGAGATTCACCTCGAATTTATGGACAAATGGATATTCGAATCGAAAAACGGATTGCACGACTAAATTAGGCTCGTCGAGAGCTTTAACATAAAATAATTTGGAATTTTTCTGATGAATTTATATTTTTGACTTTTGATTTGATTTTGTAATTGGATCTAGGGTTTGCAGCCATTGGAAAGAAGGTGTTGAGGAAAATGAACACACAAACAAATGAAAATAGATAGAGGCTAGGGTTTATAACTGGGTTTATATAGGTAGGTTAGAAAAATAGATGGACCGGGTTAATAGATATACGTGCTACCGCTAACGTGGCCCAAAAAGCCCATTCTGACCCGGAACGAAATTGGGTAAACCCATATATCGAAATAAGTGTTTTAAAATATTCTGAACGCGATGGAAAAATTTTCACGTCCAAATTCCATCGTATGAAGAATTTATGCTGAAAACAATATTTTCAAATTGATTTCCATTAAATTGATTTCAAGGCGTTTCGCGTTCGTACGATCAAACGACAAGTCTGATCGCTACGAAACTTGAGACCCTATAATAATTCACTGTTACGGATTCGATGAAACTGGTTTCGTCGAAATCCGTACCTGTGACCAAAATGGCTATTTCTTATATTAATTAATTAATTTAAGAATTAGTAAACAAATCCAAATTTTATATTTCAGTTTTAGAATTGGAAATTTTTATCACTTAATAATTCTCAAACATTTAAAATGATTTAACAATTTATAAATATCAATTTATTAAATATTAAATCAATATAAATCTTCAATTTCAAAAAAATTCAAAATTAACTCTCTAATAATTTATATTAAATCAAAGAAATCAAGATTATTCCATTCATATATTTCAAATAGATGAGTTTAATATTGGATTCAAAATTTATTATCCTAATATTCTTCGATCACACTTAAATCCCCATTAACGTAATATTTAGATGTTAAATTTTCATTTATTTCAACTAAACCTATTACCATACATTACTTCAATATACTGACAAGCTTACTTTTGCACCCTTTCATTTACCCAACTGCCATTTTATAAATAAACTTAACAATAGATTCATAGACTATTACATAAATGTCTACCCTTTCATCTAAATTAAAATTTACGTAAACTTCAAACATTTAATCCATTTAATTCCAATTTATCCTTCCATTAATTTAGGTTCAAATCAATTTATAAAGCTTTATCTCCATTCTTTATATACACTAACCATCATTTAATGAAGAATTTATTTACGTTATTCCCCATTGTTACCTAAATTTATTTTAACGTAACATTTATTTCAATGATTTCCAAATTAAATTGATGAACTAAATATACATATAGCTCGTGATAATTGTTGTCAAAACTCTAAATCCCACATTTATAAGTTTGTTATTTACAGCGTATTGGTTTTTATTCAATCATCACTTATTATATATTAAATAAATCCAATATTTAAGTTCTTTTAAATTTATTACCAAGTACACCTTTACCTTATTCCAACAAATTGGAATTCCATTCAATCAATATAACCAATCAATTCCCATTCAGCCTTTATTACCAACCCACAATTTGCAATCCATTATCTTATATGGATGTTGTCCAGTTTCTATTTATTATTATAACTTAACATCTATATACATTCATTGATTGATTTCTATTTGCCTTTGTTTCCTTATATTAAATTTTTGGCTTAGTATGACAGTTTATAGTACTCCATTAGATCAACAATTCATTTCAATTGTTAATACTTAGCTTAATTTATACAGTTGCATTTCATTTATACTTCCGTCATTATATTAATAATTAGTAACATTTATATCAATAACACATAATAATAACTTACCATTTAAATGAGTCTGATTTCCAAATAAATTTATTGACCACCTAATTAGGCAATTTATACTAATCTGTTATCATACCCATAAATCTACACTTATAACTATGTCCTACATTTGAATAAGTTTATTAAATCGAAAAGTTCATTATAATTTATAATTTATTAACTTGCATTAATATAATTCCTTAACTTCTCATTTCAATCTATATGCAGGTAAAATTCTTTTTACTACTTAATTCCTTTGAATTTTATTCACATTACTATAAATAGGTTTTAATTACCCTTGCTATATTTTAAATTTTAGCGTTCATTACAATATTTGTTTATAAAGTTCTTTTATTTCTACTGAATTAAATTACAACTCATAAATTTAATCAAATTAAATTCACGAAATTTACGGGTCGTTACACTCTCCCCCACTCAAAACTTTTCATCCCCGAAAAGGAAAATAAGGGAAAAGAAGAATTAAGAAATCAATATATCTTATTCAAAACATTAACTTTATAAACTATTAAATTTTACTAAATTAATTAATTTAGGTGAAATATCTCAATTTATAACCATTAAATCTTTTTATACTTAAACTACTAAAGTTTGGTAAGCATTTTCAAAATATTTCTAAGTTTAAAATTTACGGAAAATTTTAGCAGTCTCCTTTGTACGGAGAGGCTTGGGAGAAAATATAATATTAAATATGACAATTATATTACATATATTATCCAAAATATTATATCCCAACCCGGGAAAATATAAAATAGTGCTATAAACCGTAATCCGAAACGTACCTATTTGTCGGGAAATTTACACTTAATATATGGAACCAAAAGCAGTAGCAATTGCTTCCATAACCTGCATTTCACTTATAAAATCCAAAGGGTTAGAAATTTATATAAAGTGAAATATTTAAGTGGTTTCAATCACTAACGACAAATCAATACAACAACCATCAATTTCAACAAATAGCATACACAACAAATACAAAACAACCATTCAACCAAACAAACAAATAGTTGTTCGGGTTCACAACCTTTAAATTGTACGGAATGAAGAATAAACCATCAAGTGTATCATTTACTCAACATTCTTAGATTAAACAAAATGGATTATTCATCCATCCCAACAAAATTAAAGTTTCCTTACCCAACAAACACTAACCACGATAAACAACAATTTCAACAATAGAGTTAGTCTATTCTTATTTATTCCATTTATACATTTGTTGTTTCATTCATATAACGGTTTATCTTTTCATTTTCATTTATTTCTTTCAATTTTATTTTCATTTTATTTTATTTCTTTCAATTTTACCTAGAAATAACTTCAACCCTTTTTCTTAAGTTTACAATTTCTCCTTATTATATTACATCCATTTATTTTCACTTACTACTTACTATTATTCATTCATTTATTATTGCATGGCCTCATTTATTTACACTTTAACTACTTAAGTTTATAATCATCTATTTGTCATACTTACCTTTAATTATATTTACTTGGTAAAATTTCAATTATAACTTAAGTTTATAACATTAAATTCTCATTTAACAGCAATTCCATTGAATACTTTCATTATTTCAAATTTCTACTTGTATAATATTCTATTACAATCTCTTATTAAACATTTCAACTTTTAATATTTGGTAAGTTATATATGTTATTTAAGGGTGTAATTGAAAGTTATACAAGTTTCTCATTTCTTTTAATTAATTCATTGTTCAATAAATTTTTACCTTTCCCTTATAAGTTACAATTTCAACTTTTTTTAATTTCCTTTATAACTTAGTATTAAATCTCTTACCTAAATTAGAGGTTTCAATTATTAATTACCTACCTTTTATTTCACTACAATAATTGAAACAATTAATTAATGGAATTTAAGAATTTAATACCGGGTTAAATTTTCAATTTATTTTAAAACAATAGATAATTATATTCTTACAACTTATATATCTCTAATTATATTTAAAACAATTCAAAATTTGTGTATATATATATATATATATTTTCTTTATCAAAAATGAATCTGCAGTAAAGCTACTACAGTGGTCTTTCCTCTTCGAAACTCGAAAATGAAAGTCGACGATGCGGCCGCTATCACCGAAATTATTTTCCAATGACAGAGAGGAAAGTACAAAACTTTTTCTTTCCAGAATTTCTTTAAAACCATAATTTCAAATTATGTTGAAATGTTTATATCAGAAAATATTTCTAAATACTATTATTATATTTCAAAATCCTTTGAAAACATTTTTTCACAATCCCGGACTTAAGTTCTAAATTCCCAAATTTAATTGATTTAATTTTTCAATCTTATTTCTATTATTATTTATACACTTTATTACCTAACAACCAATCAATTGCAGCCAAATATGGATATCATTTGAAAATTTTTATTTTATATATAGAAAATATAATAGGCAAAATTATTTCATTCACCTATATTAAAACAAATATTATGTCGGTCTGTCCTATTAAATGTTTAGAAATCTCTATTGATGTCATAGCGTCCCATGCACCAACCATAATTTATAAATACAAAACGGAACAAATTAACACAATATAAAACCTTTATAACACTAACAAATACGCTCTCTCATATATATACACTCAGCGACTCCCATAGTGTATTACTACCCTATTAGTAAAGAGTCAAACCCCACAAAGCTAAGGTTTATCGCTAAACCAAAGCTCTGATACCAGATGTAACGTCCCGCCTTTTCGCACGCTTTAAATCAACACCATTCCAATTCAAACCATACGGAGGGTTATTATGGGCTAAATAAGAAAAACGGAGAAGAAATAAAATAAAACAGAATCTCACAGTGGAAGGATAAAATATAATAATCAGTATATAGTTCATAAAACTGTTTACACACATTTGCTTCTTCTTTATACAATAAATATCAAAGTTCACATACCAATAAATATCAACGCAGCGGAATTGAATGGTGTAGTGGAATAATATACTAGATAAGTAATACAAATCTTCGTCTTCGTCCTCCAGAGCTAAATCTTCAAATCCTGAAACGCTCGGACTGACCCGAGCAAATTTGAAAAGACAAAAACACTCGAGTCAGAACTAAAAGATTTTATGTGAGTTAAATTAACAGAAATAAATATGAGTGCAATAACTCAAGACATGCTCGGGATTTACATCTCCTAAGGATCCGTTAAACTAATTACTATGTAGTATATTGCGCTACGATAATAGTGTCTATTTATAAAATAAACTTACTTTTGAATAGCGTTAAGGAGTTACCCTATCTCCCCCTTAATACAATAATAGTCCCAATAGTCCATCCAATATCATAGTCCCTCCTGATCGGGAAGCCACCAGAGGATAACACACGGGCTACAGGAGAAATCCAAACTCGTACAAGGCGCGACAGGGTAGGTGACACGGCAGGCAATGCCAGGGCAGATATACCAATTACGCTTCCAGGTCGGTGGCAACGCGTAGCGCGCAGCTACCGCCCACCTCGAGCCACACCCCCAAATAAGATCAAAAGTGTCCACCGAATCAATCCAAAAGTCAAAGTATAATATCGAAGGGGTGTGTCCGATCAAAGGTGCTACTTTATTAACTCGTCAATCGTTCCTGTTTTAGCCACTTATGTCAACTCACGGGAGTTGGGTCCACGTATTTACCTTACAGGAAACGCCGCCATCAACCTACTTCATTCTGGAATCTCCACCGCGTACACGGTTGTTAAATTAGTTTTCAGAGTTGGCAGAGAGTATGACAACTTCCGATCCCGGTCACATCAACAACCAAACGTTATTATAACACCGCGGTCATTTAAAAATAATTATACTTTCAAAAGGAAGATAAAATATCTATTTCAAAACCATATAAATACGATATCCTTTCAATTTCAAAACAAACTTGCTTGATATTATTTTTATAAAAACCCAAATAAATATAATATCATTCTATTTCAAATATATTTCTTTTGCAAAATCATATTGCTTTAATATTTATAATAATTGGAAACCAAACATTGAATTATAACTTTCAAACTATAATACTTCGAAAATTCATAGCTTTAAACCATAACTTCGAAAACCTGGATGGTTTGGATATTCAAACGGTACATAGAATAAAATAGTTTGCATTTAAAATTTACTTTATAAAATAAAAAAAATCCGCGACTTACAATTTATTTTATTTAAAATTTAAGTCAAAATCCATAGATTTCAAAATCACTTTCAGTTTCAATAACCACTTCAGTTTCAATATATTTCAAACTTTGAATATTAAACAATTGGAACTAAGGTTGGAAATTTCTATTCAACAATTTAAAGTCCTATTATTTAGTTTGAAATTTTTTAAAATTTCATGTTAATAAGTTTTACATCAATTTATGAAGTTAAATTCTTAATTAAGCTTAATTCCAAATAAATTTTTCAATTTAACTCCCAATCTTAATTGATTTAAATCATTTAAAATTCTATATATTTTCAATATCTTAACATGTACTTAACCATATAATATAAAATAATCAAACTCCATTATTCAACTTATTTATTTTATTTAACAAATTCATACATAGATTAAATTCAATACTTTAACTATAGATGTATATAAAATAAGATTTTATATAAGGTCAAAAATTAATATTTATTAAACCGTATCATATCCAAAACCATAAAATCCTTTCAATAATAATTACATATATACATCGCGGTGACTGTATATAATTTTCTATCCTATGGTCAAGTGATACGGATATTTATCATTTCGATCCGCAATCTAATAAAAAAAATGCGGTTGTATATCATTTCAAACCGCAATCCCGAATGAAATGAAGTGCATAACAACTTAGAGTTAATATAAATAAACATCCATTCATCCAAATATCAATCATCAACCATTTATTACAAATCGTCATCCAATTTAAACAAACATCAATATAGAGCGTATAAAATATAACAGGTAATAAATAACAGGTATTAACTAACAGTTTATATTCAATAATAAATTTAATAACTGTTTAACTAGTAGTTTATATGAAAATAAATAAATTTTAACTGTCAATTTATATGCAAAAATAAAATTTGTTAAGAGTTAAATTAAATAAATGCGATTTAGCAGAGATAATGAATAAAACATGCCAAACAGTCATAAATAAATTTTTACTCATATCTTAAGTAAATTTAACAGACATAGGAAATTTTAGAAGTTGTGAGTGGGTTAAAACACTCACCTTTTGAATTTAAATCGAATTCAAATCCGATTTAAACTCAAAAGTTTGACGGTCTTCAAATCCGTCCAAACCAACGTCAGAATGTACGAAATTTTATTACGATCCTATCAAAAAAACGTGCGTGAAACGGAATTCGTATGTGGAAGTTATGATAATTTGAACGAGTTGAAAGTAAATAAAATTTAAAACAAACAACCCACTCATCAAATAATGCCACGTCACTTCGTTACCCAAAAATCACGCAGCCGCTACACGAGCTCGAACTGCTCCTCCAGGAAACCCTAATGAGCCGCCACCTTCTCTGAAATTTCTCGACCACTACGCGCCTCGCCCTGACGATCAGAATACGCCATCGTCCCCAGCACCTCTGGCCTCCCCAATAGGCCGATCGCGGCCATCTCCGATGTTCCCAAACGCTACCGCCCACCTCGCCGTTTCCCAACGAATTGCGACGCCTACGACCCCCACTAGCGTGAACGAACGAGGATCTTGGGCCTGTTCGAGCTCCTCTTCGCAACCATACTTCCCGATCGTACCATCGCTGGAGATCTACCATTGATCGAGTTAATGGCCTATGGACGGCCGAGGTTCACCTCGAATTTATGGACAAATGGAGATTCGAATCGAAAAACGAATTGCACCAATGAATAACGCTCGTCGAGAGCGTTAACATAAAAATTTTAGGAATTTTTCTGATGACTTTGAATTTTTTATTTGATTTTGAAATTGGATCTAGGGTTTGCAGCCATTGGAAAGAAGGAGTTGAGGAAAATGAACACACAAACAAATGAGAATAGATGGAGGCTATGGTTTATAACTGGATCTATATAGGTAGGTTAGAAAAATAGATGGATCGGGTTGATAGATATACGTGCCACCGCTAACGTGGCCCAAAAAGCCCGTTCTGACCCCGGAACGAAATTGGGTAAACCCATATATCGAAATAGGTGTTTTAAAATATTCTGAACGCGATGGAAAAAGTTTCACGTCAAAATTCCATCGTATGAAGAAGTTATGCTGAAAACAATATTTTCAAATTGACTTCAAATTGATTTCCATTAAATTGATTTCAAGGCGTTTCGCGTTCGTACGATCAAACGACAAGTCCGATCGCTACGAAACTTGAGACCCTATAATAATTCACTGTTATGGATCCGATGAAACTGGTTTCGTCGAAATCCGAGTCCGTGACCAAAATGGGTATTTCTTATATTAATTAATTAATTTCAGAATTAGTAAATAAATCCAATTTTTATATTTCAGTTTTAGAATTGGAAATTTGTATCACTTAATAATTCTCAAACATTTAAAATGATTTAACAATTTTTAAATGTCAATTTTTTAAAGATTAAATCAATATAAATCTTCAATTTCAAAAAAATTCAAAATTATAAATTAACTTTCTAATAATTTATATTAAATCAAAGAAATCAGTGATTATTCCATTCATATATTTCAAATAGATGAGTTTAATATTGGATTCAAAATTTATTATCCTAATATTCTTCGATCACACTTAAATCCCTATTAACGTAATATTTAGATGTTAAATTTTCATTTATTTCAATTAACCCTATTATCATACATTACTTCAATATACTGACAAGATTACTTTGCACCCTTTCATTTACCCAACTGCCATTTCATAAACAAACTTAACAATAGATTCATACTCTATTACATAAATGTCTACCCTTTCATCTAAATTAAAATTTACGTAAACTTCAAACATTTAATGCATTTAATTCCAATTTATCCTTTCATTAATTTAAATTCAAATCAATTTATAAAGCTTTATGTCCATTCTTTATATACACTAACCATCATTTAATGAAGAATTTATTTACGTTATTCCCCAATATTACTTAAATTTATTTTAACGTAACATTTATTTCAATGATTTCCAAATTAAATTGAATGAACTAAATATACATATAGCTCGTAATAATTGTTGTCAAAACTCTAAATCCCACATTTATAAGTTTGTTATTTGCAGCGTATTGGTTTTTATTCAATCATCACTTATTATATATTAAATAAATCCAATATTTAAGTTCTTTTAAATTTATTACCAAGTACACCTTTACCTTATTCCAACAAATTGGAATTCCTTCAATTAATATAACCAATCAATTCCCATTCACCCTTTATTACCAACCCACAATTTGCAATCCATTATCTTATATGGATGTTGTCCAATTTCTATTTATTATTATAACTTAGCAATCTATATACATTCATTGATTGATTTCTATTTTCCTTTGTTTCCTTATATTAAATTTTTGGCTTAGTATGACAATTTATAGTGCTCCATTAGATCGACAATTCATTTCAATTGTTAATACTTAGCTTAATTTCTACGGTTGCATTTCATTTATACTTCTGTTACTATATAAATAATTAGTAACATTTATATCAATAACACATAATAATTACTTACCATTTAAATGAGTCTGATTTCCAAATAAATTTATTGACCACCTAATTAGGCAATTTATACTAATCTGTTATCATACCATTAAATCTACGCTTATAACTAAGTCCTGCATTTGAATAAGTTTATTAAATTGAAATGTTCATTAGAGTTTATAATTTATTAACTTGCATTAACATAATTCCTTAACTTCTCATTTCAATCTATATCCAGGTAAAATTCTTTTTACTACTTAATTCCTTTGAATTTTATTCATATTACTATAAATAGGTTTTAATTACCCTTGTTATATTTTAAATTTTAGCGTTCATTACAATATTTGTTTATAAAGTTCTTTTATTTCTACTGAATTAAATTACAACTCATAAATTCAATCAAATTAAATTCATGAAATTTACGGGTCGTTACACTGACTCTATTTCTAATGTTACCCCATAAAGCAAGGTTATCGCCAAACCAAAGCTCTGATACCAACTGTGATGACCCCATATTATGAAGGGTTTAAATTGACAATAATCCACACAAGTCCAATCCAAACAATCTGGAACATGGATAATCATTAGGGTTAACTAAGAAAAATAAGAACAGAAGAAGCAAGCAAACATAGAATCTCGCAGTGGAACGATAAATATAATAATCAAATAAACAGTTCATAAAGCTGTTTATATAATACATTTGATTATAATCTACACAACATTTATCAAAGTTATATATACATCAAGGATAAATAAAAATGCAGTAGACAACATGATGCAGGAATACTAATAGTAATAATATACCAAGTCTTCGTCCTCCAGAATAAATCTTCAATAAGATGAAAAACTCATGACTGACCCGAGCGTAATGAAAAGACAAAACATTCAAGTTATGACTAAAATATCCTTATGTAAGTCAAATCAATATCGCATATAATATGAGTGTAGTCGCATCAGAGATATTTACGGGATTTCACATCTCCTATCCAGTGTATAATGTGCGCGTATTAACTCAAGAGATTTTATGGGATTTTCCCTCTCTTAAAGATTCGTCAAAATATTTATATGTAGTAGAATATGCTATATATATAATGTCTAATCTGTAAAATAAATATTAAAATAGCATTAAGGCTTTACATTAATCCCCCTTAACGCGTTTTTAAGCATTGTCCTACAGTTTGCATATAAAACACCAGTTAAACGGTCGGTGGATAGGGATGCGTCGTGATACGACAACACCAAACCAAAATCGTAAGGGTCTCGTATAAAGGTAAAAGTATGACAAGGCGTGAAGGCAATGCCCAAGGTAGGATACTACCAGTTTACCCTTCCCGGTTGGTGGTAACGCATCATAGCCATGATCGACCACCATGTCCAACACTCCCATAAAAATCAGAGGGTGTGCACCAATCAATTACAATGTAAATGATGGTAATACGAAGAAGTGCGTCCGCTCGAGGTAGCTGGCCCACTTGGTTGGTACGGCTCCTATTTTAGTCATTTCCAATTGGCACAAGTGCCAGACTGATTCATCATCATTCTCTTTCTTCAAATCCAGCAAACGATGCCAAATCCGACCACTTCATTTTAGATCTTCACTCTATGTATATAGTTGTCAAAGTGGTTCCAGTATCGATAGAGAGTATGCCCATATCCAGCTCTGGTCTCTTTAATAGTCAAATGTCATTTTACACACTTGTAGGTACTTTTATATTTCAAAATCAGTTCGTACTTGATATCAAAACATCGTATTCGCTTCGAAATCAAATCCATTTCGAAATTATTGCATTTACTCAAAATATACCATTTCAATTCAAAATCATGTTCATCTTAATATCACAGTTTCGATTCCAGAATTGTTTTCGATTTACACTTGGGTTATAACTTCATTTAACCCCATTCATATTTAAATCTATGATTTAAAATAAACATTTCACCCCTAACCAGTTTGAATTTTTGAAAAATAGTTTGACTAGTTTTAAAACAGTTTAAATAATTACAATAGTTAAAATATTTTAAGTGGTTAAAATATTTAAAACGGTTAAAACGGTTAAAATAGTTAAAATAGTTTAAATGGTGAAAATAGTTTAATATAAAATAGTCAAAGTACTAAATTGGATTATATAGCAAAATAATTTGGAAAGCAAAATAGTTTGTATATTTGAGAAGATAACTTTTAAATAGTTTTATATTAAATTATTTATTTGAACATAGTTTCAAAATCAAACCGGTCCAATTCCAAGTTCCCAATTAAAACCAATTTCAATTCCCATTCAATTTCGATTTCAATTTAAATCAATTTCGAGTTCGATTTCAAATTAACTCAATTTCACTTTCAAACCCAATTAATTCAATTTCAATTTCAATTTATATCGATTATTAGCTCGGTTTTCAAGTATCAATTCAAAACATTTAAATCAAATTATCCTTCAATGTTCAATTTAAAATCCTAATCATCAAATATAATTCAATTCCGAGCTCAATTTCAAAATACCGTTTTTATATCAGTTTTACTTAGTAATATTCAAGTTCGGATAAAAGTTTAATCTCTAAAAAATGAATCGATTTCCACAAATTCAAATTATATTTCGATTATAACTTCAAATTTTCAACTTCGATTATTTAAACAATTTCGATTACCAAATTTAAATTTCAACATTCAAAATTCAAGTTCAAAAATAATTTGATTTCTATAAATTTGATTTTTATTTCATTAAATCAAAACCATTTAAATAATTTCAAATCAAAATTTTTAAAATCAATCGATTTAACCAATCTGGTGTCCATATATAATTTTCTATCCTGGCCAAGTGATCAGGTATTTCAATTTAGTTTCAGGGATAGATATATCTTATTTTAATCCAAATCTCAATGTCATAGGTATATATCGCTTCAACATATTCCTTAATTTATTCGAAATAATTCAATTTACAGTTTTATACACTATAAATAATATATAGGGTGATAACAGGATATATATATATAAACAAATAAGCATCCAAACATCAAATTATCAACCAATTTGCATCCATCACAATTAATTATACAAACAGACAATATAATTCACAGCAATTTCACAGTTGTCAATATCTGGTAATTTACTGGCAATTAAATCCTAATTTCAATACGACTGTCAATTTTAATTTTTTACAGTTAATTCAATGATAATCTTCGCGACAATTAAATTTGTCAAACAACGAACAATAAAATTTATATCCTTTATAATACCAAATTTAACTAGCACAAAAATATTCTAGTATGTTATGAGCGTTATAAAACACACATCTTAAATTTTTGTTGTCACTTTCGTGTTTTGGTTTCGATTAAACTCGAACGCGTTCAAATTTAACTGAAAATTTTAGAAGCTCCAAATTCAGTCAATCCAATTCCAATGTGTCCTGTTCGTCGATATGAACACAAGGCAACAAACCTTATCTCGGTTGGACCTAAAACGAATGTGATATGATACTTATGAGAAATTGGAATTTTATAAACATTTAATAAATTAATTTTAATTTAATAATAATACCCAAATGCAAAAGAGGTCGGCCCATTTCCTACTCTTCTTCCTCTTTCCGTTTTCTTCTTACCGTAAGCTTTAAAACGTGCAGGCGTGCACTGGTATGCCCAATCGCTTGCATCTTCGGCATGCCGCGCCACTTGCACCGGCCAACGCAAGTCACCTCGCCTTCCTACCGAGCTACGCCTCCGGTCCCATGCCCAAACACCCCATGGTCCGCCTGAACGAACAAAAAGTTATCGCGAACTGGAAAAGTCGCCGCCTCGAATCTCCAATCAAGCCCAAACTCGGTAACGATTAGCCCTTAAGATGCACTCCTACTTTCCCTCAGGCATCGTTGGCAATCGTTGACCGAAGCTCCTCCATGAACCCAAATCAAATTCAATGTTCATCTTGCCCTCACCACTACCACAGGCAATCAGCCTCTACCACAGTCACGCCATAGCTTGCCCACATCATCACCTTTCCAAAGACACCGACTATGACCTCCCTCGTCCCCTATAATGGCCTGTCGAAGTTCACAATCCCCTTCACGATGGACCACGAACTGATGCCAAACCACCACATAATCTCCACTATTGAGCCAGCTCTGTTCAACAACTCCGGCATTCCTCCAGTTAGGGCTTGGGTCTAAACTTATAATAAAGTGATGAGGGCATTGAACAAGATTTTCTGAACCAGTGCTATCTATTTTTAGATAGTAGGGATGCCCTACTAAAAAATGTATGGAAGTATGGTTAGACGACAGAGATTACCATGTAGCCCATACATATGTTCTTCTTAACTATGCAGAAGTTGCGCCATTTATTAAGTATTAATAAATAACACATCTAAAATTATTTACTTGAATAATACATATGTTTATTAATTATAATGCAATATATTATCTATATGTGCAGTATTTACGAATCACATCATCCAAGCGGCGATATCAGCAAAAATTTTGCTACTTGGTTTTTGAACCATGTATATGATCCACTAAATTGTGTGGTCGACGAAAGGTTGAAACATCTTGCGATGTGACCAAAAAGAAAAGTCAAGGCATATCCAATATTCTTTATCAATGGATACAAATTCAACAATAAAGAATATGAGGCCGAATAATTAACTAACAATACCGGTGTATATGTTAAAGGTAGTGATGATCCGAATGACCACATAAATGATTTTTATGGCGTGTTAACTCAGGTTTTGCAATTAATATATTTCACCAGACTCATGGAAGAAGTTAATTTGTTTTGATGCAACTACTTCGGTAATGTTCCAGGTTTTGGAATCAACATGCACCAAAAATATAATATTATTGAAACAAAGAATACATCACGTTATCATAAGTACTATCCGTTTATACTAGCAAAACAAGCCCTACAAGTTTACTATGGTCCTTATCCTTCTCTAAAAAGAATACAGTTTATTGAAATAAAGAATACATCACGTTATCATAATCTCTGGGTCTATGGCTTTAATGGTGCAGGGACTGACGCGATGGAGACAAAAGATTTAAAGCCATCTAAAGCCCATATCCATAGCTTTAATGGTGCAGCGACTGACGCGGTGGGATATGTTGAGTTGCTAGTTGAACTGGAAGAAGGAAAGCGTAGGAACGTGTGAATCCTACCGTTCATAGGTTAGATGTAGATTCCCCATATAATGTATTTCTGGGTCGTCCGACCCTAATGGAGTTTAGTGCAGCTTTGGCCCCATGGTGTTTGACATTAAAATTTCCGACAAACAAAGGAGTCGGTATAGTGCATGGCAATCAGGCAATCGGTCGCGCATGTTATGTGGCAGAGCTGAGAGAGGCTCAGCGGAGAGAGAAAGGAAAGGTTGCAGACAACTCAGTCTGCATCCAAAACACTAACAATTGACAAGTAATGCCCGAATCCTGGCTTGGGCGACATACTTGGATCTATAGAGACATAGATCCGAGAGATTATGATAACGTGATGTATTCTTTATTTCAATAAACTTGTAGGGATTTTTGAAAAATCGCCCAAAATCCCGACTAAGAAACCAGCAACCTACCTTCCTCTCTCACTTCCACCTTCTCCATGAAAATAGAAAAAAAAAGATCTCTAATGGCAGCACTATTCTGAAATCAATATTTATACCCTTTAAAACATTGGTTCAGTGCTAAATCTATAGATCCAATCAACGTTGCTTAGCAAATTTCATCTAACTGAAGGTAAAATTAATAAACCCTAGTTTTTTTGTGTAATTTTTGAAGTTTGATCAACTTAGTTATTGGTTGTATTGAGTAAAAAATTGATTTAAAGTACATATTGAACGATTTGTATATTGATTTGTAGAATGGAGAGAAATAGGATTCCTACGCTTTGCTACTACGACGATGAACTAATTGTCGATGATCAAAGGAACAACAAATATGTTGATGGTATTTGTAAACCAGGAAGAGTGCGAAAAGGTTGCAAATTGATGGAATTAGAAGAAGCTGTGTACAAAACGACAAAGATTAATAAAGAAGAATTTGAAATTGAACTAGTGGTAAACTAGCCTACGGACTTGGGTTCTAAAGCAATAGCGTTAGCGGACGATGTAGAAGTGTGATGACCCAAAATTCTTGACCATATCAATTTAATAACCTGTATTAAAAATTAAATTGATTTGATAATTTTCTTTTATAATTTTAATTTTTATTGGCAAGTTTATTCTTTTAAAAGCAAATAAATATTTAATTGGTAAATTTTATCTTTTAAAGCTAATAAAATGTTTTCTATTTGTAATGTATATATATTTGTATACATTGTAAATAGAAAGCTTTTATTTGAATTTAACAAATAAAATCATGATTTCAAATTCTAATATATTTTGGTAACTTGGAAATTATGACTAAATTTACTATTAAACTTTTCAAAGATTATTTAGAAAAATAACCATATGTTTTTAAATTACTTAAGGTAAATGTTTATTTTTTTAAAATATATCTTAGCTTAAGTTTAAATTTAAATAAAATTTGCATAAAGAATTGTTTTATTTTCTTTTTAAATATCGCTTGATAAATATAATTTGAATATATATATATAGAAGTTTAAAATACAATTTACATATGATACATTAATTCATTTAGTAATAGAAGTAATTTATAAATAATGTGATAATCTCTTTTATAAATTATTTTAAAACTGGAAAATTGTTATTTTCGAATAATAATAATGTGTTGTTTTTATATACATAGTTTTAAAGAAAATATAATTGTTATTTTCAAATTAAAAGTGTTGTTATATATGTATACATATAAGTTAACTTTAAATTTGATTTTTAAAATTTAATTTGAATTTGAATTTGGATTAGATTTTGAAATTCAAAAGATAGATATTTTAAAATATTTGAATTTAAAATATATGAATAAGATTTTACTAGTATATAGTTTCTTTATTTATATTCTCTTACAAGTAAATTATATATATATATATATATATATATATATATTTAGATAAGCAGTTATAAAATAGTAAATTAATATAAAGCTTTATTATTAATATTTAAAATAAATAAAAATTATATAATTACAAGTGTGATTAAATCAAGACACATTAGTAACATGTGTAGGTTAATAAACAATGCAAATGACAAATGTTAAGTATTTAAACAAGTGTCATTTTTAATTTTGATTTTTCTTTTATTTTAAAAAATTACAATTTAGCCTTTATAAACATAAGCATCCTTCTCTTGATTTCATTTCTATCTTCCTCTCCAATTCAAAACTAAGAAAAATTCAAACCAAATTACTCAAACAAATTTGAAAATCAAACACTTCACTAACCAGAAATCAAAGTACAATAACCTGCAAATTCATTTTCAAGATCAAAACCAAAACCTGAACATCATTCTTCAACCCAAGATTATCAAAAGCAAGCAAACCTGAAAATCGAGTCTTAAACCATCTCTTCAAAAAAATCCAATAACAAGCATTCCAGTTTTAATAAGGATTAGCAATTCAAATATTTTTTAGATCTTAGCATGCAGTTTTCAAAAGCTATTTCAAAAAAAGAAAAGGCTATGTTCAGCTTTGAATCACGTGAGTAACATCTTTTTAAAAAAACTTAATTTTATGAATCTGGTTGCATGTGAATTTATAAAACAAAGTATGTTTTGTGTATATATGAATTTTCAATGTATATATATGGATGTATAAGTGTGCATGTCTGTTTTCACCTGTGACATATCTGTTCTCAGTTTCAAGCTCAAGTTTTTGAATAAAATTCTTTATCTCTTGATCTAATCACTGTTAGGATTTAGGATTTAAACAAAATTTGTTTGTTTAATTATAGAATAAGTTTTAAAATTATATTTAAGTTAAAATAAATTTGAAATCTCATTGGAAACCAAAAAGAACATTGCAAACTTAAGATAAGTGAAAATTCAAACACCTTAATTTAACAATTCAAGTATATAAACTAAATACTCATCCAAAAACATGATTTTTAAAAATGAAATCATAATTTTTAGAGTATGGTTGAGTGAGCGGTTGAGTTTGAACAGATTTTGTGTTTTTGGTGTTTTCTGATGATCGTACTGATCGGGGTGGACGCGGTCATCACTGGAGGAAGTGGAATGATCGGAGTGGTCGGCAAAAATGTCAGAAGGGTGTTCAGGTCACCATGGCGGCGGCGGTGATCAGAATTGTTTTTAAACCCTAGTTTACCTAGTGGTCGGAAAAGTTACCACAACGGCACCTCTGGTGGATCGAGTTCCACCAAATTTTGGGGATTTGTAGCGGGGATGTTGGCGAAGGTAGGGATGGAGGCTCAGACACTCCGGCGATCAACATTGTGAGTTTGAGGGTGTTCTAGGTTTTGGTTTATGGTTCCAGGTTTGTGCTTGGAGGCTCGGTTTCGATTTTGAGTTGTTATCGAAATTTTGGTGGTCAGGATGTGGTTCGAGGATGATCGTCGACACGAGGAAGGCATCGTGGATGGTCGAAGATGACTGCTTTGCTGGTGCATGTGCACGACATCGTCGTGGTGTCAGGATTTTTGAGTTGGGGTTTTGTCTCGTAGAAGGTTTCGGGTAAAAAGGGTTTAGACTCGAGTAATATCTCAGGTAGACGTGAGCGAATTTGGTTTCAAAATTTTAAACTTTAAAATTTTGACAAAATTTTGAAAAGTAGGAAAGAAATATGGTTTTCTCGGGTAAGTGCTCGAGTAGTCTTCGGGTTGAACCCGAAGTAGCATTTTATAAGATAAATGTTTCTTTAACATTTGATCTGAAAGGTTTTTAAATTATTTTAAATTTTGTTAAAGTTAAATTTGTAATTATTTAAATCTTTAATTTGAAATGAAATTTAAACGTAAATTTAAAATTAAAATGTTTCAAAGGAATTTGTAAATGATAATTAAGTCATTGATTAGGAAAATATTTTATCTTAAGTTAATTAAGAGTTAATGATTTGAAATTAATTAAATTAATAAGGTAATTAAAGAGTAGTTAATTAATTAATTAATTAATTATGATTAAGGATTAATAAATTAATAATAAAGTGTTGTAAGTTAATTAACTTAAGGGTTAATTAATTTGTAATTAAGGATCATTAACTAGATAAGAAAAGATTATTAATTAATGATTAGAAATTTATCAATCAAGTAATTAAGGATTAATTAAGTTACAGTTAAGCACTTAATTAATTAAGAAATTAGAGATTAATTAATTGGTAATTAGAAATTAATTAATTTTTAATAATAATGGTTAATTAAAGTTTAATTAATTAAGGAAAGTAATTAAAGAATTGTTAATAGTTAATGTAAGAATCATTAACTAGGGATTATGAAATGATTAATTAATGTGATTAATTTAAGTTAATTAATTAGATTAATTAATTAAGGACAATCATTTATGGAATTTATTAAGTATAATTACTTAATGTAATTTATAAAGTGTAATTACTTAGTGAAGTAATTAATGGACAATTACTGGATGTAATTAATTGAAGAATGGTAGTTGTTTTGGGTTTAATTACTTTGTGTGATTAGTAAGAAGGATAATTACTCAGTGGAAGTAATTAAGAATTAATTACTTAGTGTAATTAATTTGAGAATTAATCAACAAAATTTATTTTGGAGTTAATTAAGTAATGTAAGTAATTAAGGGTAGTTAATTACTGAACGTGATTAATCAAGGTTGATTAATGAATGTAATTAATTAAAGATTAATTATTAAATATAATTAATAATTAAGGAAGTGATTAGGAATCATTAATTAATATAATTAATGAAGTAATTAAGGGTTGATTAATTAAGGATAATTAATCAATGAAGTGATTATGGGATAATTAATTATTGTAATTAATTAAGGATTAATGTAATTAATTATAGTTAATTAATTACTGGGAGTAATTAAAGGTTAATTACTGTAAATGGTTGAGGATAATTAATTTTTAAGTAATTAATTAAAGGCTAATTACTTAATGTAATTAAAGAATAGTTAATCAAGGATGATTAATTAAGATAGCTAATTAGAGGATGATTAATTAATTGGTTTGTAAATAATTAATGATTAAGTAAGCAGGATTTATAGTAATGGAAGAAATTAATTTAATTTATTTTAAATTAATTTAATTTATTTTAAATTAATTAGAGATGTGTGATTAATAGATCTTTGCTTATGAATGGCTAAATGATATTGAATCCCTTGGATTGTTTGCTATCTCTGGTATGGGATGTGTGCTTATCTGTGATATTGGATGCGTTGGTTGAATTGTGATGATATGGATTATCTATTTGTGATAATGTGAATTATCTATCTGTGCGAAGGTAGATAATGAATTGAATTGTTTTAAATTTAAAACAACTTCGACTTAAAAGACAGCGTTTTGGATTTCGATGAGACCGAGATCGGGTTTCCAGATTTGGATATCCAAAAACCACATCGATCCAAATTAAATGATAGGTCGTGAATCTCAAGTGAAGATGAAGATTCAAAGTGCAAGGGTTATTGTCGTTAACTCTAAGGTGATTCCAAAATGAGGGTAACGAAATAATGCCTTCGGTTTCATTCGAACCCGGAACGAACTTGTATGGATTGAATGCTTTCAGAACATCGTCAGGTGGACGATGAGCATTCTAAGATAGATGTGTTCTATAAAGGTAATCGTAGCCTCAAGCCTCATCATCCGGGAATGGCTAAAATAGGGGAGGTGCAGCAGGGCTAAGTGAGCCGCGCTCAAGTAGGATAAGATTTCCCCTATCTAGAGGTCCCTTTTTATTCGGCTGTGTGGGCAGTTGATTGCAACAACTGCTGGGTTGTCTTGTTCGGGACTATCCAGTAAGGGATGGTTCCGGCCTTATATTGCAGGGGATTTAGGGCAGATCCTCGGTACGGTGATCTAGGCCACGTACTGTGACGGGCGGTACCCTAGTAGCCCTGCCATTGTATGTAATCCAATCTCCAATAAGTGCCGTACGTTTTGATTGTGCCCAACTAAGTTGGAACGTGAGATGTAAGCATTACAGCTATTTCTGTATACTTGAAAACCCTAGACACTATTATAATATCACTTGATTTCCTATCACTGGTTATCGTAAGGTAAATTTTTTTCCATGTTTTGTGTGGGAAGTCCTACGAGATACCTTTTGTTTTCAAAGGTTTTCAAAGTTAGGCTACTTTAACCTGTTACTCACGCCAGACCCATGTTTGACCCGAAGTTTATTTTCTGTTTTCATAAACTCTTGGTTACTTAAGTTTTTACGAGTACCCAAGGGATTCAGGTTAGCTTTGACGAATTCTGGAGGAGATCGGGAGTAGAAGGCTTCAGTGTTTGTAGATATATAGTTGTTTCCGCTGTGGTGGTATCTCTGTGTTATATTTGAGTTGTAATGACTAGACAGGTGTTTATAACTGTCTAGTATGTGATATATAAGCTGTGTAACTCTGATAGATGTTGTATTATATAATACTTATGTGATTAATATAATTTATTCGTCCCACTGTGAGAGTCTGATGCTGTTTCGTTCTTTCTTCTCTATCTTTTCTCTTTTCTATCCCTTTCTTTCTTAAAAATGATGTGTCTTTCTGTGGAAAGAAAGGCGGGTCGTTTCATTTGGTATCAGAGCACTAAGTTGAGTGAATACCTAGGCTTTGGAGTGATTTCTTTCTTGAGACAGCGTATTTGTAATTTTAATGTATATAATATATATATATATATATATATATATATATATATATATATATATTTCTACCTAATTTGATTGGATTACCTGTTCGGGTTTTTCAATATGAGTTCTAGAGGTAGGGATGGTAATGGTGTGTGTAGCACAACTAATAATGGAAGAAGTCCAAATGTTGAGGTTGGAAGTGTATCTGCCGAGGCTGTTGACCCAATACCGTCTCGAGTGAGCTTTGCTGTGGTGTAAGGATTTCACCAATCTCTGAAGGAAAATTTTTAAGGTTCGAAGTCCATATTTGAAGTGCAAGTTTGGATGAAGTTGTAGTTTGAATCTGTCGATTGTGTAGAAGCAAGTGATGGTATCTTGGCAACTTCAGGAAGAAGCAGCTGTGTGGTGAGACGCAGTGTCTATGGGTGTTTCCAAAGATGTTTCTTTTGGAGCAAGTTTAAGGAAGTGTGTCTGCATCGGTGAAGAGACTAGGTTCAGAAGGGTGTTTGTGTTTACTTTGAGGTCCGAGTTTCTTGAGGAGATGACTGCCCATCTCAAGGCTCCATATGGGATCGTATGATATGGCTTTGTGGTTCGAAGAGCTTTGGATAAGAAAGTCTTTGGCATCTGTGTCAGCAGTGCAACTCGGAGTGTTCTGTGTGCCGGCAAGATGGTCATCTGTCTGTAGTGTTCTAGAGGTGGAGTTAAGAAGCAGCAGAGTGGATCCATTTCTTCGATGGATTGGTTAGATAAGCGTAAGCTGTTCTGATTGGTAAAGAGAGAACAGTTTCTTTGGATATTAGGCTGGGTTGATCGCTAAAGTGACTTGCGATAGTTGAGTGTTCTCTTGGCTAATCTTTTGCATGGGATCG
Source organism: Allium cepa (assembly GCA_030765085.1). Taxonomy (NCBI): domain Eukaryota; kingdom Viridiplantae; phylum Streptophyta; class Magnoliopsida; order Asparagales; family Amaryllidaceae; genus Allium; species Allium cepa. Next base: position 196,569,878 of record CM060939.1, on the reverse strand, counting down.
AGGCATCTCTAGGGAATGGAAGTTATCAGAGATTTTTTTTCCAAATGTCTTAAGGAAGTCAAGGTTTTTTGTAGCATTTGGAAATTGAGTTTTCATATCAACTAGAATTCCAGGAGTGGTACCAGTGGTTCAGCTTAGTAGAAGGATGGCTTCTAGAGAGAGGGTTTGGTGTAGCAGCTCAAGATTTTATGGTACTTCTGTGTTTTCTCTTTTTGGATTTGATGAACCATGTTTCCCAAGATGTGTCGGACAATTTTGTGCTCATGTTTATCGTCGGCATTCTCATCTATTCCAAATCAGAGTTCTGCAGGGGAAGCAAGGTAGCAGCTATTCTAGAATGGAAGCAACCCTAGACTCTATGGAAGTTTGCAGTGTTTTGTATTTGAAGGTTTCTACAGGAAATTTTTCAGGATCTGGAAACAAGATTAGCAAGTGCACCTGTTTTGTCTTTTCCGGAAACGAGAAGTGAGTTTGAGGTGTACTGATGATTGTGAAATATAGTTTCTGTTCTTGATTTTGGTTGATCTTGAGAGGATCATTTTATTGGTTTGTTTTTAGTCTAGTTTGTTTCAAGAGGCATCGGCGAAGGTTGAGCTGATCAGGAAGGATGAAGGCAACCCACAAATCACGAGAAGAGTTTTGTGTATAAGAGATGGAGGAATTTGGATTTTGAAGTCGGAGATTTAATTTTGGATAAGTTTTCTCCAATCAAAGGAGCTTTAAGATTTGGTAAGACTGGGAAGCTAGCTCCGAGATATATTGGATCTTTCTGTATTCTTGTAAGAATAAGAGTTTGGTCTTCAGGGTTGAATTACCAGTTTGGAAGACTAGGATTCAATGTGTTTCACGTATCTCTGAGGGAGTACGTGTATGATCCATCACTGGTTTTAGAACCAGCAGTTTGGGAGGATTTGGTAGTCGAGTAGGACTTGACTGTGGTCTGATATCCTGTTCAGTTTTATAAATCTTGATGAGTAGGAGCTCTTTTGCTAGTAGTGTAGATTGTTTGGATTCAGTAGAGTGAGTATTCCAGTGTTTGTACCTGGAAAACTCTAGATAATGTTAGGAAGGATTATCCTGATTTGTATCAGGATGATTAGATTTGTTTGATTAAGTAAATTGGTTGCTATGTTTGTTAGCATATGGTTGATAATATATGCTTATGGTTTAAAATTAAAATCTTTGATGGGTTATTAAATTATCTTTGCTTTTAAATTTCAAGGACAAAATTCTTTTAAGCGGGGAGGAATGTGATGACCCGAAATTTTGGGCAATATCAATTTAATAATTTGTATTAAAAATTAAATTGATTTAATAAATTTCTTTTATAATTTTAATTTTTATTGGCAAGTTTATTCTTTTAAAAGAAAATAAATATTTAATTGGTAAATTTTATCTTTTAAAGCTAATACAATGTTTTCTATTTATAATGTATATACATCGTATATATTGTAAATAGAAAAGCTTTGATTTGAATTTAAGAAATAAAATCATGATTTCAAATTCTAATATATTTTGGTAATTTGGAAATTATGATTAAATTTACTATAAAACTTTTCAAAGATTATTTAAATAAATGACCATATAGTTTTAAATTACTTAAGGTAAATGTTTATTTGTTTAACATATCTTAGCTTAAGTTTAAATTTAAATAAAATTAACATAAAGAATATTTTTATTTTCTTTTTAAATATTGCTTGATAAATATAATTTGAAAATATATATATAGAAGTTTAAAATACAATTTACGTATGATACATTAATTCATTAGTAATAGAAGTAATTTATAAATAACGTGATAATCTCTTTTACAAATTATTTTAAAGGCAAATTGTTATTTTCAAATAATAATAATGTACTGTTTTTATATATATAGATATATGTAGATTTTAAAGAAAGTAGAATTGTTATTTTCAAACTAAAAGTGTTGTTATTTATGTATATATATAAGTTAACTTTAAATTGGATTTTTAAAATTTAATTTGAATTTGAATTTGAATTTGGATTTAATTTTAAAATTCAAAAGATAGATATTTTAAAATATCTGAATTTAAAATATATGTATAAGATTTTACTTGTATGTAATTTGTTTATTTATATTCTCTTTAAAGTTATATATATATATATATATATATATAAGCATTTATAAAATAGTAAATTAATATAAAGCTTTATTATTAATATTTTAAATAAATAAAAATTACATAATTACAAGTGTAATTAAATCATGGCACATTAGTAACATGTATAGTTTAATAAACAGTGCAAATGACAAATGTTAAGTGTTTAAGTGTCATTTTTAATTTTTATTTTTCTTTTATTTTAAAAAATTAAAATTTAACCTTTATAAACATAGGCTTCCTTCTCTTCATTTCTTTTCTATCTTCCTCTCCAATTCAAAACTAAGAAAAACTCAAAACAAATTACTCAAAAACAAATCTGAAAATCAAACACTTCACAAACCAAAAATCAAAGTTCAATAACCTGCAAATTCATTTTCAAGATCAAAACCAAAACCTGAACATCATTCTTCAACTTGAGACTATTAAACGTAAGCAAATCTGGAAATCGAGTTTTAAACCATCTCTTCAACAAAATCCAGTAACAAGCATTCCAGTTTTAATAAGGATCGAAAATTCAAGTATTTTTTTAGATCTTAGCATGCATTTTTAAAAAGCTATTTCGTAAAAAGAAGGGGATCTATTCATCTTTGAATCAGGTATGTAACATATTTTAAAAAAAAGCTTAATTTTATGAATCTGATTGCATGTGAATTTATGAAACAAAGTATGTATTGTGTATATATGAATTTTCTATGTATATATATGAGCGTATAAGTGTGCATGTTTGTTTTCACATATGACATATCTGTACTCAGTTTCAAGCTCAAGTTTTTGGACAAAATTCTTTATATCTTGATCTAATCACTGTTAGAATTTAGAATTTTAAAAAGATTGTTTGTTTAATTATAGATTAAGTTTTAAAATTATATTCAAGTTAAAATAAATTTGAAATCTCACTAGAAGCCAAAAAGAACAGAGCAAGCATAAGATAAGTGAAAATTCAAACATCTTAATTTATCAATTCAGGTATATAAACTGAATACTCATCCAAAAAAACATGATTTTTAAAAATGAAATCATAATTTTTAGAGTTTGGTTGAGCGAGCAGTTCGAGTTTGAATAGATTTTGTGTTTTTAGTGTTTTCTGATGATCTTAGTGATCGGGGTGGACGCGGTCATCACTGGAGGAAGTGGAATGATCGGAGAGGTCGGCAATAATGTCAGAAGGGTGTTTAAGTCACCGTGGTGGCAGCGGTGATCGGAATTGTTTTTAAACCCTAGTTTATATGGTGGTTGGAAAAGTTACCACCATGGCGCCTCTTGTGGATCATGTTCCACCAAATTTTAGGGATTTGTAGCAGGGATGTTGGCGAAGGTAGGGCTGGAGGCTCAGACACTCCGACGATCGGTATTATGAGTTCGAGGGTGTTCCAGGTTTTGGTTTATGGTTCCAGGTTTGTGCTTGGAGGTTCGATGTTGATTTTGTGTTTTATCAAAATTCTGGTGGTCGTGATCTGATTCGAGGATGATCGTCCACGTGAAGAAGGCATCATGCATGATCGAAGATGGCTGCTTTGCCGGTGCATGTGCACGGCAGCGTTGTGGTGTCAGCAGTTTTGAGTTAGGGTTTTGTCTCGAAGAAGTTTTCGAGTAAATAGGGTTTAGACTCGAGTAATATCTTGGGTAGACGTGAGTGAATTTGGTTTCAGATTTTTAAACTTTAAAATTTAAACATAATTTTGAAAAGAAGGAAAGAAATATGGTTTTCTTGGGAAGTGCTCGAGTAGGCTTCGGGTTGAACCCAAAGTAGCATTTTAAAACAGATTTTAAAAGTTTTTAAAATAAAAACAAAGTTTTGAATTTAAATAAATTTAGTTTAAAACTGTTATAAAATTCTTTTATAAGATAAGTGTTTCTTTAACATTTGATTTAAGGTTTTTAAATTGTTTTAAATTTTGTTAATGTTAAATTTGTAATTAATTTAAATCTTTAATTTGAAATGAAATTTAATGGTAAATTTAAAAGTAAAATGTTTCAAAGACATTTGTAAATGATAATTAAGTCATTGATTAGGAAAATATTTTATCTTAAGTTAAATAAGAGTTAATGATTTGAAATTAACTAAATTAATAAGGTAATGAAAGAGTAATTAATTAATTTCATTAATTTATGATTAAGGATTAATACATTAATGATAAAGGGTTGTAAGTTAACTAATTTAAGGGTTAACTAATTTGTAATTAAGGATCATTAGTTAGATAAGAAAAGATTATTAATTAATGATTAGAAATATATTAATTAAGTAATTAAAGATTAATTAAGTTACAGTTGAGCACTTAATTAATTAATAAATTAGAGATTAATTAATTGGTAATTAGGAATTAATTAACTTGTAATTAATAATGGTTAATTAAAGTTTAATTACTTAAGGAAAGTAATTAAAGAATCGTTAATAGTTAATTTATGATTAAGGATTAATACATTAATGATAAAGGGTTGTAAGTTAACTAATTTAAGGGTTAACTAATTTGTAATTAAGGATCATTAGTTAGATAAGAAAAGATTATTAATTAATGATTAGAAATATATTAATTAAGTAATTAAAGATTAATTAAGTTACAGTTGAGCACTTAATTAATTAATAAATTAGAGATTAATTAATTGGTAATTAGGAATTAATTAACTTGTAATTAATAATGGTTAATTAAAGTTTAATTACTTAAGGAAAGTAATTAAAGAATCGTTAATAGTTAATGTAAGGATGATTAACTAGGGATTATAAGATGATTAATTAATATGATTAATTTAAGTTAACAATTAGATTAATTAATTAAGGATAATCATTTGTGGAATTGGTTAAGTATAATTACTTAATGTAATTTATAAAGTGTAATTACTTAGTGAAGTAATTAGTGGATAATTACTGGATGTAATTAATTGAAGAACGGTAGTAGTTTCGGGTTTAATTACTTTGTGTAATTAGTAAGAAGGATAATTATCAGTGGAAGTAATTAACAATTAATTACTTAGTGTAATTAATTTAAGAAATAATCGCCTTGCCAAAAAAAAAATTTAAGAATTAATCAATAAAATTTATTTTGGAGTTAATTAAGCAATGTAAGTAATTAAGGGAAGTTAATTATGAATGTGATTAATCAAGGTTGATTAATGAATGTAATTAATTAAAGATTAATTATTAAATATGATTAATAATTAAGGAAGTAATTAGGACTCATTAATTAATATAATTAACGAAGTAATTAAGGGTTGATTAATTAAGGATAATTAATCAATGAAGTGATTATAGGATAATTAATTAATATTAATTAAGGATTAATGTAATTAATTATTGTTAATTAATTAATGGAAGTAATTAATGATTAATTACTATAAATGGTTGAGGATAATTAATTTTTATGTAATTAATTAAAGGCTAATTACTTAATGTAATTAAAGAATAATTAATCAAGATGGCTAATAAGAGGATGATTAATTAATTGGTTTGTAATTAATTAATTAATTTTAAGCAAGATTTATAGTAATGGAAGAAATTAATTTAATTTATTTTAAATTAATTAGAGATGGTGTGATTAATAGATCTTTGCTTATGGATGGCTGGATGATATTGAATGCCTTGGTTTGTTTGATATCTCTGATATGGGATATGTGCTTATCTGTAATATTGGATGCTTTGGTTGAATTGTGATGATGTGGATTATCTATTTATGAGAATGTGAATTATCTATCTGCGTGAATATAGATAATGAATTGAATTGTTTTAACTTTAAAACAATTTGGACTTAAAAGACGGCGTTTTGGATTTCGTTGAGACTGGGATCGGGTTTCCAGATTTAGATATCCGAAAACCACATAGATCCAAATTCAACGATAGGTCGTGAATCTTAAGTGAAGATAAAGATTCAGAGTGCAAGGGTTATTGTCGTTAACTCTGAGGGAGATTCCAAAAATGAGTGTAACGAGATAATGCCTTCGGTTTCGTTCGAACTTGGAACGAACTTGTATGGATTGAATGCTTTTAGAACATCGTCAGATGGACGATGAGCATTCTAAGATAGGTAAGTTCTATAAAGGTAATCGTAGCCTCAAGCCTCATCAACGGGGAATGGATAAAACAGGGGAGGTGCAGGAAGGCTAAGTGAGTCGCGCTCAAGTAGGACAAGATTTCCCCTGTCTAGAGGTCCCTTTTTTATTCGGCTATGTGGGCAGTCGATTGCAACAACTGCTGGGGTTGTCTTGTTCGGGACTATCCAGTAAGGTATGGTTCCGGCCTTGTGTTGCAGTGGATTTTGGGTGGATCCTCGGTACGGTGATCTAGGCCACGTACTGTGATGGGTGGTACCCCAGTAGCCCTGCCATTGTATGGAATCCAATCTCCAATAAGTGCCATATGTTTTGATTGTGCCCAACTATGTTGGAACGTGAGATGTGAATTTCAGCTATATCTATATTTTACTTGGAAAACCTAGACTCTATTATAATATCGCTGGATTTCCTATCAAATGTTTTGGTTATCGTAAGATGTAAACTTTTCCATGTTTATGTGTAGGAAGTCTTACGAGATACCTTTTGTTTTCAAAGGTTTTCAAAGTTAAGCAACTTTAACCTATTACTCACACCAGACCCATGTCTGACCTAGAGTTTATTTTATGTTTTCTTAAACTCTTGGATACTCAAATTTTTACGAATCGCCAAGGGATTCAGGTTAGCTTTGACGAATTATGTAGGAGATCGGGAGCAAGAGGCTTCAGCGTTTGTAGATATATAGTTGTTTCTACTGTGGTGGTATATCTGTGTTGTATTTGAGTTGTAATGACTAGACAGGTGTGTATAACTGTCTAGTGTGTGATGTGTAAGCTATGTAACTCTGATAGATGTTGTATATTATGTAATACTTATGTGATTCATATAATTTATTCGTTCCGCTGTGAGATTCTGATGTTGTTTCGTTCTTCCTTCTCTATATTTTCTCTTTTCTATCCCTTTTTTTCCTAAAAATGATGCATCTTTCTATGGAAAGAAAGGCGGGTCGTTTCAATAAGTAACGTTTTCTGCTATTGTAGAATCTATTGATTTATACGTAGGGAAAGTTGCAAAGCAACAATAAGAACAACATGTGGCACCTCTTGTGAGTAATGGAATTGGATACTATACACAGATGTTGGAACTATAGATCCATCTATTGGCTATGTATCTCCTAGCTATAGTAATCCTTATGCAACCGACGAAAGATATTATCCTCCATCTATGTAGTATGGGTTTATGCCATATGAAAAATCATAACCATTTATGCAACAAAGCAACATTTATTGCAATCCGCCTAGGGATGAAAATACGAGTGCGAAGTAAAAAAATTGATGAATTAGTAGATGTACTATTATGTAGTTAATTTTTCTTATGCTTTGTCGTAATTAAAACTGCTTCCACTAGCAATACATTCAGCATGACGAAAGCGATGAACACGTTAATGCAAATTTGTCACGGTCAATGTATCCTAATCCATCCGAACTATATGATATGAGTCAAAGGTATGTTTATAGATTGGGCTATATTATTCGTCTTGTTTGGTATGTATTGTAATTTAGTTGATTTCTATATTCAATCAGATATATGACAGTTGATTCTAGTGCACGGTGGAGTGTTAGACCATCCACCCATTCTCCGTATGCAAATTTTGATAATGATATGGACGTTGGTGGTAATGAAGCCGTGGGTGAAGAACGTCACATAGATAACATGGTCGTTGCTTCTATGAATGTTAATCAAGACTCTTGGATACAAAGAATTCAAATTAACAATGAGCCGTTGAACTATGACTTCCCTGTAGTAGATGACAATGATGTAGATAGTGATGAACCAAAGATAAAAGTGCCTTTGGATGATGATCTTTGCACCGCTTAAATGTTGGCAAGATTGGATGTTGCTAATCTTCAATTTTTCGGTGAATGATTTTCAGCCGCTTGCATTCAAGGTGGTTTTAGTGTTGGAATGGTTTTTGAGACAAAAGAGAAGTTTCTTCAACAACTAACGGAATAGTCAATTCTACATGATGTTTCATACAAGCTAATAAAGTCAAACAAAACACAATATACTACTATATGCAACGTTGAAGGTAATTGTCCTTAAAGAATACATGCCATAGTTTCAAAAAAAATCCGAGTTGAGATGATGGGAAATTCAAAAGTATCCAAGCGAACACACTTATGTTAACCCAATAGTTAATTCCAACCATAAGCAAACAACTTTGAAATTTCTTGTGACAAAAATTATGTCTTTTGTTAAAGCCGATTTGGATATTTCAGCTGGTACAGTTCAAGTGCTTGTGCATGATCAGTTGTTCATCAACATAAGTTATAAGAAAGCATGGCGAGCATTAAGCAAAGTAATAGAGAAAATTTATGGTGATTGGGAAGAATCATACTCGACTTTAGCATAATTCTTTGATGAGATAAAAAGGACGAACCCTGGCTCTATAGGTCATGTGACACATGATGAAGTGGGAGTGTTCGATCGTGCTTTTTGGGCATTTGGGCCTTGCATTACAGGTTTTGTGCATTGTCAGCCTTTGTTATGTATTGACAAGACACACTTATATGGTAAATACAAAAGCATATTGCTTGTTCCAACCACGGTAGATGCAGATGATTGTCTTTTTCCTTTGGCATATGTAGTAGTCGAACCGGAGTCATATGACTCTTGGGGTTGGTTTTTTCATACATGCTAGAATTCAAACATAGTGTTCACGGTCGTTGTATTACTTTCATAACAGATAAGATGAAAGGAATTTCAGAAGATTTACATGAAAAATGGCGACAACCACACAAACATCGTTATTTTATAAGACATATAAAACCCAACTTCTAAGCGGAAGGATTCATATAGAAGCAATTGACAGGGTTATTTTATTCAACAGCATGCGCATCCGAGCTAGGTGAGTACATGAAAATTAGAGAAGAGATCAAAGCAACAAGCAGGCGTACGCATGAGTGGATTGGGCGGAGTCTGAGAAATTTTGAAGAAAACTGGGCTTTGTGAAAATATGACGGAGGACGTTTCATGTAATGACAACTAATACTTCTGAAAGTTTTAACGGTGTATTGAAAGGAGCTAAATCATTACCTATAAAGGCTTTGGTTGCACGAACATTTTATCACTCAATCGAATATTTCTACAAGCGTCGCCAAATTGCAGATGAACTAGCGACACGCTTGACTCCAAAGTGGGAAGCCAAAATAGCAGAAAGAGCCGGTGAAGCACGTTGCTACAAACTAGTACGATTTAGCCAAACTGAATGGAAGGTAATTCACTAATTTGGTGGTGAGTACAAAGTTATAATCGACGGCACCAACTGCTCGTGCACATGCAACTTTCTTATACTACGGAAGGTACCATATTCTCATGTAATGGTAGCTTGTTCGGCACAAACAGGTAGGGCTGATATAGCACACCATGACGTAGCGTCAAGCTAGTACTTCGTTGACAGCTACATAGCTGCTTATAAGCCAGAGTTTCATCTCATGCGTTATAGAAGATATTGGGACGCATATAACGGTCCTCAGATATTGTCGCCGACTACGAGACGGCAACCGAGGAGGCCATGGTCTACAGGATCAAAGGTGTGATTGATGAGGGTCGGTCGTCTAAATCAAATAGGTGTAGTAAATGCGGTTCGCTAAGCCATAATCGTAAGCGATGTACTGCTGCTGCGTAGATGTGTTTATATAATTTAACTTCTATGTGATTGAACTCTACTTTCTGATTAGCATTTGTGTAATTCAAAAACAGGTAATGTGCCTTTGTGTTTTGCATTTTTGCTTTACAAGTCATGTTGTATGCTGCTGTTGGAAAAATTTGTCGAATGCTATTTGTTAAGATCTGTAGTTTGTGTGTGTTATATGAAACAACCTGATGTTTTCTGGTAAAAGCAGCAGGATAAGGGCGATTTTCCAAAAATCGCCCAAAATCACCCATAGGTGATTTTTCAGAAATCGCTAACCTGCGATTTTTGGAAAATCACCAGTACCAACCTGCTATTAACAGACAGAGGCATATTGTTCATGAAAGCAACATCGCATACAAATATCAAATGAATGTCCCTACCATATAATAACATCTTTAATTCACATTCCAATGCATCGCACACAGGTTGTTCTCGAAAGCCACACAATAACATCTTTAATTCACATTCCAATGTAAATAATAACTATCAAATGCATGTCCACATCTACGACAACAACACAATCATACCATACACAACACACTTAAAAGTAAATAGCCATATCAAATATAATGGACGTATCATCTACACAAGCGACGAAGTTTCATAGGCCTATGACGATGACGACGTTCCAGCCGTTGGGACATGTACTCTTCTTCCTCGATCTCGGTGGAAGGATCAAATGTACTGGCAGTTGATAAGGTCCATGGGTGAAATCTTTCGGGTGTTGTGACGTTGAAGGTCCTTCTTCGAATGAAGTTCCTATACCTCTTTTGTGTCGTCGACTATAAGTAAATAGGAGTGGCAGTGGCCCCCTATGAGGTGGAGGTATTTCTGCTGGAGGTGGAGCTATAGGGGGAAGGATGTCTTGGCCTTCCTAAGATGTTCCTTCCTAAGACTGCGCGTAAAATGTTTTTGATGTTCATGCACATCCCCTTCGACTGCGCATCATGCTCTAGACACTATCCGAGCCTTTCGGCGGTTTCCAACACTTTGTAAATGCCATCAGCCTGTAGAATGCAAAGAGAATTAGTCATCTTCATTTAAAAATATATTTAAATTAATGAGGTTGAGTACACTTACAACGTTTCTCTCAAGAGGGGCATGGGGGTGTATGGATGGCGGGGAACAGCCTGTATAGGCACCTGAAGAACATATCTGCATGTGATGTTCCAATATCACCGCATATATGTCTCTAGAGGGGTGATCGGCTCTCTCTCAAATTGCGTAAACAAATGGCGCTGATTCCATATCTCCATAGCATTTGCAATTTCCCCCTCCTAATACTCGCCGGTATAAACTGGAGCATTTTCTGGAATATGTTGTGCCATTGCAAACTGGTGCATTACACGATCAGGTAGGTGGTGTGCAGAACGAGTAGTGCAAATGAGCGAAAGCCTGGCAGTCCACAGATATCTAGCGGATGTACAATAGCCGGAAGACCATCCAATACATCCTGCATGTACTGAGTCTAGGTCACCGCAGTTGGGTCTAGAATATCTAGCTCGTTGCGGTAAAAGCATACTTTCCGTCGAGGGGTCTGAGTGGTCTTTTTTGGACCAATCCATTTGTCAATAGGCAAAGAAACAATATTTTAGCATAAAAAATTTCAAATTGGAAAATAAATTTTCAAAGGACAAGAAGTTATACCGAGATCCAAGAGGGTGTGTGTGATCGACGACAACATTTCGAACTTGGATCCGTCCGATAGGTAGATATGTCCATGACCAAATCTATAGGGAAAAACAATTTAGCAAATTAAAACATATTACAAAAATGGTCTAGCACAAAAGTAGCAAGATAAAGTATATGCGTACCTGAACAAGTATCAAACACCCGCCTATAAGCTTAGTCATCATAAGAGCAATATTGGAGAGCTCTATATAGGTGTCCACTAAAATAGCACTACCCATGAGTACTGGACGCACTGTTCAGGATCGGTTAAATATGGTAGCCATTTCTAATCCACGCGATTTTTTGAATGATCGCACATCAAACGTAATGTAATGAGGTATAGAATAATGGCTCGATCCTGCTGCTGGATCTGAACCTCTGTAGCATCGGAAGGTATATCATCAGCTACAATGTGTCTAAACCATTTCATTTCTACCATGTCGTTACCCCTAACTTGTTGTGGAGGAGAAGTAATCCAAGGAAATTAATGCATAATTGAATATAATCATGATGGTCCTCACCCATCACTGGATTGCCTTCTATAGGAAAACCTAAAAGCATGGCCACATCCCCTAATGTGATTGTCATCTCTCCGACAGGAAGATGGAATATAGATGTGTCCAGTCTCCATCTATCGACAAGAGCTATGACCAGATGATGATTTAACTAGAGGTAGCCTAACCGCGGTACTATCGAAAAGCCCACTCGATCAATTTCCTTTAATGCTCTAGTTAGATGCGAAGTGACTTTTTTGAGAGAAATAGAGTGTTCGATGGTGAAATCTACTTCTTCGCTCTGTTTAACATTACATGTACATATAGTAATATTCACACAATTTGTGAAACAAAAATCATAGGAAATTACTATTGTATACGCTTCATTAGACGTGCGGTGTCTAGGCTGTAAATACAACATGCTCGGGTCTACTAGACTAGGCTTCATCTTTATGTAATCTACAACACAAAGATTAATGTATTCAACCCTTAATTATCATAAATTTAATTTTCTTCAATCTATACTAAGGTATACGCTATTGAATGAACATATACTTGCAAAAAAAACTCCTAATGCAATCTACAACATATAACTTTCACAAAATCTTACAAAAATATGAAATGAAGAAAACCCTAAAAATGCCCTAAATCATGAAATTGGAGATAAGTGCATTACCAATATCCTCCACTATTCCGGATGTAGAAGCCATGGTCCAAATGAGCTTCAAATTTGATTATAAAGCAATGAAAATTGAAATTTTTGGGCGGAAGAGAGCTGATGTCCGAAATGAATTTTTTTTAGTTAGCTTGAATGTTTTAAGAGTGAGTAGGAGGGCTCGGCTGTCTTTTTTGTTATAAGTAAAACAGTGGATGCTTTTTCAAAAATGCCCACGTGCAATTTTCCAAAAATCGCCAAAGGCAATTTTTGCAAAATCCAAACATATTTACTGCACCACCACATCCTACAACAATATGGGAACTACTTTAGCGTGCATGCTCTATAGATTCCTCCAAACAACTCTATAAGACCATGAAAATTCATCTGACGACAATTACATGGATATAACCATCAATTTCAAAGAAAATCAAACATACATTTTATGAAACATGAGAATATCCATCAATTATAGAGTACTCATAACATACAGAACTAATAGTACAAAAATGATAACATACATTCTACGAAACATGAAAATATCCATCAATTACATGAAAATAAATAAACTACCCAACATAGGGTTCATGATCAGAAACAGTTTGTCAAAGTATCCATTGCGAACATAAGCTACAGATGACATTTTCTTCTCTACCAACATTTTCTATTCATTCCTTCAACTAATTTTTTCAAACGCCTAACTTCAGCTTGCATTTCCAGGGCGTATTCCACTCTTCGAGCAAATAATGGAGGATCGATCCACTTCATAAAATTACAGCATCCCACTTGGCCAGGATTCATCATGTGATCTTCGTACGAAGCACAACCATAAAATCTTCGTCCGACATTAGTTTCAATTTTGGCTACAACAACCATGCATTCATCGCCACATCGGCATGCTGGGTATGCACACGATGGTAGCGTAGGAACTACAGGATTACCAGGACTTAGTATTTTATCGTCAATGAAAATTTGCTTGCTCGGTTTTTGGTTCGCTACAATTTCGCATAAGCGAGTATTGAAAGATGATGTTCTCGAATGGAACTTTTGTCGTATCGGTTCAAATTGCATTTCTTGAACAAATTCTACATCACTTAGATGCGTAATGTCCCTTTGAGCTTCAAAACCATCATATCTCATTGTCTATTTCCCAATCATCCATGTGTAGTTTAACTGCGAGTACATTAATATTGATTAGAATACACAACAGCTTCGAATTAGGATTTTAGTTAGCATAAGCAAATTACAAATGGACAAACATTACCTTATGCCGAAGATTACACCTAGTTGTTGAGTAACTTTGATTATGTCTTACGAGAATCGGACTTTCTTTGGGTTTTCTATGAAGAAGTAGAGTTTTAAAAGGCTCAGGATTTTGGTGATGAGTTTGGTAAAGTTGAGAGTGAAGAAGAAGGTAGGGAGCTGGTTGGTTTTATAACAGGTTATTGGGCGATTTTTCAAAAATCGCTCGAAGAAAATAGCTTCCTTAAGTTGGCGATTTTCTAAAAGTCGTCAACTAGGAAAAATGTTATTTCCTTTGCGCGATTTTTTGAAAATTACCTGCTGGGGATTTTTGGAAAATCGCTAACTAAATAGACCAGAAAAAAAGTGGTCTATTTCTGTAATTACTTTTAAAACTGGGCTAATTTTGTTATTTATTTCTAAAACAAGCCTATATTGGTAAAAAAAATTAATCTATTACTGCATAAGAAATATATGTAATATAAGCACTGGGTCTAGCAGTAAAAAGAAATATACCATAGTGTTGAATAATTTGCAAAAGAATAATGATATTCGGTTTTATTTTTATCATGAATACAAACAATGGTTGGCTAAAGATGCGTTTTGAATACATTAAACGATGAAATTGTACATTGAAGTAAAGGTATGTTATCTTGTTACTTTATTTAGTGTTAATGATTATTAACTGATAAACAAATCACAATGTACACCCAATTTTAATAATTAATAGTAGCAATTTGTTGCAATAATTAATAATAACCGAATAGTTATAATAATAGTAACACATAATTGTAATAATAACTGATCAATTTAATTTCCACACTATGGAGTCTTGTCCTACGTAACACATCTTGAGCTGACCAAATGCAATTATTGTGAATCTACATGTAACACATATTTGTTTAAGTCAGACAAAAGCAAAAGCAGATTAAGGTCACTGAACTAAGCTTTCGTTGACACCAAGAATGAGAGTTATCAAGTACTTGATTCATTCGATTAGATTTCCAAACGTTGCTATATCAAATATTTCCTATAGTGATTATTTTGATTAACGGCTGATTTAACAAAATATTATGTTCATTTGTATTTTTTATAACCGAGGAAATGAAATACTCTTGATTTGATTGAAAACAAGAAGCTTTCGTATATTGCTTAGTTACAAAATATTTGATACAACACCTATAGTGTACAGGAAAATTGTAAATATAAGTTGTAAATGGGCTCAGTTCAAGGCTTGTATCCATATGTTGCTTAAGCTGCTGCTTGAAATATGTGAAATATATGCTCG
This sequence comes from Allium cepa, assembly GCA_030765085.1. Lineage (NCBI taxonomy): Eukaryota > Viridiplantae > Streptophyta > Magnoliopsida > Asparagales > Amaryllidaceae > Allium > Allium cepa. Next base: position 196,554,727 of record CM060939.1, on the reverse strand, counting down.
ACTTCGTATCTGTATTCTCCAATACCCCCCAAACAAAACGAGGGTTAGGATCGTGAGGAAATCCCCATCGTTGCCAAATACATCGTATTGAAAATTGGATTCTTCAATTCGATAAATCTTCATTTAAATGAGGGTTTATTAGATTTCTTTCTTCTCTAAAGAGCTTTCATCCACTTTCGTTGCTTGCAACCCAGAAACTGCTTTTCGTATCAACGACGATATTTGTTCTGATATAGTTTGAACTTCACGGCAATGATGATTACTTGATTCTCTCTGCTGCTGGCAATTAGTTTGAGGTTTTTGATCTTAGATTGAAGCTAGCTTCATCAACACTCAACTCATGCTTAAATCTGGTAAAATTTTGCTTTGACGGTGCCTTTGTAAAAATATCTGCTTTCTAGTAAGTTGAAGGTATGCGATTAACTCATTTTTACTTTATAACTTGCTTCTGTTCAAAGTATGATCCAATTCCATATGCTTTGTTCTCGAATGCAATAAAAGATTGTCGTAAGTGAAATTGTACTGAGATTGTCATACAAAATAGTTGTTATGCTATTAGTCTTAATTTGTAATTTATTTAATAGAGATTCTATCCACATAATCTCGGCTGTTGCGCTAGCAACACTTCTATATTCAGCTTCTATACTTGATCTAGAAACTGTTGGTTGTTTTTTTTACACACCAAGATATTGGATTTCTCCCTAGAAAAATGCAAGAACCATTTTTTGATCTTCTGTCATCACAGTCAGTTGCCCAGTCTGCATCAGCATAGCCATTGATGTTTAATGATTTTCTTGCTTGTAGAACTAAACCCTGATTTATGGTTACTTTAAGATACATTGATATTCTTTTAACTGCCTTTCAGTGCTCATTTAGCGGCTTTTGCATGAATTGGCTTACTTTATTCACACTAAATAATACATCTGGTGATTATTGTGGCATATTATAATACTCCTACTGTGCTTTTGTATAGTTATCATTTTCTATTGGCTCTCCTTTATTTTTTGATAGGTGCAAACTACTTGTCGTTGGTGTAGGAAGAGGATTAGCCCTATCCATTTTTGCTCTCACCAGTATTTCTAAGATGTGCTTTTTTGACATAAATGCATTTCAGTGTCTGATGTCTTCTTGACTTCTATACCAAGAAAGTAACTTATTTCCCCCAAGTCTTTAATTGAAAGTTCTTTGTTCAAATGTTGTGTAATTATGTTAATTTCCATCTCATTGTTACCTGTAATTATAAAATCATCAACAAAATTAGTATGTAAGTAAAGGTGTTATTGGAAATCTTAGTAAAAAGAGAGTTGTCAGATTTTGTTGAGTTGTAGCCAAGCTTGACTAATGTTGATTTCAGCTTGTCAAACCACACTCTTGGTGCTTGTTTGAGCCCATCGATTGCTTTGTTCAGTTTGCAGACCGGTCTCTCATTGCCTTTTTGTTCAAATTCAAGTGGTTGCTCCATGTAGACTTCCTCATGGAATACACCATTCAAAAAGGCATTATTCACATCTAATTGCTTAATGGTCCAATTCTTATGCAAGGGCGCAATAGTTAGTATAATTCTAATGGTGGATGGTTTCACAACTGGTGAAAAAGTTTCATTAAAATCAAAGCCACTTTGTTGTGAATATCTTTTTGCCACCAATCTAACCATGTTCAGAATTGAACCATCATGATTCTTCTTCAGCTTAGATGTCCATTTACACCCTATAATATTTTTGTGCTTTGGTTATGAAACAAGATCCCAATTTTTTATTATTTTTGAAATGGTACTTTATATACAACATGTCACTGGAACAACATATCACATGTCAATAAACGTTCGAATCACGCTACGCAAGTTTCAAACTTAAGATCCCAAAAAAAATTCTTGTTAATGCGTCATATTCTTCTTTCATGACTGCTTTCCACTTTTTATGTTGCGTTGCCTGATTATAAGTGACAGGTTCCTTATTTATCAACTCTACATCGTATGCTTTTGGTTTAAATACGACACTCTTTGATCTTGTTATCATATGGTGACCAGTATTTGTAGGAGCAGACTGTTAAGTTCTATTTATCACTGTGGTCTCTTGCTGAGTATTAGATGATTGATAATCGTCCAACATTTAGCAGTGATCCGACTGATCAGTGCTGCCTTGTTTGTGATGCATGACATGAACTTTCTAATGCTTCATCTTGTTCATGACTTTGCTTATTGTTGAGCATTGTGTGTTGTGGACTAGCACCATCTTTTTATTGAGTCATTTGACTTTCAACTGGTATGATCATTTCAGGTATTGGAGGCATTGAATACTTTGGGTTATATAACTTTGGTTGTTTTGATTTATAATTTGCTGAATGGAAATTCAAGTTCATTGAATATCACATGTCTTGATATATACATCCTACCATTACTGTCAAGACATTTATACCCTTTTTGATCGGTTGCATATCCTAAAAATGTACATGGTGCTGATCAGAATTCTAACTTGTGTGTCTTGTAAGGCCATAGATAACGGAAATATTTTCATCTAAACACTTTTAATCTTTGAGGATTTGGTTTGATATTTTTCAACACCTCAATTGGACTCTTGAAGTTCTGCACTTTAGTTGGTAATCTATTAATCAAGTATACATGTGTTGAAAAAGCATCAGGCTAGAATTTCAAAGGTAGAGATGCTTATGCAAGGAGAGTTAGTCCAGTCTCTATAATATGCCTGTGTTTCCTTTCTATGAGACCATTTTTTGAAGGGTATGTGGACAAGTTATCCTATGACTTATTCCTTTCTTTTGGAAAAATTCTTTGGGTGGTAAAAACACTTTGCCACCATCAGTCTGCATAATTTTAGCTTAACGTTTTGTTTTCTTTTAAGCATTTGCTATGAATTGCATCACTACATTGCAAGTCTCGGATTTTGCTTTTAGAAAATAAATCCATACATATCTAGAAAATGCATTGACAAATGAAATATGATATTTGTAACCATGATCAGTTGATATTTGGGCTGGTCCCTATAAGTTTGTAGCAACAAGTTTTAATGGTTTATCATATTTAGTTTCACAATCTGGAAATGCAAGTTTAATGACTTTTTTCCATTTGGCAATAGGCAAGGGTATAAAATGCAGGATTATTGTCAATGTGGATATTATTATCTCTACTTAAAACATGTTTTACAGTTTTTATATCGGGTGTTCCAGTTTAAAATGCCAAAAATCATAACTTTTATAATTTTCAAATGGTTTCATTTCAGACGTATTACACTGGTTTTTCCTCACTTCCAGAATTTCTTAATTTTGCAACATCAAATTTGTATAATCTCTTACACTTTCTACCCTGCAAAAGAATTTCCTTAGTTAGTACATCATTTACTAAACAATGCTTTGAGTGAAATTCAAAATATACATTATTATCCTTTGATATTGTCAAACGCTCGTTAAATTTTTTCTAATTAGAGGAACTATTAATAAATTGTTAAGATAGACTTTCCTTGCACCTTTAATACTTTCATTTATAGTATGTGTGATGTGAATTGACTTACCATTACCCATATATAATAAATACCTTTGTTCTCCCTGTTCCCAACATTTAGATTATTAAGATTGTTGGTTGCTCTAGAGTTTGGATATCAGCAGTCATTTGTATGTCTTCTATTTTTGCTATGTCATTGCATGTATTTTATGAGTGACCCTTGCTTTCTTGTTGTGTGTTCACCATGTTTGCACTTCGATTTTTCATTCTTGAATTGATAACATTCTGTTGAGATAAGCACCATTGTCTCAATGGTTAAGTGATTCAACTTTGGAGCAAGAGGTCACAAGTTCGAAACTTGCATAGCGTGATTCGAACATACATGGACCTGTGATTTGTGAGATGTTGTCTCAATGAAATATTGTATCTAAGTACCATTCAAAAAACATTCTGTTAAGATGGTGTATAGTTAGCATCAAACCTGAAATAGCATCTGCCTTCTATATGACCATACTTCTCATAAATTTGACATCTTGGTCAATTATTGTTGTTATCATTATTCCATCTACCACCTCTTCCCTTTGATTTATGATTATGTCCACCTCTTTAATAGCTGCTTGACTGATTTCTATTGTTGTAGTTCTTTTCTTTATTCTTGCCTCTATTATTAGTGATATAATTTGTTGATTGCTCGAAATTTGTGGGTTTCTTTTGCTCTAATATACCTTCATATGCAAGCAATATAGAGTGAACATAACGTAATGTTTGCAATTTCTCTGTAGATGATATTATAGCTAATACTGCTTCATATTCTTCATCTAACCCACTTAATAATGTAGTATTTATTCAGTATCACTGACTTTATGTCCTGCTGATGTTAATTGATCATATAGTGTTTTTGCTTTTGACAAGTATTGCCTCATGGAGAAATTGTCATTCTTTAAATTTTGTAGTTACAGCATAATTCTTGTTGCAGATTGAGAGCTGAACACTTGCTCAATTGTATGCCATATTTCATAAGTTGTTTTGCAACCAATTAACTATAGTAGTAAACTTGTACTAATTGAAGATAACAACCAAGAAATGATCAAACTATCTTGTCTTTGATGTATTATATATTTTTGATTGTCAACTAACTTGCCTTCTTGGTGGGGTAATTAGTATTTCGAGAACATACTCTTTAAGTCCATAACCTCTAATTGCAATTTCAATCTAGAAAATCCAGAGCGTATAATTTGTTTTATTCAATGGAATGGTGATAAGTTGGCTTTGTGGTTTAATGATGGTTTTGAGGAGTTCTTGAGTGACATTGGATTGAGTTTGACTGGATTTTGATATAAAGTTGGAAGAGATGGTATTGTCATCATTTTCTTCAGCCATGTTGCAACCTGAAAAAAAAAATTAGCAGATCAAGAAATTGATGATGAAATGGATACTACCTAACTGATGAAAAAGTGTAGCCAGAATACGGTCGATTGGTGATAGATTTCTGAGAACTGAATTCTTAGCAAGGCACCTCAGGTGAGGTTATCTGAACCTTGTAATTTTTTACGATGCTGATGTAGCCAAAGAGGTTCTTATACGATAAGATCTTTTTTGATACACCTTTTCTTGGTAAGGCACAACACTCGAGTGATGAATAAGTGAACTTCTTGTAAAATTTTGTACATGGTTGTCAAACTATGTCACTGATATCTCAGGTGATGAAATTTTTTGCCGATGAGATCAAGTAGTACAACTTGATTCTCAATGACGACAATTCTCTGACGAGAATTGGGTAAGGCACTTGATGTTAAGCAATGGTGCTTTGGTACCAAATTGAAGAAATGAAATACTCATGATTTTGTTGAAAATAAGAAGCTTTAGTGTAACGACCCGCCGCCTTGACCGCCTCTAGTCGGTAATTAAACCAACTAGAAACGTTCAAAATGACGGATTGTTATTTAGTTTATAACATTTAAACAGAATCAGCTACAGAATCACAGAATAGTAATCATATTTTATAAACAAACTTTTCTTTTACATACAAATATCAGAGTTTACAATACATTACATTTTATACAGCGGAAACAATTTATAAATTTAAGTACAAGAGAAAAAATTTTAGCTAAAACTTTAGTGGTGCTGAAATCCCCCTCTCTCTAACTCCGCGGCCCGAAAATCTTCAAGCTGTAGAAATACTCGGTCTGACCCGAGCGTTAATTGCAAAACACAAAAACACTCGAGTCAGGATTAATCTTTATTCAAGTAATTAAATTTGAAATGAACTGAAATAAATGGTTACAGTTATGGTGAACAAATAAATCAGTTAAATCCTATTATAGATTTTCACATTAGCGATTCCAAATTTTTATACACATGTTTGGCTGCAGTACACACGTGTACTCATACCCATGTGCAGACAACAAAAGAATGATACAAGGCAGTGCATCAATTGACCAGGCTACAACATGGGTAATGCACAATTCAAACAACATGCAAACGAAAATCACAAGTGCAAGTGCAGTTGCAGTGTGCAACTTATATACCCAAGTGCAGACAACAAAAGAAAGATACAAGGCAACACACAAAAGAATACACAATACTTATGTGCAATTGTGAAATATCACAATGGATAGGCAGTGGTGAATATGCAGACCCAAGGCACAATGCCATAGCACTAGGAACAGACATGAAATAATCCATGTCGAAAGTAATACACAAAGTAAGCAAGTGCAGACAATAGTATGCACTCAAATGCAACATATCAAACAGTCCCAAAATGGAAGCAACAGGTGAAACAATTATGGCAGTGGAACTCAAACCAGACAGCAACATGCATCAGAGAATAGGTATGGTAACAGACAGTAACCAACGCAAGTGACAGTGTCACTTTGAACACAACATGAAGCAAAACTTCAACCAGGCAACGGCACAAAGGATTTCAACAACCAGTGCCAAAATGAATGAGACAGCAAGTCAGTGACACGCACTTTTGAATTTATTTGGAAACAATGTTTTGGAAGAAAAGGTAAACTGGGCACAGAGGCATTTTTTTCTTGCCTGTACAGAAATATACACATTCAAACAACATAGCACTTCAAAACAACACAGACTTAAGAGGCTAAAGGAAAACATAATATGATTATGAAAACTGAAACAACATCAGTGAAATACTTAATGCATGCCTAATGTTCACAGGCCAGAGATAACAAGTTCAAGCCAGGGTAATGAACAAGGACATAGTAACCTACATGATGAGCAAGTGCAGACAAAAATATGCACTGAAATGAAGTAATGCAGGTCATGGCAGAAATGCAAGCATGACAGAAGTGCAATGACCAAGTGCAACAAGCAAAACCCAAAAATGACACAGCAGTGCACTAATGACCAGGTGCAACAGCATGGGGTACAGCTACAAGTGCAACATCATGGATACAACATGGATATAAAACTGAAACATATCAGATAATGCAAACAACAATGGAGATGAAGACTTGAACACCCAGGAGAACAGCGACCAGACCAAAGTGCAACAGCATGGATGCAACATGGATGGACAGTCATATGTATAGCAGACACATAATGAAATAACCATGTTCCAAACTTAATACAGTGGACTAAATGAAGAACAAGTATGCATAAACTTTTGAACAAGACTGCAACTCAACTAAACAGACATGAATGCAACAAACAAAACATGCAGATGTAAGCATGCAAGTTCAATGTCACTGGAAATCCAATGTTTCAAAATTTATTTTATTTTAAACACAAATCACTTCATTATGCCCAAGTTTCTTTTTAATGATCAATGATTATCAGTGATTAACTTAGAGGATAAAAGATGAATACAACATCAAAACTGAAATATTTAATGCATGCACAAATGCTCACAGGCCAGAGATGAATCAGATGGAAGGAATTAAAACAGACATGTAGATACATAAGCAACTAGGCAATCATGTTTACATACCAAAGCAACACTTACTATTTTGATTTCAATCACATGCATGAAACATACCATCAAAATATATCAGCTTTTAGATCAAATAGAGTAGTTTGATCACAGTGACAAAGATCCATTTAACTTAAAAAAAACTTATAAACATTTTTAGATGAAAAGTTATATGATTACAAACAACTTTACTTCATATATCAAGATCTAATACAGTTTGGATTAAAAGATTTTCTTTTAAATTTCCCTTTCGAAATTTCTTTAAGAAAATAATTTTCTGAAAGAGATCAGAGATGATCAATAACTACTTCCTATCCTCAATCATTTTCTAACAACAACATACACATAAAACAGAACAATATTCATCAACAAAGCCAAATCCAACGCATGCATCAACACAAAGCAAGTCAAGATTTAATAGCCTCTATTCTCATCAGATTCTTAAAATGATAGCATCTGTTCTCAACAGTAAAAAAAATATAAATTTATAGCATCTGTTCAAATCAGTTTTTAAGAAAAACAAATTTTCAAAACAACAATCTGAAATCAAACATTTGGAAGCACCTGTTCTCATCAGGTTATTTATAGCATTTGTTTTTATCAGTTTAAATTAAAATTTAAATAGTGTCTGTTCTTACCAGTTTAAAACAAATATCAAATAGCATTTATTCTTATTAGTTTAAAATCAAAAATTGAGTAGAATCTGATCTTAACAGTTCAAAAACACAACATCAGAGCAAGTGATAACGAATAGCAACCAACAATCCAACATGCAGTGAGTTATCTGTTCTTATTAGTTTAAAATTCAAATTTAACCGAGCAACTGAAAGCTAACAATCACCAAATCATAGCATGCAACCAACATTCAATCCAAACAAATTTAAACACCTGAATTAAAAATTAATCGTGAGCAGAAAACTCACCATAACAAAGTCGAAATAGCCCCAAATTTGATTACAAGCCCTAGTTTTTGAATCGCGAGAAGTAAAGCCCCAAATTTTCCAAAGCAGAACGAGTCGAGAAGAACGAAGCCGCCATATTTTTTTTCTTCGTGCTTTTTTTTTTTGTTTTAGGGTTAAAAAAAATGGGAACGGGTAAAGTGAAATGGAAGGGGATCGGGTCTTGGATTAATACGGCAACCAAACAAGGAAACACTATGGGCCGAGATTAAATTTAAAGCCCATAATTCCTTAAACAAATTTTCTTTTATTTTTCTTCATTTTCAATTCCAATTGGTTTTGTTATTACTTTGCTTGTTTTGTTTTGTTTAAATTATGTTATTGAAATTTCTCCAATGTAGTTACATAATATTTTTTCAAAGTTTATAAATATGTTGTTTGAATTTTAACTATGTGTATTTATTTATCTATTTTGTATTGATTAAAATTTTATTCCTTTTTATTTTAAAGAAAAGAAAAATGTCATTTCAAACTAACCATCCATTTATAAATTTACATAAATAATAATTCTTGTATCCAAATTATTTTCTTAAGTTATTAGTTTGAATTTCAATTACAAATTAAATATTTAATTTCAACTCCAAAGTCAAGTTTAAATCTTTATCCAACTCTTTATAGATTAAATTTTAAAACTTAATCGCCAATTTCCTAGTTATATTGGGAATTCAATTTAAATTATCATTCAAATATTTAAAATTAATTAAATATTCACAATTTAAATTGTTCAAAATTTAGGATCGTTACAATCTCCCCTCCTTAAAAGAATTTCGTCCCGAAATTACAAGTAAGGAGAAATGATTGTTGAAATTTCACCGCTATTTATATTTTACAAAATTTTATCAAGTTTGAAACTTATTAAAAATAAATAAGTATAGAATTCATTCTATTTGTTTCATCTTATTAGCTTTGTTTATTAACTCATTTGTTTATTATTTTCTACAATCAAGACACAAAAATCTTTACTAAAATTTTCAACTTACAAAACCCAAATTTTAAATTTGAACTTCTTCATTTAAGAAATTTACATAGTATAACTTTTCCAAAGCTGTGGACTTTTCAAAACATTCCAAAAATCCTCTTCCTTAATTTATTAGGTTGGAATTATGCAAATTTTAATTCCAGATTATTGATTTGCCATTTAAAGTTTGAAAATACTTGCTAACTCGAAATTTAACAAGTCTATTGTCGTTCTCACAGACTTTAGGCATACGCTGGCCAGGCGCAGGTCTAACAATCCCCAAGTACTAAATATACTTGCTTCAATTCCCAGTGAAAATACTTTTAAAAATTCTTTTTAAAAAATGGATATGGAAAGCACATTCCCCCATGGATCGCGGTACACACGGCGGTTACGCTACTATCCCAGTAGAATCGCTTGTGACCGTAGGCATCTCGCCCCTCGAATTTCGCCATGGTTGTTGCCATAGATCGCGGTCCACACGGCGGTTACGCTACTATCCCAGTAGAATCGCTTGTGGCCGTAGGCATCTCGCCCCTCGAATTTCGCTATGGTTTCTAGATTGCAGTTACTCGGCGGTTACGCCACTATCCCAGTGGAATCGCTTGTAACTGTAGGCATCTCGCCCCTCAAATTACGCTAGCACACTATACCAGTCCAAAAGGACATTCCAACTAATGGAAATACAACGTAGCTACGATTTTCAAATGGACACTCATCTCGAGTTCCAACAACCTTCACCAATGTTTAAATGGAAGGTACTTTTCCATATCCTCAATTTGGAAAACATAATATCATATATACATATATAATATTTCATTTCACATTTAGTACATATCATACTCATGTACTTACATAAGTTTTCCACAACAATTACTTTTCCAAACTAATTGGTTTTCGAATTAATCGTATTCATACATATACGTTATGAAAACCACACTATTTCATACCCATAACAAATAGAGGATTCACAAATTTTCCATTTCATTATCCATTTTAAAATTTTCCTCTAAGTCGATTTGGAAATTTAAGGTTATCTCAAACCTAATTCACATTCATAATCCAATTTATTATCGACTTCACACTCGATTTGGATTTCACGTTACATCGTCAATCCTCAACACATAATTGATGTCTATCGATATATAACCTCTGAGCTCGTACGTCTCAGAGAAGGGTGTTAAGCTAAGAGAATAAATTCTCCGCCACCGCAGATATATATTTAATAGAGATCAATTGATATGTCGTCAATTCACAATGTTAGACATACAATCCAAATCATCCATTTAAAATTCAAAGTTCAACTTACATTGTTTTTGTGTGTCAAAGTTAAACTCAATTTAACTCAAAATTCAATCACTTTGAAATTTTTCCAAGTTGAACTAATTGTTCATATTTCTCAAAATAATATCTTTACAAGATATATAATTTTCACACTTAGCCATTTGAAACAAATTTCAAATATTCACTTTTCAATTTATCTTCAAAAGATAAAATTTCAAACCTTTACATTTCATATTGGAAAATATTTCCATACTTATTTAATAATAAGTAATTCACAAATCCATTTATTTTCAATACTTAGAAAATATTCAATATACTTAAACCAAAATCAAGTATATATTTCATTCTTAAAAGAAATCATTCTTTTAAACACATTTTAAAAAAACTTAAAATGGATTTACTCCATTTTATATAATATTACTTCCCCAAAAATTCTCATTTAAGTTTTTTTTTTCAACTTCAACTTAATTCATAGTTTGAATTCTGCACATTTCAAAATATTGGTTTTAAATCAACTTCAAATTTCCAATATTAAGTTTTCCACTTAACTTAATTTCATGCCATACAAATTCAAATTCTTCATTGAATCAATTAAATCTATTATGAACTTTCATTGGATTCATATCTCCTTTTATATCTCAGTTATTGTCCAAAACCATAGATACAACTCCTTTAATAAGTTATAACAATTTTACTTATCAAAATAAGTCGTCTGTGGAATTTTACAAACATCTTTAGAAATTCCATTTCTATTTATAAAACTTCGTTTTATAATCTCCTTTATTAATTCAATTCAATTCAATTTATATAACTCAATTATATATCAAAAGTTCATATTATAAGTTAAACACTCATAATTCATTTATTTACCAATTCGTTCTTTACATTTGAAAACAATTTTTCAAAAGAATTCAGAATCAAATTCTCAAGTTATAGTTCAATAATCCATTTGATTATAATCAAATTGACATATCATTTTATTTTCCAATTACTACTCTGGAGATATTCAAAATATTTGATTTAAGCCAATTTAAACCAATTCATTAATTCAATTAACTCATATTTCATTTTTCATAAATCTCAATAATTCGATAATGAGTTTCCGAATGATCGAAACTCAAGTCTAACGAGACCTCACCGAAGAGAAACGGTCGCAAACCTAAATTTAGAGAGGGGAATCTCCAAAAATAATTCTAATTTTCAAAATACCTTTTATTTTGAAGAAAACAATTTTAAACTTCTTTAGATTTGAAAACACTTCATTTAAAGTGATTCTAGTAATTATTCATATTAAACGCCATAAACTAAGCTTTGTGTAAACCAAAGCTCTGATACCACTTTTGTAACGACCCGCCGCCTTGACCGCCTCTAGTCGGTAATTAAACCAACTAGAAACGTTCAAAATGACGGATTGTTATTTAGTTTATAACATTTAAACAGAATCAGCTACAGAATCACAGAATAGTAATCATATTTTATAAACAAACTTTTCTTTTACATACAAATATCAGAGTTTACAATACATTACATTTTATACAGCGGAAACAATTTATAAATTTAAGTACAAGAGAAAAAATTTTAGCTAAAACTTTAGTGGTGCTGAAATCCCCCTCTCTCTAACTCCGCGGCCCGAAAATCTTCAAGCTGTAGAAATACTCGGTCTGACCCGAGCGTTAATTGCAAAACACAAAAACACTCGAGTCAGGATTAATCTTTATTCAAGTAATTAAATTTGAAATGAACTGAAATAAATGGTTACAGTTATGGTGAACAAATAAATCAGTTAAATCCTATTATAGATTTTCACATTAGCGATTCCAAATTTTTATACACATGTGTGGCTGCAGTACACACGTGTACTCATACCCATGTGCAGACAACAAAAGAATGATACAAGGCAGTGCATCAATTGACCAGGCTACAACATGGGTAATGCACAATTCAAACAACATGCAAATGAAAATCACAAGTGCAAGTGCAGTTGCAGTGTGCAACTTATATACCCAAGTGCAGACAACAAAAGAAAGATACAAGGCAACACACAAAAGAATACACAATACTTATGTGCAATTGTGAAATATCACAATGGATAGGCAGTGGTGAATATGCAGACCCAAGGCACAATGCCATAGCACTAGGAACAGACATGAAATAATCCATGTCGAAAGTAATACACAAAGTAAGCAAGTGCAGACAATAGTATGCACTCAAATGCAACATATCAAACAGTCCCAAAATGGAAGCAACAGGTGAAACAATTATGGCAGTGGAACTCAAACCAGACAGCAACATGCATCAGAGAATAGGTATGGTAACAGACAGTAACCAACGCAAGTGACAGTGTCACTTTGAACACAACATGAAGCAAAACTTCAACCAGGCAACGGCACAAAGGATTTCAACAACCAGTGCCAAAATGAATGAGACAGCAAGTCAGTGACACGCACTTTTGAATTTATTTGGAAACAATGTTTTGGAAGAAAAGGTAAACTGGGCACAGAGGCATTTTTTTCTTGCCTGTACAGAAATATACACATTCAAACAACATAGCACTTCAAAACAACACAGACTTAAGAGGCTAAAGGAAAACATAATATGATTATGAAAACTGAAACAACATCAGTGAAATACTTAATGCATGCCTAATGTTCACAGGCCAGAGATAACAAGTTCAAGCCAGGGTAATGAACAAGGACATAGTAACCTACATGATGAGCAAGTGCAGACAAAAATATGCACTGAAATGAAGTAATGCAGGTCATGGCAGAAATGCAAGCATGACAGAAGTGCAATGACCAAGTGCAACAAGCAAAACCCAAAAATGACACAACAGTGCACTAATGACCAGGTGCAACAGCATGGGGTACATCTACAAGTGCAACATCATGGATACAACATGGATATAAAACTGAAACATATCAGATAATGCAAACAACAATGGAGATGAAGACTTGAACACCCAGGAGAACAGCGACCAGACCAAAGTGCAACAGCATGGATGCAACATGGATGGACAGTCATATGTATAGCAGACACATAATGAAATAACCATGTTCCAAACTTAATACAGTGGACTAAATGAAGAACAAGTATGCATAAACTTTTGAACAAGACTGCAACTCAACTAAACAGACATGAATGCAACAAACAAAACATGCAGATGTAAGCATGCAAGTTCAATGTCACTGGAAATCCAATGTTTCAAAATTTATTTTATTTTAAACACAAATCACTTCATTATGCCCAAGTTTCTTTTTAATGATCAATGATTATCAGTGATTAACTTAGAGGATAAAAGATGAATACAACATCAAAACTGAAATATTTAATGCATGCACAAATGCTCACAGGCCAGAGATGAATCAGATGGAAGGAATTAAAACAGACATGTAGATACATAAGCAACTAGGCAATCATGTTTACATACCAAAGCAACACTTACTATTTTGATTTCAATCACATGCATGAAACATACCATCAAAATATATCAGCTTTTAGATCAAATAGAGTAGTTTGATCACAGTGACAAAGATCTATTTAACTTAAAAAAAACTTATAAACATTTTTAGATGAAAAGTTATATGATTACAAACAACTTTACTTCATATATCAAGATCTAATACAGTTTGGATTAAAAGATTTTCTTTTAAATTTCCCTTTCGAAATTTCTTTAAGAAAATAATTTTCTGAAAGAGATCAGAGATGATCAATAACTACTTCCTATCCTCAATCATTTTCTAACAACAACATACACATAAAACAGAACAATATTCATCAACAAAGCCAAATCCAACGCATGCATCAACACAAAGCAAGTCAAGATTTAATAGCCTCTATTCTCATCAGATTCTTAAAATGATAGCATCTGTTCTCAACAGTAAAAAAAATATAAATTTATAGCATCTGTTCAAATCAGTTTTTAAGAAAAACAAATTTTCAAAACAACAATCTGAAATCAAACATTTGGAAGCACCTGTTCTCATCAGGTTATTTATAGCATTTGTTTTTATCAGTTTAAATTAAAATTTAAATAGTGTCTGTTCTTACCAGTTTAAAACAAATATCAAATAGCATTTATTCTTATTAGTTTAAAATCAAAAATTGAGTAGAATCTGATCTTAACAGTTCAAAAACACAACATCAGAGCAAGTGATAACGAATAGCAACCAACAATCCAACATGCAGTGAGTTATCTGTTCTTATTAGTTTAAAATTCAAATTTAACCGAGCAACTGAAAGCTAACAATCACCAAATCATAGCATGCAACCAACATTCAATCCAAACAAATTTAAACACCTGAATTAAAAATTAATCGTGAGCAGAAAACTCACCATAACAAAGTCGAAATAGCCCCAAATTTGATTACAAGCCCTAGTTTTTGAATCGCGAGAAGTAAAGCCCCAAATTTTCCAAAGCAGAACGAGTCGAGAAGAACGAAGCCGCCATATTTTTTTTCTTCGTGCTTTTTTTTTTTTTTTTTAGGGTTAAAAAAAATGGGAACGGGTAAAGTGAAATGGAAGGGGATCGGGTCTTGGATTAATACGGCAACCAAACAAGGAAACACTATGGGCCGAGATTAAATTTAAAGCCCATAATTCCTTAAACAAATTTTCTTTTATTTTTCTTCATTTTCAATTCCAATTGGTTTTGTTATTACTTTGCTTGTTTTGTTTTGTTTAAATTATGTTATTGAAATTTCTCCAATGTAGTTACATAATATTTTTTCAAAGTTTATAAATATGTTGTTTGAATTTTAACTATGTGTATTTATTTATCTATTTTGTATTGATTAAAATTTTATTCCTTTTTATTTTAAAGAAAAGAAAAATGTCATTTCAAACTAACCATCCATTTATAAATTTACATAAATAATAATTCTTGTATCCAAATTATTTTCTTAAGTTATTAGTTTGAATTTCAATTACAAATTAAATATTTAATTTCAACTCCAAAGTCAAGTTTAAATCTTTATCCAACTCTTTATAGATTAAATTTTAAAACTTAATCGCCAATTTCCTAGTTATATTAGGAATTCAATTTAAATTATCATTCAAATATTTAAAATTAATTAAATATTCACAATTTAAATTGTTCAAAATTTAGGATCGTTACATTTAGTATATTGCATAGTTACAAAATATTTGATACAACACTTATATTTACAGTGTACAGGCAAATCGTAAATATAAGTTGTAAACATGCTTAGCCCAAGGCCCATATCCATATGCTACTTAAGCTGCTGCTTGTTATATGTGAAATATATGCTCGACTTCGTATTTGTAATCTCGAATATTTATGCATAATAACTTTTAGATCATTGAATCTTCACATGAAGCACAATATATATCTGCATAAATTTTATAATAATAGCATTCATATCTATGCCATAAGTACAGGCTTTGTACTAGTATATAATATATGTATAATAAAATATGGAACAGTAAGAAATCCAAATAGATTTAAGTAATAAATACATACATATATTGCGTACACTATGATTTTTGAAGTTTCTAACAGTTGAATTGCTATGGTATTTTATAAGAAATAATTATTCTATAAGTCGATATCACTCACTTAAATATATTAAAGATGATGAACATTCAATGTAAAAGTTGCTCTTTATGATTTATATATTAACAGATTACTTGCGTACTCTTTAATTATTAATATTCCTTAAACTAAGAATGCTATGTGTAGTACTATTATATATTGAATAGACGATCTATGTTATATGTAAGTATTTATTGACCTTGTTGGTGGGATATAATAGTTCAAACTTTTCATTGTCCATTCCATAATGCTATGATAGAATTCTCCAGAATGATTTGATGTTGTCTGTGTTATTTTCAAACATGATATGAAGGAGCTGCGCTATGCGCATATCCACTATGCCATGACTCTCATTAGAAGTAGCGACTGATGGCTCTACTGTAGATGTTTTTTTGATAGGCATTCCCGTTCAACACTTTCTTATTCGACCTTGCCTCATTAATTCCCAGACTTTCCGTGGTTATCTCCGTATCGAATCGAATGAATGTCGCCTTCACTCAATAAATCCTCCGTCTGCTCAGGTTTGTGTTAACATTATCCATTGGAGAACAAACTTAGAAGGATGCCTTTGGGTTCGCGGGGGTTTTGCTTGAACCTTCAGCTGCCGCTTCACTAACCACCACTTCAACACCTTTGTACCTCAAGCTCCCTAGAATTTCCATCAAAATTTTACTTTTTGGTGTAATCTAGTCACTAGTAATATACTAAAAAATCCACCTACCAGTTGTTGCTCTCCTACTCCCTTGATTTTTACCATTCCCAGTGCCCTATTGATTGCTTTTGCTTCTTACTCTTTGTCCCAATTTGAATATATTTATATCTCTTCCTGTTGAATTGCATTCAACATTGTTGAGCTTCGTTTGAACGGAGACAACTCTCTGAATGACATAAGGAATCCAATTGTATGAGAAAGATGTTAAATATGGAATACATTATGATGTTAAACATATCATGTTAAGCATGAATACCAACTATATACAAAATTTTAGCACATATACATGGATATGCGGTGTATAAACGTATATTTATGTACACATGTGTCCTCTATCATTATATCTTCCTTATTTGAAGACCTGAAAGATGCAATTTTTATAAAGAAGGAAATTTTGTAGCAATCCATATTTCTTATTTCTAATTATTAATTATTGTGTTGACATTGGATAATTCGAGCAAGCGATGGGATTTTGTAAATTGTTGGAATGTTTCTTGAATTTTCAAAAAATAAGAGATGTATACTTTGTCATGGTTTCTGCAATAAAGAAATAATTTTTTTTTCTGTTGTTAAAATTATTATTTCATAAATGGAAACTATGAAAATATCAAAATTATTATTTCATAAATGGAAGCTATGCAAATATTAGTCCTACTAACAAGGGTTACCATGTTCAACTTTTAGATATTTAACGAAGGATTAAAACTAGCTTCTGTCAACAACTACATAGAAACCAATATGGCTATCAGACCAGTATGGCTTCTCTTTAATTTTCCTTAGATTGTCTATCTAAGGTTATAGAAATCAATTAAGTATTCTCCTACAAATACTTTTCCTCCATTTTGTATTTATTTCATGGCACTATTTAATCACCACTCTTCCTGATAATGAAAGCTCGACCAGTTCGATGCCATATTTTTTCATTTTGCCTCAATTAATTTGAAGATGCTACAAAATTTTAATTTGTTGAGTTGCCAGTTAATTTAAGTAATATTTTTCAAAAGTTATTTATTATGCTATATTTACCCATCATTATATTCTTAATGATTTTATTTAATTCTTGTTGAAAGGACAAATAAATTGATATAGTGATTGCTAACTAAGGTGAAACTAAAATTATTTCAATTTGCAGTAATCATGAAACTCTATTGTATAACTTCAAAGACCATTTTTAAACAAATTTTTTTATTGAAATCTGAAATAAATTTGTTATTAGGATGACCAGTGGGGAGAACAAATTTTGGTTAGAAATTATTTTTCTATAGTCGGATAATGTTTGTTTCTATTTTTAAGCATAAGCATGTGTCATCCTTCTTCCTATTAGCTCAACCACCATGAAATTTCATGATTTTTGAGATGATGATTTGAACATAATTAGAAATTTTTATGGTGGCAGTCTGTCCTATACTTAATTGCAAACAATTTTATCTACATGGTAAGCTATAGACTTCTTTGTGTTATTTTTATTTTGACTAATTAAATACAAGCACATTTATTTTAGCGTACTTTCCCCTTAGTTTCTTTAGAAGTGGCATTTGGAGATGATAATAATAATTGAATGTGGTTTTTCACAAAGCTTGACATTCTCAACCAGCAACTCATACGCATTTGATTATTTGTGTGCTTTCCTCTTATATGCACAAGGTTAGTTTTCATTTTTTTAATTCAATAGCCAAACCATTACCGACAAGAGTACGGGTGTAGTTATAATCATATTCATGTAAATTTAGGAAGAATAAAAATATTAGTTTTGTTCTTCATATATATAATTAAATCTACATGCATGTCAACGGAACATTTCTAAAAGCCCATGTGTAATTTTACTTATACTGTTTCAAAATTTTAATCATGTGCATGTATTGTATCGCAAGAATGCAGTTTTCATAATCGATATTTTATGTCATTCTTGGTTAGTAGACTAACTAAAATGTCATATAGGTTCAAATTTTAGGTCTACTAAATTTTTAGTAAAATACGTCGATTTATAGTATGCTAGAAACTAAATATCATCCTTGACCACTATTTAAAAATAATTTGAATAGCATTTTTAAGTGATTTTCGAGCAAGAACTTGTGAAACAATTAGGAACTTGCTTGCGTTTTGGCAAATTGTTATTAGACATATGATATTCTTATCCTACATTGCGTTATCAAATATTCAAACTTAATTTTCGATGAACAAATTATAATGAAATTATTACTGGTGGAGTTTCTTTCTAAAATATGTTTAAAGTGGTTTTTAGATTTTTACTATAACTTGTACAACATGCATGTAGCATTAATTACTAAACAGGAGCTAAATGTAAAGTTAATCATGAATCAAGAGGAAAGAAGTAGTGTGGCTAAAATAAAATGCGCAAATAGATAGATATTTATAGAATATTAAAATTTTCTTTTAATATAAAAAATGGAATGGTGTTTGCGAAAAATATAGATAAAAGTGAAAATTAAAGCAAAAATTAATTTGAATTAAGGAAAACGAAATTATCTGAGGTAAAAATTTCAAATTAATAAACATTTAAGGGAGATTAATTTTTTTATACAATAGATAGATAAAATGGAAGGATGTTTGCAAAAAATATTTCTTAATAAATAAATTAAGTTTTAATTGGAGTGAATAAAAAGAGATAAGTCATCCTAAAACTGAAAGATCTTCAGAAACTTTATCATTCAATTCTCTAACTTGTCTGTTCCACTAGCGCAGTTCAAAAACATGCAACAACTAAATAGAAAAATAAACAAAAAGAAAGGATGATATTATTTACGCCCACTTAAACACTTCTCTCACCCGTTTATTCTCTCACCCACTTACACCTGCATTTTCTTATTTTTTTTAATTTTCTCATAATAATAACTTAAGTTTTCTTCTCTCTTTCTCTTCAAAAGATGAAATAAAATTTCTTCATTCAATTTTTCATGGTCATTCTTTTTTTCATCTAATGTTTTATTAATTAATATGAATCCAACTAATTTGGTTATAACAGTGATGTTATCGACTTTAATCATACATTGATTTTCATTTCTTTATAACTTATGTAACCCTAACTAAGAATAATATAGTAATGAATAATTTGGAGATAAAATTTAATAATATTGTAGAACATAGTAATGAACTTTTACTGCAACCAAAAATACGTGATCATTTACTTTGCTAGCTATTTCAATGAAAATAAGAAAAAGAACGCTGAACCCAATTGTAACAGAAGAAGTGATATAGTCAAATATATTTAAATATATTTACCATTCCCTATAATATTAATGAAGTCGCAAAAATATTGATTTATATGCATATTATAAAAATAATTAGATATCTTAACTCATCAATTCCTAGTATGAACTGAAAAATATTTTTTGCTTATGTTGTTCATCCCATATTTTTGTTATTAACAAATACTTGTGTGGATAAAAAAATAAGCATGTTTGGGGTTTACATTTCATTTTATTTCTACGTGTTCTAAACCCTCTTATAAGTTTAAGGTGGATGTTTGAAGTAAATTTTATATTTGATTTTATTAAACGTTTAAGTGGTATTAGTGAGTTTTTAGTTGGGTGTAAATAGTAACGAAGAAATGAAATAAGAAAATTCTGCTTTATAGTAATTAACTTTAAAATGGGGAACTTGGCACATTTTTATAATTCCAGACATAAAGCTCAAATTAGAACTAGAACTAAATAAATGAAAAGAAGTTTGCAAATATATCACAACATAAAAAAATTTACTTTTTAAATATGTAATAATATATACTGAAGTAAATAAATAAAAATAATTTACAACAAATTTAAAAATAAATAAAGAATTTAATCTTTCAATTCCAACTCATTGATTCCACTAATTAAGTGTAAAATCTACAATAATTTATGTAGGGACAAAATGTTGGCCCTAAATAGAAAAAAAACTAATAAATAAGCCAAAAATCATTCTATAGTACTAAATATAAAATAAAAAACTAAAAATACTTCTATTATCACTATGATGAAACACAAATTGGAAATAGAACTTAGTATATTGAAGAAGTTAACCGATTTTAGTAAGAACTGAAAACACGTAGAAATCTTGTGATCGGTTTAAATGAATCAATTAATGGATAAGGGAAATAGACATATTGAACTAGTAGATATGTATGCGTAAACTTCAAATAAAATTGAATAAAGAAAATAAAATTGATATAAGATGACAAAGAAGAAACTTAGGAAGATTTAACTTTAAATTTTAATAAACAACTGAAAAGAAATAAAATAATTTCACCATTCCATAACATCCCGTATCTGGAGGCCAAAAGCTAAGCGCTACAGATGCTGCAGTCATTTATAGTATTAACATCCGGTGATAAAATACGGCAATGCTAATGGTATTCATAATATCAAAAGCACTTGGATATGAACAAAATCATAGATTTCCAAAAAAATAATATTTTACTGATTACATTACAACCAATTTCATATTCAAGTTACATAATCCCATGTCTGTTTTCCAGGTAAAGATCAATTATAATCATTACAAAACTATGCCAAAAGCGACATATGATGATGCCCCCCTGGTTGATCAGAGAACTATAGTCATAACTGACTTAATATACACAGTGGAAAAATAAACAGAATAATCTGCATTCCTAATTAGCTATTGTCAGCCACCTTCTCGTCTTCGAAAGCTTTATTCGCAAAAATATCAAAACTGAAAACATTAACCCTCAACCCACTCAAATCAATTTTAAGAACCCGGGAATTTAAGGAGAAATAAAAACTACGAGTCCGACATAAAGCCTGGTGTGAATAATTCTGCTACATCTCCGTTTACTGAAATTAAGAGAGACCACGCCGCTTAGCAAAACGGGTTTCCCCTCACTAATATCCTTTTCAAAACATATATATTATGCAATTCCTTTCCTACAACCAAACTGGTTAATCAAACTGATTATATCAAAATAGAAATATTATTTGTGCTAATAAATGGACTATCTATCAATAAAACAAGTAATATGTGAACTATCTGCCCACAAAAAAATAGCAAGGTCCGTTATGCTAACAAAATGGACCGAGTGTCCGAAAACAGTAGCAAGGTCCGTTATGCTAAAATGGACTAACTATCCATAAAACTGGGCCGACTGCTCTTAAACTGAACTAACTGACCGAATCAAAATGGACTAACTATTCGAATCATTTTTTAAGGTTAACGACCCTTTAAATTTTCTTTGACAACCTTTTCAAAATGATTTAGTCCTTCAAATCATATATATACAAGGAAAATACATCTTTAGCCTTACTCTAAGCCAGTATTCCATGATATATATATTTTACTCGAAATACTATTGATGAATTTTAATGAGGATTAACTATCCTTCCAAAATAAGTTAAAGTCTTTTTAAACTTGAAATACTTAGGCTATATTGCCTATTCAATACATTCAATATCTTTGTTTAAAACTTTTAAACAACCCTTTCGAAACCCTTAAATGTAACCCCTTTGAAACCATTGAAAGTGACCCTTTTGAAACAAATGAAATTCTTTCCTTCAAAAGCTTTAAAACCTTAGACATCCTTCTTTAAAACCTTGCCTTTCGAAAACATAGGAAAAACCTTCCTTATCAACTCTGTCGAAACCCTAGGGAACCACCTCTTTTGAAACCATTCAATAAAACCTTTCGAAAGCTTTAAAACTCAACCCTTTTGAAAGAACTTTGGGTTAAATTAAAAACATGTGGAAACCTTTTGAAACCATTCAAAATTTCATTCCTTTGAAACCTTTGGAAATCGTCTTGGTCGAAATCATTTGGATTCTGCCTTTAAGTAGAGAAAAAGGATCAGAAACCCATTAAAGTCAAAAGCATCTGCTTCGAAACTATTTAAAACCATATCTTTCAAAATCATTTGGGTTTTACTTCAAACATAGAAAAAGGTCTTAAAAACTTTAAGTCGAAAGCCTCAATTTCGAGACCATTTCCTAAGTTAATGAAGTGTTGGTGTCGAAACATCCCTTCGAAAGCATTGGAGAGGTGGCTGTATTTTAGAAAACAAAAGGAACCCCTTCGAAACCATTTGGATCGAAAGGTGGGAAGCGATAGCAAAAACTTTCGACTTAGTTGAAAGCAAGAATTTAAAAATAAAGGCACAACCTAATCGAAACCATTGTTGACCTAGTCAAAAGCCAACTAAATCGAAAGCATCATAGTCGAAAGAAAGCAGGCGCATTTTTTTAAATCCAAAATAAAGCTTCAACCCCTTCGAAACCCCTTGGTTTCGACCCTAAAACTTTCACCTGCATCCAATTCATTGCGTACCGATTGCCTGATACCATATGCATTGGTTTCGACTGTGTTTATTAGTACCATTATTGACCCTAAAACTTTCACCCGCATCCAATTCATTGCGTACCAGTTGCCTGATACCATATGCATTGGTTTCGAACCTAATCGAAACCATTATTGACCTAGTCAAAAGCCAACCTATTTATTAGTACTTTTAAACTATTCATTTGTACCTAATCTGCCTTATTTGTCCAAATCTAATTGGTTGCAAGGTTTCTCTTTTCAAAAGTTCTGCCGACTTTCCAGATTTAACAATTTAAAAAAATTTCAAAAAGCTCCTTCTCCCCCTTTAATAATATAAAATATTTAAGTCCCATACCTTAAATAATTTTATATAATCATCAAAACACATAAGAAAAATCTAGAAAAATTCTAGAAAATCACTTTATATATATTTTCTAACATATAAAAATTTCAGATTCAAACAATTAATTGTTTACCTGTAAATAATTTATAACGCAAAATACCACTTTCTTTACTAGAAAATTCATATTAATTCCATGAAAATTCAATAAAATCTAAAAATTGAAACCCATCTCCAAAATAATATTTATGATCTTTATAATAATTCGTAAGGCATTTGGATGTCAATTACCAAGGTTTTCACGTTAAAACATATCATAAATTCATTACGAAAAACAATAATTCATCAATAAGTATAAATATTCAATCCATCATTCAAAAACATGGCAAATCATTGCGATATTCGGAATTCTTCTTAAAACTGAAAACCCAATTAAAATAAGATGTAAACAATATTCACCTTAGCCTTTATGATTAAAGAGAATAAGATATGAATAGATTAGATTTGCTTGAGCTTCTTCCCAGCTTATCTTCTTTCTTTTTCCCTTTTTCCTTATTAATGGTGGCCAGCCTTGAGTTTTCAAAATTTTGAAACGAAATGAATATGTGTGTTAGCGCCAAAATTGGTCATTAACACCCAAATGTAAAAGAAAGCACCAACTAACAGTCATGGATAACAGATAAAGTGTATGTAGAGAGTATAAACATGAAGAGCAGTAAAAATTAAAAGGAAAGCAAAAAAACAGTGGATTTATAGTTGTTCGGCTAACTCTAGCCTACGTCCACTCTAAAATTTTCCTTTTTATTGATATGAGAATCAATCATAGTTATAATCCAGAGTTTTCAAAACAATTATGGCAAAGTAGCCTTAATGAGGAAGAAGAAGCGAAACAGAATGAAGATCCTTTTTTTGAATGAAGATCCTTTTTCTGAACCCCTACATGCTGTATTTATAGGCAAATCCTGAGTTATTGGGCTTCCTTAGTAGTCCGGGCCCATCAGGACCATAGCCGAGTTAACATCCTTCATCATGGTACGAGCGACTTCCTGCCAAGCAACTTCCAACGGTGACTTCCTGTAGCGACTTCGTATAGTGACCTCCTGTAGCGACTTCCTATAGCGACTTCCTGTAACTTCCTGTAGCGACTTCCTGTTCCTGTAGCGGCTTCTTATACCTGTAGTGACTTCCTATTCCTGTAGTGACTTCCTGTTCCTGTAGCAACTTCCTGTTCCGACCGACTTCAACGCCGACCGACTTCCATGCCAACCGACTTCCATGCCGACCGACTTTCATGCCGACCGACTTCCAAGCCGACCGAATTTCCATGCCGACCGACTTCCACACCGACCGACTTCCACGCCGACCGACTTCCAAAACGTGCTGCATCTAGTCGACTCAAACCTACTGCATTCCATCCTCGATAACTGAGAAATCGATTTAGTTAAATCCACCTGCCTACAGCCTTGCCAAAAGGTGGGATAACACTTAGCCCCCCAAAACATGCCTTTTGGCAAAAGCCTTTTTTGATGGCTTCGAATCCAATATCGTGAGTCCCTATTTTATTAACAGCTATAGTATACTTGATCAAGTTCGTGGTTATTCGAAACCGAATCGGTATTCATTTCCACTTGTGGAAGTTAAGAATTAAATTCTACAGCCTCTCCGGACTATCGATGGTCACTTTGGACCCTTGCCAAGTCCATTCCAAACTCTACGGTCAAATAGAAAGATCCTAATATTCTCCGACGTTGCTTTCTATCCCTTAACCTCTGACCCTGGCGAGGGCATGTAGCGATGTCTTGGTCATCATAGACCGATCAGAGCCTCTCCGGGCTCTTACTGGATCCTATCATGTCACTCTCCAGTGAAGGGGAACAACGTTGAGTGAGCCGATCATGTCGCTCTACAGCGATGCATCGTCACTCCTTGCACTCCGGTTCAGTGTCCCTGAATGTTAAGCGATGCTCTGATCCTCCTGGACCGATACCAGCCTCTTCGGGCACTTACTGGATCCCATCCTGTCACTCTCCGATGAAGGGGAAACAACGTTGAGTGAGTCGATCCTGTCGCTCTCCGGCGAAGCAGTGTCACTCCCTGCACTCCGGTTCAGTGTCCCTGAACGTTAAGCGATGTCATGGCCTGAATCCTAGGCCGATTACGGCCACTCCAGGCTCTTATCGAACCCCGGTCCAATCACTCACCGGTGAATGGGGAACGACGTTAAGTGAGTTGATCCTGTCACTCTCCGACGAAGCAACTCACTTCTTGCACTTAGGACCTTGTGTAACGATCCCGATTTTAAATCAAATTTAAATTGATGATTAATTTAAATTTTATAATTAAATTGTGAATTAATTTGAATTTTTCAAATTAAATAAGAATGTGTGTTTGTTTTATATAATAAATAGGTTATAAATGGAATTTGGAAATTGAAATCCAAACATAAATTGGATTTAAATACTGTACATTTTTAAATTTAATAAAAAAATGTGTTTTCTAATTTTAATAAATATATGTATATTTGGAAGTTATATTTTGAGATTAATAAAATAAATTTCTAAAAGCTATTTAAAGAATAAATTTTTATATATGTGTGTGTGTGTGTGTGTGTGTACGTATGTATGTATGTATGTGTACATGTTTGTTTATTTAAAGGTGTAATAGTTCCAGTTTAAATAAGATTTGATAAAAATAATTTGTAAAACTAAATTAAAAATATACATATATATATATATATAGATTTAAAAGTATAATAAATTAAGTTTAAAATAGGATTAGAACATTTTCTTTTAAAAAATATAGTTGTAAATATATAAAAGTATAAAACATAATACATATGTAAATAAAAGTTTAAAAAAAGGGTTTTAACACAAAATGATTTCATTTAAAACATAAAAACATGATTTATAAATTTGAATAAAGGAAAGGTTTAAAACATAATTTATAAACAAGGGTTTAAAAGATAAAATTTATTATTTTAACAAGTGTAAAGAAAATAGATCATGCGATTACAAGTGTTAATGCAAAATGAACAAGTGGCACATTTGTTTTAAATTTACAAATAACATATATAAGAACAAAGGATCCATGCCTCTCATTCTTTTTCATTCATTTTTCAAATATAAAAACAAAACAATCTCATTGGAAACAAATTTAACTCAAACCAGCTAAGAATAAAATCAAACTCAATATTGATCTGTGAAACAAATCAGAAAACAAAACAGAGAAGAAGATCAAAAGGAAATTAGATCAAAAGCAAGTCAAGTTTGGAAACATGAAATCAATGCAAAGATCAAAGGAAAAAGAAAAACTTCAACCCGATTCAGATTGCACAACTCCAGTTGCAAATCTATAAAGTAAAAGAAAATGCTTCAAACAAATCTACTCAAACTCAAAAGATCTGAAGAAAACCAGAGAAAGTTCAAAGCATCAAAAGCCTGAAAATCAAATCTAAAGCCATGATCAAACTCAATTCCAGTTCTCAAACTTCAAACCTAGAGGACAAAATCCGATTAAAAGAAAATCAAAACAGGGTTTCTGTTCTTTTCTTTCATCTCCCATCAAGGTGAGCAAACTTACCTTTGTTCTGATCTTTGATTTGATATTGTGATAAATGTTGAAGTAAAGTTGTAAATATGTTTGTGTGTATGCGAATATGCATGTATAAATGTAGAAATGGGTGTGTGCATGTATGTACATACCTCTATTTAGTGGTTAAAGGCATATGTTAATTTCAAAAAATCAAATCTCGTTCCTCAATCTCTGTTAGAGTTTGATGTTTGAAGAAAATATAATTTAAATATCAGTATTTAAATTTTAAAAAAATTATTAAGTATATTGATAAATAGGATTAGTGGAAATAAGAGATAACAGTATAAACCAAATAATAAATCAAAAATCGAAGTTCATAAATTCGAGTTTGGATTTCATAAATCGAATCGTATTGTAAAATGAGGAATTTAGATAAAAATTTCAAGATTTTTAAGTTAGAGTTTGGGGAGATTTTGCGAGTTGATCGAAAGTTGTATTTTCATCGATTTTTGGCGTTTGGGAAGACATTGGATGTCGTGACCGAGTGGAAGGAGGCTGGTGGTTAGGTGATCATCCGAAAAATACTCTTAAATTCTAGATGACCATGGTGGCCAAACGAAGATGATCTAGGGTTGTGTGTACAGTTTTGGGTTTTTCGTGTTCTCGAGGCATTTACATCAACGTGGAAGCATCGGTTGGATTTGATGTAGAGGAATGGAAGCATGGAACTCTAGCGAAGATGTGGGCTTGATGACGTGGTGTCAAATGGTCGGAGTTAGGCGATACGTTGAAGTTTTTGGTGACTGGGTTCGTTCCAGGTTGGGTGTGCTCGAGTACGATTTTGATCTCGAGTTCAATTCAAGGTTTGGGTGATCGAGATCGAAGAAGGAAGTCAACGTCGATTTGTTGACGGTGGTGATGATGGTCGGAGCTGCCGCGTTTGGCTATGCATGTGCACAGTCGCGAGATGGTATCAGTTAGTTGGGTTGTGGAAGAAAGGCAATGAACTCGAAG
Organism: Allium cepa; assembly: GCA_030765085.1. NCBI lineage: Eukaryota > Viridiplantae > Streptophyta > Magnoliopsida > Asparagales > Amaryllidaceae > Allium > Allium cepa. The sequence goes on along the minus strand of CM060939.1, from coordinate 196,526,729 downwards.
TATTCTCCGGGAAAACTAGGTGCAGGCTCAAGCATTAGTTCGAGTGTTTTTATGTTTTACCGGGTAATCAAAAACAAAATTTTAAGTTTAAAAGCGAAATTTTTGGGAGGCACTCGGGTTGTTTGGGGGAAAACTCGAAGTAAATAGGTTTTTACCTCGGGAAGCTTTCGGGGGAGTCTCGGGTGTTATGATTTCTGGTTTCAAAATTTAACAATCTAAGTTAAATTTATTTTTAAATTTATTCTTTTTAAAATGATGATTATTTGTTAAGATGGAATGTGAAGTTAATGGTTGAAATAAAATATTTTTAAATTAGTTAAGTTTAAAGATGTTTTTTAAACTTATATTTTAAAAAAAGGTTTGTATTTTTATTTACGCTCGGGTCAGCCTGAGTTATTCACAGATTTGGATTCCACTTTCTGGAGATTGGAATCGCTGAAGATTATCTGCTTATTTAGTTTTATCTATTCCAGTTCTGTTGTCTATTCAGCTTGTACTCGGTTATCATCTTGAGGCTTCTGTTGTACTTTATTTCTTCTATTGTATTTTATTTAACTCCGGTATATTTATATAGTAGCTTCATGAACTACTATTCCTTTTACTTCCGATGCATTATTAAATACTCTATGTCTGTGAACAGTGATTATTATTTATCGTATGTTCTGAGATTTGCCAAAATTTATTTACAATGCGATATTTTGAGCAATTCAAGTCCGACATGTGCGGATGCGAATGGTTGAAAACATCGGGTTGTTATAGTTTGTATCAGAGCTTTGGTAGCTCTAGGCAAAACTCAACATATATTGTAAAAGTATTTACAGAATCACTTTCATTCGAGTTTAAATCTCTTTCTTTTTGACTCGATCCCTTTGAATTTTGGAACGTTCCCTGCGGTTCCATAATCCATTCGTGTCCCTCACTATTTGTCTCCCTTGATTCTGGAGTATCCCATAACTCCACTTCGAATGAGCTTTATAGTGTATTGGCAGTCCCGCCAATCTCAAAAATTTATTTGTAAAGGGGGAAACTCCTTTACAATTAGCATCGATTCACCAGAGATTTATATCTATCCTTAGTTTAGATGCTAATATCTTTTGTTGTTCCAAACTCTCACTATTGAGATCGAATGTAGATTTATCCAAGAAAATCCACATAGATCTTATTCTTTGAGTCACGGTTGACCCGGTTAAGGTTCCCCGTGATTTATTTAAGCTTATCCACCTCCCTATTTTGTTATTCAATCATCTTGTCTTTTGTTTCCAACCTATCTTCCAAACATTTTGAATTGTACTTGTAAATCAATATTAATTATTTGTTTTATATTGTGTTGTTTGAGTTGTTGATGTTGATTTGGGTTTCCGATTGATTCGTCTGATCAACGCTATCAATAGAATTTCTAAAACACTTTGACAGAACAAACTGACACAATATTATTTTGAAATTTGGTTAATAAAATAAATTTTGATATAAGTAAATTTATGGAACTTAATAAATTGATTTAAATTAATCATCTGAAACGATAATGCTTGATTTATCATTTATTGTTCTATAAATGAATTTATAAATAGTTGTTTAGAAATTGTTTTAGGAACTGAAATGAATGTAAAACAAGAAATTGGAGAATTTCATTTCCAATGGTTCCAAACCTTGTTTTTAAAGTTTTAAAATGGGTACATTATTTAAAGTATTTTCTAATAGAAATTTGTTTCCAAGAAATTTTAAAGTTTAAAATTAGTGCTCTTCTCTTTGTCGTTGGAAAATAACTTCGGTGATGACCGCGGCATCATCGACGTTCATTTTCGAGTTTCGAAGTGAAGATACCGTTTTGTAGTCTTGCTACAGCTTTGTTTTGGGAAATTAAATTGATTTGAATTTCTAAAATAAGATTGAATTTATAATATATATAGATATATGATTTAAATTTGATTTGACATATTATTTATATTTATTTATTTATCTCTAAATGGTTTGAAGGAATCGGAAATTTTATTCTTAAACTTTATGTTAAAGAATCATTTCAATTATAAAAAGAAAATCAAAATTTAAGATAAATGATTCAAATTTGAGATGAGGGAATTAGAAAGTTTTATTTGTATAATACTCAATTGCATTTAAATATAACTTACCCAAATTATACAGAAGTTAACAATGTAATTGTATAATATGCAATATAAAAAAAAGATTTTATAAATAATATTTGAATGGTTAAAATAAATGTTATACACTTAAATTTTAGTTATAAAATGATTAACAGGAGTAAATAGAATAAAAGGTTAATTGAGTAATTTACAATATAAAATGATGTTAATGGAACTAACAATAAATTAAAGCAGTTATAAAAGGAGTAAGTATAATGGGATTGATGATAAAATATATTGAGAGGAATAAATTTAACTTTAAGTAGGAATAAAGAAGAATTAAATTTAAGTACATTATGAGTATAATGAATGATTAATTTTCAAATCCATGATCTTAGAATTTTTTTAATTTAAGACGATTAGAAGATAAGATAATAAAATTTGAGATAGTTAAGATTTATTTAACTTGTGTAAAAAAAATTAATTATCTATTTAGTTGAAATTTTCATGGTTACTAATTTATTATATTATTTTATTTTTCAAACTATCTTCTGATTGTCCTTATTTGCCTTGTCTTGCTACAGAATGGGGAAGCTACTGCTTACACCAGTCTGTTTAGAAACCTTTCATAACCTTTGAAAATCTTTGGTACTCATCTTGAATCTGAGCACTGCTTGACATCCACAGATTGTCGGTCAAGCGGAAAGGGTGAATCAGATTCTAGAAGATCTTTTTTGTGCCTGTGTTCTTGATTTTGGAGGACGTTGGGAATATCATCTCCACCTTGTTAAACTTACCTATAACAACTGTTATCAGTTATAAATTTCAATCTTCTTGTCATCTTGTCTTAATCTTATTTCACGCCATATTTTTCTGTGTTTTCCCTTTCCTCATTCCTTTTCGAGGACGAAAAGTTTTGAGTGGGGGAGAGTGTAACAACCCTAGATTTTGTATATTATTTAAATTGGACTTTATTTTATCTTTAAATTAATTTAAATTTTTTTATTTCAAACATTTCATTTTTAAATATAAATGTTGATTATTAAGTGTTTTATAGTTCAAACTAGTATAATTTGAATATTTTACTGTAAAGTGTCTGGTCAAACTTTGACTTTTAAATTTTAAATTTAAATATTCTTGAATTTTACCTTTTATTATGAAAATAGATTTAATACCATGAATACTTCTTTTCATTTCATTGAAATTGGATTTAAATTGTGAAAGTTATACCCTTTACAATATTGTGTGTATATAGGGATATTTAACAATATTCTTTGTTTTAATTTATATAAATGATATTTTCACTTGATATGTCTTATTCTAATTTGTATATTTATGTTATATTATGTATATTTTGACTTTTTAATATTTTTAAAGAGATTATAAAAATTTTCTAAAGCTTATTGAATTTATTCCAAATTTTTAAAGCCTAGTTTGCAATTTTAAGCCATTTTCTTAATTTAAATTGTATTTAATTAAAATTTATTCATTTATTTTTTTGAATTCATTTTTATTTATGTTATTATCTTTATTTATAAAGAAATTCAAGTACATAATAATTTTCCAAAGTTTGTTCCATTTATTTTCAAATTTGCTAGACTAGTTTACATTTTTCTTTGTTATTTTGTTAATTTAATTATATATATTTAGTATTTATTTATTTGTTTTTTTTTAATTTACTAAATTTTCGTATTATTATCTTAATTTATATATATATGTATATATTTCAGTTATATAAAATTTAAAACGAAATAAGAAAAATTTGAAGAGTTTGAAACCTTTTGTATGCTTTGTATTTTCGTATTACACCTTTTCAATTTCCAAACAACATTTGCTTTTATTTTTGCCGACCTTTTTCTCATTGCTTCAGCTGTTTCTCTCCTTCATTTTCACATGAGAAAACATTTCTCATCTCACAAAAATTCACGGCCATCAACCTGAAGCAAAACAGTTGGTAATCTTTTCTTCTTTTCTACACAAATTTTCTTGTTTATGTTGTTTGCACTTGCATTTCTCACCTTCTATGCTCAGCCCCTTTCTCCCCCTCCCCCTAGGCCACCTCCACCACCATCCCCTCTGACCAACACCACATCCAGATCATCACCCCATCAGGCCGACCACACTATGGCTTGAGATCATCACAAAGTTGTACCAAACATCACCATATACCCTAGGCCGAGCTAGTCATGTGTATTCCACCACTTCACCTACCTTTGGCCACCACTTCCTCCACCACCACCAGCATAAATCTGACCACCACCCTCTGCCACATCACCTAACACCTTTTAGACACATGGCCGTGCCCATAGGACCTAGGGCCGAACCCTTTTGTAGCCTTGAAATGATGATGTTGCTTTGTAATATAATTTTTGTTGCACCTATACTCCATCACCTTTTGCACCCTGATGGATGACCCTGTTTGAACCAAACCAAACCTTAGCGCATGCCATAGTCGTGCTAAATCCATCCCTTGCCGGTCCATGTGAAGTTGAGAACAAGTGCAAACCATTTGACTTTATTTTGGACATTGATTTCTAGTGTTACTTAATGTTACATTGTTTTGTAACTTATATGTTGTATTGTTTTGTTTAAATGTTTGAACAAGGCAATTAGCTTTGGCCCTCCACTCTTCAGTCATATTCGAGCTGTCGTGCCTTCGTAGAGTCTCTGTTGTGTGCTTTGTTGGTTATCTTCAGCTTTTAACATGTGAATAAATCTCACCAGACTAATATGTACTGATATAGTTGATAAACGGACATCATTTGAATCTGTAACTTATATCATCTTGTTATAACTGCTATATTATTATCACATGATGTTCACACCTATTATTACACCTATTATATCATATGTTACTGTTATTTCATGCTATTTCAGTTATTTATATCAGTTATCACCATTGCAAGTTCCCTGTAGACTAGAATCACTATGGGTTGAAATGATACATACCCGAACGGACTTTAGAATAAGGGAAAATCGTTATGGGCTGAAACGATAGGCCTGAGCGGTTTTCAAAATTATTCATTTTACTTGGGACTGCGGGTTTGAAATGATAGAACCCGGGGTTTCTTTGTAAACTGCGGATTGAAATGATATACATCCGTATCACTTGACCTAGGCTAGAAAACTATATACAGACCCGTGGGTTATAAATTATTTTCTGAAATGTTTTAAAATTATTTTTAAAAGTAAAAGTATAATATTTTGAATTAAAATGAATAAAATGATTTTTATAAAAATAAAAATGATTTTTGAATAAATGAAATGTGAATAAATGGATGTTTTAAGTCAAAATTTTGAAATATAACTTATTGTGTGAAATTTTGAACTTCTGTTAAAAATGACATTTTTATTAAGTAAAACAAATAGAAATAAGTTATAATTTGGTAATTTAAAACTTAATGGTTAAGTAATAAAATTAATTAAAGAAATGGGATTTAATACTTTAATTTAAATAAGAACTTATGTTAACATTTGATCTTTGGATGAAATTTAACTGTATAAAAATCATAAAAATAAGAGTATTGAAATGATGATTTTAAAATGTGAAATTTTATGATTTTATAAGTTAAATGGTTTAAATCAAAATTAACTGTTGGTGAAATTTGTATTGAAGCCTTGAATTTGATTTAACAGCATTTTTGAAATGTAATGTAAGGGTATTATAACATTTTGTAAATGATGTGGTTGATTTAAATGAACAAAAAAGTTAAATTGAAATAAAGGCTATTATAGCACTTTGTAAATGTTATAGTGGTTAAACTTAACATTTAAGTTTATTTGAATTTAAAGGAAATCTATTACAGCACTTAAACGCTGTCTTTTGTCAAATGAACTGTTTTAAAACTATAACTTTACGTAGCATTTTTTTAGTGCTACGGAAACTATATTTTTGTTGTTTTAATAACTTTTATAAGAAAATCTTTGGAAAATGATAAAATTTTGGAAATTAAATGTTAAATTTCTAAAGATAATGAATAAAGTTAAAGGATTTAAGTTTTGGAAATTTAATATTTAATTAATAAATATAAGGAATTGACTTTAAATGATTTAAATGGAGATATTTAATTTTTGATATAAAATCTTTTGAAATGTAAGTTTGAAATGGTAATTAATTCGTAAATAAAATGAAGGGATTTAAAAGTTATTTAAATGAATAAAAATGAATGATGTTTTGAATAATATTTTGACATTTTGATATTTTGAAAGGATATTTGATTTCTGATTTATTTAATTTATTTGATAAATGAATATTTGAAGTATATATTATTTGATTTTATTTAAATGATATTGGATTTATGAAAGGTGAATATTCAATCCTTGAAATATACTAAAGATTGAATATTGTATTTTGTGGATTAAACCTATATTTGAATTTGATAAGATTTGAAATGGTTTGTTAGTAAACTGAATTTGAATTGAAAATGATGGTTTGAATTAAATTAAATGAAAATTGAAATTTGGGTTTAATTTAATAAATTTGTAAATGTATAGAATTAAAGGATGATTGCAAATGTATGATTTCAAAATATTCTGATTTTTAAAGTGTAATGATTTCAATGTTTTGGTTTCGAAAGAGTTATAACTTCGAAAGTACAAACTATTTTGAAAAGTGAATATATGTTTGGGATGGAAATGATATTGTTTTTGAAATAAATATAGTTTTGAAATAAAAATGATTTTGGGTTTTCGAAATATAAACTATCTTTGAATTGATATTTTGATATTAAAATGATTTGTAGTGAAGTTTTGAAAGGATATGATATTTCGATATATTGAAATGATTTGAAAAGGAAGTTTTGAAAGGATATGCTATTTTGATATATTGAAATGGTTTGGAAATGATTTAATCTTTATTTTGACAATGATTTGGATTTGAAATGATATTTTATTTTGAAGTATAAAGTATTATATTTTAAAATTATAACCATGGGTTATAATAATTATTGGTTATTAAAGAGACCGGGATCGGATATCTGGCATACTCTCTGTCGACACCAAAAACCACTTTAACAACTGTGTACGCGGTGGAGATTCCAGAATGAAGTAGGATGGTGGCGACGTTCTTGAGGTATATTACGTGGACCCAACTCCCGTGAGTTGACATAAGGTGGCTAAAACAGGAGCGATCTCGGGCCAAGTGAGGTCATTCCTCTGATCGGACACATTCCTTTGATACTATACTCTTACTTGTGATTTATTAGATGGTCATCCTCCAATTGTGATATGGAAGTGTGTTCCGAGGTGGGCGTATGTGGCTGCTGCGTTACCACCAGCGCGTGTGCGTAATTGGTATATCTACCCTGGCATTGCCTTGTGTGCCATGTCACCTACCATACCGAGCCTTTACTACGAGTTTGTTTTTCTCCTATAGCTCGTGTGGTGTCCTCTGACAGTCACCCGGTGTGGAGATGTCATGATATTGGATGGACTGCTGGGACTATTATGTGTGAAGGGTGATATGGGTAGCCCGGAATGCTATTTAAAAGTAAGTTTATTTTACTGTAGACATTATTATAATAGCGAAATATTACTACGTAGTAAATAGTTTAACGGATCCTTATAGGATGGGCGGTCCCAGGCATCCTTTAAGTTACTTGTACCTTATTACAGTTCACTTGAGTTAGTTTACATTATATAAGTATATATTGTCCTGACTCGAGTGTTTGTATTTTTATTTACGCTCGGGTCAGCCTGAGTTGTTCACAGATTTGGATTCCACTTTCTGGATATTGGAATCGCTGAAGGTTATCTGCTTATTTAGTTTTATCTATTCCAGTTCTGTTGTCTATTCAGCTTGTACTCGGTTATCATCTTGAGGCTTCTATTGTGCTTTATTTCTTCTGTTGCATTTTATTTAACTCTGGTATATTTATATAGTAGCTTCATGAACTACTATTCCTTTTACTTCCGCTGCATTATTAAATACTCTGTGTCTGTGATCTGTGATTATTATTTACCGTATGTTCTGAGATTTGCCAAATTTTATTTACAATGCGGTATTTTGAGCAATTCAAGTCCGACATGTGCGGATGCGGTACTTCTTCTGTTTTGTAACTTATATGTTGTATTGTTTTGTTTAAATTTTTGAACAAGGCAATTATCTTTGGCCCTCCACTCTTCAGTCATATTCGCGTTGTCGTGCCTTCGTAGAGTCTCTGTTGTGTGCTTTGTTGGCTGTCTTCAGCTTTTAACATGTGAGTAAATCTCACCAGACTAATATGTACTTATATAGTTGATAAACGGACATCATTTGAATCTGTAACTTATATCATCTTGTTATAACTGCTATATTATTATCACACGATGTTCACACATGTTATTACACCTCTTATATCATATGTTACTGTTATTTCATGCTATTTCAGTTATTTATATCAGTTATCACCATTGCAAGTTCCCTGTGGACTAGAATCACTATGGGTTGAAATGATACATACCCGAACGGACTTTAGAATAAGGGAAAATCGTAATGGGCTGAAATGATAGGCCTAAGCAGTTTTCAAAATCATTCATTTTACTTGGGACTGTGGGTTTGAAATGATAGAACACGGGTTTTCTTTGTAAACTGCGGATTGAAATGATATACATCCGTATCACTTGACCTAGGCTAGAAAACTATATATAGACCCGTGGGTTATAAATTATTTTCTGAAATGTTTTGAAATTATTTTTAAAAGTAAAAGTATAATATTTTGAATTAAAATGAATAAAATTATTTTTATAAAAATAAAAATGATTTTTGAATAAATGAAAATGTGAATAAATGAATGTTTTAAGTCAAAATTTTGAAATATAACTTATTGTGGGAAATTTTGAACTTCTGTTAAAAATGACATTTTTATTAAGTAAAACAAATAGAAATAAGTTATAATTTGGTAATTTAAAACTTGATGGTTAAGTAATAAAATTAATTAAAGAAATGGGATTTAATACTTTAATTTAAATAAGAACTTATGTTAAAATTTGATTTTTGGATGAAATTTAACTGTATAAAAATCATAAAAATAAGAGTATTGAAATGATGATTTTAAAATGTGAAATTTTATGATTTTATAAGTTAAATGGTTTAAATCAAAATTAATTGTAGGTGAATTTTGTACTGAAGCCTTGAATTTTATTTAACAGCATTTTTGAAATGTAATGTTACAGCATTTTGTAAATATTGTAGTTGTTTTAAATGAACTAAAAAGTTAAGTTGAAATAAAGGCTATTATAGCACTTTGTAAGTGTTATAGTGGTTAAACTCAACATTTAAGTTTATTTGAAATTTAACGGAAATCTATTACAGCACTTAAACGCTGTCTTTTGTCAAATGAACTGTTTTAAAACTTTGACTTTACATAGCATCTTTTAGTGCTACGGAAACTATATTTCTGTTGTTTTAATAACTTTTATGAAAAAAATAATCTTTGGAAAATGATAAAATTTTGGAAATAAATGTTAAATTTCTAAAGATAATGAATAAAAGTTAAAGGATTTAAGTTTTGGAAATTTAATATTTAATTAATATATATAAGGAATTGACTTTAAATGATTTAAATGGAGAGATTTAATTTTTGATACAAAATCTTTTGAAACGTAAGTTTGAAATGATAATTAGTTCCTAAATAAAATGAAGGGATTTAAAAGTGATTTAAATGAATAAAAATGAATGATGTTTTGAATAATATTTTCACATTTGATATTTTGAAAGGATATTTGATTTCTGATTTATTTAATTTATTTGATAAATGAATATTTGAAGTATATATTATTTGAGATTATTTAAATGATATTGGATTTATGAAAGGAGGGATATTCAAACCTTGAAATATACTAAAGATTGAATATTGTATTTTGTGGATTAAACCTATATTTGAATTTGATAAGATTTGAAATGGTTTGTTAGTAAACTGAATTTGAATTGAAAATGATGGTTTGAATTAAATTAAATTGAAATTGAAATTTGGGTTTAATTTAATAAATTTGTAAATGTATAGAATTAAAGGATGATTGCAAATGTATGATTTCAAAATGTTCTGATTTTTAAAGTGTAATGATTTTAATGTTTTGGTTTCGAAAGAGTTATAACTTTGAAAGTATAAACTATTTTGAAAAGTGAATATATGTTTGGAATGGAAATGATATTGTTCTTGAAATAAATATAGTTTTGAAATAAAAATGATTTTGGGTTTTCGAAGTATAAACTATCTTTGAAATGATATTTTGATATTAAAATGATTTGTAGTGAAGTTTTGAAAGGATATGATATTTCGATGTATTGAAATGATTTGAAAAGGAAGTTTTGAAAGGATATGCTATTTTGATATATTGAAATGGTTTAGAAATAATTTAATCTTTATTTTGACAAAGATTTGGATTTGAAATGATATTTTATTTTGAAGTATAAAATATTATATTTTAAAATTATAACCATGGGTTATAATAACGATTGGTTGTTAAAGAGACCGGGATCGGATATCTGGCATACTCTCTGTCGATACCGAAAACCACTTTAACAACTGTGTACGCGCTGGAGATTCCAGAATGGAGTAGGATGGTGGCGACGTTCTTGAGGTATATTATGTGGACCCAACTCCCATGAGTTGGCATAAGGTGGCTAAAACAGGAGCGATCTCAGGCCAATTGAGGTCATTCCTCCGATCGGACACATTCCTTTGATACTATACTCTTACTTGTGATTGATTAGATCGCCATCCTCCGATTGTGATATGGGAGTGTGTTTCGAGGTGGGCGTATGTGGCTGCTGCGTTACCACCAGCCCGTATGCGTAATTGGTATATCTACCCTGGCATTGCCTTGTGTTCCATCTCACCTACCATACCGAGCCTTTACTACGAGTTTGTTTTTCTCCTGTAGCCCGTGTGGTATCCTCTGACAGTCACCCGGTGTGGAGATGTCATGATATTGGATGGACTGCTGGGACTATTATGTGTGAAGGGTGATTTGGGTAGCCCGGAACGCTATTTAAAAGTAAGTTTATTTTACTGTAGACATTATTATAATAGCGAAATATTACTACATAGTAAATAGTTTAACGGATCCTTAGAGGATGGGCGGTCCCAGGAATCCTTTAAGTTACTTGTACCTTATTGTGGTTCACTTGAGTTGGTTTACATTATATAAGTATATATTGTCCTGACTCGAGTGTATTTTTATTTATGCTCGGGTCAGCCTAAGTTATTCACAGATTTGGATTCCACTTTCTGGAGATTGGAATCGCTGGAGATTATCTGCTTATTTAGTTTTATCTATTCCAGTTCTGTTGTCTATTTAGCTTGTATTCAGTTATCAGCTTGAGGCTTCTGTTGTACTTTATTTCTTCTATTGTATTTTATTTAACTCTGATATATTTATATAATAGATTTTATGAACTACTGTTCCTTTTACTTCCGCTGCATTATTAAATACTCTTTGTCTGTGATCTGTGATTATTATTTACTGTATGTTCAGAGATTTGCCAAATTTTATTTACAACGCGGTATTTTGAGCAATTCAAGTCCGACATGTGCGGATGCGAATGGTTGAAAACATCGGGTTGTTACATTTAAATTCAACCCTAGTTATAATTAAAGGGATTTAACTTGTGCAAATGTAATCGGATTTTTCCAAAACGATAACTATTTGTTTTCAAATAATAATAGCTTTCATATACCAATTTTTGTTAAAAAGATTTAAAGTTTGAAATGGAATTGTTTCAAAATCTATGAAGGAATCTTTGTGAAATACTTAGTGAACTTTGTTTTCAAACAAAAGAGGATCTCAAAGATAGATCTTTTGTTTAAATATTGTAAATGAATCTTTGTGGAAGATTGGTGAAGTTTATGAAGTGATCTTCTTGTTTAAAGATTTGTAAATGGTAATTTGTTTAAACCATTAAAAAGAAAAGTTTTGGGTAATAAGTTGTGACTTAACTGAGATCCCATTATCCATATGGTTTTAAAATATTGCGCTCACTATTCGGTTAACCGGGAGAGGACTTTGTGTCATGTAACTCATTCCGAATAGTGATACGACGTTATGGATTGCATTTGAAGACGGATGCTGAAGACCGGATATTTTCGAAAGAGAAAAGATAACTCGTCGAATGTCTCCGCAGCGGCTGATCCCCGGTATAGAGATTTGATCACCCTTTGTGACGGAGAGTCCGGACGTGATTAGGGATTATCCGGATTTGCAAGGGCTTCTTTTGAGGTGCCTTCGGTTCTGTTCGAACCAGGAACAGACTTGTATGGACGTGTGTCTGACATTACACTTTGAGATGTAAAACTGGTTTCTATCAAATACATTTATGTTTGGTGGTGGAAAATCTATTCTCTTAGCTTAACACCGTTCTCTGAGGCGTACGAGCTTAGAGGTTATGTAGTTGATGGTTACTGGTGATACATTCCCAATTTGGTAATGTGGCATATGAAGTGCTGCTGATCATTTATTGATCGAAGCATGGTTTTTTGAAAAGCGTAGCTTTGTGGATGAGACTTCGTCGAGCCTCACAACCCAGTAATGGTCGAAACAGGAATCGTTCCAGCAAGGTTATTTGGGGGTAGCGCCCTTGAGGGTATCTCATTTCCTTCTGGATAAAAGGTGGTATCGTGGAATGGAGCCCAGATATTTACCTATTTGGTTGGTGCAAACTTATTTCTTTGTGGTTGTTGGTTGATAAGCGCCTCGGACAAAGGTTGGTAACGACCGGGGGTGGCATACTCGTGTTAGTAGTTACCTAGTTACAGAGGTAACCCGGCCTTGTGTTGGCAGAGATCTTATTAGGTTCTCGGGGACATCCCTCCAGAGGCGTTCTATTAGGTGTGGGAATTTCCTTTGCCTGACCGTTTGTTGGAAATCCAGAAAAAATAATATGAGCCTTGTACGGTTTTAGTTGTATAACCTGCTACGGAATGTGGCGGTAACCTGCTATTGAACATGGTAGCTATAGTAAGCATACAATAATGATTGTATGCTGGCTAAGATTAATATTATACTTTCGAAAAAAAAAATTCTGCACTATGCACTAATAATAATATCAAAAGGATTTTACGCAACAAGCATGTTTGATATCATAAGGACAAATCTTCTCCAATTGTGCGCTTGCATTGTGTGTATGGCGAGGGGCCTTATGGTAATTTCATTTTCCAGAAAGCATTGCGGATTTCTTTTAAAATCTTTTGTTTTGCTTTTGTTAAAGATAGACCGTTTTTGTTTGCTCATACCAGTCCCAGTACTGACCCGGAGTTTATTGTTTCCTTCCTAAACTCTGGGTGCTTACAATTTTCCACACATGTAGTCTAGAGTTGGGTTTTTCAGATAATCAAATAGTAGGTGCAGATTCGGTAGCCTTCAGTCTCCGGAAGCCTTCTTCAGTCTTTGGATGACTAACCTTGCTTAGTGCATTGATGATGGTGGTTCGAGTTTTTGGTTCAAGCTATCTTTGGTTTGGAGTTTTGGAGATGGAGTTGCGGCATGGAGTTGGATTCTTTTGGAGTCTCTTTTGTCTTCTGGTGATATTGTTCCGCTGTTGTATCTCTGATATTGATATCATTTGTATCGAATTGTTGTATCGAATATTGTATATCAATGATATATTCATTGTTTTCTTCCGCTGTGTTGTTATACTTAATGTGTTATAAACTTCGGTGCGAATCGGGTTTCAACGATTGAATCTGCGGCATTTGAGTACAAGAAAAGTACGGGTGTCGATTTTCGAATGTTGAAATTCGAGTCGTGATACCCTGTCTCTCCGGGTAGGGTCATAAAGCGATTACTTTCAAATCGACATCTGATATTCATCCTTTAATTCTTCGGTCCAAGGTGTATTTCATGAAATGCAAGTTCATTTATTAAATTAAAAGTCCAAATGTTCAACCACAAACAAAATAAAATCTAGATACTGCCACTCTAGGCAGAGCAGTCTAATACCATCTTAGAGCATACCAAGGGATCTCTCCGGTTCCCTCACATGTGTAAGTGGAATAACTATTTTATTTTGGAATCAAAACCTAAGAATTTTATGCAATCAACCAGAGTTCAAGTCTTGAACTTGCCCCATGCCATCATGATCAATTGATGACGAGTCATGATCCCGATCCAGGATTAGTTCTGTTGGGTGCAGGCGGTAGTTGCTCAGGTCCTACGATCGCTGTCCGATTTCTAACGTACTGTGGCAATCTGTCATTTCTAACATGCTCTTCCACCTCATCCTTCAAATGGTGGCATTCATCATTAGCATGTCCTTCCAACTTATGGAATAGGCAATACTTTCCACTTCTACGTTCCCATTCCGTGGGATCTCTCCTAGGTGGTTTCTGATAGGGGAGGTGCCCCTGGGTTTCCGTGTAAATCCGTTCTAGGTTTGCCATCAAGTCGGCGTATTTTTTGAATCTGGGTTCTCGAAATTTTTTCCGTTTGTCCGGACCATCGTATCTGCCATACTGCTTCCGCTTTCCTTTTTCTATTCTACTCTGTTCCTTGGTGGTTTCTTTGCTTTGCACGGCGTTTATTTCTCGCCTTTCAGCGTATGAATCCTCTAGCTGAATGAACCTTTCAGCTTCATGATAGAATTCACCAAGGTCTTGTGGTGGATCTCTTGCCAAAGAATCCTTAAACTCTGTGCCTTCCACAACCCCGGTTACCGCCGCCATCAAAATCTTCAATGGATCCGGACGATCTACTGAAGCCACCATTGCATTGAATCGCAATAGAAAATTTCTTATGGACTCTTCGGTCCTCTGCTTCATTGAAGCTAAGGTTATCACACTCTTGGGTCGCATCACATGGACCCTAACTGTCTCATGAAGCATTTCACTAGCTCACCCCATGTTCTGATTAATCCATTCTCTAGCTGCCCGAACCAAAGCGCAGCCAAGTCTATTAGATATAGAGGGACCAACACATCCTCGGATGCCCTTAGCACTTCCATATGCATGATATATATATATATATATATATATATATATATGCTAATATGCATGGTTGGGTCTGATTTCCCATCATAAGGATCCAGCACGGGTAATTTGAACTTTGGAGGATCCTTGCAATTCTGATATTCGGAGTGAACGGACTCTGACTCACTTCCTCTAACTTCCTCTAGACAATCCTCCTCTCATAACCCTTCTTATTAATACAGCCATCTGCTCGTCTCCATACGGGGGTATTCCTCTATTTGCATCTCTACCTTGCCCCCACGTCTTAGGGGATACTCCGGGTAGTACTCTTCATGTTGGTCATTTACGTTCACGTTGGTCCATGCTTGTTGAGCTTCATTCACCGCTCTCACAGTATCTAATTCTGGAGGTCTGCTCTCGAGCCTTTGTTGATTTCCTTCAATCCCTCCAGCCTGGTTCTGATGTTGACCTCCAGAAACTTCTACAGCACTACTTCCTTGTTCTGCAATGCCAGCAGCCGCGGTTGGTCCATTCCCTTGACTTTGTGCTCCAACATGTCCAACCTGTCGAAGCAGGTTCTGTATCATGTCTTCTTTCCATTTCAGCATCGTCTCCATCTCTTCCTTAGTAATGTAGATGGATGTTTGACCTGCTCCTTCTCCAAAAGAGGCCTCTTGACTTCCCTTCTGATTGCTTCTTTCTGTCACTTGCTTCCTTGTTGATGGCCTAGCCATTGCTTTCTAGAATCCACGTTCCAAGCTCCAAAATCCCCGAGTGCTTGCCTTCTCAGTGAAAGCACCATAGCGCCAAAATTGGTCACTAACACCCAAATGTAAATGAAAGCACCAACTAACAGTCACAGATAATAGATAGAGTGTATGTAGAGAGTATAAACTGAAGAGCAGTAAAATTTAAAAAGAAAGCAAAAAAACAGTGGATTTATAGTGGCTCGGCTGACTCTGGCCTACGTCCGCTCCAAAATTTTCCTTTTTATTGATATGAGAATCAATTATAGTTACAATCCAGAGTTTTCAAAAAAATTATGGCAGAGTAGCCTTAATAAGGAAGAAGAAGCGAAACAGAATGAAGATCCTTTTTTTGAACCCCCACATGATGTATTTATAGGCAAATCCAGAGTTACTGGGCTTCTTTAGTAGTTCGAGCCCATCAGGAACATAGCCGAGCCAACATCCTTCTCATGGTACGAGCGACTTCCTGTAGCGACTTCCTGCCGAGCGACTTCCTATGGTGACTTCCTATAGCGAATTCCTATAGCGACTTCCTGTAGCGACTTCCTGTGACTTCCTGTGGAGACTTCCTATGGAGACTTCCTGTAGTGACTTCCTGTAGTGAATTCCTATAGTGATTTCCTGCAGCGACTTCTTGTGACTTCCTGTAGTGACTTCCTGCCGAGTGAATTCCATGCCGAGCGACTACCTGTAACGACTTCATGTTCTTGTAGCGACTTCTTTTTCCTGTAGCGACTTCCTGTTTCGAACGACTTCCACGCCGACCGACTTCCATGCGGACCGACTTCCATGCCTACCGACTTCCACGCTGACCGACTTCCATGCCGACCGAATTTCCACATTGACCGACTTCCGCACCGACCGACTTCCACATCGACCGACTTCCACGCCTAACGACTTCCAAATAATGTTGTGTTACCTATCCATCCAGTCGACTCAAACCTACCTCATTCCATCCTCGATAATTGAGAAATGGACTTGCTTAAATCCGCCTGCCTATAGCCTTGCCAAAAGGCTATATAACAATATGAATTATACCCGGCTGTGGTTTGGAGGATATAAGAACGGCCTCTTTCCTATTTTACCCCTCCTCTATTTAAATTTAACTCCTTTTTTAATTCATTGTTAAATGGCATAGCTACACCTTAATTAAAATCAAATCTCAATCCCCTAATCAATGCATTATTTTATTTAATCTAATTAATTAAATATTCTGAATAATATTACCAAAAAGCTGGGGTGTTACAAACTCCCATCTATAAACAATTTCGTCCTCGAAATTATGCTAAGGTACACAATAAATCAAATATTGAGGCAAAACATACCATCGAACAAGTCGGGATAAGTATCCCTAATCATGCTCTCAACCTTTCAAGTATAATCTCTATCATCGTCGCTCCACTAGACTTTGACTAACTTGACCGTCTTGGTTCTAAGTCTTTTCTCATCTCTCGTAACAAAACGAATAGGCTTTCTCACAATAGTCAAATCCGGTTCTACTACTAAGTCACCTACCATAGTCAGTGCAATAGTAGTCTCCCAGTCTCTAACACACTTTATGAGATGAGAAACATGAAAAACATCACGGACTCCTACCAAACTGCTCAGTAACGCAACTCTATATGCGAGTTTCCCTATCCTCCCATTAAATAGGAAAAGGTCCAACGAACCTTGGTGCCAACTTCCTAGATTTTCCAAACCTAATCACACCCTTCATTGGTGACACTGACAGAAACCTGGTCTCCAATTGAGAAATCTAGATCTTTCCATCTCTTATCTGCATAACTTTTCTACCCAGGCTGAGCCTCCTTCATTCTAGCCTGAATGATCTCAATATTTTCTACAGCTTCTCTGACTAAATCTGGACCAAGAATCAATGAATCCCCGGTCTCTAACCCACATACAAGAGATTTGCATGGCCTTCTACACAAAGCATCAAATGGTGCCATCACAATACTAGTATGAAAACTATTGTTTTATGAAAACTCGACTAAATGTAGATGGTCTTCCCATAATCCCCTGAAATCTAGAACACAAGCTCTTAACTATTCCTCTATAATTTTGTTAACCCTTTCTGTATGCCCATCTGTCTGCTGATGGTAAGGGTACTCATCTTAAGCTTGATTCTCAAAACTTCTCGTGGACTCTTCCAAAATTAGCTAGTGAATACGGGATCTCTATCACTTACTGTGCTACTAGGAATTCGATGCAGTCTAACCACATTCCTCATAAACAAGTTTTCAAAATAGGTGTCATTATGGTTGACTTAACTGGAATGAAATGGACATTCTTGGTGAATCTGTCCACTATGACCTATATACTATCATTTCCCTTGTTCGGTCTTGGCAACCTATCAATAAAATACATGGATATAGAATTCTACTTCCATATTGGAATATTTAACGGCTTAAGCAATCCACTTGGCTTCTGGTGTTTGGCCTTTGCCTGCTCAAGCACTTCTTTACACACAAATCAATATCCCGTTGCATATCTTCCTAGAAGAGATTCCTCTTCATATCCCGATACATCTAAGTACCTCCTGGATGAATGGTGAACTTCAAACGATGACATTCCTCTAAGACTTCTTTCCTTATGTTTCCTACACTAGGAACACATAATCTTCCTTTCTTTCTCAACCATCTATTCTGGTCAAGACTAAAATCTTTCAAGTCACCGCCCTCAGTTCCTTCTCTTTGCTTCCTGATCTGTTCGGCTAACACCGGATCCTCCATCTGTTTAGAAGCAATCTTTTCCATCAACACTGGTCGAACTTCCAAATAAGATAATACAACTATATCTCCACTAGACCAATCCTCGGTTGTCAACTACACTCTGCAATCTATTAGTGCTTCCAAATCCTACCACTCAAAAATCATAGCCAAACCTACCTTCTGATGTTTTCTACTAAGTGCATCTGCAAACTTGTTGCCTTTCCCCAGTGTGCATTCAATCCCAAAATCATAAGCAGCGATAAATTCTAACCACCTTTGTTGTCTCATGCTCAACTCCTTTTGAGCTTCAGCGACTTATGATCTATATATAACTCAAACCTTTCTCCCAAAAGGTAATGTTTCCACACCTTCAAAGAAAAAATAACTACAGCCAAATTCTAAATCATTCGTCGGATATCCTACCTCATGCGGTCTAAGCTGTCTAGAACTATAGGCAATCACTTTACCTCTCCACATCAACACATCCTCTAGTCCTGTTCCACACACATCGGCATAAATCACCAAATCCTGATTCCCATCTGAAAAAACCAACTCAAGTGCATGGGCCGATAAGTGTTTCAAACTCTGGAATGCTTCCTCGCACTTATCAATTTATGCAAACTTTATATCCTTTCTTGTTAGCTTGGTCATCGATACCGCTATCCACGAGAAATCCTTAATGAACCTCCGACAATAACCAGCCAACCCATGGAAACTCTTTATCTCGGTTACTGTTTCGGGTCTCTTCCAAATATTTTCTGCGTCAATCTTAGTCGAATCTACTGACAACCCTTCCTATGAGACTACATGACCAAGAAACTTCACTTCTTTCTTCCAGAAGTGACACTTCAAAAACATCGCTTTCAACTGATGCTGCTTCAGCGTCTCAAGCACCACTCTAAGATGAACTTCATGCTCTCTTTCATCCTTAAACTATATCAAAATATCATCTATGAAAACCAATACAAACCGATCCATGTGCTCTCGAAAAAGCCGATTCATCAAATCCACAAAGAAAGCTGGCGTATTAGTCAGTCCGAACGGCATGACTAACCATTCGTACGACCCATACCTGGTCCTGAACGTTGTCAAAGGTACACTATTTTTTGCTACTCTTAGTGGATGGAAACATGTCACTAAATCCAACCACGAAAATATCTTAGCTCCACTCAACTGGTTAAACAAATCGCCAATCCTGGGCAATAGATACCGATTCTTTATCGTCCTCTCATTCAATTTACCATAGTCGATACAAAGCCTTAACGATCCATCCAGCTTCTTAGCAAACATTACGACTGAGCCCTATGGCGAACTACTTGGCCTAATAAGACTCTTGCCTTCTAAATCCACCAACTGCACCTTCAACTCCTTCATCTTTTCAGGAGTCATCCTGCTTCGCGGTCTACTCATTGGTTCTACTCCCATAACTAAATCAATCTGAAAAAATGGCTCATTTGGGTGGCAATCCAACTACAGGCTCAAACCCATCTGCAAATTCTTTAACCATGAAAACTCAACTCAACTTATCATCCCATTCCATAGCACCCAACAAGGTATACATCTCACCGCTGGAACCTTCTATGGTGTAAATAGTCCTATTACTAAATCTGGGTGTCTAAACGATATATTCCTATCCTGAAAAAATATCCTAGCATCATGCTCACTTAGCCAATCCTTCCCAAGAATACTCCCAATCCCCAAAAAATTAAACACATGCAAACTGCAAACAGAAGCATAACCTAACAGGTCAAACTCTAACTGGTCACACCTCAACCTTAGAGTTGCATATCCTCCTACTAGATTCATAACCCGTAAAGAAGTAACTAAATATGTGGGTTCTAGGTTAAGCTTATCTATCAAACATCTAGATATAAAAGAGTGCGATGCGCAGTATCAAATAGAACGCTAATAGACATACCATGAATCTGAAGCGTACGTCCCAAAACTGCATTTCCCTTCTCCTGAGTTGTTGGCTTCGAAGTAGCAGGCTCCAATGCATACACCTTGCCATTTCCATCCTTAGTGGGCTCATTGTACAGAAACTTATAGTGGCCTATCTGGTCATAGTTGTAGAACCTGACATTCTTCCTTCCAGCCACTTCCTTTGCCTTCCTAGCACGACACTCATTGACAAAGTGCCCCTTCTTGTCGCACTTGAAACAGACAATCTCAGACTTCTCTTTCTTAGCCGCTCCACCCTTCTAAGCACCTTTCTTAGGAAAGAACTTCCTCTTCTGACCCTGCCGAATGGGGACTTCTTTAGCCTTACTCTTCTTTAGAGAATCAAGCAACTCCTCATGCCTTATGGTCATCTCCACTACAGAATCAGAAGGATCTCTAATATGAGGTAATGTAGCCCTAGCTAATTTAGGCTTCAACTCGCTGATAAACTTCTCGTTCTTCTTCATGACTGTATCCACTGAAGCATACCCATATCTAGCTAACTCCTTGAACCTCCTAGCATACTTCAAAACAGATATCTCTTCCTGCTCAAATTCAGCAAACATCCTAATTAGAGCTGACTGTGCCATTGCAGACATGAACCTCTTCTACAACCTTCCTCTGAAATCTTCCTTGGTCATAGTCTCCTCATCCACTGCCACAGTCACACTATTCCACCAGAACAAAGCAGCTCCTTTTAGCTGTGAAGATGCAAACCTCCTCTTTCGTGCATCATCGAGCCCCAAATTTGCAAAAAATCCCATCGAAGAGCAACAACTAATTATCTTCCTCAATGGCATCCTCCGTTCCAACAAACGACTTCCCTCCAAGCTTAATGTAGTCTCCACTCAACTTAGCATAGTTGTTGACAATTGGAGCTCTCGGAACTCCTCCTCCTACTACTCTGACATTAGCACCTGCCTGCACCATATTCACAAAGAACTGATACATAGCTTCTATTTCAACTTGTGGGACTCCAACACCCACATTCTCTGCTTGTGCCTGACCTTGACCTCTTCTTTCACATTAGGCCTGTTATTCCCATCATTGCCTTCCCCTTCTGGATTAACTCTACTCTTCTTCCTTGCATATATGCATTCAAACCTCATGAGATATAGAAAATAACCTAACAAATATAGGAGACTAGAGATAAAGTGTATAGTTATGTATAGCAAATACAAGTACAATACTATAGCGTCATCCAATACCCTAACCTTACTCTACTTCTTTAGGATTATGTTTTAAAAAGCATTTTAGTTAAAGTTTTACATAAACCTATGCTCTGATACCAACTTATAACATCTCGTATCTGGAGGCCAAAAGCTAAGCGCTACAGATGTTGCAGTCATCTATATTATTAACTTTAAGTGACAAAATACGGCAATGCTAATGGTATTCATAATATTAGCAGCACTTGAATATGAATAAAATAATAAATTTCCAAAAAAATAACATTTTACAGATTACATTTCAACCAAATTCATATTCAAATTACATAATGTCATGTTCATTTCCTAGGTAAAGATCAATTATAATCATTACAAAACTACGCGACGAGGGACATATGACGATGGCTCCTTGGTTGATCAGAGAAATATAGTCATAACTAACTTAATATACACAGTGGAAAAATAAATAGAATAATCTATATTCCTAATTAGCTATCCGTCATCCACCTGCTCGTCTTCGGAAGCTTTATTCACCAAAAAATCAAAACCTAAAAACCTTAACCCTTTACCTACTTAAATCAATTTTGAGCACCAGAGAGTATAGGAGGAAAAAAACTACGAGTTGGACATAAATCCTAGCATGAATTATTCCATTACATCTCTGTTTATAAACATTAAGTGAGGCCATGCTGCTTAGCGAAATGGGTTTTCCCTTACTAATGTCATTTTCAAAATATATATATAATTTACAATTCCTTTCCTACAACCAAACTGGTTGATCAAACTGATTATATCAAAATAGTAACATCCTTTATGCTAATAAATGGACTATCCGTCCGTAAAAAGGTAATATGTGAACTATATATCCACAACAAAATAGCAAGCTCTGTTATGCTAACAAAATGGACTAACTATCGGAAAAATATTAGCAAGGTCTGTTATGCTAAAATGGACTAACTGTCCATAAAACTTGGCTGACTGCCTACAAACTTGACAAGGAACTTTGTAACACGTTATCAGCACGAAGTGTTCTTCTTTTATTTTATTTTCTTGCTACTCAACTAGGAATTTTTTTTGAGTAGCACAAACTTTCTATATACTGCATTCTCAATATTTTGCATAGGAATGCGAATTAATTATTGTTCTCAACCTGCTCACCTTCAAACTTTCCAACTTCTCAACAAGTAATTATATATTAATTACTCTGACTGTTCCACTTCTGACCATTCCAATTCTAAGGCTATTCATATTCAAAATCCTACTATATATTAGTGCAAACGAGTCTTTTATAATATATCTACATACGTTCTATTTCTTATTTCCTTTAAAACAGCAAGCAGGTAAAGGAATTGTTCTTGCATTTTTTTATAAACTCGTTACTTTTCCTCTCTGCAAAAAAAGTAATTGTCAATATCATGTTTTTTATAAAGCTGTCAAGTCAACACATGCTAGTTTGGGGTTCGTTTCTATTTTTTTTCATGTCTTTTCTTGTATCAATCTTATTTTAATTCTTTGGCTTCTAAATTCAATATTTATTTATTTTTCTTTGCGGATCTGTTGCCAAATAAAAAACAAAAGTTTGGAATGGAATATACGCAAAAGCTGACTTTCCTTTCTTATATGATAAATACATGAAAGTTGCAAAATCCAGATGTTTGGTTTTGCTGATACCTTTTTTTGGGTTTGACAACATGAATGAAGACTTTCCATTTTTTTACTTTTTAGCTAGAAACAAACAAATAGTGAATGCTGTTGTGGCGAATATTTTCACCTTATGCAATTTATTTTATGAAACGTTCACAAAATGGCAAACATCGCCAAGCTTGAATTTAAAGATTTGGATATATTTGAAGACAACTACTTATCATGGATACTGGATGCTGAGATTCATTTGCAATCTCAATGCTTAGAAAATAACATTAAAAATGCAATACTATGTCCCAGCAGGACAAGGCAAATGCTCTAATATTTTTAACACGCCATATCGACGACGATCTAAAAACAGAATATTTGACTGAAAAAGACCCTCTCCTCTTATGGAACTCCGTGAAGGACCGTTATGACCACCAAAAGATGGTCATACTTACAAACACTAGGCAAGAGTGGTTGATATGAGGTTTCAGGACTTTAAGTCTGTAAGAGAATATAATTCTGCAATGTTTAGAATCACTTCTAAACTGAAATTATGTGGAGAAAAGATGGATGACACACAAATGCTTGAAAAGACTTTCTCAACATTTCATGCCTCGAATATACTCCTGCAGCAGCAATATCTAGAGCGTCATTTTACAAAATATTCTGAACTCATAGAATGCTTACTAATTGCTGAACAAAATAATGAATTGCTTATAAAAATCACACCTCAAGACCAACTAGTGCAACTGCATTACCTGAAGTTAATGCTAATTTTGCCTACTCTGGAAGAGGTAGGGGTCGAGGTAGAGGACATGGTCGTGGACGTGGATATAACTCTAGCAGAGACGGTTATGGTGGTTTTAAAGGTAACAAAACCACCAGCTTTAAAAAGCAACAAAAGAAAATTGAGCCTGTAAAGAACAATGATTCGGCTTCAGAAAATAAAAGGCATTATGAGGAAGTTTGTTATAGATGTGGACGATCTGGTCACTGGTCACGTACATGTAGATCATCAAAGAAAACATTTGAGGAATATCATCGCTCGAAGAATATTGAGGCAAATAATGCCGAAAAGTTACCTGAAAATACTAACCTGAAGTTAGATGATTTCTTCGAAGATGACAATGGAAATTTCATTAATTATGAAAATCTAAGTGCAATAATCAATGATATGACCGAGTTGATCAATTAGAAATATCTTTAAGTTTGTTATGTGGCTTTCATTTTATTTCATTACCTTGCATCAATAAATCAATTTGAAGTTTGTGTTCGTTACTTGTATTTCCCTTTGTAGTACTAGTTAAAAATAATGTGTAATGCGGATGTTGTTTTTAATCAGTAGCCTATTTAAATCATATTACTTTGTTTGTTTACATCACATTTATTTATGCATACAAATTTTTAATGATTGACTAATTATTGTCTTTAATTCTTAAGGTGTGGAATGACATTTGGGGGATGATATATGCTTACTAGATAGTGCAATTACTCATACAATTTTGAAACACCAAAAGTTTTTCTCTAAACCATCTGAAAATTTCTCAGCTAAAGTCTCCACTATAGCTGGATCTACTAATATAATTGACGGGTCAGGAAGAGCCCATATAATATTACCAAATTATACGCACATTTTTATTCTGAATGCATTATACTTAAGCAACTCTAAAAGAAATTTGCTGAGTTTCAAAGGTATAAGAATGAATGGATGCCATATTGAAACTATAAATGAAAACAACAAAGAATATCTTTGTCTTATTTCTAGAATTGAAAGCCAGAATCTTATCCTAGAAAAATTTGGTACAATTTCAATTGGTTTATATTTTATAAAATCGGCATAGTTGAATTTAACTCTATAAACATGAGCCAGAAGCTCACAAATACAAGGACAGTGATTCTTTGTCATAATCGCTTGGGTCATCCTGGATTAACTATGATGCGTAAAATTGCCAAAAACTCAAATGGACATGATTTATGAGACCAATTGAATTTACCAAGTGATTACTTATATGCCCAATGTGCATAAGGAAAATTAATCACTTGACCTTCATATAGTAAAATCACTTCTGAATCTCCAACACATCTACAAAGAATTCAAGGTGATATATTGTGACGCCCCACCTCTATACCCACGCTAGCCAAGAACACTACGGAGTAATACTGTCGACTAGCACGAAGAATAAAGCTGTTGATGAGCGACCATATGTATAATTGCTTTGTGCGAGTACCGATATGCCGGATAAAAATATAACTTTTCATCTCAAGAGGAAATCCGACATACTGACACAAACTAAAAGCTACTACACAGTGGCCATAAAGGTCTTCGGAAACAAATGTAGAAAGAAACATAACACAAATCAGTCACAGATAATTCATATCACAAAGGCGGAAATAGATATGAATATAACACATGAAAGTGTACATCAGAGTAATGGTCAAATAAGATCCACAATATCACAAAAGAATAGATACAAGTGCTAGACAAAAGAATAAGTATACATCATAGAGTGTATCTCAAATGTATACAACAAAATAAACTACTAATCTAAGTAGTTAGCCAAAAGTCAGAAGATGGTTCCAGATAGGAAGCCATGAGGAAGCACCTGTAATATCTCAGTCTGACCCGAGTATTATTTAAGAAGAAAATAATAAACGGATCAGTCTAGCTATAAATATCAGATGAAATGATATAGAATAAGAGATATGACTAAACGTATAATATTCACAATGCCAAGCTGTGATAAATAAATAATTGAAAAATCAACAAGAGATTAATCAATATCGCAAAGATCTTCTCAAAGATAAAAAGGAATGTCATACTCCTAATTTCATTCACCAAGCCACAATAAATGACATACAAATCAATGCCACTCGTAAAAGTTGGTGAAACATAAATTCCAGAATTCAACACACGAAATCTAGAAATCACAATCAAAGGGAACAACGACGTCGTACAGCATGACATCCGATGAACCAAAACACAATCAAAGGGAACAACGACGTCGTACAGCGTGACATCCGATGAACCAAAACACAATCAAAGGGAACAACGACGTCGTACAGCGTGACATCCGATGAACCAAAACACAATCAAAGGGAACAACGACGTCGTACAGCGTGACATCCGATGAACCAAATCACAATCAAAGGGAACAACGACGTCGTACATCGTGACATCCGATGAACCAAAACACAATCAAAGGGAACAACGACGTCGTACAGCGTGACATCCGATGAACCAAAACACAAAGACATTGCACAATGCTAGTCTAAAACATAAAATGATTGTCATGATCAAAGAGAAGTGTCAATTACAGTAAGCTAGTAAATATATGAGCTTAGCTTCATGTCCCATAACCACTAGCTTAACTTAAATATTTACGAACAAATTGTAGATCTCCACTAGAAAATTGTCACAAGAGTTTCAATCGAACAAGTCCAAGAATTAACCGATGAAATAAACGCAAGCATTTCATACCACTCGTTTTACTAAGTCGTTTAATTAGATTTCTCATACGAGTGAGGTAAAGGTTTGTATATACTAATAGATTGGAAAACGGTTTAAGAAAACGAGCTTTGTTATAAAATAGTGTTGGAATCATTTGAAGAAAGAGTTTTGATATTTACTACTAGTATATAAAACCTTTATATTTTTAAAGTGACAAATCACAAAGAAGATTGTAGGAACAATCAATCAAAAAAATTCACATTCGAAGAAGTGGATAAAATCCAAGAAATCGATACCGAATCCATCAAAATGGATATTCCCATAAATCACGAAGAAAATGTCATCAAAGTTTATAATAAGTGATAATAACAAAAGAGAATCAACACGAATTGATTGACGTTGGAATTCTCAAGCAATTAGGAAAATAAGCAAAACTTGCAAATAGGAGCAGGTCGGTCAACCGGACTCCCTGAGTCGGTTGACTGAACTAGAGGCAGGAAGTGCTCGGGCACCAGGTCGGTCGACCGGCCCAGTGGCTTGGTCGGCCGAAGCCTGTAACCCGCACTTCCAAACAGAGGCAGGAAGTGCCTGGACTACAGGTCGGTCGGCCGGCCCAGTGGCTCGGTCGGCCGAACCTGTATACTTGCACTTCCTACCCTATTTCAATTGAGGTGCAAATCTCGACCAAATTGCATCGCACGAGCAACGGCGCTAAGGGTTTACGCCAATCGACTACCCGACCCTATATGCTCCTCGATGCATCACCAAAAACATGTTCAAAACATCAAAGTTATGATTTTTAAAGAATTGAACCCAAAACACTAAAAATTGAAATATTCACCAAATCAATCCAAACCAAAAGCAAATGCACACGAATAAATGTTAGGAATTCATACCTAACAATCGAAGATAAATATAAGCATAGATATGAGATAAAAATCTCACCTTTGAACCCAAAAACAATGAATGAGAAGCTTGAAGACAAGGGAAGATCAACCACACTTCAATCTCAACACTAGAAGCTTGAATATAAGCTTAAAAGAAGAACACTCCCTAAGTTAGGTTTAGGAATTTCTGAAATTGATAAGAGAATGAGTTGGAGAAGAAGAAGAGAAGGCTTACCAATGGGTTCTCTTTCATTTTGGAGCAAGAATTTGAGTTAGCAAGAGGAACTAGGGCTTGGAGTTTCTAATTCCCTTTCCTTTCCACCATTTTCAGTTGGAGCTTGAGTTTGAGGAGTGGGAATGAGTGAATGGAGAGGAGAGGGCTGAGCTAGAGTATAAATGGGGTTAATGGGCAGAAACCCAACCCAAAGCCCTAAAGAAAAGTAGCAAAAATCAACTTTCTCCAAACAAATCGAAGCTTATACTCAAAAAGGTCGCAAACGTCATTTTGAACTCAATGGGGGTGGTCTCGAGTCCCAATTCGACTGTTTGCAAAAAGTAGCTTTTCGGACCAAAATCCGACGAACGATAAAATATTTAAATATAAAATCGATAAATATGCGGGTTGTTACAGACTTCCCTCCTTAAAGAAATTGCGTCCTCGCAATACTTAAGAAGAAAATAAGAAGTAACAACCATAGAAGCATATCAACACAAAAGAAAATTTGAAATAGGAAGTTCACCATAAGGAGCATGAAAGTAAGCCTGAACGGGATAGCTCGATGAATTCTCTGGATTCCCTAGAGCAATCCTTAGGATTTGAGAACCATTGAACTATCACAAGAAGAACATCTTTATTCCGAAGGCGCTCAACCTCCGAAGTAATGATGCGAATGGAATGTTGCTCATAAATCAAATCTGGTGAAACTTCAATTTCTACAATATCACCGGGCTCAAGAATAAAAACCGGAATCCCTAAGGCATTTCCGTAGATAAAAAATGAGGAGAACGTCAAGAATAGCAGAAAACTAAGCTGGTGCAACGACGTAGTATAATAACAGTATCCTCGAGAAACTAGAAACTCAAATAATTTGGAATATCAGCGTAGTACAAAATCGGTATGCCCAATGAACCAAAGCTCGAATAATTTCGGAACACCGACGTAGTACAAAAACGGTACGTCAAATGAACCGATAAACCGGAACAACGATGTAGTAAAATAATGGTACATCCATAGATCCAGATAAGACGGAACATCGATGTAGTATAATAACAATACATCCGATGAACCGAACACCATAAAAGAACATCGGACGCTAGTCCATAAAAGAGATGAGATGAAACTCAATAAAACGAAGTACGTCAAAACTCCCGATAAACTTGGTAAAACGATCATAAGATACAAGGAATCTCGAGCCAACGAGGTTGACGCAAATTAAGTTCCTTATGAGAAATAAATATTCCAAAGATTTATGATCGAGGTAGAGAACAAATTTTTCTCATCCAAAAATGGTGATGCCAAATTTTAAAACTAAAAACAATAGCCGCGAGCACTAGATCATGAGTGGCATATCTAGTCTCGATAAGCTATAATGATTTAGGAGCACAAGTGATAGCACGTTCTCCCTTGCAAGAGAACGGCATCCAAACCAATACGACTAGTATCGGTACAAATAGCAAAGTCTTGGTTCCCCTTCAGGAATCACAAAAATAAGAGTATCGAAAGGAAGAGTTCTTTTAAATAATCTTCTTTCCCGAAAAGTTAAAACTTTCAAAATTACATTTATCTTTATGTAATAATCTTTCTAGAAAAATTTACATTTTTACAAGTCAATATATCGTGTCTGACTGTCTCATCAAAGTGTTTAGGAAATTCCTATCGATAATGTTGATCAAACGCATCGAGCAGAATTCTTAAAACACTAAATTGGCAATACAATCACAAAATCATATTCTATAGGATAAGTAAGTTTTTCAAAAACTTCTAAGAATATTCTTTGTTCATTTTAAGAACAAAAATCCAGTTATACTTATAAATAAATCTTATGAAAAAGATTTGCAAAATTTTCAAATTGCTATTTTCATCCAAAATCAATAAATGCAAAAATGGAATCATCGAGATATTCGATAGAATATTCGATTTATAAAATGGATGAAATAAGCTGGATAAATCGAATGACATAATAAGTCATTCATAAGAATCATAACGAGTGCGGAATGCGGTAAGTGGAACTTCCGCAACTCGTAGCAAATGAAAACCGGTGGTAAGGTCAAACTGAAAAGACCTTAGCACCACACAAAAGATTACTTAGGTGATAATCCTAAGCCAAGCTCAAAAATACCGGAAAATTTCTCAAACTACATGAATGAGAGAAATAACACTTTCCTTATAAGTGGGCTTAAGGAATAAAATGACGCCATCAAGTTGGAATCAAAATCATAAAGGAAAAATAGAAATCTGCTTAGCAGATTGAAAATGTCAAAGATGAATAGTCCACACGGGACAAAGGATATGGCCTTCACAACCATTGAGGTAATTCTTACATAAATCAATTCTGAAGCCTAGGTAAAAATCGGCTTGGGAAGAAAAATCACTTAAAATATTTCGACATTAATAAAAAGCAAATTGAGTGTTGCGGATCTACCATCCGGATTCACAATCCTCAAAGAAGTCATCAAGCCCAAAAAAGAAAAAGAATCGACAAGTTCTTTTGATATAAAATAGTGAGATGGAACCCATATCAAAAAGAACTCAAATAAGAAGATCACGAAATAAAACAATGCCATCAAGGATTGAATGTAAAATACCTTGACTGAGAGAAGAGTTTCTAGGGGCTTGCACAATATTTAGCTTTCTCATGTCCTTGTTCAAAAGTTTGGGACACGCAGATAAAAGATGACCCGGTTTCTTGCAATAGCGGCAAGAATGGGGTTTTGGACACATATTCGCATAGTGTTCCTTAGAATTACAATTGTAGCATCCTCCACGATTAGGGATGGGAGTCTTCGCTACAAAAGTAGTTTGCTTCACTCTCTTATTGGGATTAAGGCTCTTGAACTTAATATGCCTCTTTTTGGAAGTCCCAATATCACAAACACTTCCTTTACCAACCTCTCCATGAAGAAGAGTAACATCCAAAAGCTGATTGAAAGAAACTTCAAGTTTCAAAGGTAGAACCATTTCGGGGTTCTTACTCAAAGCATAGATAAACTCTTGATTCTTTAACAGATCCAAAAGTTATTGAGAAGACATGAATACTCCATCCAGGGGAGTGGCACTAGATTGACCGACTCTAGGACGGCCTGGTCTAACCATTTCTCTTCTTTAAGAAAGAAAAAAAGAAGAGGAAAAAGTTATTCTCAAAATAAATTTCAATCAAACTTGATTGATAAAACAAGGAATCATAAAGAAAATAGGATGAATCGGTATGAAGACCCGAATAAAATCCTAAGGCACGACTCCTAAGATGGACTTAGGACGATGATCCTTGTTAAATTATTCTACATTGTTCCGAAGTTTCGCTTTGATACCAAGCTATGACGCCCCACCTCTATACCCACGCTAGCCAAGAACACTACGGAGTAATGCTGTCGACTAGCACGGAGAATAAGGCTGTTGAGGAGCGACCATCTGTATAATTGCTTTGTGCGAGTACCGATATGCCGGATAAAAATATAACTTTTCATCTCAAGAGGAAATCCGACATACCGACACAAACTCAAAGCTACTACATAGTGGCTATAAAGGTCTTCGGAAACAAATATAGAAAGAAACATAACACAAATCAGTCAAAAATAATTCATATCACAAAGGCGTAAATAGATATGAATATAACACATGAAAGTGTACATCAGAGTAGTGGTCAAACAAGATCCACAATATCACAAAAGAATAGATGCAAGTGCTAGACAAAAGAATAAGTATACATCATAGAGTCTGTATCTCAAATGTATACAACAAAATAAACTACTAATCTAAGTTGTTAGCCAAAAGTCAAAAGATGGTTCCAGATAGAAAGCCATGAGGAAGCACATGTAATATCTCAGTCTGTCCCGAGTATTACTTAAGAAGAAAATAATAAACGGATCAGTCTAGCTATAAATATCAAAAGAAATGATATAGAATAAGAGATATGACTAAACGTATAATAATCACAATGCCAAGCTGTGATAAATAAATAATTGAAAAATCAACAAGAGATTAATCAATATCGCAAAGATCTTCTCAAAGATAAAAAGGAATGTCATACTCCTAATTTCATTCACCAAGCCACAATAAATGACATACATATCAATGCCACTCGTAAAAGTTGGTGAAACATAAATTCTAGAATTCAACACACGAAATCCAGAAATCACAATCAAAGGGAATAACGACGTCGTACAGCGTGACATCCGATGAACCAAAACACAATCAAAGGGAACAACGACGTCGTACAGCGTGACATCCGATGAACCAAATCACAATCAAAGGGAACAACGACGTCGTACAGCGTGACATCCGATGAACCAAAACACAATCAAAGGGGACAACGACGTCGTACAGCGTGACATCCGATGAACCAAAACACAATCAAAGGGAACAACGACGTCGTACAGCGTGACATTTGATGAACCAAATCACAATCAAAGGGAACAACGACGTCGTACAGCGTGACTTCCGATGAACCAAAACACAATCAAAGGGAACAACGACGTCGTACAGCGTGACATCCGATGAACCAAAACACAAAGACATTGCACAATGCTAGTCTAAAACATAAAATGATTGTCATGATCAAAGAGAAGTGTTAATTACAGTAAGCTAGTAAATATATGAGCTTAGCTTCATGTCCATAACCACTAGCTTAACTTAAATATTTACGAACAAATTGTAGATCTCCACTAGAAAATTGTTACAAGAGTTTCAATCGAACAAGTCCAAGAATTAACCGACGAAATAAACGCAAGAGTTTCATACCACTCGTTTTACTAAGTCGTTTAATTAGATTTCTCATACGAGTGAGGTAAAGGTTTGTATATACTAATAGATTGGAAAACGGTTTAAGAAAAAGAGCTTTGTTATAAAATAGTGTTGAAATCATTTGAAGAAAGAGTTTTGATATTTTCTACTAGTATAGAAAACCTTCATATTTTTAAAGTGACAAATCACAAAGAAGATTGTAGGAACAATCGATCACTAAAAATTCACATTCGAAGAAGTGGATAAAATCCAAGAAATCGATACCGAATCCATCAAAATGGATAATCCCATAAATCACGAAGAAAATGTCATCAAAGTCGATAATAAGTGATAATAACAAAAGGCAATCAACATGAATCGATTGAAGTTGAAATTCTCAAGCAATTAGGCAAATAGGCAAAACTTGCAAATAGGAGCAGGTCGGTCAACCGGACTCCCTGAGTCGGTTGGCCGAACCAGAGGCAGGAAGTGCTCGGGCACCAGGTCGGTCGACCGGCCCAGTGGCTCGGTCGGCCGAAGCCTGTAACCCGCACTTCCAAATAGGGGCAGGAAGTGCCTGGACTACAGGTCGGTCGAACCTGTATACTTGCACTTCCTACCCTATTTCAATTGAGGTGCAAATCTCGACCAAATTGCAATCGCACGAGCAACGGCGCTAAGGGTTTATGCCAATCGACTACCCGGCCCAGTATGCTCCTCGATGCGTCACCAAAAACATGTTCAAAACATCAAAGTTATGATTTTTAAAGAATTGAACCCAAAACACTAAAAATTGAAATATTCACCAAATCAGTCCAAACCAAAAGCAAATGCACACGAATAAGTGTTACGAATTCATACCTAACAATCGAAGATAAATATAAGCATAGATGTGAGATAAAAATCTCACCTTTGAACCCAAAAACAATGAATGAGAATCTTGAAGACAAGGGAAGATCAACCACACTTCAATCTCAACAGTACAAGCTTGAATATAAGCTTAAAAGAAGAACATTCCCTAAGTTAGGTTTAGGAATTTCTGAAATTGATAAGAGAATGAGTTGGAGAAGAAGAAGAGAAGGCTTACCAATGGGTTCTCTTTGATTTTGGAGCAAGAATTTGAGCTAGCAAGAGGAACTAGGGCTTGGAGTTTCTAATTCCCTTTCCTTTCCACCATTTTCAGTTGGAGCTTGAGTTTGAGGAGTGGGAATGAGTGAATGGAGAGGAGAGGGCTGAGCTAGAGTATAAGTGGGGTTAATGGGCTGAAACCCAACCCAAAGCCCTAAAGAAAAGTAGCAAAAATCAACTTTCTCCAAACATATCGAAGCTTATACTCAAAAAGGTCGCAAACGTCATTTTGAACTCAATGGGGGTGGTCTCGAGTCCCAATTCGACTGTTTGCAAAAAGTAGCTTTTTGGACCAAAATCCGACGAACGATAAAATATTTAAATAAAATATTTAAATATAAAATCGATAAATATGCGGGTTGTTACATATATGTGGCCCAATCCACCCTGAATGTGGACCAATCAAATATTTTATGGTATTGTTTGATGCATCAACTCATTGGTCACATGTCTGTTTACTTTCTACAAGAATTTGGCATTCGCCAAACTACTTGCTCAAATAATAAAATCGAGAGCACACTTCCCTGATCATCAAATTAAATCAATTCGACTAGGTAATGCTGGAGAATTTACTTCTCAAGTATTTGATGATTATTGTCTATCATTGGGAATTGAAATTGAACATCTAGTGGCTCATGTTCATACTCAAAATGGTCTAGCAGAATCATTAATTAAGCACTTGCAACTTATTGCAAGACTATTTATTATGCAATCAAAACTACCTCTTTCAACTTGGGGGCATGCAATTTTGCATGCATCGAAATTGGTTAAAATTAGATCAACAGCTTATCATCAACTTTCACCATCACAGCTCTTAACTGGATCTCAACCAAATATTTCACATTTACGAAAATTTGATTATGCTGTGCATATACCTATTAACACCCCACTTCGTACTAAAATGGAACCTCAGCGACAGTTGGGAATTTATGTGGGATTTGATTCCCCATCGATAATTCGTTACCTTGAACCTCTTACAAGTGATGTCTTCACTGCAGGATTTTCAGACTGTAAATTTGATGAGACAATCTTCCCGCCGTTAGGGGAAGGAAAGATCGTTCCAGTAGAACGACATGAAATATCATGGAACAATCCATCTATGTCTTATTTAGATCCACGTACCGAACAATGCTAATATGAGGTATAAAGAATTTTGCACATTCAAAATATTGCAAATCAACTGCCAGATGCATTTAGTGACACTGCAAAAATAACTAAATCTCACATTCCAGCAGCACATGCACCAGCAAAAATTAATGTCCCTGAAGGATCAAAAGTAAATATAGCAGCAAATGAATCTAAAGCAAGACAAAAACATGGAAGGCCAATTGGTTCAAAAGACTTGGCGCCTAGAAAAAGAAAATCTAGTGAAAAACC
The DNA here is from genome assembly GCA_030765085.1 of Allium cepa. Taxonomy (NCBI): domain Eukaryota; kingdom Viridiplantae; phylum Streptophyta; class Magnoliopsida; order Asparagales; family Amaryllidaceae; genus Allium; species Allium cepa. The sequence goes on along the minus strand of CM060939.1, from coordinate 196,491,789 downwards.
GTCAATTAAGGAACCTCCTGAAGAGGTTATAAATGATCAAAAGGATCACTCAGATGAAAATCCCCATTCTCCTAGAAGTGTGGAAGAAAATATTACCCCAGAAGAGATAAAAGGAGACTCCAATGATATAATGGTACCAAAAATAATGAGATAATATTTTATACGAACTATGGAGAAATATGGGATCGAAGTAAAATACTAATTGATGATGTATTCTCACTCACAATAGCTACTGAAATAATTGAAAGTCATGACCATAATGAGAATAATGAGAATGACGATAATGAACCAAATAGCATAAATGAATGTCGAAATAGAAACGATTGGCCAAAATGGAATGATGTTATCCAAGTGGAACTAGATTTACTTCAAAAACATGGTGTATTTGGACCAATAGAGAAAACACCGGAAAATGTTAAACCAGTAGGTTATAAATGGGTATTCATTAGAAAACCAAATGATATAAATGAAGTCGTGAGGTACAAGGCACGACTTGTCGCACAAGGTTTCCTGTAGAGACCAGGTTTTGACTTTAAGGAAACTTACTCCCCTGTTATGGATGTCATAACATTCCCGATATTTGATAAGTCTTGTAGTTTCTGAAAAACTCGATATAAGATAAACGGATGTTGTGACAGCTTATTTTTACGGTGAATTAGATACCAATATTTACATAAAAATTCCACATGGATATAAATTGCCCGAAGCAAAATCAAAGTCCATGTTCTCATTAAAACTAAGACGATCACTATATGGCTTGAAACAATCTGGAAGGATGTGGTATAACTGTCTTAGTAAATATTTGGTAAAAGAAGGATACGAAAACAATCTCATTTGCCCATGTATCTTTATAAAGAAATTGGTAAAGGGATTTGCTATCTTAGCAGTTTATGCTGATGGCATAAATTTGATTGGGACTCCAGAAGAGATTGATGAAACAATAAATTATTTAAAGAAAGGACTTGAAATAAAATATCTTGGAAAATCTAAGCATTGTCTCGGTCTACAGATTGAGCATAGTACTAATGGCATATTAATCCATCGATCAAACTACATTGAGAAAATTCTAAAGCTCTTTCAAATGGATAAAGCATATCCACTTAGTACGCCGATGGTTGTCAGATCTTTAGATACTAAAAAGGACCCTTACTGCCCAAAAGAAGAAGATGAGAAAGTGCTTGGCCCGGAAGTGCCATATCTTAGTGGCATAAGTGCATTATTATATTTGGCCCAATGCATAAGACCAGATATTGCATTTTCAATAAATCTTCTAGCAAGGTACAGTTCAGAACCAAAAAAAATACACTAGAATGGTATAAAACATATCATGAGATATCTTCGTGAAACGAAAAATTTGGGTTTGTTTTACTCTAACACAGGCAATAATAAAAATCTAGTTGGCAATGCTGATGCAGGTTATCTTTCTGACCCATATAAAGTAAGATCACAAACTTGATATGTGTTTAATAACAGCAACGCAGCAATTTCAAGGCGATCTACAAAACAAACATTAGTAGCAACATCATCCAATCACTCTGAAATACTAGCACTACATGAAGCAAGTAAATAATGTATTTGGCTGAGATCACTAATTGAGCATATTTGAAAAAGCTGTCAACTCCATCAGTAACAGAAGGATCAACCATTATTTATGAAGACAGTGCATCTTGTGCAGCTCAAATTCAAGCGGGTTACATTAAGGGTGATAGGACGAAACACATTTCTCCTTAATTTTTCTTCACACATGAGCTACAAAAGGATAATAAGATAGAAGTGAAACAAATCTGATCCCAAGAAAATCCGACAGACCTATTCACAAAGGCGCTTCCAAAATCAACATTTCAAAAGATGGTGTACAAAGTTGGTATGCGTCAGCTGCATCAACAGATTAATTGAATAATGCGTTATAGTTCAGGGGAGCGTATGAAATACGCTATAATGTACTCTTTTTCCTCCGCTAATATTTTTCCCACTGGGTTTTTATTAGTAAGGTTTTAACGAGGCATTATCTTGAGCCAGAAGTATCAACCTTCGTTGTAACATTATAAAATATATGTTACTTAAAGATGAAATCATGTTGCACTCTTTTCCTTGTTTATGATTTTTTCCCACTAGGTTTTTCATAACAAGGTTCTAATGAGTCAATTACTCTTATCATCTTTACATACGCATATTCAAGGGGGAGTGTTGTAATATATATTAATAATAGGGATGAATATGCTAAATAAGAAAGGGCATTTTTGTAATCTGCACTTCATAAGGAGTCTATAAATATGGAGTTTGATTGTATTGTAAATTTCATCTCAATTCAAAAAAATTATTCTCTCTCTAATGGTCTCCATTCCCTTTATTTTGTAACAAGGCATTTATTCTTTATTTATTACCTATCTATCACCTATTATGAAAAGCAAGTTTTATCCTTTTAGTTCCATCTTCCATGTTTCTTTCCATGCTATGTGGCAAGCGTTTTCTTACATATTTTTTAATACCTATAATTTATTATCTATTATATCAATATTATATATATGGTTACTAACAGTTAATAAATTAAACTACATTGTTAAGTATATCCACAATATAGAAATTAAAAAATTTAATTGTAGGATTCAAATCCCAACAAGTTAGGGAAAAATAGTTCATATTATCATTCCAAGGTATGTTGGTGCCATTTTGAAAAAGGTTATTTATTTCCATTTTATCTATCTATTTATATTGAAATTTTGATCATGTCTTTTACATTTTCTCTCCATATTAATATTAAACCACAGTAACCTCTCTTCAAATGATTATTTTAAAGTTTTCACCTAAAATATATTCTAATCTCAAACTCTCTCTCATCCATGATGTATTATCCTTTATATTCTACATTATTTGTATACTATTTTGAATAAAGATTAAAAAGTCTCTCTACAAATTAGAATACATCTTTCCATATGAATTATTGTTATTATTAGCATCATTTCCTTGAATAGTTAAGAAAACTAATAATTTTAGAAATCCAAGGAACGACTGCCAGATCCCTAGAATTGAAAGATGATGGAAGAAAAGTCCCTTGCGAAAAACTATGAAAATTTGGTCCATATTTTTAGTTTTTGACTAATTTATGCTACTTTTGCTCCTGATTTAAATGCTGGGTCGATTTTGTGGAAGGGGACATTTTTGGTAAAAAATAACAAAATAGGAACCTAATTTACATGGGTTTATTAGTAGGGACTTTTTGCGCATGGGCTTTGAGAATAGGGACCTTTGGTCCAAAACCCCTTAGAAATCTATACACAATATGCGTTGTTCAGTTAATTCGAAAATTTGGTAACATGTTTGTTTTATAGTTTAGCTGTGATACCATATTAATGAAAAATTAATTCATTTAATCAGCGTTGAAGGGAATTAATACACAATAAATTCTTTAATTTAAAAATTAGAATCTAATCAAAGAGAAATTAACTGAAATTAATGGAATTAATTCTTTATTTATGCGGTACAAACTAAAAATAGTAAATATATTAATGCATTTTCATGTTTAGTCGCATATTATAATAAATATATATTCTCAAGTTGACCCTAATTTTACATTTATTTGCATGCATAAATTTTATAATAACATTTGTCTAAAAATCAAAATTAATTTTATGACATTAGTTTTCTTTCCTTTAATTATAATGGTTTTATTTTTATGTCATTATAAATTTGGTTTTATAATTAGTTTTATGTTTCATTCTTTTAGTGCATCGAGTCTCATCCATTTTAAAACTATTAAAGGGTAATAATATGAAGTAATTCTCTAATCCAATAACCAAAATCAAACCAAAGAGAAATAATTGATATTATTTGAACTAGTTCTATATTTAATTTAAATTCAAATTATATTTATTAAATATATCAATTTACTTTCACTTTTAGTTGCATACACACACATACATACATATATGTAAGTATATATAGACACACACACATTTAATCTCAAACCGACTCTAATTTTACACCTATTAGTATGTGATGTTCATATACTAGTAACACAAATTGTATATAGACACACACATTCATTCTCAAACCGACTCTAATTTTACATCTATTAGTAAATGATATTTATATACCAGTAACACAAATTGAAATAAATTTTGTATAATTATTTCTTTCTTTTATTATATTGATTTGGGTTGAATTCTCTATATAATCCATAAACTTAAATTGTACCCAAACTTAGAAAAATATTAATTGGTAAAATCATTATGGCATAATTAGTTTGGTAACACATGGATGCCAAAGAATATTCAACATTGAATTCTCTATAAGTAGAAAAGCTGATTTTTATTTCACTTTGGAATATAAATATGTAAGAAAGCTAAGTTGGGGATAATAGTAGTAAATGAAGTAAATTATTATTAGTATAATAAAACTTTACCATGCCTTATTTTGGAAAAAATGCATTAATTTATCAATAGAATCTTTGTATATCTACCTTAGGCACCTTTATATTAAAAGTTTAAACGTAACTAGATTTTCTGTAAACTTATTTATTATATGATGGTTTATTTTATTTTAGTCAAGCTAAACTTTTTCTTTTTGGTAATAGGAATTTTTCGCCTTAATAAATACAATTTTCTTTTGAGGTATTTCATAGGTAATGAAATGTTAAACCTCGCGCATTTTTACATTTTATACATGGTTAATACTAAATTCTTGGAAATCTTACAGAACACTATGGCATTATCTTATAATTTCTACAATGTTTGTTGGGAGCTATTTTGTTTAATTTTTTTTATAGTTTCAAGATGTTTAGGCATATTTCTATAGTTATATTTTGACTATGAAATGTCAAAGCAACACACATTTTTCATTTAATGCATAGAGAGCGCCGAATTCTTTGGGGATCTTCAAGAAGACTGTAGTAATTATCTGTACAAAATTTGTTGGGTATCATATTGTCTTAAAATTTTGCAATTTGGAGATATTTATATATCATTGTGGATTAAAATTGTATTTATTATTAACTTTACAGGTAAATTAACTTCAAATGGAAAAGGTGATGTCTAAAATGAATTTATTAGTATTAATTTTATTTAATTTGAACTCGGACTATTAGTGAATTATTATAATAAATTCTCTTTTATTAAAATTCAATTTAATAGAGAACCATTTACATATTAATTCTCATTAATATTAATTAGTTAATGTCCAATTTTAGTTCAATGTAGCATTTTATCTTTTGATGTACTAAGATGAGGGTTACCTTTTTCCCACCTGTTTGTAAATAAATTGGCCACAAACACCCAAAAATAGTTTTTGTAGAGAAGTAAGTAAAGAAAAAAATTAAACTGAGTAGATGAATTAATAGGTAATAAATAATTAACTATAACCAGATACGTAGTGGTTCGGCGTTGTATGCCTACGTCCACTAAGATTATCCTTTATTAATCACTTATAAATCTTATTACAACAATAGAAAATAGCAAATACTTTATTACAATAGAGCCTAGAGTAATAAGCAGCGTAAGTTCCTCAAAATGACCCATCAGGCAAGTATAGGTGAAGACGACCATGTATCTCTTTGAAATTTCGACCGAAGGACCTTCTAATCCATATGGGCCCACCAGAGGGATTTCTAGGGCCAATTCCTAATGTGTAGGGATAGGTACCAATCCCTTATTTGGTTGAATTTTGGGGAGTGATCCCTACGGTGGCTTCATCATGCAAAAATATGTTTAACCTCCAATTTTTACGTCATCAAAATCATTGGAACTCGAGTTATTGCTTAATCTTTGATTCAACATTACTTGTGCACTGCTCTCTGCCGACCCCTTCCAAGGGATACATGACGATCCCTCCAACATTGTCACTTTGATGTGTGATCCTTACGGTAGGTTCCTAGGGTCCATATATATTTTTCCTCAAACTTCATTGGGAATGGATTTGTAGATCTTGAGATATGGATTGTTTTCTAAAAGAATGCTCTTTTATTTCGTTGTATGTCGATCCCTCTCAGTGAGCCAATCTACGTCGATCCCTCCTTCATGAAGTATGCTGGTCCCTCTCAATGAGCCAATCTATGTCGATCCCTTCCATCCATTGAGTCATATTCCATACTTTGAGCATTCTATATTGCGCATCCATCAAATCCATTCAATCTCGGATTATATGATCATTTGTACTTGATAACTAGGTCCCACAATCATTAATCTGGAGTCGTCGGCCTTGATGGAAATCGAATCTAACTCATGCAATCAGTTCAAAATAGATGGGCTAGAATGTCAGATGACACTTGCCCCTCAAAGTACATCTTATGATGATCATGACGTGCTTTAAATCGAAGCAAATTAGAGTCATCGATAACAAATTCATCTAGCTTTCTAAGTAGCTATTATCCATCTGCCGAACAATTTCTCAAAGGGGTTATTTTTCTCATCGATCGTCGTGACGCTTGGTCAATTTTCAATAGTACAAAGGCAAGGCTATACTCTGTTAGTAAATATTCATAAGTTTTGTTCAACAAGGCTAATAAGTTTTGGTTGTTTGTTCTAGCCTCGAATTTGAAGGCTTTAGGTGTGATTTTAATTTCTATCGATTTCAAAAAATTGAACCTTTGGGTTACACATATGCATGTTCATATACAAGTTCTTGTTGCTTGCTCCTGGACGTGCTTGCACCTTCATGGGTCGTTGCCAACTTTTGTGCATTTTATATGTGCATGTTTATAGTCGAACACTCATAATCATCATTTTTTACTATTATTCATTCATCATTTCAACATTCGTTTCTTTAAAAAGCATTTGTAGCATTTGGTAAGCTTTCCTGTCGATCCTTCTCTCAATGCTTCGTGCCAAAGTCTTGGGTCGATCCCTCGGTCTATATATATATACATATATATATAAAGTAATTTTCCCACTTCCTTCACATTTACTTACTTTATTTTCTTGTTTCCATCCAAAGCACCGAACCCTCTTCATTCCCATGTTCAAACCGAGCCTTCCTTCTCCTTTTCTCCTCACAATTCCAAAACATATGCTTCTCATTTTTCAATATGCCCTTACAAACTTTCTTCCCAATACTTTCCATTTTAATCGCCTTCGAACTTCTCACCAATTCCCTTAACATATTCACATGTCGGTGAGCCTTCTTGACCTCATCTTTTTGTTTCATGGTGAGATAAGGGATTCAATGCCATTAATGATTTTGATGGCGCTCAAGGATGTGATGGTATAGTGATCAAAGTGGCTTAGAGAAGATGAATCATTGGTGGATAGGGTTCGGCAAAATAAATAAGGAAAAGGAAGAAAGGAGGACAAAGGAGGAAGAAGATAAAGTGGAGGAGGGATCGGAGTTGGAGGTTTGGATCTATGCCAATCCCTCGGCATAGAAGCTTGATGAGTAGAGGGTAAAGTAGAGGGATTCGTAGGATTAGGGGTCGATAGTGTTTGTGGTGAGAGAGAGATCGATGAAATATGTAGAAACAAAGGGATCGGTGGTTTTAGGTTGAAGAGAGGGATCAGTCGAGAAGCTTTGGGATAGGGATTGGTATGACAGGTTCAGTAAACAGGGATCGACATAAGGGGTTCTTTAAACTTAAAACCTAATCCAACCTTACTTGTTTGAAAAATTACCACCAATTCACCTCAACGAACTTGGACATATGATGACGACGAACAATATAACTTGCATATTCACTATTGAACTTGAGATTGAACAATCAAGTCTTTGGAACTTTCAAAATAGACTAAAAACTTGCATATGGACTTGAATAACAAACTTCACACTTTGATATTTCGATAGTTAATCCCGAAGCTTTCGTAATTGATCAATTTTTTTACCAGTTGAGATAAAGAGCGATGATGCCCACTCTGCTTTGAATCCAAAGTCTCATTATTTAACTTCATTTTTTTATTCTAAGCTGTTTATTTCTGCTTCACACTTCACTGCACTGCACTAGCTCACATTTAACAAGGGGGAACAAGTAAACTTTTGTAACCTTGATTGTCTACTGAGTATAGCTAACATAGAGTCCAGACGCTCAGAGCATTTAGCTGCTATGTCTTCCGAACCGGCCATGTAGCATAACGATCCCGAAGCAAAATTGAGCTTCGCGAGTATATCCGGCAGGTTTTCTCATAGTCATTAGGTCGAACAAATGGAAGTTTCTAGCCCGTCGGTCAACCTTTTTTCAGATGTTATGGTCCTTCCGACGGAGGATATAAGCCCTGCTCCTAATGTAGTATAAGCTGACATTCTCTTAGATAATCAAATAGATTCTCAAGCTTCCCAAATTGGGGAGGTTGCTCTTCAAAGGCTGTGTTCCATACATGGAATTCCGTTCATAGACGTCTTAGTTCCTTCAATAACCAATAAGCATCACTTGACCCCGGAGGGGTACATGGCATATAACAAATTTATGTGCTCGGCCGGATGCGTACCGCCCTTTAATTAGTTTATTCGAGAGATGTTCAGATATCTTGGAATAGCTCCCACTCAACTACATCCGAACATCTACTCCTTCCTACAAGGGACTTTTTGGGTTTTAATGAGCATTCTATTTTACCCCTAACTCCTGAGGATATAAGGTTTATTTATAACTTTAAATGGTGATAAGGAAGTCCCTCTTGCATTTTTTTAAACCTTTACCAAACTACTAAGTCCTAATGGGCAATTGAAATAAACTCTTTATGTTCAAACACGAGTGGTTCTATGTTTGGTGTCCACCTGGCTTCGCAAGACGATAGTTGGAAAGACGTAAGTGTTATATTCATTTCATTCTTAATTCCGTTAATCCAAGTCATATTTTTGAATCTACTAACATCCGAAATTCCTACAGATGTTCGCCCACATCTTAAAGGTAATATTTTTTCAATAGCGGTCTCTGCTAATCGTTGCTACCCATGTCGAAGACACGGATATCGAACTTCTTGTAAGCGATGAGTTGTTATCTTTATTTCGGCTGTTGGAAAAGGGACATAGAATTTGGCTCCTCGAAAGTGAAGTATTGTCAGGAAACATCGTAGAGACAAAAGGAGATGCCAATAATCCTATCATGCCCCCATTCTAGGGGACTCAGGACGACATTGAAGAGGGCAAAATCAAGGTGCCCAGATCGATGAGCCTAGCAACACTAATGTCGGCCCGGGTAAAGCACCTATGGTCGAATCGCCATGAGAAGCATAACCCCAAACTCCAACTAAGAAAAGGAAGATAATGGAATTCAAACTTCGTTGAAGAAAAACTGTTAAAGATTTGGAGTTTTTTATTACTTCTATTGATGAAGAATCATCTTCCTAACACTTGGAAAGTTCGCTGATAGGATTTTCAAATCTCTAAATTCCCGATGATTTTATGACCTTTGACTTTCCAAACATCAATATCGAGTGGCTCAATTCTCCTACTAGGAATGGTGAAGGCATCCTTCCTACAGATACAGGAGAGAAAACACCCATATGCAAGGCTACAGCTACTGGTTTGTTTGAGAGAACACTAGGACACTCACAACCACATGCACTTCACTACATGGTCTTCGTCAGTCCTTCACATAATAGTTACTTTCATGTTCTCATTTGGTCTCTACAGGTGTGCAAATCTCTGGCTTTTGATCACCTAAAGGGATCTTCGGTGCATTATGGATCCAGCAGTGGCTCAGAATCTGGCGGACGTAGGGAAAAAATGACGGATGGGAGAAAAGCCATCATTTAAGGGAATCTTCTTCTTCCAAACGTAAATCACAATCCATGTCATCTCGTAGGGAGGCCGGCCCAATCTTCTTGTTTATAATGAAGACCAGCCTTCCTTCTGTGGCCCTCAAATTGCCACATCACATGAGTAGCACTTTGGTTCTTCTAGCTCTAGGAAATCTCATGACCGTAAATCGAGAAAGCATCCAATTGCCACTTCCAATCCATCCTTGCTGACCACTGCTCCTGACACTTCTACAGTTGAGAAATTAGCCAAACTTATGGCCAATATTCCAAAAGTCTTTTTCGACGGGCTTAAATTCCTTCCCATGGTACATATGATCCCAGGGGCCGCCAAAGAAAGCTCTCTTGTGTGTGTTGTATTCATGCGACATGAATCATTTCAACACTTAGCCAAAAAAATCTCTAAAGTGTCAATCGAGTGATAATATTTAATATATTTTCTCAAGCTGGAGGCGATACACAATAAAGACATAATCAAACACCAAGATAATGAACTATCGGAGTTGACAACGAAACTTGCAGAGGAAAAAATGAATGCTAAGGAAATGTCGGAGGCAGTGTGTCATTTAGAAGCTTCCTATAAAAAAGAACTCGATGCTGCCCTCAATCGCAGTGTGGCACTTGCTCTGGAAATGGATTCCTTGCAAAAGGAAAAATATGTCTAGGCCCGCCGCGTCGAGAAACTAGAGAGCTTCTCAAGAAAGAATGGAAAGAAAAGATTGAGGCTCGGGAGGAATCATAAAGGTACTACAAATAGGCCGTTGAAGCTAGGAGCCTAAAAATCAAACATGATGAGTAATTTGCCTTAATAGAAGTCCTTAAAGAAGAGGCATGAGAGGAACGCTGTAAGGAGATGATGGAACAAACTAAAACCCGAGTAGAAGATGCTAAGGAGTCCTGTCGGAATAAAATCAAGGACTTGTTTGATCCACTAATCATCGAATATAACACAAAAATCCTCATCCATCATGACTTGTGTTTTCTTAGCGAAGGTTATCTTGAGTCACTCATTGAAGATTAAGAGCATATCATTGAGATGAAAAAGATGGAGCTGGGCAGAGCTAAGTTAGATGAAGAGAAATTGGTGCAAGTGATCCTTCATGGAAACGAACCCCTAGATCTTGCTGCTGCAAAACTCCGATATTTTGAAGCTTCAGCGCCTTCTGACAAAGGGAAACATATTGTAGGATCCTCGAAGACCGATCATAAGGGCCAATCTTAAGGTCCCATCTTCTTTCCAAGCGGCTAGGGCATCGGTTTCCTTTGGCCAGGAGCAGGACTTGAGCTATGATCTAGATAAGCCCGGTTATCAATCTAAAGTGCTGACCCTTATTTTGGAAGAGGGCATTCAACCAACAATCGAGAGCAAGAAGAATACAGGTATTCCAATTTACTCTCCCTTCTACGGGAGAATATTTTTCTTTTCACCCAATGGTTTTAAGCTTATCTCCTTGTTTTAACAAATTTGCAAGCCTTCTATGTTCTGGTCAATCTCCTAAAAGCGATGTTGCTGTGGAGAAACAAGAGAAACTGACAGAGATTCTGATGGCCACAGATATATCGGGTCCCGATGCTCAAGTCATCAGAGCACATGACGATCATAAGGCTGAAGATCCACTGCCAGTAGATCAATCCGACGATGTTGAGATTACCGACACCTTCGAGATAAGATCAGTTTGAAGGAGCGCATTGAGAAAGGGGAGTGCTGAAGAAAAAGACCAAAGCTGAGCCCATCGAGGTGGACATTGATGATCCACACCTTATCCCACTATAAGTCATTCCACCCGGTGGGTCGATTCCTAGGGAACTCCCTCTTACTTTTGAAAACTCTCCTACAAAAGGCCATAAGGGATCAAGGAAGAGAACTAGAGGAAGTTCAGACCGCACCACTCTCGAAATATCCAAAAGGGTGAGAAGATCGAAGAAATAGCGGTCATTTCGGCCTAGTATGTACATTGTCTTCATGGTTGTTTGTTTGTTGTTTTCTTTTATTAGTTGTAGTTGTACGGATAAGACTCCTGGTTTTTTGAAATAACTTGTACCATAATTTTGAAACTTCTCGCGTGAATAGAAGTTCTTGTTTTTTGTTGAGCACTTGCATGAATTGTTATCTATGTAGTTGAACTATTACTCTCCATTCAATGTACTTGTAATTCGTTGTCAATTCTGGTAACAATCCACTAGCTTTAACCCAAGGCCTCTATGTGGTCATGGCCTTGAGTCGTATCAAACAATAGGATCGACCTTAGTGTTTTGTAGTCAAATTTCGTGGTTTTGAATAACTATACTCCTGCCTCCAGTCTTAGGTTAGCGAAGTTAGATGTTGGATGGTCAAAATGCATTCTTAGTGGGTTTATACTCTTCCTATCGATTTCAAGAATGAGTTCATGGAATAGTGAATGGTCGAACCTCACTCATCTTTTTTATACTCATATCCACACCGTGGGGATAAGAGTTAGTTGTTGGGCGGTCAAATCGCATCCAATTTATGCTTATACTCTAGTCTGCACTCTAGGGACATAGAGTTATTTCGCAGGTGGTCGAATCACACCCAATTTGTGTTCATACTCTAGTTCGCACTCTAGGGACTTAGAGTTATTTCAGAGCAGTTAGATCGTACTCTACATAATTGATTGATTTTCCCCTCATAGGCTAGGATTTTAATTTAACAAGCGATTGGTCAAGTCACCATCGCACTCATTTTAATTTTGTCCCATCGTGTAACAACCCGCTTATTTATCGATTTTATATTTAAATATTTTATTTAAATATTTTATCGTTCATCGGACTTTGGTCCGAAAAGCTACTTTTTGCAAACAGTCGAATTGGGACTCGAGACCACCCCCATTGAGTTCAAAATAACGTTTGTGACCTTTTTAAGTATAAACTTCGATATGTTTGGAGTTAGTCGAATTTGGCTACTTTTTCACTTAGGTCTTTGGTTTGTTGTCTCAGCCCATTAACCCCAGCTGAGCCCTAGCTCCAGCCCCACTTATCATCATTTCATTTCTAATTCCTAACCCTTCAAGCTTTAGCAACAATGGTGGAAAAGAGTGGAAATTAAAACTCCAAGCCCTAGTTCCATAGCAAAATCCAACTTCTAGCTCCAAAATCAAGAGAACCCATTGGTAAGCCTTCTCTTCTTCTTCTTCTCCAACTCATTCTCTCTTTGATTTCAGAAAATTCCTAAACCTAATTTAGGAAATGTTTCTCTTTTAAGCTTAGATTGAAGCTTCTTGAGTTGTTATTGAAGAGGAATTGATCTTAGCTTTTTTTTAAAGCTTCTCCTTCATTGATTTGGGTTCAAAGGTGAGATTTTTATCTCACATCTATGTCTATATCTATTTTTGTTGTTAGGTATGAATTCCTAACACTTATTTATGTTCATTTGCTTTTGGTTTGGATTGATTTTGTGAATATTTCAATTTTTGGTGTTTTGTTGTCAGATCTTTAAAAATCCAACCTTTGATGTTTGAGCATGTTTTTCATGGTGCATCGAAGAGCCTATAGTGTTGGGTTGTCGATTGGCAAAAATCCTTAGCATCCATCGCTCGTTTGATCGCATTTTGGTTTGGATTTGCCTTTTTTGGTCTAGGCTGTTTTTTTTGCCTAGCAGAAGATTTCAGACGTCTGAAATTAATTTCAGACGTCTGAAACCAAATCCAAACGTCTGGTTGAATAATCCAGACGTCTGGTTGAATAATCCAGACGTCTCGAAAGGGGTCTGGAAAAGGCAGAGACTAAATCCAGACGTCTGAAACAAAATCCAAACGTCTGAAATCAAATTCAGACGTTTGGTTGAAAATTTCAGACGTCTGAAATGGCCCAGGAATTAAAAATAGAAGGGAGAAAACACATAAACTTCCAGATACTAGGGCCTGACGTCTGGGAACACCTACCAGACGTCTGGAACTGTTTAATTTGCCTATTTTGGCTATTTTTTAGTATATTTCCAACTTTAATCGATTCGTGTCGATTCCCTTTTTGTTGTTATCATTTATTATGGACTTTGATGACATTTTCATCGTGGTTTTTGGGAATATCCATTTTGATGGATTTGGTATCGATTTCTTTGGATTTGATTCACTTCTTCAAATGTGAACTTTTATGATTGATTGTTTCTACAATCAATTTTATGATTTGTCACTTTAAAATATAAAGGTTTTCTATACTAGTAGTAAATATCAAAACTCTTTCCTCAAAACGATTTCAACTCTATTTTCAATACCAAACTCGTTTATAAAACCGTTTTCCAATCTACTAGTATATACAAACTTTTACCTCACTCGTATGAGAAATCTAATTAAACGACTTAGTAAAACAAGTGGTATGAAACGCTTGCGTTTACTTCGTTGGTTAATGCTTAGACTTGTTCGATTGAATCTCTTGTGACAATTTTCTAGTGGAGATCTACAATTTGTTCGCAAATATTTAAGTTAAGCTAGTGGTTATGGGACATGATGCTAAACTCATGTATTTACTAGCTTATTGTAATTGACACTTCTTGATGATCAATGATGATCCTTTTATGGTTTAGACTAGCAATGTGCGATGTCTCTTTGTCCATGAGGAGGACTATATCCCAATTTTATTGAGCTCCGACTCACCAGGAGGAGCTTAGGCTCAATGTCCACGATGGGGGACAACACCCTGTCAGGAGGAGTTTCGACTCACCAGGAGGAGCTTCGGCTCAATGTCCGTAATGGGGGACTATATCCTGTCAGGAGGAGTTTCGACTCACAAGGAGGAGCTTCGGCTCAATGTCCGCAATGGGGGACTATACCCTGTCAGGAGGAGTTTCGACTCACCAGGAGGAGCTTCGGCTTAATGTCCGCAATGGGGGACTATACCCTGTCAGGAGGAGTTTCGACTCACCAGGAGGAGCTTCGGCTCAATGTCCGCAATGGGGGACTATACCCTGTCAGGAGGAGCTCCGGCTCATTTTTATGGGATTGGCCATCCTTTTATTGTGATTTTTGGATTTCTATTTGATGATTTCTGGAATTTATGTTTCACCACCTTTCTCCGTTGGCATTGATATGTATGCATTTATTGTGGCTTGGTGAATGAAATAAAGAATATGACATTCTTTTTTATGCTATGAGATTATTTGAAATATTGTATGACTTTTGTGGATTTTCTAATGTATACTTGCCGTAGTATGACATTTTTGGTTATCATACGTCTTTTTATTATATCTCTTCTTATATCTCATTTTAACTGATAATTATAGCTAGACTGATCCGTTTATTATTTTCTTCTTAAATAATACTCGGGTCAGACTGAGATTTCACAGGTGCTTCTGCTTGACTCCTTATTGGACCACCATCTGATCCTTTGGCTAACTACTTTAGTTTTAGTAGTTTTTGTTGTATACTATTGAGATATAGACTCTATGATGTATACTTATTCTTTTATCTAGCACTTGTATCTATTCTTTTTGAAATTGTGGATCTTGTTTGACCACTACTCTGATGTACACTTTCATGTGTTATATTCATATCTATTTCCGCCTTGGTGATATGAATTATCTATGACTGATTTGTGTTATGTTTATTTCTATATTTGTTTCCGAAGACCATTATAGCCACTATGTAGTAGCTTTGAGTTTGTGTCGGTATGTCGGATTTCCTCTTGAGATGAAAAATTATAATTTTATCCGGCATATTGGTACTCGCACAAAGCAATTATACAGATGGTCGCTCCTCAACAGCCTTATTCTCCGTGCTAGTCGACAGCATTACTCCGTAGTGTTCTTGGCAAGCGTGGGTATAGAGATGGGGCGTCACTGCTTGGTATTAGAGCCAAACTTCGGAACAATGTAGAACAATTTAACAAGGATCATCATCCTAAGTCCATCTTAGGAGTCGTGCTTTAGGATCTAATTCGAGTCTTCGTACCGATTCATCCTATTTTCTTTATGATTCCTTGTTTTATCAATCAAGTTTGATTGAAATTTATTTTGAGAATAACTTTTTCCTCTTCTTTCTTTCTTTCTTAAAGAAGAGAAATGGTTAGACCTGGCCGTCCCAGCGCCGGTCAATCTAGTGCTACTCCACCGGATGGAGTATTTATGTCTGCCCAGCAGCTTTTAGATCTTGTTAAGAATGCTCAAGCTCTCGGTCCCATTCCAGAGCCTACTCGTCCTAGATCCGGTTTTGCACGCTTGTGCAGAGACTACACTGATTTGGGTGGAAGGCCATTCAAGGGATCCGAAGGTGTTATAGAAATTCAAGCTTGGCTCAAATCATGCGATCGTATCTTTTCTCGCATGAACCTTATTGATCTACATCGAGTCCAGGTGGCTTCTAGCACGCTCCAAGAAAGAGCATTGGATTGGTATGAGCTTTTAATTTCTGAAATCGTTGAGGCGGGTCTCACTTGGGAGCAATTCCGAGAAAGATTCGAACTGAAATTTGTGCCGGAGGCTGAAAAAGTAACTTTGGCCCGGCGTTTTATTGACCTTGTTCAAGGTGAATCTTCTGTGACAGAATATGTCACATCTTTCGAATCTCTTTCTAAGTACGGGGTCGAGTATATAAATACCCCATTGAAGAAAAATCAGAGATTTGTCTATGGCTTGAATAAGAATCTTAAGAAGCCATTACTCCTGAAACTTGAGGTTTCATTTGATCAGCTTATTGATATCGCTCTTCGTCATGAAGAGGCCGATAGAGAAAGTGATGTCGAGGTTGGGAATGCCAAACCGAGCGCCAACAACAACAAGAAGAGGCATCCCTTTATTAGGTTCGAAAGTCCTAATCCTAACAAGAGGGCGAAGCAAGAGACTTCTATAGCAAATACTCCCATCCCTAATCGTGGAGAATGCTACAATTGTGGCTCTAGGGACCACTATATAAATAGGTGTCCAAGGCCTATTTCTTGCCGCTATTGCAAAAGTGCGGATCATTATATATCTTCGTGTCCCAAGCGTCAAAGCAGGAGAGAAGGAAAGCTGCAAGCCCCTAGCAACTCTTCTCTCAGTCAAGGTATTTTACATTCAATCCTTGATGGCATTATTTATTTCATGACCTTCTTATTCGAGTTCTTTTGATATGGGTTTCATCTCATTACTTTTATATCAAAAGAAATTGTCGATTCTTTTTCTTTGAATATTTTGGTCTTGATGACTTCTTTGAGGATTGTGAATCCGGATGGTAGATCCTCAACACTCAATTTGCTTTTATTTGATGTCGAAAATTATTTTATGTGATTTTTCTTTCCAAGCCGATATTTTTACTTAGGATCCGGAATTGATTTGTGCGATAGGATTGGCTTAATCATTAATGAAGCCTAATCCTATTTTCTCAAGTGGACTATTCATCTTCGACATTTTCAATCTGTTAAGCAGATTTCTATTTTTCCTTTATGATTTTGATTTAAAAATTGATGGCATCATTTTATTCTTTAAGCTCACATGTTGAGTAGAGCGTTATTTCTCTCATTTGGGTAGTTGTGAATTTTCCGGAATCTTTGAGCTTGTCTTAGGATTATCACCTAAGCAATCTTTTGAGTGGTGTTAAGGTCTTTCCAGTTTGACTTTGCCATCGATTTTCATTAACTACGAGTTGCGGAAGTTAGCATTCCACTTACCGCATTCCGCACTTGTTATGATTCTTATGAATGACTTATTATGTCATTCAATTTGCCCATCTTGTTTCATCCATTTCATAAATCGAGTATTCTATCAAAAATCTCGATGATTCCATTTTTTGCATTTATTGATTTTGGATGAAAATAGCAATTTAAAATTTTGCAAAATCTTTTTCATAAGATTTAATTAGAAGCATAACTAGATTTTTGTTCTTAAAACGAACAAAGAATATTCTTAGAAGTTTTTGAGAAACTTACTTATCCTATAGAATATGATTTTGTGATTGTATTGCCCATTTAGTGTTTTAAGAATTCTGGTCGATGCGCTTGATCAACGTTATCGATAAGAATCTCCTGAACGCTTTGATGAGACAGTCAGACACGATATATTGACTTGTAAAAATGTAAATTTTTGTAGAAAGATTATTACATAAAAATAAAAATGTAATTTTGAAAGTTTTAACTTTTCGGGAAAGAGGGTTATTTAAAAGAACTCTTCCTTTCGATACTCTTATTCTTGTGATTCCTAAAGGGGAACCAAGACTTTGCTATTTGTACCGATACTAGTCGTATTGGTTTGGATGCCATTCTCTTGCAAAGGAGAACGTGCTATCACTTGTGCTTCTAAATCATTATAGCTTATCAAGACTAGATATGCCACTCATGATCTAGTGCTCGCGGCTATTGTTTTTACTTTTGGAATTTGGCATCATCATATTTGGATGAGAAATTTGTTCTCTAGCTCGATCATAAATCTTTGGAATATTTATTTTCTCATAAGGAACTTCATGTCGACTCGAGTTCATAGCATCTTATGATCTTGATATTCTTTTATTCCCGAAAGGGAAATCGTGTTGCCAATGCGTTTAGTCGTAAGCAACAAGTGGTTGATTCTTTGGTGATGTCTGAATGGAATTATCTTTCTATTAAGTTCATCAGACGTTTTGATTACTTCGTTTTATTGAGCTTTATCTCATATATATTTTTATGGACTAGCGTCCGATGTTCTTTTATGGTGTTCGGTTCATCGGATGTACTGTTATTATACTACATCGATGTTCCGTCTTATCTGGATCAATGGATGTACCATTATTATACTACATCGTTGTTCTGGTTTATCGATTCATTGGACGTACCGTTTTTGTACTACGTCGGTGTTCCGAAATTATTCAGGCTTTGGTTCATTGGGCGTACCGTTTTTGTACTACGCTAATGTACCAAATTATTTGAGTTTCTAGTTTCTCGGGCGTACTGTTATTATACTACGTCGTTGCACCAGCTTAATTTTCTGCTATTCTTGACGTTCTCCGCGTCTTTTATCTACGGAAATGCCTTAGGGATTCCGGTTTTTATTCTTGTGCCCAGTGATATTGTGGAAATTAAAGTTTCACCAGATTTGATTTATGAGCAACATTCCATTCGCATCATTGCTTCGGAGGTTGAGCGCCTTTGGAATAAAGATATTCTTCTTGTGAGAGTTTAATGATTCTCAAATCTTAGGGATTCTCAAATCTTAGGGATTACTCTTGGGAATCTAGAGAATTCATCGAGCAATCCCGTTCATGCTAACTCTTTCGTGCTCT
Source organism: Allium cepa (assembly GCA_030765085.1). NCBI lineage: Eukaryota > Viridiplantae > Streptophyta > Magnoliopsida > Asparagales > Amaryllidaceae > Allium > Allium cepa. Next base: position 196,472,939 of record CM060939.1, on the reverse strand, counting down.
TTATGGTGAACTTCTTATTTCAATTTTCTTTTGTGTTGATATGCTTTTATGGTTGTTACACTTTATTTTCTTCTTAAGTATTTCGAGGATGCAATTTCTTTAAGGAGGGGAGTCTGTAACAACCCGCATATTTATCGATTTTATATTTAAATATTTTATTTAAATATTCTATCGTACGTCGGATTTTGGTCCGAAAAGCTACTTTTTGCAAACAGTCGAATTGGGACTCGAGACCACCCCCATTGAGTTCAAAATGTCGTTTGCGACCTTTTTAAGTATAAACTTCGATATGTTTGGAGTTAGTCGAATTTGGCTACCTTTTCACTAGGGCTTTGGTTTGTTGTCTCAGCCCATTAACCCCAGCTGAGCCCTAGCTCCACCCCCACTTATCTTCATTTCATTTCTAATTCGTAACCCTTCAAGCATTAGCAACAATGGTGGAAAAGAGTGGAAATTAAAACTCCAAGCCCTAGTTCCATAGCAAAATCCAAATTCAAGAGAACCTATTGGTAAGCCTTCTCTTCTTCTTCTCCAACTCATTCTCTCTTTGATTTCAGAAAATTCCTAAACCTAATTTAGGAAATGTTTCTCTTTTAAGCTTAGATTGAAGCTTCTTGAGTTGTTATTGAAGAGGAATTGATCTTAGCTTATTTTTAAAGCTTCTCCTTCATTGATTTGGGTTCAAAGGTGAGATTTTTATCTCACATCTATGTCTATATCTATCTTTGTTGTTAGGAATGAATTCCTAACACTTATTTATGTTCATTTGCTTTTGGTTTGGATTGATTTGGTGAATATTTCAATTTTTGGTGTTTTGTAGTCAAATCTTTAAAAATCCAATCTTTGATGTTTGAACATGTTTTTCGTGGTGCATCGAAGAGCCTATAGTGTTGGGTTGCCGATTAGAATAAATCCTTAGCATCCATCGCTCGTTCGATCGCATTTTGGTTTGGATTTGCCATTTTTGGTCTAGGCTGTTTTTTTTGCCTAGCAGAAGATTTCAGACGTCTGAAATTAATTTCAGACGTCTGAAACCAAATCCAGATGTCTAGTTGAATAATCCAGACGTCTGGAAAGGGGTCTGGAAAAGGCAGAGACTAAATCCAGACGTTTGAAACAAAATCCAGACGTCTGAAATCAAATTCAGACGTCTGGTTGAAAATTTCCGACGTCTGAAATGGCCCAGGAATTAAAAATAGAAGGGAGAAAACACATATACTTCCAGATACTAGGGCCAGACGTCTGGGAACAACTACCAGACGTCTGGAACTGTTTAATTTGCCTATTTTGGCTATTTTTGAGTATATTTCCAACTTTAATCGATTCGTGTCGATTCCCTTTTTGTTGTTATCATTTATTATGGACTTTGATGACATTTTCATCGTGGTTTTTGGGAATATCCATTTTGATGGATTTGGTATCGATTTCTATGGATTTGATTCACGTCTTCAAATGTGAATTTTTATGAATGATTGTTTCTACAATCAATTCTATGATTTGTCACTTTAAAATATAAAGGTTTTCTATACTAGTAGTAAATATCAAAACTCTTTCCTCAAAACGATTTCAACTCTATTTTCAATACCAAACTCTTTTATAAAACCGTTTTCCAATCTACTAGTATATACAAACTTTTACCTCACTCGTATGAGAAATCTAATTAAACGACTTAGTAAAACAAGTGGTATGAAACGCTTGCGTTTACTTCGTTGGTTAATTCTTAGAATTGTTCGATTGAATCTCTTGTGACAATTTTCTAGTGGAGATCTACAATTTGTTCGCAAATATTTAAGTTAAGCTAGTGGTTATGGGACATGATGCTAAACTCGTATATTTACAAGCTTATTGTAATTGACACTTCTTGATGATCAATGATGATCATTTTATGGTTTAGACTAGCAATGCGCGATGTCTCTTTGTCCAGAGGAGGACTATACCCCAATTTTATTGAGCTCCGGCTCACCAGGAGGAGCTTCGGCTCAATGTCCGCAATGGGGGACTATACCCTGTCAGGAGGAGTTTCGACTCACCAGGAGGAGCTTCGGCTCAATGTCCGCAATGGGGGACTATACCCTGTCAGGAGGAGTTTCGACTCACCAAGAGGAGCTTCGGCTCAATGTCTGCAATGGGGGACTATACCCTGTCAGGAGGAGCTCCGGCTCATTTTTATGGGATTGGCCATCCTTTTATTGTGATTTCTGGATTTCTATTTGATGATTTCTGGAATTTATATTTCACCACCTTTCTCAGTTGGCATTGATATGTTTGTCATTTATTGTGGCTTGGTGAATGAAATAAAGAATATGACATTCTTTTTGATGCTATGAGATTCTTTGAGATATTGTATGACTTTTGTGGATTTTCTAATGTATACTTGCCGTAGTATGACATTTTTGGTTATCATACGTCTTTTTATTGTATCTTTTCTTATATCTCATTTTAACTGATAATTATAGCTAGACTGATTCATTTATTATTTTCTTCTTAAATAATACTCGGGTCAGACTGAGATTTCATAGGTGCTTCTGCTTAACTCCTTATCGGACCACCATCTGATGCTTTGGCTAACTACTTTAGTTTTAGTAGTTTTTGTTGTATACTATTGAGATATCGACTCTATGATGTATACTTATTCTTTTGTCTATCACTTGTATCTATTCTTTTTGATATTGTGGATCTTGTTTGACCACTACTCTGATGTACACTTTCATGTGTTATATTCATATCTATTTCCGCCTTGGTGATATGAATTATCTGTGACTGATTTGTGTTATGTTTATTTCTATATTAGTTTCCGAAGACCTTTATAGCCACTGTGTAGTAGCTTTGAGTTTGTGTCGGTATGTCGGATTTCCTCTTGAGATGAAAAGTTATATTTTTATCCGGCATATCGGTACTCGCGCAAAGCAATTATACAGATGGTCGCTCCTCAACAGCCTTATTCTCCATGCTAGTCGACAGCATTACTCCGTAGTGTTCTTGGCTAGCGTGGGTATAGAGGTGGGGCGTCACACATCTTTTGGCAGGATTTATTCGATTGTCAAATGGTCGAATCACATCGATTCCTCATTGTGCATCTCATCCAATGGATTATGAACGAGAGTTATCAAATGAATAACCGAATCAAGCACATCTAGTTTGGTCCCAATGGGAACTAGTGCAACTGATTAACTTCAAACTCTGGGAACTAGTTCAGACATAACGACATTAATTAGTTTCGTCATGTAACTAATGCATAATGCTACAACAAACATAATATAAAGGAAGTCTGACACTTTATTCACTAAGTGGAAAGGACATAATCTGTCTTATTACATATCTAGTAAATCTAATGCCAAAGAAAGTTCTAAAAGAAAATACAACTAAAATGAAAAGGAAATGAACTAAGTGAAATAGCGCCGTAAATGCTTGTTATTCTATGCCCTTGGAAGTGTGGTGCCATCCACAGTAGCTAGCTTGAAAGTTCCCTCTCCAAGCCTCTATTCAATGACATATGGTCCTTTTCAGATTAGACTCATGTGCAACGGGATAGGAAAGACCCGTTTCAGGGCGAGGTCGTCGATTTCAAAGGTTCTAAGTTAGGCTTTAACATTGTAATATCGGGCAACTCGATGTCGATGCGTAGCTTCCATTAAATCGACTTTCTCACACTTCTCATCTATAAAGTCGAGAGATTCCTAAAGGAGATCTTTGTTCATATTGGGATCGCAGTAAGTCACTTGATGAGAAGGAACTTTGAGCTGAACCGGAATGACGGCTTCGAAACTGTAAGCAAGGGCGAATGGAGTATGGCCAATCGCTGATTTATGGGTGGTCTTGTAAGATCATAATGCTATCGGGAGTTCATCCACCCACTTACCTCTAGCCTTCTCCAAACTCTTCTTTAGAATGGACTTTATAACTTTGTTCACAGCTTCAACCTATCCATTTTCTTGATGGTGCGCTATTGTTGAAAATCTCTTTTCAAAACGATACCTCCGACAGAAGTATTTAAATTCAACACTGTCGAATTGAGTCCTATTATTTGCTATAATAGTTCATAGGAAACCGAAATGACATATGATGTTTCAGACAATAAAGTTGATTACTTTCTAGGTTGTGATCATGGCTAAAGGTTCTGCTTTGGCCCATTTGGTAAAGTAATCAACTGCAACGATAACATACTTTGCGCCACTTTTAGAGATCGATAAGGAATCAATAATATATATACCCTACATGGAAAACGGCAAAGGGCTAACCATTTGCATGATTTCCATCGGTGGAGCTCTTGGAACTTTTGCATAGATATGGCACTTTTCACATTGTCTTACATAGTTAGCAGCATCGCGATTGACAGTTGGCCAATAATACCTGTAACGGGGAATTTTCTTTGCTAGAGTTTGCCTTCCAGTGTGATTGCCATAGTCCCATTTATGAACTTCTTTTAGGGCACGTTTTATCTCATCATAAGTGACACACCGGAGTAGGGGAATAGAGAAACCTTTCCTGTACACAATTTTTTCTTGCATGACATATCTCAAAGCTTTATGAAGGACATGTCGCTTTTCGTTTCTTTGATCTAGTAGGACTTCATGTAGCAAATAGTCTTTGATTAGAGTCGTCCACAATTCCCTCTGGCTCCGCTTCCAGTGTTCGATCGATTTCTATCATGTTTATACTTAGGGAATTTAATACTTCGACCTGATTAAGCCCATCTGTTGTGCATCGTTGGTGCTAGCAAACTTTGCCAACGAGTCAGTCTCCCTGTTTCGATCTCGTGGAATATGCATAATTTCATAGTACTCAAATTCAGCCAACAACTCTTGGACTTAGGTAAGATATGGAGAAATCCATTATCCTTTACTTGATAATCTCTCCTGACTTGGTACATTACTAACTATGAATCGCGAAAGATTTCAAAGGACTTTATTCCAAGTTCTCTAGCAAGTTTAAGTCTAGCAATCAGAGCTTCATATTTAGCTTCATTATTTGTCGCTAGGAAATCAAGTTTTAATGCATAATAGATTAACTGATCTTCGGGAGTAATAAGCACAATTCCAGCTCTAGAACAATGATCATTGGATGCTCCATCAGTACACAATTTCAACCGTATAGTAGGAATTTCGCTGCCTTCTGAGGAATCATCCTGCACAGTGAACTCTGCTATAATTCTTCCAGGGCCTGATCCTTGATAGCCATTCGAGGGAGATAAGTGATATCGAATTAAATGAGCTCGATATTCCACTTGAGTAACCTTCCAGACGTGTCAGGTCGTTCTAGGACCAGTTGTAATGGCTGGTCAGTGTAAACATTGATCGGGTGTGCCTGGAAATATGGATGAAGCTTTCGTGATGCAATTAGTAAGTAGTATGCCAGTTTCTCTATTTTTGTATAGTTCCTTTCAGCTCCCGCCAATCATATGCTTACCTAATAAACTGGCCTTTGGATTCGATCATCCTCGCAAAGCAATGCAACACTTATAGCATGTGCCGATACAGCCAAATAAATTTTCAAATCTTCATGATCCACGACTTTGATAAGATGGGGGTCTCTCCAAATGATTAGCCAAAATTTGAAATGCGTCTTTATAATCATGTGTCAATCTGAAGTTTCTTTTCCTCTTCCTAATCAAGTCAAAGAAAGGAATGCCTTGTCTGTAGCTCTAGAAATAAATTAGCTTAAGGCGACAACTTTCCCATTCGGACTATATACTTGTTTAATAGTCCTTGGTGCTTGTATTTCGCTGATACCCTGAATCTTCTTGAGTTTAGCTTCTATTCCATGGGCGTTAACAATAAAGCCCAAGAATTTCCCTGATGCAAAAACAAAAGAACACTTCAGAGGATTAATTTTCATCTAATATTGGAGGATATCGACCATTTCTGCCAAGTCTTTTATGTGGTCGCATGACCACCATGACTTCATGAGCATATCATCCACATACACTTCCATCATTTTTCCATTCTGATCTTTAAACATCTGGTTGACTAGGCATTAGTAAGTAGCTCCCACATTCTTTAGTCCAAATAGCATCACCACATAGCAATATAATCCAACATCGGTAATGAAACTGATGTGTACCTGATCAGGAATATGCATAGGGATTTGGTTATATCCCGAGTACGCATCTATGAAAGATAGCAATTCGTGTCCCGCGGTTGAATCCACCAACCGGATGATCCTCGAAAGTAGAAAACTATCTTTTGGACATGCCTTGTTCAAATCTAAATAATCAATGCATATTCTCCATTTTCTATTCGCTTTTTTCACAAGTACAGGATTAGATAACCATTTAGGGTAGAGGGTGTCGCAGATAAAACCTTTGTCTTTGAGTCTATCTACATCCTCTTTAAGAACGATAGATCTCTCTAGATCCAAGCTGCGTCTATTTTTCTTCACCAAGGATTTCCTTGGGTTGATATTTAATGCATGTCTCACAATGGCAGGCAAGATTCCACACATGTCGGAGTGACTCCAAGCGAACACGTCTAGATTCATTCAGAGAAAACTAGCAAGTTCTTTCATCATTAGGGGGCTGAGCTGTGATCCGATCTTTAGGACCTATGACGAGTCGTTGGCTGATTGCGGTATCAATCGCCAACTCAGCAAGTGCATCCTTGGTCTCTTTAGGCTCCTCTTCGTCATCCCTTAGATCTATATCTTTATAGAACCAACTATGGCACCCAAGCCAAGGCTCAGGCGCTAGTTGTCAATCTTCAACAGCTTGGATGCGGACTGACCTGTCCATAACCTTACCTTTCTCCTTGCGTTAGGCATCCCTCAGCTCAGCTACATAATAGGCACGTCAATTGCCTGATCACCATGAACCACTCCAACACCATTATCTGTCAGAAACTTCAAAGCCAAACACCATGGGGCAAAAGTTTCTCTGTATTTCGACTAGGACCGGTCGAACTAGAAAAATGTTGTAAGGAGACTCAACATCCAAAATAAAAAAATGTATGATTCGAACTTTCCTTCGGTCGCCTTCTCCCAAATCTACAAGTAATTCCATATAACCAACAGCTTCAGTTGCAACACCATTAAAACCATGTATGCATGCTTTAGATGGCTTTGAATCCTTAGCTTCCATTTTTATGTAGTTATAAGCTTTTTAGAAAATTATATATACTGAACTTCCATAATCAATGAATATCCATCTCACCAAAGTGGGACCGATCATGGCCGAAATGACCATTGGGTCGATCGTAGGAGCCTCTACCTTGCCCACATCTCCGTTTCTAAACATGATATCGTTTGTCATTGTACGTTGCTATTTCGCCAGAGCTCCATCTTCTGTATTGATCAGCATTCATATCCACATGCTTAATCATGCTAGTAGAGCGTTCTATCTCCAACTTTTACCAACCGAATGCTGACCTCTGACTGTTGTATTGATCACCAATTTCCACTAGTCTACACAGGCTTTTCAGCCCTACACGGTGCTTGTCCTCGGTTAAGGTCAGATGTCCCCTGCCAACCTTCCTACGGGGATTTCACAAACTGCTGTAGTTTCCTTTCTCAAATTAATTTTTCTATAACATCCTAGAGATGCCTGCATTCATTTGTGTTTTGCCCATAGCATTCGTGAAACCGACAATATTTTCGGGTTTGTTTATGTTTCTCAGTCGATTCTTTTGGAGGTGGCTTCCTATATTGCATGGTATTGCAAGTAGACTAATAGATATTCTCCAAGGATGTATTTAACAATGTGTATTAAACAATGGAATCCTAAGCTTCCCTCTTCCAAATCCCTATTTTGTTCTCAGCCCTTATCTCCAACTTTTTTTTGCTGATTTGGCTTGTTTTAGACGCTCACTTGAACTTTTCTTGAGCTATCATCAGTTTTCTTTACTGTGATGTCACTTTGTACTCCTCCTCTTGGCCCCATAATACTCTTTTTTTTGGAGGGTCTGGCTTCCTTCTTTCTTAAATAATGAGTCGCTTTCGCTTAAAAGCATTCCAATGTATTGGGTGGCTGACCGGCTTACAAATTGCCAAAATTAGACTTTGGATCAATCCCTCTAGTCAAGGCCATAAGTATTGCATGTTCATTTGGATTACTAATTTTCTGTAACAGTTGTATGGAACCTTTCCAAATAATCCTTTGACGATTCTCCTGGAGCCTGAATCACACTAGACATGAACATCACGTCCTTAGGACGAGTTGCATGGATCTGTAACCACTCCACAAACTTTGTTGCCTATGAGAATCGATCATTGGGGTAATATTGTGAACCATGTTTTTGTTATTCCAAATAGAGATATGGAAAAGCATCTACACTCCATCGCATCATCCACTCACGTAGGGTCCATTAACCATTCGTATCTCATGATATGCTGCCTGAGATCGATTTTTCCCTCCTAGGCGGGCATTGATCGCAGGTTGAACCTCCTCGGATACTATGCATGTAGAACATTATCAATGAATGGGGTATGGCTTCTCGAGATTCCCTAGTCATCGTTAGTCAAGTCTTTGCCCTCTCTCACCAACTATCGAACCATTGTCGATAATTCTAATGTTTGGATGGTTTGTGCCAAGCGATGGTCGCGTTCCACCTCACATGAATGGTCTGATCGATGTCTGTGGGCTATTTCATGCCTTCTTGGTTCACCATCTTCCTGATATGTATCCTGGACATTCATTTCCTCATCATTCTAGGAAAGTACTTGGTCGGCATTCAATCGAACTCCACCATCCAAACCAAAAGAAGCAGCTCCCCTCAATTCCCAAGGTATATAGGAGGATTTACTCCTCTAGAGAAGGGATTGGTACCGATCCCTATGGAAGGACAACGCCGATTAGCCCTGGTAGATCATAATGGTCTGCTAATTGACGATCCAAAGTTTTTGTACGATATTCTTCTATCCTGCGATGCATATGCCTGTGATATTCGTCTGATAAGCTAGAACTTTCTAATGTCAAGTAAGGAGTGGGGTCTCTCGTAGCTTTCCCTTATTGCTACTAATTGAGCTGGTTCATCAAGTTGATATTAGTTTGAATTTGTTGATATAGCTGTCGATGGATCTCCATCGGCTCTCTCATTAAATTATGAAATTCGGCTCTTATAATTGAATCAATGGGATTCTTAACTACAACCGGTTTAACATTCACATTTATTGGTTGATTACTTGGCCCCCTTGCTTGATGCTAGTATTCTTATTTCCTTTCACGTTCTAAGAAATAGATCTAGTATGTCTCACCATTATTAATAGCTTTGCTTAGATTTTTTAAAATCTAAGTAGTATAAGCAACTTCTAGAAGATAACTGCAAAACTCCTTTGGGAGATTTATCTCATCCAATTACAACAAAGGGGCCTTAATGAACTGAGAATCAAGTTTCTCAGAGAAAGCACCAAAATGTTTGCAACTAAATTGGTCACAAACACCTAAGATTAATTTTTCATAGAGAAGTAATTGAAGAAAACAAATCAAACTGAGTAGATGAATTAAAAGTAACAGAGAATTAACTGTAATCAAAGACATAGAAATTTATGGTGGTTCGGTGATGTATGCCAACGTCCACTTTGAAGATTATCCTGTGTTAATCACTTATAAATCTAATTGCGATAGTAGAAAATAGCCAATACTTGATCACAATATAGTATAGAGCAATAAGAAGCGTAAAGATCCTCAGAATGACCCATCAGGCCAGTATTTATAGGTGAAGACGACAATGTATCTCTTTGAAATTTTGGATGAAGGACCTTCTAATCCATATGAGCCCACTAGAGGGATCGATAGGCCTAATTCCCAGTGTGGAGGGATTGGTACTGGTCCCTTTTTTAGTTGAATTTTAGGGAGCGATCCCTACAATGGCTTTATCATGCAAAAATATGTTTAACCTTTAATTTCACATCATTTGGATCACTGAAACTCGAGTTACTACTTGATCTTTGATTCAACATTACTTGTGCACTGCTGTCAATCCCTCCAACATTGTCCTTTAGATGTGCGATCCCTAGGGTAGGTTCCCTGGGGTCCATTTATCTTGTTCCTCAAACTTCATTGGATTGGATTTGTAGATCTTGAGATACGGATTATTTTTTGCAAGAATTCTCTTGTATTTCGATGCATGCCGATCCCTTCCACCCATTCAGCCATATTCCATATTTTAAGCATTCAACATTGTACATCCATCAAATCCATTCAATCCTGACTTTATATGATCATTTATACTTGATTTTTGGGTCCTACAATCATCACTTTAGAGTCGTCGGCTTGATGGCAATCAAATCTAACTCGTGAAATCAGTTGGAAATAGCCGAGCTTAAATTCCGGATAACAACACTAATGTAAAAATAACACCAATGCTAATTGGTGTAATCCAGGAGTCCCATGCCATGAACCCATAAGACAACTTAAATTTCATTAATCAACACCGTTGTTATTTTAACATTAGTATGAACAAAATTGCACGGGATTAAGATTGATTTTTATTTTTACTTAGCTATATATTTTCTAAATAACCTTTATTAAATCATGTTGTATAGTTCTTATTCATATTACTTACATATTTTAAAATAAGCTAGGATCGTGTTCAAATAGTTGAAATAATTAATGTTCGAATATGCATAATGATTAATTGAGTTTGTTTAGGAAGCCTACTGTAGTGAAAATGATAAAATAGATACTATTACACAGGAATATAGTTTTTTTATTACATAATCTATATACTTAAATGATACTCAAGTGAAAGTTAAGAGGTGAAGTTTTAGACTATTAACTCTCATCATATATGATGTCATTTCAAAAACAATGTTGGGCTCAATTTTTTCTTATGTTTTTAATTTATATCCGAATGCTTTATCCTAAGAAAATGCTTTTATTAATTCAATATAGTATGTCTGATTTTTTTTAATTTGATAACATGTTTATTTTATGGTTTAGTTGCTAATATTATAAATGAATACGATCGTATTTTTATATAATATTAATGGCTAATTAATTCATTTAGCTATTATCAAAGAGAAATAATACATAATAAATTCTCTAATTTGAAAATTGAAATCAAATCAAAGAGAAATAAATTATCATCATTGGAACTAATTAATTCTTCATTTATTATGAATTCAAATTTTTAATAGTTAATATACGTATTCACTTTCACTTTAACATGCATTTAACAATAAATATATCCATTCTCAAGTTAACCGTAACTTTTCAGTTATTATACATAAAAATTGAACATAGGTTCAAAACCCAGAATCTTGATTGGCGAAATCATAAATCATCTATACTTTATATTTTAAGAATAAAGTTATGTTTATTTCTATTGATGATCAAGTTTTTGAAATTATTACTTTATTCTTTAAGAAATCTAAAGATATCAAAAAATACAGTCATTTTTCTAAAGTAATTTCAATTTAATTAGAGAGTATGTAATTGAAATATAAAATATTACGAGCTATAACCATATGGCCTATTATAAGTTGATTTGAAATATTAGATGTTTGTTTACTTATTTGAATTCTCAAATGATGGTAGTTAATTCTTTTAACTAGCATGAGAGAGAGTTGTTTTAAGAACCAGTATGTGATCACTTTTCTGATTGAATTTGAATAAAATATAACACTAAATTCCTATTATAAATAATTCTCTAATTAATTTGAATTTAGGTTTACATTAGTAAATACTTTTATCTTAGTTTACTTCCATTCTTGAGCTCCATAAACTTATATATAAATTCATTTTCAAAGTGTTTTTTGTGTGTATATATATATCAGATATATTGGAATCCTAGAGGTACTAAAGTGTAACGATCTACCTTTTCGACCCTCACATGTCTACACTAATACATCCACGCTATTCACTTGCTAAGCACCTAAATGCCGAAACGACGAATTGTTATGGTGAAATAAAAAGAAAAGGAAATAAAACAAAAAAGAAAAGAACACAATATCAAAATCTCACATGTTGAACAATAACATAATATCTCAAAAGGTCTTTACCAAAAAGAAAACCTTGGTATACATACATCACTAAGAGTAAACTAACCTATCATTATTTTGGACAGTTATAATGACATTTCCTCACAAATGCTGATAGATACAAATCAAGTAATGCAGTAGAAATAAAATATGGTAAAAAATCATCTAGCTCCTTTCCAAGAGCTCCAGTGAACCACAGCTATATCTAGAAGCGTACTTGAGATGACCTAAGCATTAGGAAAATAACACCAAGATCAGTTTCGTAAACCAACGTGAGAAACTCAAATCATATAGATTTATTATATCTTAAAAACCCTTCGAAATAAGGGTATCTCATATGACCACGCCGCCAATAAACACAGACATGTTTTTACCTTACAATAACTAAACCATATCTATTATAAAATCCATTGATAATATAATAATGTCTAAGGTGTGAAATATAAATAATCGCATAGTTGTGATGTTAGTGAGTGCACATCACAATAATAATAGGTATACAATCACAACCGCTAAGGTGTGTTCGCTAATTGTGTACGATTTTCATGTCGTCTCTCTTTGGGGAAGCCAAATCCGAACTATTGCACAAGGATAGGAGATATCCTTCTATAGCGTCGTACATCTCTAATGAATGTACCATAGGAAAACTATAGCTAGTCTTGTTAAGACCTAATGCACCACTTCGCATGCATACCCAATAAGTATCTCTAGAAATAGAGTCGCATGCACCCTATAGGTTTGCCAACCTTACTACTATGTCTCCTATGTTTGGTTTTATTCAAACCCACTGATGAAGCTACGTCTAGCATTTCATCCCACGAGTCACCACTCAAACAGATCTTCCACATGAGCTCCAATTCGAACAGATCACGGAAGCATACATGGATTCACATATCTCACACATGGATTCCTTAATAGATCTTGGAATCACACATGGATTCCCATACCTCAACAGGTCTTAGAATCACATATTGATCCCCACATCCTAAATAGATCATGAACAATTACATGTGTTCAAGCATCTCAAACAGATCTCGAATCTCTACATAGATTCTAGCATTATGAAGCAATCATGGAGCAATCACGAAGCCATCACAAAGCAATCAAAAACTGAAAAGTATGTGTACGAGTGCACGTGCTAATATAGTACACACGGATCGTGTAATATGGAATATAATATAAATGCGGAAATAGATGATAATAGCAAAGTAAATAAAAATAGAAAAATCATACCAGAGATTTTTATACTGGTTCGGAGCACCGTCCTACGTCCAGTCCCAGACTTCTATCTGGATTTTCACTATTAACTACCTCGCTTCACCCGGTGGAACAGGTTTACAAAACCCGAGCAAACGAACGGGATTTCACGCCTCTAATACACTGAGGACTTTAACACTTGCCTCTTACAACACCGAGGACTTCAACACTTGCCTCCTACAACACCGAGGACTTCAACAAAAATGAATATAATTGTTTGTTGACGGTATGTGTTCTTGCTAACACAGTTTTGTCACTTGTAGTACAAACTTCCTATAATCTTATCCTCAAAATATGTGAATGATGTTTTGTGAAGATTAAGGGAAGTATATTACTTATTGAATCAAAAGATATGAAATAATTTCAATGATTCAATAAGAAATTAAAACAAATGAGAGCTTTCAGAATGCAGGAGTATTTAGAAAGTAAGATCAGAAATTAGAGTAAAAAACATATATTTTCATCTATCTTGAATCAATGATTTAGATGAGTTTATATAGAAAAAAAATGGTTGTAACTCTTTGTGAACAGTAGCCATTAATAGATATGATCATTGATGAAAGGTAAGAGATGCAACCATTGGAGAAAGAAGTGTCTTTTGGAAAAGGTTGCTCTCTGTTTAAAAACGGTCGACAGGTCAAAAAATGGCCAGTAGACAGGATTTCAAATATATAGTCGTTATGTGCATTTGTGCACGTTCATTGTGCATTTTACACAGAAACGGCCGACCGCCTGATTTAATATGGTCGACCGGTCCCTGTTAAATTGCTCAATGAATGTGCAATGCTATTCAAATGTATATATATCGATTATATTGAGGTGCATGATTATTTGAGGATAGATTTTAACAAGTTTATCACTATTACAATATCAAATAATCACCTATAATCTAGAGTACCATATGTAGCTCTTTTGTGCCTCTTTATAGCCATGATGTCTTTGTTTTGTCGATCTCCTTTATTTCTTTGTCAGAAATCATAAACTTCATAGAATCTGTGACTCAACATTCTCCCCCTTTTTGATTGATGACAACATATATCTGAAGTTCTGAATCTCCCCTGAATATGTGATCTCCCGCTGAGATTTTGTTTGTATTCTTTATATATATATATATATATATATATATATATATATATATATATATATATATATATATATATATATCGCCTTTGCCGATGATATAGCCTTTTGAATTATCTCCAAAAGTGACGGAGCCACCATCTGAGTATGTAATATTTGTTAATAAGCTCTTGTCTCCAGTCATGTGCTTCGAGCAACCACTGTCCAATATCCACTTTCCTCTTTTCTTAAGTGGGACCTGCAAAAAATAAAATTAAGTCCATGGTACCCACTTTTTATGGGGTCCTAAGAGTTAGGTCTTAGGAGTCCAAACCCATACGGGTCTGGTATCCCCTTTATATACATAATTAATATTAAGATGTACAGTATTCATGAAATTCTGAATATATTCGTTCCTAATCAAATTGTTATTTGTTTTAGGAACCCATATTTTGATAGTCTTGACATTTTCTTTTGAAATTTCACAACTGGTTTTGGTTTGGAATATAATAAACTAAGATTTTTCTTAGCTTCAGTTTTTTGTACTTTCTTCTTCCTTTTATTTCCAAGATGTTTCTTGGTTTCTTGTTTCTTATATCCCAAACCTTGTTTATCCGAAATAGATTGTGAACTTTCAATGATTTTTGTCAAATTTTCTCGACCTTTGTTAAAGTTAGAAACATTTTGAGTAATGTTATCTAACTTAGTTTGTAAACTAGCCTTTTCTAGGTCCAGATTTTGACTTTTGCCTCAAGCACATGATTTTTAGTAGTGAGAGCATCATTTTTCTCTTTTTGAGTTTCAATTTCTTGACTCAAAAGAACTAGTTGAGAGTCAACATTAGATGATGATTCTTGAAATTTTTCAAGTTCTTCTTCTAATATTTTCTTCTCGTCTTTTAACATATCTCGTTCAAATTCTGCTCTACTCAAATCTGCTTTGGTTTCTTTTAGCTGTCATTTTATGTCTTTATATTTGACTATCAATTCAGCATTAATGTCAAGCATTTCATCGAATGTAGGAATTTGTACCTCATCTTCTGTTGCCATGAAACATACATTTGCTTGTTCATCTTCCGTATCACTATCACTTTCTGATGAGTCTGTATCATCCCATGTTACCGAGAATGCTCGTTTCTTTGATTTGTCCTTCTTATATCTTAATTTGTCATTTTCTGACTTCTTCTTTTGCTCCGGACAATCCTTGTGCATGTGCCCCTTTTTGTGACAGTTGAAGCATTCTATAGAGGATGATGTTGGTTTATTTGATCCAGATTTCTTTCTGTTATAACGACTGGCTTTTCGCTGTTTTAGGAATTTTTTGAAACCTTTTGCTATGAATGCCAGATCTTCGTCTTCAGACTCTGATTCATTTTCGTCTTTTTCAGCATGGAATGCCATGTTTTTCTTTTCTTCTTTTTGTTCCTTTCTAGTCTGCAAGTTAGCTTCATAGGACATTAGATTTCCTATCAATTCATCTGGCTTCATGACAGAAAGGTCATTAGCTTCTTCAATTGCTAATACTTTTCCTTCCCATTCACTAGTCAGAGAATGTAGGACTATTGAAACAACATCAAAATCAGAATACTTTTTTCCTAAGCCAATAAGTGCATGGTGGATAGTTTGAAACCGTGAATACATATCATTGATTGTCTCATTTGGTTTCATTTTGAAATTTTGAAATTGACTTTTCAGCATGGCTATTTTGGCTTGTTTAACCTTGTTAGTACCTTCATGAGTGATTTTTAGCGTTTGCCAAATTTGATATGCAGTAGTGCAGATACTAACACGGTTATATTCATTTTGGTCTAATGCACAAAACAACATATTTATTGCTCTTGCATTTACGGCTGCTGTCGTTTTCTCAGCCGCAGTCCATTCTGAATAATCAGTTGTTGGATTCACTATTTCTTTTTGAGTTGCATTCCAAGCATCATAACTATTTGATTTCATAAAGAATGACATACGTGTTGCCCAATAACTATAGTTAAGACCATTAAAAAATGGAGGTCTTTGTGTCGATTGACCTTCCATGTAAGTGGTGTTTTGAGTGCTAGTACTTGCGTTATTTGCCATATTACAAGAATATATCAAATAACTGTGTTACGGTTATATGATAAGCTCGCTCTGATACCAAATGAAAAGTATGTGTACGAGTGCACGTGCTAATATAGTACACACGGATCGTGTAATATGGAATATAATATAAATGCGGAAATAGATGATAATAGCAAAGTAAATAAAAATAGAAAAATCACACCAGAGATTTTTATACTGGTTCGGAGCACCGTCCTACGTCTAGTCCCAAACTTCTATCTGGATTTTCACTATTAACTACCTCGCTTCACCCGGAGGAACGGGTTTACAACACCCGAGCAAACGAACGGGATTTCACGCCTCTAATACACCGAGGACTTCAACACTTGCCTCTTACAACACCGAGGACTTCAACAAAAATGAATATAATTGTTTGTTGACGGTATGTGTTCTTGCTAACACAGTTTTGTCACTTGTAGTACAAACTTCCTATAATCTTATCCTCAAAATATGTGAATGATGTTTTGTGAAGATTAAGGGAAGTATATTACTTATTGAATCAAAAGATATGAAATAATTTCAATGATTCAATAAGAAATTAAAATGATTGAGAGCTTTTAGAATGCAGGAGTATTTAGAAAGTAAGATCAGAAATTAGAGTAAAAAACATATATTTTCATCTATCTTGAATCAATGATTTATATGAGTTTATATAGAGAAAAAATGGTTGTAACTCTTTGTGAACAGTAGCCATTAATAGATATGATCATTGATGAAAGGTAAGAGATGCAACCATTGGAGAAAGAAGTGTCTTTTGAAAAAGGTTGCTCTCTGTTTAAAAACGTTCGACAGGTCAAAAAATGGCCAGTAGACAGGATTTCAAATATATAGTCGTTATGTGCATGAGTGCATGTTCATTGTGCATTTTACACAGAAACGGTCGACCGCCTGATTTAATACCGGTCGACCGGTCCCTGTTAAATTGCTCAATGAATGTGCAATGCTATTCAAACGTATATATATCGATTATATTGAGGTGCATGATTATTTGAGGATAGATTTTAACAAGTTTATCACTATTACAATGTCAAATAATCAACCTATAATCTAGAGTACCATATGTAGCTCTTTTGTGCCTCTTTATAGCCATGATGTCTTTGTTTTGTCGATCTCCTTTATTTCTTTGTCAGAAATCAAAAACTTCATAGAATCTGTGACTCAACAAAAACCTCTTCCAAAGCATAGAACAGGTATATGGTTTTGGAGTAGTTACGGTTTCAAATCATCTCGTATAAGCACACTCCATTGCTTGTCGGGTGTTCCAAAACCGATCGATCGATTTCCTGGGAATCTCAACCTCAATTCTATGGGAAATAAACCAACATACATAAATGCGAAGATCACCTCTAACCGTTTAAGCGGATGGATTTCATTACCATTGTCCTAGAAGAGAAAAACGAGTTTATATGTATAGTATAATATCACCGAAAATAACTGTACTATATAATCTTCGCGTTTCTTCTAGATATTTCTAGAGTATATTTGGTCAAATAAAATAATAACGAAGATAATCACATGCAGAAAACTAGTTCCCTTATATTGTCTATAAGCAAGTAACACCAAAGCATAATCGAAAAGCAAGCACGATCAAGTCATATAAACGATTTCTAATCCCTTTTTTAGTTAATCTTCCTTTATTAATTAAAATCCTCTTTTATTGGTAAAACTCATTTTTACTCAATAACTCTTTTACAGATGAAACTTTATTTGTCAATTAAATTTTACTATATAATTAAAACATCAATATTCATTTTCAACACATTTCAACACTTCCCAAAAGTATTCATATACTTATCTCAACCATATAACCGTATCCACAAATCAGTTTCAAACTTAAGACCAATGTTGCTAAAACACTGTCACTACAAACCCAAAACCATTTCACTTAAGATTATCTTCAAGACATTCTTTTCAAAGATCTATTTACATACGTAAGTATAATCAAAATGGGTTATAGGCAAATGCTACTAACACATTGCCACAACAAAACCAAAACCATTTCAAACCTGTTATCCTCTACAAAATCCCATTATTAAATATATGAGTATTTTTACTAAACTCATTTATGATATTTTAACAGTTTAAAATATTATCCAAGGGTTTAAAAACAAATGTCACTAAAACAACATTTACAACAATCCCCAAAACCACTTTACTATTCCATTATCTTTAAAATTCCGTTTTATAGATCCAATCACTTTTCAAATGTAGAGTTAAATAGTTTAAAATAGATGTTGCACAAACATCGATACTACAAACCAAAATCTACTTAATACTTTCCATTTACTTTAAAATATCCATTTAAATTTCTAAGTACTTCTCCCTTCTATTAAACAAGGTTATATACCTTTTTCAATCAGTTTATAAAACAATCCATTATAACATAAGTGTTATATTCCAAAATTCCCTTTTAAAACCATTTACAAAATACCAAACATTTTTTTTTAACTTTTAAACATATTAAAATATCTTTAAAAAGATTGATATTTACATATACTAATTTATTTACAAAAGAAAGATATTTAATAAGATACTACAAACAATTTATAAAATATTATAACATAAAATCCTTTCAAAATCTTTAATAACTTTTAAAAACATATATAAAATAAAAACATACTTTTATAATACTTACATTATATTTTAAAACCTTTTTATTTAAAACACCGTTTAAAACTTGTTTTATAATCTAAAACCATCACCTTATAGACCCATAAATGATTTTCAAAAATATATTTAAATTTTTCGATAATAAGTATGCTAATAGTACTTATTATAAATACGAATAAGCCCTATGATGTCTTCTAAAGTTAACTTTAATATCACAAATCACAGCGATTTCAATGTGCATCCATTGTGACCTTTCGCTTCTAACATTTACAACTTTCCTTTCCAATTTCCAAAAATGTCCAATCTACTCCATTTATGTCAAACACACCCAAATGTGTGTAGAATAACCCAAAATAAATGTATATATATTTTTTAACAATTTACCCAATTTATCCCATTTAACATATGTAAAAAATTAGGGATTTCAAAGCACGTTTATAATGACTATATCGTTTCTAACATTCATAACATACTATCACTTTTCACAAAGCAGTATCAAACATGTAAATAGTGAGTCTGTGCCATGATGTTATAA
The DNA here is from genome assembly GCA_030765085.1 of Allium cepa. Taxonomy (NCBI): domain Eukaryota; kingdom Viridiplantae; phylum Streptophyta; class Magnoliopsida; order Asparagales; family Amaryllidaceae; genus Allium; species Allium cepa. The sequence continues at coordinate 196,453,472 of CM060939.1, read as the reverse complement.
AAGATCAAATAGAAATTATTATACTCAATAATAATGTTCTCACTTGTTTTACAAAAAAGACGGAGCCCAAAAGTAATAACTTGCATTGTTCATTATACAGTTTATATTTTTGGTACAACAATAATTACGTACACAGCAATATATAATCAACTAGTGAGTAAAATTCTCCCAAGCTCCAATTAAAGCTTTCGCGTTTCCTATTAGTCCAAAATCAAAAGCCGTTCGGTTTTGACTAAAATTCCTACTAGCTTCGAGCTCGACGAATCCAACTCCATTGCATAGATAATCCAGATGTAAACGCAATGGCGAAGACGACACCACAATCGACCTCGTATGAACAATATACGATTTATAAGAATTTAGATTTTAAACTTAATTAATTAACTAATTAAATTCATTATACCTTAATCCTTCCACCCATCCCCTTTCTTCCTCTATTTGCTAATCCATTTCGCACCTAACACGGTGACACTCCCCTCTAAAACCGTGCACGCACTGTAGATCATCACCCCATTTCAACCAAAGCTCGCTTAACCATCACTGTCACACCTCTCCTTGCATCCCCATCCCAATGCAACCACCGATTACACGTATGCACCCTGATGCACAAACTAACCATATACAGGAAGGTGCACATACTAACAATACACAGGAGAATACTACACGTCCAAAGAGGATGATAAAGCTACCCGGTAGGCTAATGGATTAGGGGTGTCGATTTGACAGCTACTATTTTTACTTTTCATTCTGTTATTTGCTTTTGTTTTTCCGCTACTTTTCTGCCAATTCTGTTATGAAATTGGCGCCTAAATGCAGCCACGTCCTCAAAGTTGTTGAGAGATATGGCTATATAATTGTACGTTTGATAATAGAAAGAAAAGGAGGAATTAGTTGTGAACTTTCTCTCTCTCTCTTTTAGCGTTCTTTTCCAGCTTATCTTCTTCTTCTCCACTATTTTCTCTTCCCTCTCGGCCTATCATTTTGTGTCCTTAACAAATTGCTGCTTTCACCATTGATCTCCCACATCCTCCCCAAATATCCAAAGTCACTCCACCATGACTCACCTAGAAGAAGCCGTCCAACAACTCAACCACCACAACGACACCATTACCGCAATACAATCAACCCAGTCCAGCCATGGCTCCTTGCTTGAATCACAAAATGCCGATATCATCAACATCAAAACAGCAATCCAATCATTGACCAAATCAATAGCCGATCTAAACCACAAACTCGACACTCAAACACCACCTTCGCCACACAACCAAACTTCCACAACCAATACCCAGCTATTATCCACACGACAACCGCCATTGCTATCCACACCAAACCAAAACCGCCAACCAAAAATCACCCTTATAACATTTGATGGCACAAACCCCCATGACTGGATTTTCTAGGCTGACCGCTACTTTACTTATTACGCAACACCCAAGGAGCAACATGTAGAGCTAGCCAGCTTCCATATGGAGGGACAAGCCCTAGCTTGGTTCCAGTGGATGCATAGGAACAAACAACTATCATCAAGGCCGGCGTTGGCCAAGGCAGTAGAGCAACGCTTCGGCCCACCCACTTTTCTACACCCACAAGCCACCCTCTTCAAGCTTAAGCAAATCACAATGGTCGACATCTATCAAGCCACTTTTGAGACACTATGCAACCAAATCACCACCCTTAACCCCGAATCTATATTACAATGTTTTATTTTGGGTCTGAAATCCCTCATCCAAAATGAACTCTTACTTCTCAAACCATCAACCATATCCGACGCCATTGACACAGCAAAACTGATCGAAAAGAGATACATGGCCCAACCTAAGTTTCCATTCTCTAAAACCAACCAGAACATCCACAAACCATTCCACTCCCAAAATACAACTCAAACATTTGCTCAAACAACTCATCCTCAAACATCCAAACCATCAATACCTATCAAATAACTCACACAAGCCGAAATGAATACTCGCAAATAGCAGGGCCTCTGTTTTAACTGCGATGAAAAATATCATTTCGGCCACCGCTGCAAACCGACTCACATCCTCATGATATTTTCCGATGTCAATCCCGATGGAACCAAATCCCCAGAGGATACCAATATCAAACCATTCCACACAACCGAACAACCAGATGCCATTGAAAAACTTGACGACTCACCACAGGAAATTTCCTTTGATGCCCTAACAGGATCTTCACATCCAAGAGCAGTTCGACTTCCAGCGCTTATCAACGGCAACCCAATTTCCATATTAGTTGATTCGGGATCCACGCATAACTATTTACACCCTAAAACAGCGAAGTTTCTAGGACTAGATATCAACAACGAAAGCTCCTTCGTAGTAACGGTTGGTAATGGCGAGAAACTGCGAAGCTCTGGATGCTGCAAACAAGTTTCGGAGGATATCCAAGGGTATAATTTCTTAATCGATTTTCATTTACTCGAAATTATGGCTTCGGACGCAGTTTGTGGAATCAATGGTTGGAGAAATTAGACCCAATCACCATGGATCACCGTAAATTAACCATGCTATTTATAGTTAAAGACAAGCCTATTTGTTTAACTGGGCTCGGCCCATCCACTGACCCAACATCGATATCCTTACACCAGCTCAAACGTTTTGAAGCTACCTCCGCCATTTCCAGTTATCTGTATTTACAACTACAGCCCACCACTGGCCCAATAGCCCATAATCAAATAAATTCCGATAAACCCGAACTCCAGACCATTTTAGATACATTCAAACATGTTTTCTCCCCACCAACGAAACTTCCACCCCACCGAAACCTAAACCATCACATTAATCTCAACCCTAATACCTATCCAATAAATATTAAACCATACCGACACCCATATTTTCAAAAAAACGAAATCGAGAAACAAATCCACGAAATGCTCCACTCCAACATCATCCAACCGTCAACAAGTCCATTTTCTTCTCCCGTTCTATTGGTCAAAAAAAAGATGGGTCATGGCGATATTGCGTCGACTATCGCGAATTAAACACAATGACGATTAAAGATAGATTTCTAATACCAACGGTCAACGAGTTATTGAATGAACTCTATGGATCGATATTTCTTTCCAAATTAGACCTTCGAAGTGGCTATTTTCAAATTCGTGTCCACCCACCCGACATCCCAAAGACCGCCTTCCGTACTCACGAAGTCCATTATGAATTTCTTGTTATGCCATTCGGCTTAACCAATGCACCATCCACCTTCCAAGCAACAATGAACCATATCTTTCGACCACATTTGAGAAAATTTATGCTCGTTTTCTTCGATGATATTCTCATATATAGCTCCTCTTGGACCGATAATCTAGAACATCTTCACACAACCCTCACTATCCTTGACCAAAACCAATTCTACGCTAATCAGGCCAAATGCACTTTTGGGCTGTTTGCATAAAAAATGGACAAACACCTCCAATCCGTATTATTTAGTTGATTGTATGTTATTTTTCAAGGTTTTATGTTACTTATGCAAATATGTAAAAAGCAAGGACTAAAATGTAAAAGACACGCAGATTTATAGTGGTTCGGCCAGAACGTGCCTACGTCCACTTTATATGTTATTCTCTCCTTTCTTTCAGATTACAAGTACAAAGCTTTAAGTACAAGTATAAGAAAGTTGTTTGAAAGTTCCTTCCTTGCTTGAGCTCTCAAACTTGTCTGCCATTGTTGTACCCCTGCCCCTCTATTTATAGAGTGAGGTTGGAGGCAGGGGTCCTGGATGTATATAGCTGCTGGTGGGCCTGGGTTGAAGCAATCTGGCCTGGCACATCTGGTTCGGCGGAGCTTTGGTTCGGAGAAGCTTGGTCCGGTCATAGCTAGGTGGAGGTTTGGTCCGGTGATGGCCTTGGTCCGGTTAGGACGTGGAGATGCGGTGATTCGGTGGTAGATGGGAGGTGAATTGGTTCGGCTTGGCTTGGGGGGTTGTTTGGTTCGGTGGTGTCTAGTTGAGGTTGGTTTGGTGGGTTTTGGACCGGTGGTTGCTTGGACCGGTGATGATGGATGGAGTATGGTTCGGTAGGGTGTTGGCTCGGCATTGCGTGGTATGGTGTCGCATGGATATAGAAGTTTGAAGGTTGGTAGAGGAGCTGGTTCGGCACGTAGGGGAGATAGGTTGGTCCGGTACCGAATGGTTTGGTGGCTTCCTCCTCGTGTTGGTTCGACAGGCACTCGAAGGACGTTGGTTCGGCCACCCATGATTGCGAATCCGGATGGAACTGACGCTTCTTGGTCTCAAGATCTCCTAGGTGAGAAATCGCCCAACATTTGGCCCCCAAAGTGGGGCACGTGCTTGCATGTGTCGCGCTTTGTTTCCTTGCAGTTGAGATAGCTTCGTTCGGTCCTGGGAGTGCCGAACCAGTTGGTCCGGTTGTATCTATGCTCGCCTATAAGTAGGGGCCTAGGGCTTCCTTTGTTCCCTACCGAACAAGTCAACCGGATAAGAAATTCCTACCGAATCAGTCGCTGTGCCGATCCAACCCTTGCTGCCGAACCAAGTATACGCCGAATGGCTTCTTCATTATATTTGGGTTTTACCGAATGGAACCGAGGGCTCCAAGTACCGAATGAGTTCTTGTGTTGGCAATACCGAATGAACCAGGGTTTTTTGAATGCCGAATGGGTGTTCACTTTGCCGAATGGGTGTTCACTTTGCCGAATGGAACTTTAAACCTTTGATACCGAATGGTCTTTTATACTTGGACCATGAGAGAAATCTCCGACTTGTGTATGCTTGCTCGCTTGTATTCCTGTACTTCATGTTCTAACAACACGTCTTTCTCTATTGTGTATGTAGATAAAATGTCTCGTAAAGCGGAAACTCGATCAGATAGTAAGAAGTCCAAGGATAGAGGAGAGTCTTCTTCCGTGCCCCCAGCCCAAACAGAACCGGCGCGACATGGACCTGCCCCAAGGTCGCTAGTGGATGGGTATGGTCCCCAGGAACTTCTGGTCTCCCCTCCCGATTGCTTTCCCAGCTCCTTAAAGGAGGAGCAACTTGACGTTATAGCTCGTTCCTTCGGGATAGATAGAGCGCTTATGCGGTTGTCGGGGAACGGAGTGATGCCGTATGACCCCCCCCCCCCCCCCCCGAAGGCTACTTTGCTTACAGCAGATATCATTGCATGTGTGGTGCTATCCCGCCTCTCAATGCCTGGATAATCAATTTTCTTACCTATCTGAAGGTGGCTCCTTTCCAGCTTCAGCCCAACTCCTATGCCATCCTAGTGTGCTTATTTGTTATCTTTCAGAAGAGATATGGGCGTCCCCCTTCCAACCGGGAGATCCGGTATCTGTACAACTTGAGAGGCTACAAGAAGGAGTCTCCATATATCAGTTTGGAAGCGGCCGTGCCCTTCAAGCCTGTTCTGGATTTGTACTCGAAGCTCAGTATGTTCAAGAAGGAATGGTTTTTTATTAGGGATGACTCTGTTTCTTTCCGCCTTTTCACTTTCGGCTATAAGTTGAACTCTATCTATATTTTCCTTGTCCTGATCACAATGCTTCTTCTTATATGCTTTCATTTCTTGCTAGCGACAGGTGGTTTTGCGGTTGTGGAGAATGATTCCTTGGTTCAGACGGCTGCGGAAATAAGAGCCATTCTGGCACGGGATCGGTCGGCTTCTTACTTGATCAGGAATGCCACTCTCCTAGAGTGTAACTTGATTCTGTCACGCCAATCTGTGGTTAAACAGAGAGATACACGCGAGGAGAGGGCTGCTAAAGCCAAGGATGGGGCCACTGCGAAGAGTAGCAAGAAGAGACCTTTCTCGGTGCCTCCAGCCGTTGGGGGAAAGAAGCTTAAGAAGTCCGATGGACCCTCTCCTAGTACATGTCCAGACATTTCGGAGGAGGAAGGTGGAGAGGAGGAAAGAGACGAAGAGGAGAGCGGAGGAGATGGAGAAGGTGAAGGACAGGGTGGTAGTGGTGCCGGCCCTTTGTCTTCTGAGCAGGCAGGGGAGATCCAGGAGTGGACGGATGACGCCTTCCGCCAAGCTTTTGAAGGGTTGGAGGAAGGATCAGCCTCGGTGAAGAAGGCAAAGGAGGGTGACAAGGCTGGGGTTGGTGCCGATCCATTCCCTAAGAGTTCTTCAGCTGAGGCGGCTCCAGCGATTCAAGGTGAACTTTTGACTTCTGCAGACTCCATTTATGATAGGGACTTAGGAATATTTTATGGTTCGCTTCCGTCCTGCACTGAGATTCAGGACTTATTGCAGTATTCTTCTTCTCCGCAGGGTTTGTATAACAGACGTGCATTCTCATTCTTTTTAAGTTAACATATTTCTTGAATTATGGACCCTTGTATGTTCGTAACACTTGTTCTTTATTACAGAGGCAGGCGAGGTGGCCAAAACTTCAGACGTTCGACACCGCCTTGAGCAATTCAAGTTGATGAGAGCTTCTACTAAGCCGAAGCCGCCAACTAGCCATTCCGGGGATGTAGCTAAATATCGTCCTCTTCTTGGAGTCATTGAGGAAGGTATCCAGCAGAGGAAAAGGAGGCGTTCCTTATTTGAATCTTCACCCAGTCCGCAGCTTCCTCCTCAACCTATCCATGATATCATGGAGGAGGACGCTGAGCATACTCCCTCCCCGCATCCGTCTGAAAATCCTACCGTTATCCGCATAAGGCGCCCCGATGTGCCTCGCAATCCCTTTGCCGGCCACCCGGATTTAGACCCCAGTTCCCAGGACATATTATTTGATGAGGCCACGGGCGAGCATCTTCTTCCCCGCAATCCCATGGTTCGGATTCTTGATGAGGCTAAGTCTCTAGATCTGGATCTGCTCACTACTCGGATAGCTGCCATGGGGGACGAAGCCAAAGCCAACATTGACCGGGTCGCGGAGGAGGTCAAGAAATTGATGGAGCATCATGCTCGGCTGGCTAGGGCTGGGGAGGAAATTGGGAGTGCTAACATCCGGCTGCGGCTACAGGTTTCTGATCAGGCCAAACAGCTTGTCGATCAGGCTATTCAGATCTCTCAGCACGAGGCAGCCTCCAGGCAGTTGAAGGAGAATCTGGAAAAGGCCAGCAGGGCAGAATTGCGAAAAATGGAGGCTGCTTGCAAGGGGCGGATTGATATGGCCATTGCGACGGTGGATGAGGTTCGGAATGCGGATCTTGAGCGGATTGAAGAGTTTTCTAGGAGGCTTGAGGCCGCAGAGCTTGCTCAGGCCAAGCTAAAGGAAGAGATGGAGGAAATGAGGAGGTCTCTCCAGGCTGACCGCTTGAGATATCGATCGGAGAGGGATGTTGCCGTCGCTAAGTTGCTGTCCTCCAAGGCCCGGGTGAGGGAGTTTGAGGAGAATGAGGGGATGATGGATGAGATGTTGCAGGATATGTACTTCCGTACTTGGAAGCATGGCAATCTATCCTGGATGGATGACTACCCCCGGGTTATGGCTAGGGTATATCTCCGGGCTTTGGAGGAGGCTAAGGCTGATGCGGATAAGGAAGGTGGAGGGTCATTCAGGATGGACGTGGTAACCGCCCAGTTCTCAAAGGAGGAGAAGGTAGCGGTGAAGGAGGGGATGCGGCTGCTTGCTGCGGAGGAAGCGGGTGTGTAGTTGGCGGATGAGGATCAAGCGGCGGACGTTGGTGAGTCTCTCTTCTTTTTCTCTTTTCTCTTTAGATTTTCATAACATGATCGTTTACTGTTCTCTTAATGAATTCCCCTTCTGAATTGGACAGGTGGGACTTCTGGTCACCATGCTGGGAGCTCCGACCCTGCGGCTAAGTAGGCTTGGAGAGTTGGTAGGATGAGGGCGAAGCGTGAACGCAGCTGGTCACCTTTTGATTTCTTTTTACTGCCGTTCATGTTAGTCCAAAACATTGACGTAACTGTAATAATATTGTTTGTGATGAACGACGTTTTGTAATTTCATAATATAAGCTGATTCCTTTATGTTGGAATGTTATTGCTATTTTGCTGTGCTGTGTAAGTGATGTAACTATGCATATTACTAGTGACTTGACTGTGCCTGATGCCAAGTTTTTTTCTTAAAGCATACTTTTCTCATTTTGCAATGTAAATGTGATGTGTAAATACGAACTGCAGCTATGCATTAATGCATAAAAGTAGAAGGTACCGCCCTTCATGTTTTGGCCATAGACGGCAATTTCGTGCATCCTGTAAGACTAAGCACGGAATTCTGTTGAGTGTCTCGTCATCCGATTGTAAGTTTCTGTTCCCATTAGCGAACGTTCCCTATTTCATGTCCTGTACTTTCAAGCACCGTTACGGAGAATAGGAGAAAAGTTTTAAATGAAATTGAAATATAGGAAAAGTAAAACTTCCAGTCACGGAAGGCCGTCGGTGTGCTTAAGTTCGTGGCAAACGGGTTTTGTAGTCACTTTCCCTAGCTGTGGGTCTTGGAGACATTTGTCACCCATCTTACGCCTACTGCGGGGAGTTTTCTTTTTTACCACAGCCGCACTTAAGACACATCGGAGCCGATCGCGCATAGTAACTACCCGGGCCATTATGGCCCGTAATCGTGGGTATTATTCGATTTACTGTGGCCGGCTAGCGTGGGGGCCGATCGTCAACTGTGAACTGCCCCTGGCTGGCCACACCTTATGTTGGGGCTTATGATCGGTTCACAGTCGCCGGCGAGCCGAATCGCTGTAATGAGCTGCCATCGGCTATAGTCGGCCTTTTTTATGATGACTTATACTCGGCTTATTACAGTCGGCTTTAAGGGCCGAGGCAAACAATGAGTTAACTCGCGGTAGAGGGATACCGGAGCAAAGTGTCTCATTGGCGAGGGCATAGGAGCGCAGCGTACCTGTTAGATTTTGTCCAGGCGGAGTTGTGTTGTGAACTTCTGTATTGAAATGTCATCTGCAAACTTTTGTTCAACAGCAAAGGATAAAGCTTAACAAGTAGCCAAGATATAAAGGAACAAGTTAACAAGAGCAAAGTTTTTTAAAGTGGTTCGGCACGAAAATGCCTACGTCCACTGATTCTCTTTGTTAATTCACTTCATATGGGCAGTACAAGTTAAGAAAAGTATCGACGGAGGTGTCGGATGTTCCATGCCTTCTGGAACACCTCTCCGTCCACTGTTGACAAAATATAAGCTCCGTTGTGGAGATCTTTATGAATTACATATGGTCCGTCCCAGATGGGGTCCAGTGCCCCGGGGCGCGGAAAGATTTTCTTGAGGACAAGGTCTTCTTCTTGTAAGCTGCGATGTTTGACTTTGGAGTTGTATAGTGCTGCCACTTTTTGTCTGTGAGCTGCTGCTTTGAGTGGTGCATCATTTCATCTCTCCTCAATTAGATCCAAAGACATGTGGAGGAGTTCTTCATTTTCTTCCGGGTGGTAGTGGATCCTACGGTGAGAGGGCACTATAGTTTCAACTGGGAGCATAGCCTCCGATCCGTATGCCAGAGAGAAGGGAGTATGCCCTGTTGAAGTTCTGTAAGATGTGCGATAGGCCCAAAGTGCCGTAGGAAGTTCGTCCACCCAAGCGCCTTTCGACTTTTCAAGTTTCTTCTTGATTAAGGTTTTGAGAATTTTGTTGACAGCTTCTATTTGGCCGTTTGCCTGGGGATAAGCCACGGATGAGAAGCTTTTGTGAATCCCGTGCTCTTGGCACCATTCGGTGAATTCCTCGCTGTCAAACTGAAGTCCATTGTCTGATACAATTTTGAGTGGTGTTCCGTACCTGCATAGAATATTTTTGATTAAGAAGTTGATAACTTTTGCCGAAGATATTTTATTTAGAGGTTCCGCTTCCACCCATTTGGTGAAGTAGTCGACTGCCACTATAGCATATTTGGCTCCGCCTCGACCCGTTGGCAGTTCGCCAATTAAGTCAATCCCCCATATTGCGAAGGGCCAAGGGCTGGTCATCTGAGTAATTTCATTGGTTGGTAGTCGAGGGATTTTGGCAAATTTCTGACATCTGTCACATTTTTTGACGAAGTCTAAGGCGTCTTTGTTCAAGGTGGGCCAGAAATATCCAAATCGGAGTATCTTTTTTGCCAGAGTCTGTCCTCCGGTGTGGTCTCCACAACTTCCCTGATGGATGTTGGATAGAATTTCCCTGGCTTCTCTTCCAGCAATGCATCTCAATAAGGGGTTAGAGAAGCCGCGCCGATAGAGGATGCCTTCTTGCATCGTGTAGCGGGAAGCTTTCCTTAGAATTTTCTTAACTTCATTTCGCCCGTCTGGTAGGGTGCCGTTTTGTAAGTATTCTCGGATAGGGGTCATCCATGTTTCTTCTTTGGTTGCAGCTATCAGGTGTACTTGTTCGAAACTCGAGGTTAGCAGCCTTGAGACAGTTATCGCTCCAGAAGTCGTGTCATTTCCCATGCTAGCTTGCTTTGCCAGCTCGTCGGCCACTCGATTTTCCTCTCGAGGAATGTGTCTGATCAAATAGTGATCCAGTTGGTTAAGTAGCAGCTTGGTCCTCTTTAGGTATGCTGTGAGTCGTTCTCCTCGAGTCCGGAACTCTCCTAGTATTTGATTCACAATAAGTTGAGAATCACTATGGAGACATAAAGAACTGACTTCGATTTCCAGTGCAAGTTCTAATCCGGCTATCACTGCTTCGTATTCTGCGTCATTTTTGGTGGTAGCGAATTCCAATCTTAGGGCGTAGCGCAGCTTCTTTCCCTTGGAGGTGATTATCACAACACCTACCCCCGAGCCTTGTTCGTTCGACGCTCCATCTACGAAGAGATTCCACTTGATATCTTCTGCTATTTCAGATTGGTCCTTACCTTTGCCAGTAGTGAATTCGGCAATGAAATCAGCTATGGCTTATCCCTTGATAGCGGTGCGAGGATGGTAAGTGATATCATATTGGCTCAGCTCGATGCACCACTTGAGCAGTCGCCCAGAGGTGTCGGGACGATGGAGCACTTGCCTCAATGGCTGGTCGGTTAGGACTCTGACGGGATGAGATTGGAAATAGTGTCGCAGCTTCCTTGATGTGATTAGTAGACAGTACGCCAGTTTCTCGAGTTTGGGATACCGGGTTTCTGCTCCCGTGAACCTTTTGCTTATGAAGTACACTGGCCATTGTGTGCGGTTTTCTTCTCTTACCAAAGCGGCGCTTAGGGCATGGGATGACACCGCAAGATATAGGTATAGTTCTTCGCCTTAATTTGGCGTTGACAGTACTGGTGGCCGTTGGAGGTGCTCGATTAGGTTAAGGAAAGCTGCTGAGCATTCGTCGGTCCACTCGAATTTTCCTTTGTCTCTCTTCAAAGAAAGGGATGCATTTGTCGGTTGCTTTAGAGATGAATCGGCTTAGGGCGGCCACCTTCCCGTTTAGGCTTTGCATTTCTTTCCGAGTGGATGGTATTTTGATATCTCGCAAGGCTCGGACTTGTTCGGGGTTTGCTTCGATCCCTCTGGCATGGACGATGAATCCTAAGAACTTTCTTGATGACACTCCGAAGGAGCACTTTAGAGGGTTCAGCTTCATTCCATATTGGCGGAGTACTTGGAACATCTCGTCCAGGTGGCTTACATGATCGTTGGATTTTCTTGATTTTACCAGCATGTCATCCACATAAACTTCCATAGTTCGTCCTATCAATTCTGCAAACATCTTGTTGACGAGGCGCTGATAAGTAGCTCCGGCGTTTTTAAGTCCGAATGGCATTACCTTGTAGCAGTACAATCCTCGGTCGGTAATGAAGCTAGTGTGGTCTTGATCGGGGGCGTGCATAGGGATCTGGTTATATCCTGAGTATGCGTCCATAAAGGATAAAAGTTCGTGTCCGGCAGTGCTGTCCACGAGTTGGTCGATTCGAGGGAGTGGAAAGCAGTCTTTTGGGCAAGCGTCATTTAAGTTGGAGAAATCGATGCATGTTCGCCACTTCCCATTAGCTTTCTTTACCACCACCGGGTTGGCGATCCACTCCGGGTAGATGGCTTCACGTATGAAGTCATTGGCAAGTAAGTTCTTTACTTCTTCCTCGAGGGCTGCTAATCGTTCTGCCCCCATACTTCTCTTCTTTTGCTTTACCGGCACCTTGGTAGGATCGATGTTTAGTGCGTGGCATGCTATGTCCGGGGAGATTCCGGTCATATCAGCGTGCGTCCATGCAAATACATCCATGTTGTGGCGAAGAAAATCATTGAGTTGATTCTTTAGTTCTCTTTTTAGCTGAGATCCGACTCTCAGCAGTTTACTTGGGTCGTGTTTGTCTACAGATACGAATTCCATAGCCTCTGCAGGCTCGGCGGCGGCCTCCTCCTCTCCGTCCCTGAGATCTAGTTCGTTGAAGGGATCACTTGTATATCGAAGAGGAGGGGCTTTCTTTAGTTGCTATGCTTCCAAGCTTTTCATGCAGAGAGTAGTCTCTGCATTCTTCCCTTTATCTTTCTTACGGTTATTGCGACGGTTACATAGCAATCCCGAGCGGCGTCTTGATCCCCTTCTACTTCTCCCACTCCATTATCCGTTGGGAACTTTATCTTCAGGCACCATGGGGCAAGGACAATTTGGAAATCGGACAAGGCTGGTCTTCCTAAAAAGGCATTGTAGGCCGAGTGGTTGTCTATTAGCACGAATGTTTGTTTCCGAACGGCGGAACGGGGATGACTTCCCAATTCAACAAAGAGATCCAATTGTCCGAGGGGCATCTTTGCTTCTCCAGTGAAACCGTGTAGTGGTTTGTTACAGGGGGATACATCCTTCATTGACAGCTTCATTTTGTCGAAAGCATGCTTGAATAGGATATTTACTGAACTTCCAGTGTCTATTAAGAATCGGAAAACTTTGGCTGGACCGAACCAGGCAGAGATGACCATCGGATCCATATGAGGGTATTGCCTTCCTTCTAGGTCACGCCCGCTGAACGTGATATCATTGCTTTCCCTCCGCTTAGGGTGGCGTTCTTCCATAACAGAATTGACGCAGTCTCCCTCGCTTCTGAGTGAGTTTCCATATCTTTCCATTTCTGCCCAGCTCTTGTCAGCGATGTGTGGCCCTCCTGATATTGTATGGACCACTATCTTCTCTTGGCTGGAACTGCTGGTATTGCGATTTCCTCCGCCTGTCTCTGGGTGGAGCTGCCCTGGGTTTTCCTTGGTAGGAGCTGGGGTCCTGTCCTGTCCCTTCACATAGCGTTCTAATTTTTTTCTTCTAATGTGTTCTTCAATTAGGTCTCGGAGATGGCGGCATTCATTGGTATTGTACCCATGAGACTCGTGGAAACGGCAGAATTTTCCGGACTGGATTGCGCGATCTGACTCTTTCTTGTGCGGGGGGCGCTTGTATGTGAGTTCGTCCTGGGTGGCCAGGAAGATGTTCTCGACTGTTTCGTTCAAGGGAGTGTAAGCGTCAAATCTCGGTCCTGCTCGGTACAAGCGCTTTTCTCCCTTCTTGCCCCCTGCATTGTCTCTGGAGTCGTTTCTCCGAATGTCTTTCGCTGCGGCAGGGGCGTTTCCATGGGCCGTTCTAGCCTGTGGTCCTGTCTGCCTTTCAGTGGCAGCTTCTTCGAGTCTCATGTACTTCCCAGCTTCATGAAAGAAATCGGGCAAGGTAGCTGGTTTTTCTTTAGTTAGTCTTCTAGCAAACTTGGTATCTGGGTGCACACCACTACAGAGAGCCATTAGGGTGAGTTTCTCTTCGGCATCTTGGACTACGGCCGCTGCGGCGTTGAACCGGGTTAGATATTATTGCAGTGTCTCTCCGGATTTCTGTTTGACATTGGATAGAGAATAAGCATCCTTGGGTTGTTCCACATGAATGCGGAACTGGCTAATGAACTTTTCTTTCAACATCTCCCATGAGCTGATAGATCCTTGGGGTAGATGGCAGAACCAGGAGGTAGCTAGGTCTGCTAGGAATAGCAGAAAGCATTTACACAACACTCCTTCCGTTGCTCCGCTCATGAGCATATGCTGTGTGTATCTCTGCAAGTGTACAACGGGGTCGGAAGTTCCCTTGTACGGTTCCATCGTCGGCATTTTCCATTCTCGAGGGGTGATGGCGGTTTCGATGTCGCGGGTGAAAGGGCTGGCTACCCTAGCGCCTATCCCTCGATCCCTTTGCTCCAGTCGGACGCATTCCCGGAATAATCATGTCATTCTTTCATCAGAATTTGGAGCGGACAAAAATGAGCTTGGTTCTTCCCTGCGGGATCGATCTCGTCTAGATGACCTGTAGGAATGGTATAGCCTATCACTTCTGATGTTATCCAGTGGCTGTCTTTGGCTGCTCGGATGTATGCTAGGACCAGCTACAGTTGCCCCCTTCCTTGATCTTCCCCTGTGGGGTTCTGTTTCGAGCATTTCCATGGGGTCAACTTCGGGCTGGGTTCTAGCTCGGCTCCGTTCAGCGGGGTTTCCATGATTAGGCGGCATGACCGGTTCAGCTACATCCGACCTCGCCTGGTGCCTCCCCGATTGGGTTCGGTTCCAAGCGCTTCCTCGAGTCGGAGTTCTGGCTGAGTCCGGGCGCGGCCCCTATCACTGTTGTTCCTGTTGATAGCTTCTTCGAAGAGGGAAGACCTTTGTTGTCTCCGAGACCCTCCAGACTAGGACTCATCCCACGATTCAGTGTTGCGGTTGGATTCTTCGGCATCCCTCAAGCGTGACATGAGTTGGTTCACCAAAGCTTCTTGTTGGGATGTGAAGCGGTTAGTCACTTCGGCCACAACTCTGTCTAGATCTGCCCTAGTGATTGCTGCCGGTTGTTCCGCGGCAGGGGCTGTCGGAATTGCCTGATCTACATTTGGCACTGCTGTCGTAGTGGGTTGATTCTCCTGATCTGGATCCACTGGATCTGGAGCGCTGCAGGTTGCAACGTTCCTTCTCTTGTTGGCATCTTTTCTCGGCCTGGAAGTCATGTTTCCTAGGCAATGAAGGGTGTTATTGGGAAAGAAGGTTGAATGAGGGAAGCTGAAGCTTCGAGTTTCAAGTTCTCAGTGAAAGCACCAAAAATGTTTGCATAAAAAATGGACAAACACCTTCAATCCGTATTATTTAGTTGATTATATGTTATTTTTCAAGGTTTTATGTTACTTATGCAAATATGTAAAAAGCAAGGACTAAAATGTAAAAGACACGCAGATTTATAGTGGTTCAGCCAGAACGTGCCTACGTCCACTTTATATGTTATTCTCTCCTTTCTTTCAGATTACAAGTACAAAGCTTTAAGTACAAGTATAAGAAAGTTGTTTGAAAGTTCCTTCCTTGCTTGAGCTCTCAAACTTGTCTGCCATTGTTGTACCCCTGCCCCTCAATTTATAGAGTGAGGTTGGAAGCAGGGGTCTTAGATGTATATAGCTGCTGGTGGGCCTGGGTTGAAGCAATCTGGCCTGGCACATCTGGTTCGGCGGAGCTTTGGTTCGGCGGAGCTTGGTCCGGTCATAGCTAGGTGGAGGTTTGGTCCGGTGATGGCCTTGGTCCGGTTAGGACGTGGAGATGCGGTGATTCGGTGGTAGATGGGAGGTGAATTGGTTCGGCTTGGCTTGGGGGGTTGTTTGGTTCGGTGGTGTCTAGTTGAGGTTGGTTTGGTGGGTTTTGGACCGGTGGTTGCTTGGACCGGTGATGATGGATGGAGTATGGTTCGGTAGGGTGTTGGCTCGGCATTGCGTGGTATGGTGTCGCATGGAGATGGAAGTTTGGAGGTTGGTAGAGGAGCTGGTTCGGCACGTAGGGGAGATAGGTTGGTCCGGTACCGAATGGTTCGGTACCGAATGGTTTGGTGGCTTCCTCCTCGTGTTGGTTCGGCAGGCACTCGAAGGACGATTGGTTCGACCTCCCATGATTGCGAATCCGGATGGAACTGACGCTTCTTGGTCTCGAGATCTCCTGGGTGAGAATTCGCCCAACATGGGCTAACCGAACTTGAGTACTTGGGCCATATCATTTCAGGAAAGGGTGTCTACGTTGACCCAACAAAAATTGCAGCAATGGTCACTTGGCCCACTCCAAATTCCCTCACAGCAGTCCGCGGGTTCTTGGGCCTCACCGGCTATTATAGCTGATTTATTAAACACTATGCAACGATAGCAAGCCCAATTACGGACCTGTTGAAGCAACCCAATTTTTCATGGACCACCGAAGCCCAATTAGCCTTCGCACAAATGAAAACCGCAGTCACCAATACCATAATTCTTTCCCTTCCTAATTTCACCAAGCCATTCACCATTACTACAGACGCTTCATCCACCGCCATTGGTGCAGTACTCTCCCAAGCCGACCACCCAATTGCTTTCTTCGGTCTCAAATTACCCCGCCTCCTCCAAAAATCATCCGCCTATTCGAGAGAAATGTTCGCGATTACTTCTTCCATAAAAAAATGGAGACACTATTTGCTCGGTCGTCCCTTTCAGATCGTCACCGACCATCAGAGCCTTCGGGAACTCACCACGCAAACCATTCAAACACCAGAACAAAGGAAGTGGCTTACCAAGTTACTGGGATTCGATTTCACAATCCACCACAAACTAGGCAAGCAAAATGTCGTCGGAGATGGGTTGTCACGTTTCTCCGCCGCCGCCACCATGCAAGCAATTTCGGGCCCAGCTTTTCCACTACTTGCAGCGATTCAATCATCCTTAATCAGTGCCACAATGGCTCAAACTATCATCCAGCAACTAGCCGCGGGTACTTTCCCTAACCCCAAATTTCAATTTCGAAATAATTTATTATTTTAGGGAAATCGCGTGTATGTCCCTGATGATGACGAACTAAAAAAACAAATTATGATTGAGTTGCATGCCTCCAAAATTGGTGGTCACTTCGACATTAAGGCCACTTTTGCAAGAGTGTCAAGCAATTTTTATTGGCCAAAGCTAGTGGCATCGGTTCAAAACTTTGTCCAACGGTGCCAAATTTGTCTCCAAACAAAGTCTGGCAATACGCCATACAAGGGACTGCTGCACCATTACCGATCCCAGCTCAAATATGGGAGGACATTGCAATGGACTTTATTACTCATCTACCCCTGTCATATGGTCGCACAGTAATTTGGGTGATAGTCGATCGGCTCCCTAAATATGCACATTTTTGTGCACTGCCAACATCGGTGTAAGCTGCTCAACTTGCCACTTATTTCCTACTGGAGTATGTCCGACTTCATGGATTTCCGTGGTCTATAATTTCTGACCGAGATAGACTTTTTATGAGTCAATTTTGGAAGGAGTTATTCCGTCTTCATGGCACGAAACTGCAAATGAGCAGCGCTTACCACCTACAGACGGACGGACAGTCAAAAGTGCTGAATCATTGCTTGCAAATGTATTTACATGTTGTGGTAGGAGATACACCAACAAAGTGGGTCAAATGCTTGCCTTGAACAGAATGGTGGTATAACACCACAAAGCACTCCTCCATCGAAATGTCTCCATTCCAGGCAGTCTACGGCAGACCACCACCTACTCTCGCCGACTACATTAACTGTTCTTCCACCATCCCATCTTTACACGATTAGGCTTCCTCGAGAGACAGCCTACTCAACATTATCAAATCAAATCTTCAACTTGCACAACAACGTACGAAAAAACACGTTGATTAACATAGAAGTGATAAGCAATTTGAAGTTGGTTCTTGGGTCTTCCTCAAATTACAACCCTATCGTCAACAGACAATGCGCAACAATCACCACAAGCTAATCAAGAAATATTATGGACCTTTTCAAATCATTGAGAGAATTGGCCAAGTTGCATACAAACTATTGCTGCCACCATCAGCACGTATACATCCAGTGTTCCATATATCATTACTGAAGTTCTGTCCAAATCCTGCTGCAACTGAGGCTATACCCCTTCCAAACACAATTACTAATAAGTACACCGACCTTGAGGACAAGGTCGTTCGCGATAGGATAGGCAATGGTGCACAAACTAACCATATATAGGAAGGTGCACATACTAACAATACACAGGAGAATACTACACGTCCAAAGAGGATGATAAAGCTACCCAGTAGGCTAATGGATTAGGGGTATCGATTTAATAGCTACTATTTTTACTTTTAATTCTG
The DNA here is from genome assembly GCA_030765085.1 of Allium cepa. Classification (NCBI taxonomy): domain Eukaryota; kingdom Viridiplantae; phylum Streptophyta; class Magnoliopsida; order Asparagales; family Amaryllidaceae; genus Allium; species Allium cepa. The sequence continues at coordinate 196,435,498 of CM060939.1, read as the reverse complement.
TTATTTGCTTTTGTTTTTCCACTACATTTCCGCCAATTCTGTTATGAAATTGGCGCCTAAATGCAGCCACGTCCTCAAAGTTGTTGAGAGATATGGTTATATAATTGTACCTTTGATAATAGAAAGAAAAGGAGGAATTAGTTTTGAACTTTCTCTCTCTCTTTTAGCATTCTTTTCCAGTTTATCTTCTTCTTCTCCACTATTTTCTCTTCCCTCTTGGCCTATCATTCTGTGTCATTAACACTCCCCTCCCTCCGATTTCGATCGGACAATGCCTACCACTGTAGCCCTAAAATTGTGATTTGCCTTAGCCACCCAAAACACTTCAAACCACCACCAATGATCTTCTCTCACCACCATGAGTTCAACTGTGCACTCAGAACCACCTCTATCGCCTTCGACCAAATTGTGACACCCTCCCCTTTTATTGTAGCCAATTGTAGCTTTCCCTCGAGATGAACGAAGCACCAATGGATAGGAAAGTAAGGTGCTCTTCGATGACAGCAACACCATGGTACTGTCTGATTCGATCAACTCAGCCTCCCTCGCCTTGAATCGTCAATCCAAGCTAACTCTGTACAAACTCGATCATCCTCAAGTGATGTTGCACCTAATTGAACACACAATCTCGAAGCTAACTCTAATATGAACCCAACAAATCCAAAAGCGCTCGAATCTATTAGTTACCGCTCTTGAAACAATTGGTTGAAGGAATGAATTAGTGCAGGCTGTGTTTTGGGAAGGAATAGAAAATAGAAGAAGGTTTAAGAGAAGGGGTATCTATAATAAAAATGATAAAATATTTAATTCTTTTTTTTTTACTTTTTTTTCACATTTTGAGCCCATGTGATCACATAGCTTGTCCAATCGTCACGAAACTCGTCGGCGTACAACAAGTCAATATTCCGGATCCAATGGCACTAGTTTCGTCAAAATCTAAGATAGTGCCCTAAAAAATAATTTCATATGTTAATTAAAATGAATCATTATTAAAACTATTTTAATCACTTTTAACTCTAAATTAAAGCTTTTAAATAAACATTCTTATTTAAACAGAATTTAAATATGCTTTTGAAATCATTTTTATTCGAATTAAATCCAAGATTCAATTTTTTAAACTATTCTAGTATTGAATTATAAATAGTTCAAAAATCTGGGTCGTTACATGAAAGATTTTTAAACTTAAGTCATCATCGATTTCATTGATTGCTTATAAATTTTAAAATCTTTCATGCCAAAGATGTTTCTTTATTAAATCGAACCCAATGTTAAATATGACGATCCTACATATTTTAAAATTATAAAAAACGATGCTTACTTTAAATGAAAATATACATTTTGTTAGAGAATATGTGTAATTTAGTTAATTTGAAACTTTGGTAACATATTTTTTATTAGTTGATAGTTTATAATATGACATGGTGAATGCTTCTAATTTTACACTATAAAATTTGGAATAAACATGAACGTCACCAAACTATTTTCTTAGTGAGTTGAATACTAAAAAAATTTATAATAGATTACTATAGTAATGCACATACAAAAGGTTCTTTCATTTTTTAATCAAATATTTGGGTTCGAGTATTATATATGCATATATAACATATAGTAAAATGATTTGTTCACACATGTCCAACGGATGTGCCTACATACTTTTAATGTTTGTAAGAAAATGAAATTCAAATAGTAAAGATCATATCTAATGATATTACACTTGCACGGTTAAAAGTAATTAATATGAGCTTGTATTATAATCAATTGTATTTAATTGCGATTTAAACTAATTGAAGAATTAACTGCATTTAATCCTCTTTGTTTGAAATTAAATTTAATTAAAAAAATTAGCAGTATATTAATTTTCTTTAATGCTTACCAATTAGTGAGTTTGCTGAATGGGTCTTTGAAAGAAAACCACGATCAATGTTTGGGACCACGGTATCATGTGAATAATAAAAGTCAGTAAAGTCTAATTATATGAAAATGACACGGTGAAGGTCGTTAATTATTAAATAAGAGCAAAATGTAAACAAAGTACATTTAAATGTAGAGTATGTTATTAAGCGATGTCAGTTTGCTGAAGGAGGAGAAGTATAAGAGACTTTTTCATTCGGTTGATTATTTCTAAAAATTTCCAAAAAAATAATGATTATTAGTAATGGACATATATGATTCTAAGTTTTATCTTTGATTTACTAGTAGAGGCTTAATTTACTGTATATAATCCATGGCTTTCGTAGTGTTGGGTCATGATAAAATGAATTAACTTCGACAACTTCTTGCAATTTATAAATTATTATTTTATTATGTAACAATTCCTACTTCTATTTCAATATTTATCGCTTCTGTGCATATGTAAGTGTCTATCTTATAAACTACTTTATCCTTCTCTATAGTATAACCATTTACAATCAATTACTCTAATAAGAGACGTTAATTGTCCTTCTTTACTCCAATTTGATCTATGTCATTTTCAATGTCATGTAAAGAAATGTCTGTGTAACCATAAGTACTTTTTAATATAGATAATACAATCCACTTTAAAATTGTGCTTATTATCGTAATGTTGTAGTTATTATGTTTCCATGAATATTTAAAGTAAAAAGCAAAAGGCTATTTGGCTATTTCAAAATTTTGAGCACATAATATATATACACATATATTGCATATAATTTTAATATCATATTATGCTCTATGAATCAGAAATTATGATGATTCATATCTAATGTAATATTTTCGCTAAATTAATAAGTATTTATAATGTCATAAAGTGTAGTAATTTAAATGTTAAAATGTTATTTCTTTAAGCCAAATTTAAAAACTATTTCACACTGATTTATGTATTGCATGTTTAGAACACTGTTATCAAACAGTTATGTAAATATTTAAAATTAGATATTAAACTTACAATATCATTATTCCTAACTTATATCACTTACACTTGAAAATTAATTAATAGGCATGCTTAGTAATATAGTGCTTACAAAGTTAGGAAAAACTGATAATTAATAACATTATTTGTTGTGCTCTAAATTATAATTATACTTTATTTTGTCCAACATCTTTAAGTAGATTTATCAATAAACTTTTGTCAATAATTTTCATTAAAGGAGAATCCAAAAAATTGCTCCATAATAGGTAAAGGATAAGCAGGTTATGAAAGCGTATGCCTTATACGTGGGCTCGACTTCATCAGGTACTCCCTCGGTGGAGGAGAAGGGAAAGGAGTCATTATTTAAGGGATGCTTTCTACTGGTGATGTTCCTATTTGAGTTTTGTTTGATAATGAGGCTTCACATTCATACATACGTAGCTTAAAAAGTATGTGGCAACAGTGGATTGCGGGAAACTATTGGTGACAATCAGAGATGCGGAAGGGAAAATGGTAGTGATTAGATGCCTACCAGAGAATAAAGTGATGCTTGGCTTTCTATATTCGCTAGAGGTACCAAAGGAGGGGACGTCATATGTGCCTATCGCTATAGAGCATCCGAATGTCTTTAAGGAAGTGAGTAGATTGTCGTTGCATAGAGAGATTGCGTTTCAGATATACTTAGTGAAGGAAGCCATACCTATAGTTATACCTTTAAGGCGTATGCCACCTAGAGAGAAAAGGAATTAGTGGTGTAAGTGAATGACATGTTAAGGAGAAAGTTCACTCGAAGAAGCTTATATAAGTGGGGTGCACATGTTGTATTCGCAGTCAAGGCGGATGGCTCTTTAAGGTTGTGTGTGGATTATAGTGAGCTGAATAAAGTGAAGAAAAATAACAAGTATCCACTTCCATACATTGATACTTATTTGATTGGATTCACGGTGTGAAGGTGTTCTCTTAAATGGATTTGGCAACGGGATTTCACTAGTTGAGAGTAGCAAAGGGGAGTATGTCTGTTACTGTGTTTCGTATGCCATTGGGCTTTTACGAGTGGTTGGAACCAACACTTTGGCATACTTTATGGATCTCATGAATTGGATTTACAAAGACCAACCAAACAAGTTCGTACTTATGTTCATAGATGATGCTATGATCTATTCCAGAACTGAAGAGGAGAATAAGACGCACTTGAAGACTGTGCTAGACATATTAAAGAAGCACAAGTTGAGAGCGAAGTACTATAAATATCACTTTTGGAGAAAATAAGTGAGATTCTTGGATCATGTCATTTCAGGACAGGGAATAGCAGTAGATCCTACGAAGGTGGCAGATGTCCAAGATTGGAACCAGTCGAAGAATGCTATGGATGTGAGAAGTATCCTAGGATTGGATGGATACTATAGGCGCTTCATAAAGGACTTTTAAAAGATAACATCATCTTTGACTAATTTGATGAAGAAGAATCAAATTTTTATTTGGGACGCAAAGTGTGAGCAGGTATTTGTAAGTTTGAAAGAGTGGTTGATGGATGCACTGATATTAACCATTCCAAGTGGGAATGAGGAATTAAAATATATACATATGTTTATGGTACTGGATTGGGTGCAGTGTTGATGCAGAAAAGAAAAGTTGTTGCATATGCTAGTCGACAGCTAAAGCTGCATAAAATAAATTATCCAACTAATGATTTGGAATTGACGGTGATAGTTTTTGGTTTGAAGATGTAGAGGCATTATTTGCTAGGAGAATGGTTTGAGCTATTTATGGACAAAAATTCTTGAAGCACTTTTCTCTCATAATGATCTCAACCTTCGCCAGCAAGGGTGGTTGGAGTTTTTGGCCTCTTATGATTTTGGTATTCCTAAAAATTAGGAAACGGGATGGTATTTCCTAAAAAAAGGAGACGAGAATGCAGTCGTAGATGCACTAAGTAGAAGACATGCTAGATCAATGTTCTTGAAATGGAAGAAAATTGAGTTAATTGTTGAATATGACTTCTAACTTCTTTGCGAGCAGGAACCATAAATGTCAGCAAGTTTGTCGATCAAACGTACTATAATTGAAAGGATTGGTGGTAGTAAAAATCGTAGCAAATATAGTAGGAGTAGAATCTAAAGACATGAAACAATACGTACTCGAGTTGGCCTCGTAATAATGGAAGATTGTTTGTTTCAAATATTAATAGACTGCAAGATGAAGTGCTACGAGGATGTCACTATTCCAGATTAACAATTCATATCGGTGGTAACAAGACTTACCGAGATATGTAGCAAACTTACTACTAGTAAGGCATGAAGAGGGATGTTGGGGCATTCATCTCGAAATGTATGAACTTCCAATTGGTAAAGGCATAGCAGACGAAACATAGTAGGTTGTTGCAACCATTAAAGGTTCCTAAGTGGAAATGGGAGCAAGTATCGATGGATTTTATAGATGGATTGTCGAAGACTAGAGTAGGATATAATAACATTTGGATCATGGTAGATCGTTTGATCAAGAGTGCAAGATTTACACCCGTTAAGTCAAGTAGAACAGCATACAAGATGACATAGTTGTATGTAAAGTGGATAGTACAATTTCATGGTATGCCAAAGAGCATGTGAGCAACTGAGACCTATTGTTCAACAGTAGGTTTTGGAAGAGCTTGTAAGAGTTTTAGGGACTGATCTGCATCTTAGTACAGCTTACCACCTGCAAATGGATATGCAAACCGAAAAGGTAAATCATATATTGGAAGATCTCTTGTGAGCATGCATTATAGATTTTGGAGGATCATGGGAAGACCATCCACATCTCGTAGAGTTTGCATACAAAAATAGTTATTAATGGAGTATTGCTATAGCTCCTTATGATGCATTGTATGGCCGATTGTATGACGCTACTTCATGTTGGTGGGAAGCGGGTGAGAAACTAATACTTGGATCACATATGATTAGCGAGACTTCAGAAAAGATTGAGATCATTTGGCAATAAATGAAGCTATGTTGATAGGAGACGAAGAGATTTATAGTTTTCTATCAAAGATATGATATTTGTAAAGGTTTCTCCGCTGAAGAATGTAGTTCGATTTGGTAAAAAGGGGAAGCTGGCACCGAGATTTGCAGGTCCTTTTCTTAAGTTGAGAGGATTTGAAAGCTAGCATATAAGGTCGACTTACCTCATAAAATAATGGACGCGTGTAACATTTTTCATGTTTCTTATCTATAAAGTTTGTGCATGACTCAGGTGTGATGATTGCACTGGATCAACTAGAAGATGTGAAGGTAGAACCAAACGTTTCTAGATCTCGTAGGTCGCTTCATATTGTTGGGTATGATATGGAATAGTTTATGAGAAAGTTGATGAAGCAAGTGAAGTTACAATGGAGCGGAAGTGATGACGATCGTATGTAGGAGACTAAGCTGAGGATAAGGACTATGTGTTTGGAGCTCTTCGAATGGTAATATCCATTGTTTATTGCAACTACTTTCACCATTATATATTACATTAAATAGATTAGTATTCTGCATGCAAGGGTAAGTTCACTTATTTTATTGCTTGCATAACTACTTGTTTGAGATGTTTAACGGTTGCTTATGACAAGCATGTGAAGTAACTATGGGTGTTTATTCCTAGACTGGTTTATGGATTTTGGGGATGAAATTCCTAAAACGGGGAAAATGTAATGGCCCGTCATTTATGTATCAAAGGATCATAAAATATTTTTATTTTATTCGCATGAGGTCGTATGATACTATTATTTTGGGATATGACTCTTAGGTATATTTTATGCACTTATGATTTTTCTCGAAATTCTGTGTGACCATTTTGACCCTGGAAATCTTGTTTGTGTTATAAATTTTGATATGAGTCAAGTTAGGATCTCAAGCTAGTTTCATTGCTTTAGGATGATGGTTTCACATTCCGTAAGTGGTCATAATAAAAAACAGACTTACTATTAGGAAGTTATGTATGTTTTAAGTTTAGACAGTTGCTGGCTAGAATTAGTGTGTAATTAATTAAGCCTATAGTTGGGCTCATTAATCTGATTCGAGACTACTATAAATAGGGGTTGTAGGAGTCAAATTAAAAGTTTCCCTCTCTTCCAAATCTGATCTAAACCCCCGTTTGCCCTAGATTCATATAAAATCGCCAAATTATTTTTTAAATCAAACCAAATTGAAGATTAGTGAATAGATCATTATTAGGAGGTAGAGATCATCAGTTTGGTTGAGTTGCTTTTCATTGCTGTCCACTTTGGATCAAGGACTCAAATCGGTTGAATTTGGTGATTGGTGAGGGGTTTATGCCTTTCGAACATCTATGCATCTTTTTGTGGTAGAATTATAGGTTTTGACATTATTTTTTATCTTAAAGTCATTTTCTAACTTTAATCGCATGTTAGCATATGTTTATGACCTAAATTTATGAATTCTAATATGACTTATAGAAATGGCTGTATAATTTGCCTTGTTCATATTCATATGTACATTGATTGTATAGATTTGGATAAAAATTTGTTCGATTGCTATAATTCTATGCATTGCTTGTTTGAACGAATGTAATTTCATTTTTTTTCCATGTCTGTATGTTGTTTGCTAGTGTTTTGGATGTTTAGAAAGAGATGTTGGATAATTTGGCAAATCGGAGCCAAAGATGATTCGAATTGAATGAAACTTGGAGGGGAGGTCTCGAGTATGGGAAGAGCTTGGGATTCAAATTGCACATCCAAAGTCATTAAGTAGACAAGTTGGTATTTATTTGTTCATGTAGGTACCGAGTTGTTCCTGTTGGTCAGATAGCTCGATGTTGGTGGGGGAACTCAAAAGCAAGGCTAGTAGAGGTGGACTAAGGCAAGATATAGGGGATTGGGTAAATGTTGGAGGTCATACCGACTTGTTCTCTAAAACTTGAAGAGGAAGGCTTTGGCATGGGACTGAATTATTTTGATAGATATGTCGAGGTTCAAAGCGCATGAGAATAGAGTACTAGAACCAAGGAAGAAGAGTTAGACAATAATTTGCAAAGCAAAAAAGTCAGTGCCGAATTGTTTAAGTTGGTACTGAGTTGTTTTGGTTGGTTCAATAATAGTTGAACTTCTTGGAAATGGAGTAGAAGTTATGTAGATCATGCAAGAGGTGTTGGCTCGTTTGCACCAGGTTGGATGGCGATATAATAGCATGATGAAAGCTATGTATCCTTGGTCTTTGACTCATGGAGGAAATAGGTACTGAAGATGGCGGCTCGATAAAGAGAGAGCCGTAGAATAGGGAACGTGGGGGTTCCTAGATAACGGAAAGTAGTTGAGCAAGATAAGAGCTCGGATCTGAATGAAGCAAAGGAGAGCTCAGATGTATATATGCTAAGGAATCTTTAATATTCAGAGTGTTTTAAGTTGTACTCGAAGCAAGGGTATTATAAGTGGGAATGCCCATGGATCAATGGAGGAATCTGTATACCCTAAACCAGTGGCTTTGGGTCTGGTGTCTAGCTTTGGGCTATGGGACATGTGTCGATCTTTAGGCTATATGATACAAGAGTACAATGAAAATCAGGATTTTCATTTGTCCCTGGCATGGAGTCATACGGGTTATCATATATTCAAGGCACAAGGATAAGTGATAGCAAGTATTGCTTAATATATGCTATGGTTGCTTTGGTTGCTTTTTTTAATGGGCTATCACTCGTGGATATCATTGGGAGTATATATTGGAGAGAGGGATATCTAGACATCCAGCATTCTATTTTGTATAGTACCTTTATGATATTGTAGAATATCATATTATATTATTATGTCCTAACTTTTTGGTTGCAGGGACGGGTTGCGGGGACGAGTCAGGTATGATCTTCGTACCTTTGTTCCTTATTATATTTACCTGTATGCTATTGTGAGATTCATTTACCGCTCATGCCAGACTGTCGTCTGACCCAAGGTTTTGTGCTTTGCTTCTTAATATCTTGGGTATTCTTAAATGAATAAATTAGATAGCAGGTCTAGGTGACACAGTTGCCATGCGGAGGACGAGTTGGATGGAGGTATCTCGTATTATATACTTATATATGTTTCTATGCTTATTCCGCTATGCAGCACTGGAAATCCTTAGCAGTGACTGCTTATTTGATTGTAATTGAGACAATTGTTAAGTTTGTTTCCATTGTAAAACTCTATTGCGTTAGATGTATAATTCCATAGATCTATTACTCTGATAATTTGTTCACATAGTTATTACTGTCTCTGCTGTTATATCTGTGATATTATATATTATGCATGTGCTGTGAGATATATGACATGTATTTGTTTTCTTTTTAACTCTGATGATAGTCCTATGGCGGGCGAGCATGACATTAGCGCACTATTTAGTTATTATTTGTGCCAGTGCTATAGGTCGCTCGTCATAGCTTGCATTTCACAATACAACAATAATATAAGTAAACTAAATCGGTTAGGTACATTCGCATATGGATCTCTGTAGAGGTCTCATCAGTTCATCGATGTCAGCCATCTAACAAGGCTCATAAAATACCTTTCGAAACCATATATATATCTAGATAAAATATGGCATAAAGGTAAACATAGCTGGTATATGCCTAAACACGTGATACCGAATAGCATCAACTCCCGGTGCCAACTAATCGAAAGCAGCCTTAGATATTTGGAGTTGATGTGCCCCTTTAGGTTAGCTAAACTCCCTGGCTAAGTGCCACCTTTGTTTTTATCATTTTTAATTGTGAACTCAAACAAATCTCAAATCTCTCCATTGTTTCAATCACAAGTCGTCCGATGAATGCTAATGTTGACCTCTTCCTTGCACATAATCTTAGGATAAAAAATTCAACTTTGTAGCATTCCACTCCCCAACCGCTTCTAAAACTTAGAACTCGTATATCAGTTTTGAAGTGGTTTTCGATAAGTAATACACTTATCCAATCCCATATTCTTTAAAAATAAATTAATGAATTTCCGGTTAACTCAATTTCGGTTCTTTTAGATGTAAGCGAACGATGTAAAGGACTACTCCTCGGTGGATCTTGTATATATACATTCTAAAGTATGAGATGTTTCATACCAATGAGTCCTCCCAAGGGACCTCAAACCATATGAAGTCGTGAATCTTTCATACATTTCCTAAGTCAAATTTTGTCAAGTTCGATAGTCGACTAATTAACTATCAAGTACCGAACGAAAATGATCGCATATGGAAACCAAGTCTCGTATATTTACACATTGCTGATCTTCTCAACTTACACTATCCCTTGGACAAAAGTAAAGCCGGTAGGTTAAAGCATTGTTCGCTTTTATACCCTACTCAAAAATAATTCTTAACTCTTATAAATATAACGGGTATACTTTGTTAGCTTTTGGTGCTAAGTATAGGATTAGATACTTTCTATAAACAAATTAACACATAAAGTACGATTATGTCATATAAGCGACTTCTAATCCCTTTTTTATTTAATTAGTTCTTTCATTAATTAAAAATTCCTCTGTAAATACATGTGTGTGTATTTAAAACACCTTTACAAAAGATATATACATGTATACAACTATTTCCTATTCGTTTCTACTCTTCTTAATGCTTGAAAATATATTCATATATTATCTCAAAGATATAAGAATATTCACAAATCGCTTAACAAGAGTTTCTACTCTAAAATATAATTAAAGAGGTTAAAAACAAATGTTACTAAAATAATATTACTATAAACCCCTTATCTCTTTTAGAAAATAAACCTTTTACTTTTCTAACTTTTTTCCAAAAAGATTCCATACTAATAATTATCTTTAAAATACTCTTTTTAAAGAATAAGTATACTTATAAGGGTTAAAAACAAGTGTTACTAAATCATTATTTAATATAAGCCCAAAACATTTCACAACTAACATTACCTTAAATCATCTTCTCAAAGATCTAATTACAATCCTACATCTAATTAAAAGGGTTAAAAACATAGTTTACTATAAACCCAAAACACCTTTATACTTATCATTATCTTTAAAATATTCTTTTTAAAGATCTAAGTATACTTATTAATAAGATAATATACTTTTAATTCTTTTCTCAAAACCATTTATTATAACTGAGTGTTATAATCAAAACCACCTTTATTCTTTTGTAAAATACTTAACTTTTTGCTGGTAATGTCTGGAAAAGACAATTAGATGGTATCCCTAACCAAGTGCATAATTCTGTGTATAGCATTAGAGTTCACAGTCAAAATTCTAATGATTTTTGGTTCTGAACTCCTTCTAATAATGGTATTTTCTCATTAAACTTAGCATGGAACCATATCAGGTGCAAATATACAGAATTAAAATAGGTTAGCATCATCTGGGACAGTTACGTGCACTAAAAATGTCTATCTATGCATTGGCTAGACTTAACAAGGTAAACAACAAAAATAGAATTCACAGATGGAATTATGATATTAATCAAACTTGTGTGCTATGCCTGAATAGTGTTGAAGATAGGGATTGTAACATCCCGGGAATTTTGAATTTAAAAATTTGGAAATTTATTGGAACTTTTAAATGTAAATTTGTGAAATTTCAACAGAAATAAAATATTATTAAATAAAAGAAAAAATATGAATATAAATAAATAATAGATAGTTTAAGTTTTAAATAAATAATCAATAAATTATATAACAAACAAGTTGCAAAAGAAATATACAAACCAGTGAACTAAAATATGTAGGCAAAAGAGGAAAAAAAACATTAGCTAATAAAATAAAAAATGTACTTACAAAATGAATCAACAGCAAATGCATGTTAACAAGCATGGGAGACATAAAGCATTAAATGCCATCACCTTTAGCTCAAAGCAAAAATTCCCTTTCAGCCAAAATTTGGTTTGTTAGTCAACAAACAAAGATATAAAAAAATGTACTTATAAACTATAATTGAACAAGAACATGTTGCAACATAGAAAAAGGGAACATGAACATTCCATATACATGAGCATTAAATGCATATACTGTCTAGCATTGATAAGGATCCTACTAGCCGTAATCAAAGCATGAGCAAGGCATGCTGTAAATACGTGAAAGTATTACTTTCATACTTTCATTAAATGATTTCAAACACGCCTATACACAAAGTACAAAGCTAGTATAAAATAATTATACAAAAGAAAGATGCTCAGTGCTGTCTAAACACTGCACATCCCTTTTATATATAAGTGTGTAGCCTCCAAGTTTGTTCAAAAAAAAATTTTACTGAAGAAAGAAAAATAGCAAAGAAAAATAGAAATTAAAAAGAAAAGAAGATCATCACCTTATATTACAAGTTGAAAGGCAAATCACTGAAGTTAGTTTCAACTGCAGAATCAAAACAAAACCAATATATAGCCTATGTTTCAATATTTTCCAATGTGAGTAAACTTACTGCTTGGATATTAAAAATATGTGTATTAGATTTGTGGACAGTTTGCTTAGCTATGTATGTTTTAAAAGATAACTCTGCATATGTTTGTGATATCTGTTCTTCTAGTTTTTGGTTTCAAAACAGAGTGAAGTAGAAAAATAAAATCAAAACATTTCCATACGAACATTTTAAGCTTAGGATTCTTAAACAAAAAAAAACCAGTTAGTTTCAACTAGAATCATAGCCGAGGATTTTTATTAAGTTGGATTATGAAGAGTTAACCCTGTAACTAAAATTTTATGGTGAAAACAAAACTTTATGATAAATTCAACTGTCTTAAATCGTTGTTCTGATTGTACAATCTGAATGAATACACAAAGAGATGATTTTTAAAATCAATATGGTGATTTTTATTTAAGTGTTTCAAGAGCAATTCACAGTTGAACAAATTTTGTTCTTTTTCTTTTTGCCAATGATCGATTGATTATAAATTGATGAAAATTTGCTTGAAGCAAGCTTGGACAACAGGGAACTCGAGAAAATTATCAGAAAAATAATTTATTGTATAGATTGATGAATCAAATCGAAGTTAGGGTTTAAATTCAGTGTTACAGTGGAGAAAGAAACGAGGTGAGTTCATCATCTCGGAGGTGCCGAGCTTCACGAGGACTTGGGGAATGATGGCTCGGGGTATGGACGTGGTAAGACCGAAGTCACGAATTTTCTGGTGACTCGAGGCGTGGTGGCAAAGCAATTTTGGTTCGGTGGGTTCGAGCTGAAGGGTCGTGTAAATTGCTACTTTTTGATTTCGAGACGATGGTTTCGAGTTGATGTTTAAATTCGAGTATATAGGAGATTTCTGACTTGTTGAGGGTGGTGGCGGCCACCAGAACGGCGGCGCGACCTTGTGCATGTGCACGAAATCGTCTCCGTGTCAGCAAAGTCGAGCCTGGGAAGAGCTCGAGGGGATGCTCGAGTCGAAATGAAATCGTCTCGGGCTATAGCACGCGAGCACGAAAAATTTTCTCACCTGATACTTTCGTTCGAAAATTCTAATCAACTTGCTGAAAAAAAACAGGAAGAAGAAAAGAAAAAAAACAGAGAGGAGAAGAAAGGAGGTTGGGGTGTTGGGTTACGGCCCAAATTGTTTTGCAGTGATTAACTTTTGTGGGTATCGGGCTTGATTTTTCTTTCGGGCTTGGTTTGTTTAAAAGCAAAATTTATTTCCTTAAAGAATTGGTATATAAAAAAGGTTATTTAACTTAAAATGGGTTTAGCCCAGAGAAGATTCTGAAATTAAAATGTTAAGTAAATTTTTGTTATTTGAACATAAACAATGTTGATTTAGGTTAAGTAAAGAACTTACTATAAGTTTAAATTGGTTAGCAATGTGTTTTAAAATTTAATTAAACCTTTAAATTAAGTAATTTAAAATTTACATTAAAATTTTCAAGGTATAATAAATTAATTCTTAAAGTATAAAGCAGATTTTCAAGTGATAATTAAAGTAAGTAATTTGATTTCAAAGAAATTAAGAATGATATAAAAGTTGAAATTAAAATTGATTAATAAACAATTAAGTACTTAAATAAATTTAAAATTAAGAATTTGTTATTCAGATAAATTAAAATCGACAAATCAAATTTAGTGGTTAATTTAAATAACAAATATTGAAACTATAAAACGAGTTAATCAAGATTTAAATTATTTATTCAAATACTTATTATTGTTTTAAAATAATTGTGTGGTAAATTTATTTAAACCACATTTGAAATAAATTAACTATTGCTGTTAACTTATATTGTTATTTCTGTTCTGATTGTGATGCTGTGTTATATAAATTGCCATGTACTGCATTGTGATTGTGATTCGTTCTGTATTAATGTGAAAACCCTGTTGCCCGTAAAACGGCATTTAAACTTCGATGCGACAGGGAATCGGATTTCAGTTGGTTATCCGAAACCCACATCGAACCTGCGAATATTTGTGAATGACATCAACATGTTTTAAAAATTTGACACTCACTATTCGAATTAGCCGGGAAAGGAACTTTGGGTCGTATAACCCATTTCGAATATGTGATTCAACGTTATGGATAGCATTTGAAGACCGGTGTTGAAGACTGGGTATTTGCGAGAGCGATAGGATGACCTGTCGATTGACTCTGCACTGAGTTGCTCCGGTATAGAGTTCTCCATATGTGATGGGGAATCCGATCAGGATTGTGGATATCCGGATTGCAAGGACTTCTTTGGGAGTGCCTTCAGTTCTGTTCGAACCCAGAACAGACTTGTATGGATTGTGTGTCTGACATTACAAATTGAGATATAAAGCAGATTTCTTTCAAATATATTTCTGTTGGTGGCGGAGAATTTATTCTCTTAGCTTAACACCCTTCTCTGAGACGTACGAGCTCAGAGGTTATGTAGTTGAAGGTTATCAGCAATATATTCCCAATTTGGTAATGTGACATGCTGAGTGTTGCTGTGAAATGATCATTGTTTGATCATTTGTGATATGATCATTTGTTTGATCACTTATCTTTGTGATCATTTCTATGATCATTTGTTGACCCAAAGCACAGCTTTTGTATAAAGCGTGGCTTTGTGGACGAGACTTCGTCGGACCTCACACCCCGAAATGGTCAAAACAGGAAAGATGCGGCAAGGTTATTGGGGGTAGCACCCCTTAGGGTATGTGTATTTCCTTCTGGATAGAAGTGGTATCATGGTATGGAGCCCAGATACTTAACTTATGTTGATATCGCAGATATATATATATTACTTTGTGATTTGTTGCTGGGGCCCTGGTTAAAGGTTGGTTACAACCGAGAGATGGCACACTCGTGTCAGTAGTTACCCAGTTAGGGGTAACCCGGCCTTGTGTTGGTAGAGATCCGGTTTGGTTCTCGGGAACGTCCTTCCAGAGGCATTTTCATGTGGCAATGGGAAGTTCCTTGGCCTGACCATTTGTTGGAAATCCAATTCCCAATACGAAACCCTGTAAGGTTTTAGTTGTAGAACCTGCCATTTACTTATGGTGGTCACCACTGTTTAGATGGTAGCTATAGTAGGCATAGTTCGAAATGTCTATGCTGGCTAAGATTAATATTCTACCTTTGAAATGTTTTCCTCACTATGAACTAATAATAATATCAAAGAATTCTTTTCTCGTATCAAGCATATTTAACTATCATAAGAAGAAATCTCCTCCAATTCTGCGTTTGCATTGTGTGTGTGGTGGGAGGTCTTATGGTAGTTCCATTTTTAAAAGCATACCGAAAATTCTTTTATAAATCTTGTTTTATTTAAATGCAACTGTTTTTGTTTACCCACACCAGTCCCATGACTGATCCGGAGTTTATTGTTTTCTTTCCTAAACTCTGGGTGCCCATTATTCCACACGGGAAGCCTAGTAGCAGGTTTCTGTATTTTAGAGTAGCAGTATTTTGGAGCTCTCATCTTGGAGATATCTTAGGAGCTTTTCGGAGATTTTAGGTGTTTAGCTTTTGGGAGTTCGTTATCATCTCTCTCATTTGAGAACTTTTGGATATATGTTCACTGTTGTATTATCATGATGTTGTATTTGGAGTTGTGGTGTATGTATTATATACTCTGTTGTAGTATGGATATTATGTTGATGTTGTAACTGTGATGATATTTATGATATTGATTCTGTTCCGTTGTTTTATATTCATCTAATTGTTGTTATAAGCTCCGGCGATGCGAATTTGATATCATTTATCGGACATCGAGTTTGGGTTGTCACAAGTGGTATCAGAGCTGTTGGTTGAGTAAGAACTTTAGCTACGGACTATAACACATTAGATGGCTCATTAGAGATAGGGTGAAGTATACCCTAGAATGAGTATAACCAAGACTGAAACTTTAAATTTTCTTAGTCTATTTCTTTTTACTGCTGATATTCCTTAAGATATCTCGTCTGTATATCTAAATCAATTTTCTTACTAATCTCAGATAGTGAAAATGAGTGGACGCAGAGGAAGAGCTAGGGGTCAAGGGAATGCTGCAGCACCTAATCAAATTCCCCCAGCCGCAGAAGCAGTAATAGAAATTCAGCAGCTGCCGGACTTGGCTGATTTATATAAGAAGTTCGAAAAGCTTGGTGGCAAACCGTTCATTGGCAAGGAGTCAATTATTGAGGCTCAAGCTTGGGTAAGATCGTGTGAAAAGATTTTTAAAGGGCTAAAACTGCAGGATGAGCAGAAAAGACTTATAGCTTCTTGGCAACTCCAAGGAGAAGCTTCAGCTTGGTGGGAAACCATCATTATAGACGAACCCGAGGAAGAATTTACTTGGGATCGTTTTAAGGAAGTGTTTGAGAAACGTTACATGCCATCGGCGGGAGTTTCCAGAATGTATCAGGAATTTCTGGATTTGAAACAAGGAAGTTTGTCGTTTGAAGAATACTTGAATAAATTCAGCGAACTATCTCGGTTTGGTCCAGAATTGCTAAACACGCCTCTTAAGAAAAATGAAAGGTTTATCCGTGGAATGAACCAGAAATATCATGAAAGAATGACGGGCCACGTTAAAGAATCTTTTTCTGATTTAGTAGATATGGGTTACAGATACGCTACCCTTGATGTGCAAGAAGCAACGGTGGAGAAAGGTAATTCAGGAAATCAAAATTGGAAGAAGCGAAAATTTGGAGGCAAGAAACCTTGGCAAGGCAACGAGAAGAAGAAGAGCATTCAGGGAAGCGCGTCAGAAAATGTCACTTGTTACAACTGCAAAGAGAAAGGCCACTATTCAAATGACTGCCCAAAACCGAAGAAGCCAGCTAAAGAATGTTACAATTGTCACAAGCCGGGACATTTTGTTAAAGATTGCCCAGTGATGAAGCCAGCGCAGGTGGCAAAAGTTTATACGATAAAGAAGGACCCCTCGTCTTCAAAAGCTGATAAAGGGAAAAGTGTTTTGGAAGGTAATCTTATTATTAATGATAGAACTGTTAGAGTTTTATTTGATACAGGAGCTTCACATAGCTTTATCTCCCAACAAACCGTAAATGAATTAGGAATTGAAACTAAATTTGCTAACGATCTTATTTGCGTGAAAAATCCGGTTGGAGGTCCCGCAAATCTTTTTTCATATTGTAAGAGAGTTCCTATTTCATATGCTAGCTATAAATTTCCTATCAACCTTTTTGTCCTCGAATTTAATGAATTTGAAATCTTACTCGGTATGAACTGGTTATCGAGATACGAAGCTATATTGGATTGTAATAATCGGACAGTTTTAATCAAAACGAACCTTGGAAATTTTATTGAAATCTCTTGTGAGGATCCAAGTCCAAGGAGAGATAGGTTGATGTATACTTTGGGAAATCTTGAACCCACTTTGCAGTCTATACCTGTTGTTCGGGATTTTTCCGACGTGTTTGAAGAAGTGAAATCTTTACCTCCTCACCTAGAAATAGAATTCCGAATTGATCTTGTACCCAATGCTCGTCCTGTGGTTCACGCAAGTCGTAGGATGGCACCCAGGGAAAAGATTGAATTGGTTCATCAAACTGATGAACTACGAGCAAAAGGATTAATTCAACCCAGTGTTTCTGCATGGGGATCAGCCGTCGTATTTGTTGCTAAATCAAACAGATCTTTGAGATTGTGTGTAGATTACCGCGATCTAAATAAACAAACTCTCAAGAATAAATTCCCTCTACCAAGAATTGATGATCTATTCGACCAACTTCATGGCGCTCGTTTCTTTTCGAAAATGGATCTAGCCCAGGGATTCCATCAACTACGAATCGCCGAAGATTGTGTATATCTGACCGCTTTCAGAGGTCCTGATATGTTCTATGAATGGTTAGTTATGCCTTTCGGGCTAACCAATGCTCCAGCATACTTCGTAGATCTTATGACTCGTGTGTTTCGGGAAGTTTTGAATAAATTTGTGCTCGTATTCATTGATGATATTTTGATCTATTCTAAGACTAAAGAAGAGCATGCCGAACATCTTAAAATCGTATTGGAAATATTGAGGAGAAATGTTCTATTTGCAAAATTTTCCAAATGCCACTTCTAGGTCAATGAAGTCAAATTCTTTGGCCATATTGTTAATGAAGAAGGAATTTCGGTAGATCCTAGCAAAATTTCCGCTATTCTTGATTGGAAACAACCCACTATTCCAAGAGAAGTTCGAAGCTTTTTGGGTTTAGCAGGCTATTACCGGAAATTCGTTCAAGATTTTTCTAAGTTGGCTAGCCCATTGACTAAGCTAACGATGAAAAATGCAAAGTTCATCTGGACTTCAGAATGTGAAGAAGTTTTTCAAGAGTTGAAAAAGAGATTGACCACTGCTCCTGTTCTCACCATTGTTAACGGGAACCAAGGCTTATCTGTCTATACTGATGCATGTGGTGAAGGGGTAGGTGCAATATTAATGCAAAATGGAAAGGTGGTTGCCTACGCGAGTAGACAATTACGTCCGCATGAGAAAAACTACCCAACACATGATTTGGAACTTTTGGCTGTTGTTTTCGCTTTGAAAATCTGGCGACACTATCGTCTGGGTAAGAATCTTTTCAGCTTTCTTAACAATTTATGAAACTAACTTAACTAAAGAAATATACCTAATAAACTCTCTTTGTTTTAGGTGAAAAATTCGAATTATTCACCGACCATAAATCTTTGAAATATCTTTTCACCCAGAAGGATCTGAATCTGCGACAACAACGTTGGTTGGAATTTCTAGCATCGTATGACCTAGATATTCTGTATACACCCGGAAAGGCCAATGTAGTTGCAGACGCTTTGAGCAGAAGTTATGCTGTTCTTGCTTATCTTGTTATCACTCATACTCTTCTCAAAAGGATTGCAAGACGGCAGAAAGAAGATGAGTTTCTTCGAGGAATCCATAAAAGAATATGCCAGGGTGAAGATACTAGTTTTGAGATGGATAATAGAGGAGTAATAAGATTAAAAGGCAGGATTTGTGTTCCAGACTTCCCTGATCTGAAACGTGAAGTATTGGACGAATGCCACAAGTCAAAATTTAACATCCATCCAGGAGTCAACAAAATGTATCGTGATGTTAAAAGAACATTCTGGTGGAAAACGATGAAGAGAGACATATCTATTTATGTTAGTCGCTGTGCTACTTGTCAGCAAATTAAGAGCGATCAAATGAAAGTAGCCGGTTTACTTCAACCTTTGGAAGTACCGAAATGGAAGTGGGATCAGGTATCGATGGATTTCATTGATGGATTGCCTCGTACCAAGAAAGGCAATGAAGAGATTTGGGTTATTGTGGATCGTCTAACCAAAAATGCTCATTTCGTTCCTGTTAAATCCACTCGGACTGCGGCAAGCTTGGCAGGTATATATATAAAGGAAATTGTTCGCCTCCATGGTATTCCCAGCAGTATAGTGAGTGATCGTGAACCGATCTTCACTAGTAGATTTTGGGAAGCATTTCAGGACGCATTGGGAACGAAATTAAATTTCAGTACTGCTTATCACCCACAATCTGATGGGCAGACTGAGAGGGTCAACCGAATTTTAAAAGACCTACTGCGTGCTTGTGTACATGATTTTGGTGGTTCTTGGGAGGACCATTTGCATCTGGTTGAATTCTCTTATAACAATAGTTATCAGGCCAGTTTAAAAATGGCTCCTTTCGAATTATATGGTCGTCCGTGTCGATCACCTACATGCTGGATCGAATCAGGTGACAGACTTGTTCTTGGACCGGATATGATAAAAGAAGCCACTGAGAAGGTAGACTTTATTCGAAAGAAGTTATTAACCGCCCAAAGCCGTCAGAAGAGCTATTATGACCGATGAAGAAGAAATTTGGAATTTCAAGTTGGAGATTCTGTATTTCTGAAAGTATCTCTGATGCGTGGTGTATTGAGATTCGGGAAAACTGGAAAGCTAGCACCGCGTTATATTGGTCCTTTTCCTATTCTGGAAAGGATTGGTCCTCTAGCATATCGAGTGCAGCTGCCCAGCTGGTTGTCTGGCATACATGATGTGTTCCATATTTCTAATCTACAGAAATATGTGCACGATCCAGATGATATTATTGAAGAAGCTGCTCAGCAGGATCTAGAAATCACTCCCAACTTGGCAGTTAAAAGGGAGCCGATAAAAATTGTTGATCGTGATGAGAAGCGATTAAGAAACAAGATTGTGAAGCTTGTCAAAGTTCAATGGAGTGGCGATCCAAAGGACTGTACTTGGGAGACCGAAGATAATATGAAGAAATCATATCCCAATTGCAGAATTGACATTTCGGCTTAAAACTGTAAGTCATTTTCTTGTTTTTCTGAATTCGTATATTCTTTGTTTGCGTTTCTCTCTCTTTCAATTTCGAGGACGAAATTTTCTTAAGGAGGGGATATTGTGACATCCCGGGAATTTTGAATTTAAAAATTTGGAAATTTATTGGAACTTTTAAATGTAAATTTGTGAAATTTCAACAGAAATAAAACATTATTAAATAAAAGAAAGAATATGAATATAAATAAATAATAGATAGTTTAAGTTTTAAATAAATAATCAATAAATTATATAACAAACAAGTTGCAAAAGAAATATACAAACCAGTGAACTAAAATATGTAGGCAAAAGAAAAAAAATAAAAAACATTAGCTAATAAAATAAAAAATGTACTTACAAAATGAATCAACAGCAAATGCATGTTAACAAGCATGGGAGATATAAAGCATTAAATGCCATCACCTTTAGCTCAAAGTAAAAATTCCCTTTCAGCCGAAATTTGGTTTGTTAGTCAACAAACAAAGATATAAAAAAATGTACTTATAAAATATAATTGAACAAGAACATGCTGCAACATAGAAAAAGGGAACATGAACATTCCATATACATGAGCATTAAATGCATATACTGTCTAGCATTGACAAGGATCCTAATAGCCATAATCAAAGCATGAGCACGGCATGCTGTAAATACGTGAAAGTATTACCTTCATACTTTCACTAAATGATTTCAAACACGCCTATACACAAAGTACAAAGCTAGTATAAAATAATTATACAAAAGAAAGATGCTCAGTGCTGTCTAAAAACTGCACATCCCTTTTATATATAAGTGTGTAGCCTCCAAGTTTGTTCAAAAAAAAATTTTACTGAAGAAAGAAAAATAGCAAAGAAAAATAGAAATTAAAAAGAAAAGAAGATCATCACCTTATATTACAAGTTGAAAGGCAAATCACTGAAGTTAGTTTCAACTGCAGAATCAAAACAAAACCAATATATAGCCTCTGTTTCAATATTTTCCAATGTGAGTAAACTTACTGCTTGGATATTAAAAATATGTGTATAAGATTTGTGGACAGTTTGCTTAGCTATGTATGTTTTAAAAGATAACTCTGCATATGTTTGTGATATTTGTTCTTCTAGTTTTTTGTTTCAAAACAGAGTGAAGTAGAAAAATAAAATCAAAACATTTCCATACGAACATTTTTAGCTTAGGATTCTTAAACAAAAAAAACCAGTTAGTTTCAACTAGAATCATAGCCGAGGATTTTTATTAAGTTGGATTATGAAGAGTTAACCCTGTAACTAAAATTTTATAGTGAAAACAAAACTTTATGATAAATTCAACTATCTTAAATCGTTGTTCTGATTGTACAATCTGAATGAATACACAAAGAGATGATTTTTAAAATCAATATGGTGATTTTTATTTAGGTGTTTCAAGAGCCATTCACAGTTGAACAAATTTTGTTCTTTTTCTTTTTGCCAATGATCGATTGATTATAAATTGATGAAAATTTGCTTGAAGCAAGCTTGGACAACAGGGAACTCGAGAAAATTATCAGAAAAATAATTTATTGTATAGATTGATGAATCAAATCGAAGTTAGGGTTTAAACTCAGTGTTACAGTGGAGAAAGAAACGAGGTGAGTTCATCATCTCGGAGGTGCCGAGCTTCACGAGGACTTGGGGAATGATGGCTCGGGGTATGGACGTGGTAAGACCGAAGTCACGAATTTTCTGGTGACTCGAGGCGTGGTGGCAAAGCAATTTTGGTTCGGTGGGTTCGAGCTGAAGGGTCGTGTAAATTGCTACTTTTTGATTTCGAGACGATGGTTTCGAGTTGATGTTTAAATTCGAGTATATAGGAGATTTCTGACTTGTTGAGGGTCGTGGGGGCCACCAGAACGGCGGCGCGACCTTGTGCATGTGCACGAAATCGTCTCCGTGTCCGCAAAGTCGAGCCTGGGAAGAGCTCGAGGGGATGCTCGAGTCGAAATGAAATCGTCTCGGGCTATAGCACGCGAGCACAAAAAATTTTCTCACCTGATACTTTCGTTCGAAAATTCAAATCAACTTGCTGGAAAAAAAAACAGGAAGAAGAAAAGAAAAAAAACAGAGAGGAGAAGAAAGGAGGTTAGGGTGTTGGGTTACAGCCCAAATTGTTTTGCAGTGATTAACTTTTGTGGGTATCGGGCTTGATTTTTCTTTCGGGCTTGGTTTGTTTAAAAGCAAAATTTATTTCCTTAAAGAATTGGTATATAAAAAAGGTTATTTAACTTAAAATGGGTTTAGCCCAGAGAAGATTCTGAAATTAAAATGCTAAGTAAATTTTTGTTATTTGAAGATAAACAATGTTGATTTAGGTTAAGTAAAGAACTCACTATATGTTTAAATTGGTTAACAATGTGTTTTAAAATTTAATTAAACCTTTAAATTAAGTAATTTAATTTAAAATAAGAATTGAAGAAAATTTACATTAAAATTTTCAAGGTATAATAAATTAATTCTTAAAGTATAAAGCAGATTTTCAAGTGATAATTAAAGTAAATAATTTGATTTCAAAGAAATTAAGAATGATATAAAAGTTGAAATTAAAATTGATTAATAAACAATTAAGTACTTAAATAAATTTAAAATTAAGAATTTGTTATTCAGATAAATTAAAATCGACAAATCAAATTTAGTGGTTAATTTAAATAACAAATTTTGAAACTATAAAACGAGTTAATCAAGATTTAAATTATTTATTCAAATACTTATTATTGTTTTAAAATAATTGTGTGGTAAATTTATTTAAACCACATTTGAAATAAATTAACTATTGCTGTTAACTTATATTGTTATTTCTGTTCTGATTGTGATGTTGTGTTATATAAATTTCCATGTACTGCATTATGATTGTGATTCGTTCTGTATTAATGTGAAAACCCTGTTGCCCGTAAAACGGCATTTAAACTTCGATGCGACAGGGAATCGGATTTCAGTTGGTTATCCGAAACCCACATCGAACCTGTGAATATTTGTGAATGACATCCACATGTTTTAAAAATTTGACACTCACAATTCGAATTAGCCGGGAAAGGACCTTTGGGTCGTATAACCAATTTCGAATATGTGATTCGACGTTATGCATAGCGTTTGAAGACCGGTGTTGAAGACCGGGTATTTGCGAGAGCGATAGGATGATCTGTCGATTGACTCAGCACCGAGTTGCTCCGGTATAGAGTTCTCCATATGTGATGGGGAATCCGATCAGGATTGTGGATATCCGGAGTGCAAGGACTTCTTTGGGAGTGCCTTCGGTTCTGTTCGAACCCAGAACAGACTTGTATGGATTGTGTGTCTGACATTACAAATTGAGATATAAAGCAGATTTCTTTCAAATATATTTCTGTTGGTGGCGGAGAATTTATTCTCTTAGCTTAACACCCTTCTCTGAGACGTACGAGCTCAGAGGTTATGTAGTTGAAGGTTATCAGCAATATATTTCCAATTTGGTAATGTGACATGCTGAGTGTTGCTGTGAAATGATCATTGTTTGATCATTTGTTTGATCACTTATCTTTGTGATCATTTCTATGATCATTTGTTGACCCAAAGCACAGCTTTTGTATAAAGCGTGGCTTTGTGGACGAGACTTCGTCGGACCTCACACCCCGAAATGGTCAAAACAGGAAAGGTGCAGCAAGGTTATTGGGGGTAGCACCCCTTAGGGTATGTGCATTTCCTTCTGGATAGAAGTGGTATCATGGTATGGAGCCCAGATACTTAACTTATGTTGATATCGCAGATATATATATTACTTTGTGATTTGTTGCTGGGGCCCCGGTTAAAGGTTGGTTACAACCGGGAGATGGCATACTCGTGTCAGTAGTTACCCAGTTAGGGTTAACCCGGCCTTGTGTTGGTAGAGATCCGGTTTGGTTCTCGGGAACGTCCTTCCAGAGGCGTTCTCATGTGGCAATGGGAAGTTCCTTGGCCTGACCATTTGTTGAAAATCCAATTCCCAATACGAAACCCTGTACGGTTTTAGTTATAGAACCTGCCATTTACTTATGGTGGTCACCACTGTTTAGATGGTAGCTATAGTAAGCATAGTTCGAAATGTCTATGCTGGCTAAGATTAATATTCTACCTTTGAAATGTTTTCCTCGCTATGAACTAATAATAATATTAAAGAATTCTTTTCTCGTATCAAGCATATTTAACTATCATAAGAAGAAATCTCCTCCAATTCTGCGTTTGCATTGTGTGTGTGGCGGGAGGTCTTATGGTAGTTCCATTTTTAAAAGCATACCGAAAATTCTTTTATAAATCTTGTTTTATTTAAATGCAACTGTTTTTGTTTACCCACACCAGTCCCATGACCGATCCGGAGTTTATTGTTTTCTTTCCTAAACTCTGGGTGGCCATTATTCCACACGGGCAGCCTAGTAGCAGGTTTCTGTATTTTGGAGTAGCAGTACTTTGGAGCTCTCATCTGGGAGATATCTTAGGAGCTTTTCGGAGATTTCAGGTGTTTAGCTTTTGGGAGTTCGTTATCATCTCTCTCATTTGAGAACTTTTGGATATATGTTCACTGTTGTATTATCATGATGTTGTATTTGGAGTTGTGGTGTATGTATTATATACTCTGTTGTAGTATGGATATTATGTTGATGTTGTAACTGTGATGATATTTATGATATTGATTCTGTTTTGCTGTTTTATATTCATCTAATTGTTGTTATAAGCTCCGGCGATGCGAATTTGATGTCGTTTATCGGACATCGAGTTTGGGTTATCACAGGGATCATTTGTTCTTTAATTGCAACTATTTGAGACAGTTACTGGATGATATTATTACTAACCTTGAAGTAAATTATGGGAATTGTTCTGTGCAATTGTCAAAGAGGTAATTCAGTCCATAATCATCTCATAAATGTATCCATTACTTCTCTAATTGGCATTTGTGGTGTGAAAGGAACTTTAGAATTTTCAAAGCGATTGAAACTCCAATTCAAGTCAGAATACTATTCATAAAGCAAGATTGCAAACATTTAATGTTACTTAAATTGGATGATTAAAAAATAAATGCATAATTAGAACTTATCCTTTCGAATTTTGATATCTCTGTTGACATCGATATAACCATATCCCTCCGTGAACGAGCATCTTCCACTGATCTTGTCAGTAGCGAATTTGCTCCAAGTTTTCTTACCCTTACTTCATTGTAGAAGAAATCTTTCTTCTTTGTAGGCCCGCCATTAATGAGTCTTTTCTTAGATCTTGCATGCTGTGATTAATTTGGTAAAATGAGTTCCTTTTATCTCTCTCCAGAAGTGGTTGAAGACAGCTGTTTCTCTCGTTAGTCTTTCTCTCTTTTTTATTCTGGTCTTGTGTGTGACACGTTGTATGTTTTTTTATCCTTGTGACTTTATTTTTTTTATTTTTTTATTTGCTGAGCAAAAAAGTTCATACGGATGGTTTTGAGTGTATCCCACTTTCTTTTACTCCTCCATCTGTTTGACAGTTTGGCTTCAGGCTTGTTCTATATGATTTTATGATGTATAGCTTATATGGATATGGTATGTACTCTTTTTCCTTTGCAAGGCACCCAGGGGGTTGCGAGGTTTTAATGAGGCATATCATGGAAATATATCTATACAGTTTTGTTAATAAAGTACCTTTTTTTCTTAAAATACTTAACTTTTACAAACTTATATACATAAAAGTACTTTAGAATTACTTATAAATGGATTTTAAATATCCATATAATATATTACTTAACGATGACCAATTTAGAAATTTTACAAAAATCAATAAAAAAAATTACCATCGCTAGTTATCAATAAAAAGGGAGTTAAGATGGTCATAAATCCATTTAATTATATTAAATTCAAAATTAAAATATTTAAATAATTCAGATATTTGAATACAAAGTGTTTGAAATTTCGGGTCATTACATTTTCCTCCACTTAAAACATTTCATTCTCGAAATTCTAACACGATCAAAAATTAAAAGAAACAAGCACAACCAATACTTAACAGTGTTCAAATTTTACTAGCAAACAAAGCTTACATTTTCTCAAGTTCAAAAACTCTCTCATCGCACAATGATGATAAATAATCTAGTAAACATACTATACGCTCAACGCCCTTGGGCTATTACGTAGACAATTATTCAAACATGCTCAGAGCAAATTGTAAAGTCGTTCCCTGAACTCTCCATAAGCCAACAAAACAAGCATGCGTATACTAACTCATACGATGTGCATGATTCATCCTACGCATTATCTGATCTAGTTACTTGCTCGACCATACAAATTTCACTTTCAAACTAGTATAGATCATTTGAACTTTCTAGTGCAAACTCTGATCATGTTCCATGATCTGAAATCTCTATTTCCCTTACATAGCTATATACTATGAGAGAAAACTACAAGGTCATATCAAGAATCTGTTTATGGTGTTCGTTGATGAATTCAGCCAAAATGTCACACCACTAGCTAATGTGACGTATGAACATTAATTTGTCAACTGTTCAATATTAATCACTGGTTGAATTTACACCTTTGAATCATGCAACCGAAATTATGAATATTCCAAATAAACCACATGATATAATTAACTTTTAAATGTTGAAAATTAATTAAATCAATTAATATTAATGAAATATTAATTCTCTATTATATTTAATTTATTGAATGCCATTGGTACTTAGTAAAGCACGTACATAAATGTTATAAACACACATATCGATATATGATATCGGTAGAATGTTTAAAATCAATTTAAATAGAATAAATACTAAAAAGGACTTTAAATAAACTAAGTTAATTAATATTTGTGAAATATTAATTGTTAAAATATATCTTATTTGATTTGTTTGATTACCATTCGTATTTAATAATGTGTGTATATAAAAGTTAAAAAAGCATTTCGATATACGATATTGATAGGGAATTTAAATTGGATTTAAATAGAATTAACACTAATTGAATTTTGGAAAAAATTTGGACCCGTAGACCACATATGATGGTTAGCCATGATGTAGAGAAGAGGGTTTTTGAATTTGAAATAAAGGGGCAATCTTAATTGAAAGAGAGAGAAAGACCATATATTTATTACACATTTATTTTCTCATTTAATTAGATATTGCTCTACCATTTTCTTTACCTCTCTGTACAAAACCATCGTGGGATGAATTATAATGATGGCTATAGCTTCAAAGTACTAAAACTTAATCAAGCAAAACTAAATAGAAATATGTGGTTATCTCTTGATTGCTACAAGCCTAGAGACTGATCTATTGGATCTAGGATTTATTCTATCATTCAAAGTGTTTCTCTTGACTTCATCCTAAAGTAATTCTATATTTTTCTTATATATCTTTTAATTTTGGGTATTAACACTCTATTTTTAGATATCAGGAGGTCATTTTTTAAGAAATATTTTTTTACAACGAGGGGTACTAACCAAAACAGCCTCTTATAAAATTACAATCAAATTGATCTAATTACCATTTCATTCATTTACCTTAAAATTTCCCTTAGTAATCATTAACCTTAATAAAAATGACTTATCAAATAATGGAAAAGTCAACTCATCTTTAGATGAAATTACAAATATAAAAGAGACGAAGTTGAATTCTTACTCAAGAAAGCATTCAACATGCAGATTTTATTGAAGAAAATGATACAAGCTGATGTGATCGATAGAATTTTAACGATAATTTTAAACCCTAATTTTTATCGTATTAAAAGACCACATGATAAATTAGGTTAAAAAATTGCCTTATCATTACCTTTTTCAATAAATTTTGGATCCAATTTTAAATAACGGGTTGAATTTTTGTTCTCACTATTAGTTTCTATTTAAAAAGGCAGGAGAAAGAGAGTAAATGAAATGATTATGGTTTTGATGTTTTCACCCAGGGAAAAAGAGGGAAAATATATATATATATATATTTTACTAAAGATGCCAACTTCTCATAACAATATAATTTTATGCGATGCTCATAAAATTTATCCCCCTCATATCCAAAACTGGAGTGCCAATAACAGTAGCCTTAATTTTTTTACATCCCTTTAATTTTCTAACACTTCCTTATGTCTATATGTGTAGCTTTGGATTATGACTTAAATATCTCAGTTCCCCCATTTTGAATCAATTGTATGTGCTTATCACATTAATTTAGTTAGAAAATTGTGTTATGCTCTTTATTGTTTTTTTTGTTATGAACTATTGTAATTTTATTTGTCTCCGTTCTGTATGCTTATTTATCTTGTATGCTTAACCTAGATTTAGACCTTCTTATCCCGAATTTGTATGTGACTATGTCGTTTGATCTTATTATTGTTTAAATTAAAAAAAAATTGAACAATCTTGTTAATAAGTCAGTTTTCATATTATAATATTTAGATTTGAATGTTTACATATAATTTCCTACGAGAATAAAACTTTTGAATAATTTCATTATTATTATAGTTGACAAATATAATACGTTGACTTAATTGCCTTATGTTCAAACTATTCTAAAACACATTTTGCTAATTAAAACAAAATGGGAAACATTAAATTATTGGTTTGTTTCATGTTTTACAATTGTATTTAGGCCAGTACTAGATCTTTGTTTAAAAGACTAACATTCTAACTCACAAACTATATGGATATAACTTTATTTAATTTTATTTCGAATTTGTTTTTGTTTGTGTGTGTATATACACAAACACACACATGTATGTATATATAGAATATTAAGTGTGTATATGTTTATGTAACTCAAAGTTTGAAAAGGATTTTTCCGTAAAATATAGTATTTAACCTTTGATCTATTTTAATTTGATTTTGTATTCATTTTTTTATTACATATAATATAAATAAAGTCTACTTCAATATAAAACATTTTACAATATACATATGTATGTACGTATGTATGTATGTATGCACACAAATACATATACACGCATACATACATATATAATAACCACAAAACATCTTGTTTTGGTCTACAAAGGCATATATAAAGGGAAAATGTGTCCATTACAGTGTAAATCCCAGCATCAAAACAATGTTTACATTAACTATGTACACTTCTCATATATTGCATTTGCACTTTTACACATAGATTCATTTGATGTGCTCATTATAATATACAAACATTTTAAATTAAATTAAACTAACTTTAGATATTTGTAATGAAATTTTGATTTTATTTAAACAAAATTTAGAAAAGTTCTAAATAGATTGAACTTTGTAAGCTCATTAAGAATCCAGTGAAGGAATTTTTTAAAATTTACCCTTTAATTCCACTACGAGCTGACCCAATTCCAACAGAATTATGTAATTTGTGACATATATCTAACTCTAAATTCAATTTCGTTCATAATAAAGATGTTTGTTTTCTCGTATAGACTTCATTATATCGTGATATAATTAACTAAGTAATTAATTTAAAGTATATTAATAAGGAATAGTTATACCGTTGAACAGTTTCAGTGGTTTGTGGTTTGAAATTTATGGCCCCAATTATATTACTTTTAAAATCATTATTTAAACCCGGTCACTAATTTAAATTTATATATTAATACTCACATAATAGGCATACCCTCGAGAATTGAAAAAAGAATCAATTTCATCAATGAAAATGGTGCGCGGTGTTGAAAAATGTGGTATAATATTAGGTTTTGTTATTTTATTAAGCCCCACATCATGGTTTAAGTTCAACCACAAGTTTCAAATTTTATGATTAAAGAATCCAATGTTATAAAAATAGCATGAACCAATCTCTGTAATCTTCTCTCTCGGTATTAATAAAATTCTTCTCCCTTTAGTGGACGTACACTATCACATTGATAGTGGAACCACTTTAAAAAAATTTGGTGTGCCTTCCTTTCATTTATTTTTAATTAGTTAATTTCATCTTTTCAAGGTGAGCAATCCCAATAATTTTATTTAATTGTTTCGTCAATCCTATTTATTTATGCATCTATGTTGTTGGATAATGTTAGCTTGGAAGGATAGACCCTAACAGTTTGGTATCAGAGCATCTAGGTTGATTTGTAGACGGTGAAGGAAGTAAGACAGAAGACGGGGATACCCCTGTTGTAACAAGACCTTATGGCAGAGGTTTTTATATTGCATCTAGATCTCAGTTGGCAATAGAAAATTGAAACAGGGATAAAGACTTTGAGAAGTTGCGATGGAGAATGAAGGCTATTCAAAAAAGGAATATGGTTCATTGGGTAGTTTTTGACATTGAGGAGTTGCCGTCTGAAATTTCTACCGTAGTGAAGAAAGGGATGGAAATATGGGCATTTACTAATCTACAACTGGCCATAAGAGAAAAAATTAGCATGGAAACCACTGCTAAAGGAATTTGGACCAAGAAGGAAAATCTCTATCTTAAGAAATCACTTACTAATCTTTGATTCTACTGAAGACGTTTCTCACCGTAAAGATGAGAGAAGGCGCTTTAGTAAAAGCACATCTTAGTTTTTTCGATGATCTTATAATAAAGTTGAAGACAGTGGATTTGAACGATGAAGAACAGAAGGCAATGTTTCTTTTATGTTCCTTTTCGAAGTGTTACATAGGTTTCGCTGGTAGTATGATTTATGGGAGAGACATTTTGACTGTAGATGATGTGAAGTTGGGTCTTCTATTTGAAAACTTAAGGGATCAGATGAATGAGATGAGTGAAGGAAGTGAAGGGAGCAGTAATCAGCGCATATTTGTTGAGTGAGGAATAAAGAAGAAGAAGAATTGGAATCTTAGGAGGGCGTTCCAAGTCTAGGAAGCCCAGAAATGGTTGTAGAGGAAAATCTAGAGATGGAAAGTGTCAATATTGTAAGAAACCAGGCATTAGAAGAGAGACTGTCCAGATTTGAAGAAGAAGGCTGAGGACGGATCTTCATCGATTGAGGTGGAGAAGACTATATCTGATGATGTGTTGTGTGACGCCCCACCTCTATACCCACACTAGCCAAGAACACTACGGTGTAGTGCTGTCAACTAGCATGGAGAATAAGGCTGTTGAGGAGCGACCATCCATGTAATTGCTTATCACACGGTGGCTATAAATAATCTTCGAAAAAAAACATAGAAATAATCATAACACAAATCAGTCACAGATATCCATATCACAAAGGCGGAAGAAGATATGAATATATAACTAACACATGAAAGTGTACATCAGAGTAGTGGTCAGTAAGATCCACGATAATACAAAAGAATAGCAACACGTGATATACAAAAGAATACAACTATGAGTCTATATCTCAAGTGTATACAACAAAAACTGCTAATCTAAACAGTTAGCCAAAAGTCAGAGTGATGAATCCCTGGAAGAAGTCAAGCAGAAGCACCTGTAACATCTCAGTCTGACTCGAGTATTATTTAAGAAAATAATAAACGGGTCAGTCTAGCTATAAATATCAGATGACATGATATAACATAAAAGATATGGCATAAACATAAAATATCCATAATGACATACCACTATAAGTATGTAAATAATGATCAACAGAAGATCAATCAATAAGAGATAATCAATATCACAAGAATCTTCTCAAAGATTCGAAAAGGGCATCATACCCCAAACTTGTACTCATAACAAGTCAATGACATAAATTCTAGAAATCAATGCAAGAAGTCCAGAAATCATAGAAAAGAGAAAGAGGCCTATCACATGACGGTCCGAAGACCAAGGGGAGCTACCCCACATGTGTGAATGGA
The DNA here is from genome assembly GCA_030765085.1 of Allium cepa. NCBI lineage: Eukaryota > Viridiplantae > Streptophyta > Magnoliopsida > Asparagales > Amaryllidaceae > Allium > Allium cepa. Next base: position 196,403,312 of record CM060939.1, on the reverse strand, counting down.
ATCACACAGATTAAGATCCAGACTAACCAAAAAGCAAAAAGGTATGTGTGAGTGGAATCACACAAGTGGTGTCTAGTCTAACCTCACAACAAGAGACATCGCACAGTTGCTAGTCTAAATCATAAGAATGATCGTCATGATCAACGAGAAGTGTCAATTACACTAAGCTAGTAAATATAGAAGTTTAGCTTCATTTCCCATAACCACTTGCTTAACTTAAATATTTACGAACAAACTGTAAACCTTCACTAATAAAATTGTCACAAGAGGTTCAATCGAACAAGTCCAAGAATTAACCGACGAAGTGAACGCAAGCGTTTCATACCACTTGTTTTACTAAGTCGTTTAATTAGATTTCTCATCCGAGTGAGGTAAAGGTTTGTATATACTAATAGATTGGAAAACGGTTTAAGAAAAGAGCTTTGTTATTAAAAATAGAGTTGAAATTGTTTGTTAAAAGAGTTTTGATATTTACTACTAGTATTGAAACCTTTATATTATAAAGTGACAAAACACAGAAGCAATTGTAGAAACAATCAGTCACAAAGATCGCATACGGAGATTTGAATAAAATCCAAGGAAATCGGCTCAATGTTTTTCAGATAAGATCCCCTACGGAGGGGGGGTCCAGGGGGGTGGCAACCCCCCAAGGTGGGGGTGCGGGGGCAACGCCACCGCTTACGGGGTTCGACTTAGTGAAGACCAAAGGAAGGATTGGATCGAGCGACTTAAAGGGTTTCGACCTAAAGAGTCACGACCTAAAGGAGTAAGCGACCCTGAGGAAACTCGCGGCCTAACATGGCCGAGCTAAGGTGAGGTGCGACTCAACCAGGTAAGCGACCTAAGGGAGACGAGCGACCTAAGAAACTCGCGACCTAACAATAGCACAGGTCAAGCGACCTAACGTTTTAAGGCCAAGCGACCTAATTAAACTCGCGACTTAATGGTGTGAAAGGCGTGCGACCTAAAGTGTTACGACCTAAGGGTCGAGCGACTAAGTGGAACAAGGTCATACGACCTAACGGAGTAAACGGTCGAGCGACCTAACAGGTTATAGGTCATGCGACCTAGTGGGTTAACGGCCTAACGACCTAAGGGTTATAGGCCCAACGACCTAACGGGTTATAGGTCCAACGACCTAGCGGGTTAGAAGGTCATGCGATCTAAAAATGGAAGGCAAGGCCGAGCGACTTAAAGAACCAAGGCCACACGAGTTAAGGCCTAACGACCTGACGACCTACAACCTAAAGGCCCACGACTTACGACCTAAGGAGCCAGAGCGAGCGACCTAAGGCTGTATAGGGGATTTAAGGCCAGAAACGACCTAAGTGTTTGCGACCTAACGACCTAAAAGCCCACGACCTACGACCTAAGACCCATACGACCTACGACCTAATTCCGAGTGTCGAGCGACCTAACGTTGTAGGCCATTTTAAGGTCGGAAACGAGCTATTTTGAGGCCGAGACTTTTCCACGCGAACGACCTAGCATAGGCAGAACGACCTAAGTGCAGAATTCCACCAAAAACACTAAAAATTGGAGTTTTTCGCCAATTCGATTCAAACCAAATGCAAATGTGCATGCAAAAGTGATAGGGGATCATTCCCAACAGTCCAATATAGTTATAGACTAGAATTGTGAGATAAAAATCTCACCTTTGCACTAAAATTTATGAAGATGAAGCTTGAAAGCAAGGAGAAGCAATCCAAAGCTTGAATCCAATATCTTCTACTTGAATTTGGAGTTGAATGTTGGAGTTGCAATTGAATTTGAGCTTGGAGTTTTAATTTCCCATTCTCTTCACCATTAATGCCAAAACTTGGGTTAGTTAGGAAATTTATGAAGAGTGAGGAGAAGAGGGTTGGAACTTGGGCTTAATAGGCCAAACTAACCCAAAGTCCATAGCGGGAAAAGTTAGTGAAATTTCACTAACTCCAAACCTATCGATGTTTATACTTAAAAAAATTGTAAACGGCATTTCGAACTCAATGGAAGTGGTCTCGAGTCCTGATTTGACCGTTTGCAAAAAGTAGCTTTTCGGACCAAAATCCGATTAACGATTTAATATTTAAATAAAATATTTAAATATAAACTCGATAAATATGCGGGTTGTTACATGTTGAAGACAGCGGTATTTGATGTAACAGACCATTGGGTGCTTGACTCAGAGGCGTCGTTGCATATGATGCTAAATAAGGATTATTTCAGCTTTATTGGAAAAGAGGATAATGCAATCCTTATAGGAAATGATGCTAGTTGTAGAGCTATGAGAGAGGGTACAATTCGGATTAGGATGTTTCAAGGAGTAATATGCACTTTAACAGGTGTCCTCTATGTTCCAAGTAATTGGAAGTCATTGATTCCTTTAGGGCAGTTGGCATCCATGGGATGCAAGGTGACTATGGTTAATGATGGTTTAAAGGGTTCTAGGGGTGCACTTATTTTGATGAAGAGAGATGTGTTTAAAAATCTGTATCTACTGAATGGAACCACAATTCTTGGAGAATCCTGTGTTGGAGTGGATAGTTTTCATGCTTTGGATGCAACTAGACTTCGGCATCTAAGATTAGGTAATATTTCAAAAAAAGGACATAGATTTACTTCGTAGTCGAAAGATAATCAAAAGGAGGAAGCTTCGACGAGTTGGAATTTTTTCCGGGGTGTGTGCCAGGAAAGCAGATGAAGGTGACTTTTAGAGTTAGACTTCATAGATTGGAGAGAGTGCTTGATTGTGCTCATATAGATGTTTGGAGACCAGTAACTACTGCTTCCATTGGGGTGCAAAGTATTTTTTTTCCTTTGTTGATGATTTTTCTCGAAAAGTTTAGGTGTATATGATGAAGGCCAAATCATAAAGCTTTGAAAAGTTTAAAGCTTGTAAAGTGCTAGTTGAGAATCAATCTGGTCGTAAGTTGAAAGTGCTTAGACATGATAACGGTGGTGAATTTATTTCTAAGGAGTTCCTCAATTTTTGTAAGCAGTTCACAATCCAATGAGGTTGCTGAGAGGATGAATCAGACTCTACTTAAGAAAGCACGTTGTTTGAGATTGATGGTGAACTTACATAGAGGCTTTTGGACTGAAGCTTTATTGACTGCAGTTCATATTATAAATCAAAGTTCATGCTCAACCGTAGATGGGAAAATTCCACAGGAGAAATGAAGGGGTAAAGCAATGTAGCCTTGGTTACTTTCGTATTTTCGGTTGTCCTATGTATGTTCACCATATAGGAGATGATAAGCTAGAAGCTAGACCGTACAAGGGCATATTTATAGGATACACTGATGGTATCAAAGTGTATCGCATTTGGAACCTTGTTGATAGAAAGATTACGCATTCCGTATATATAAATTTTGATGAGTCTGCAATGTTCAATTCTAAAGAGGAGTTACCTACCACATTAGATGAGATTGATATGCTTGAGGAGTTGGAAGAGGTTCCCATGTTTCAACCTAGTTGTAACATCCCGCTTTTTTGCATGATTTAAACAGACACACGTGCCAATTCAAACCATACGTAAGGACGGATTGTTATTGTGACGCCCCACCTCTATACCCACGCTAGCCAAGAACACTCCGGAGTAGTGCTGTCAACTAGCACGGAGAATAAGGCTGTTGAGGAGCGACCATCCATGTAATTGCTTATCACACGGTGGCTATAAATAATCTTCGGAAACAAACATAGAAATAATCATATCACAAATCAGTCACAGATATCCATATCACAAAGGCGGAAGAAGATATGAATATATAACTAACACATGAAAGTGTACATCAGAGTAGTGGTCAGTAAGATCCACGATAATACAAAAGAATAGCAACACGTGCTATACAAAAGAATACAACTATGAGTCTATATCTCAAGTGTATACAACAAAAACTGCTAATCTAAACAGTTAGCCAAAAGTCAGAGTGATGAATCCCTGGGAAGAAGTCAAGCAGAAGCACCTGTAACATCTCGGTCTGACCCGAGTATTATTTAAGAAAATAATAAACGGATCAGTCTAGCTATAAATATCAGATGACATGATATAACATAAAAGATATGGCATAAACATAAACATCCATAACGACATACCACTATAAGTATGTAAATAATGATCAACAGAAGATCAATCAATAAGAGATAATCAATATCACAAGAATCTTCTCAAAGATTCGAAGAGGGCATCATACCCTAAACTTGTACTCATAACAAGTCAATGACATAAATTCCAGAAATCAACACGAGAAATCCAGAAATCATAAAAAGGGAAAGAGGCCTATCACATGACGGTCCGAAGACCATGGGGAGCTACCCCGCATGTGTGAATGGAATCACACAGATTGAGGTCAAGACTAACCAAAAAGCAGAAAGGTATGTGTGAATGGAATCACACAAGTGGTGTCTAGTCTAACCTTGCAATGAAAGAGACATCGCGCAATTGCTAGTCTAATTCATAAAGCGATCATCAAGATCAACGAGAAGTGTCAATTACACTAAGCTAGTAAATATAGAAGTTTAGCTTCATGTCCCATAACCACTTGCTTAACTTAAATATTTACGAACAAACTGCAAATCTTCACTAATAAAATTGTCACAAGAGGTTCAATCGAACAAGTCCAAGAATTAACCGACGAAGTGAACGCAAGCGTTTCATACCACTTGTTTTACTAAGTCGTTTAATTAGATTTCTCATCCGAGTGAGGTAAAGGCTTGTATATACTAATAGATTGGAAAACGGTTTAAGAAAAGAGCTTTGTTATTAAAAATAGAGTTGAAATTGTTTGTTAAAAGAGTTTTGATATTTACTACTAGTATTGAAACCTTTATATTATAAAGTGACAAAACACATAAGCAAGTGTAGAAACAATCAGTCACAAAGATCGCATACGGATATGCGAATAAAATCCAAGGAAATCAGCTCAATGTTTTTCAGATAAGATCCCCTATGGAGGGGGGTCCAGGGGGGGTGGCAACCCCCCAAGGTGGGGGTACGACCTAGTGAAGACAAAATGAGGTCTAACGACCTAAGGGGAATAGGGTCGAGCGACCTAATGGTTGCGACCTAGGGGTCTAAGGAGTCAAGCGACCTAACTGGAGCAACCCTATGGTCATGCGACCTAACTGAAATGGCCAAGCGACCTAACAATAGGACAGGTCAAGCGACCTAACGTTTTAAGGCCGAGCGACCTAATTAAACTCGCGACTTAATGGTGTGAAAGGCATGCGACCTAATGTGTTACGACCTAAGGGTCGAGCGACTTAGTGGAACAAGGTCATACGACCTAATACTTGTAGTAGGGTTGGGCGACCTAATGGAGTAAACGGTCGAGCGACCTAACAGGTTATAGGTCATGCGACCTAGTGGGTTAACGGCCTAACGACCTAACGACCTAAAAACCCGCGACCTAAGGGTCGAACGACCTAAATGGTCCAGCGACCTAGCACTAAACAAGGCCGAGCGACCTAATGGTACCCGCGACCTAGAGGTCAAGCGACCTAGGGATGAAATGGCCAGAGGATATAGGCGAGCGACCTACGACCCACCTACCCACGACCTACGACCTAAGCTCAAACGCGAGCTGCGAGCTACGAGCTAGCGACCTAGCGAAGTGAGAGAGACCGAGCGACCTACGACCTAAGGTCCATACGACCTATGACCTAACACCGAACAAGCATTAAGATGGCCCAGCGACCTATGGTACTAACTCGCGAGCGACCTAAGTCCTAGGTCGTGAGCGACCTAACTGCGAGTGAGCAAAAAAATGGCCAGAGCCAAAGCAGAGCGACCTAACGGCCATACGACCTACGACCTAAGGTCCTGAGCGACCTAACTCCGAAAACACGAAAAATGGCCAGAACGACCTAGGGGTTAACTCGTACGCGACCTACGACCTAAGGTCCACACGACCTAACTCCGAGCGAGCTGAAAACGGCCAGAACGACCTAAATGCAGAAATTTCACCCAAACACCAAAAATCGGAGTTTTTCGCCAATCCAATCCAAACCAAAACCAAATATGCATGCTAAAGTGATAGGGAATCATTCCCAACAGTCCAAGATAGATATAGACTAGATTTGTGAGATAAAAATCTCACCTTTGCACTAAAATTTATGAAGATGAAGCTTGAAAGCAAGGAGAAGAAAGGAGAAGCAATCCAAAGCTTGAATCCAATATCTTCTACTTGAATTTGGAGTTGAATGTTGGATTTGCAATTGAATTTGTGCTTGGAGTTTTAATTTCCAATTCCTTTCACCATTAATGCCCAAGCTTGAGTTAGTTAGGAAATTTATGAAGAGTGAGGAGAAGAGGGTTGGAACTTGGGCTTAATAGGCTAAACTAACCCAAAGTCCAAAGCGGGAAAAGTTAGTGAAATTTCACTAACACCAAACCTATCGATGTTTATACTTAAAAAGTTGTAAACGACATTTCGAACTCAATGGAAGTGGTCTCGAGTCCTAATTTGACCGTTTGCAAAAAGTAGCTTTTCGGACCAAAATCCGATTAACGAGTTAATATCTAAATAAAATATTTAAATACAAACTCGATAAATATGCGGGTTGTTACAGTTATGGGATAAATAAAAAAACAGAGAAAGAACAGAATCTCACAGCGGAAGGATAAAATATAATAATCAAATATACAGTTCATAAATCTGTTAACAAAAACCTTCGATTTATTTGTACAATACATATCAGAGTACACATACCATATAACAATGCAGCGGAACAATATGAGTGTAGTGAAACCATATTATCTATAGTAATAATAATAAAATCTTCTTCTTCTTCCTCCGAAAATAAAATCTTCAATCTTGAAACGCTCGGACTGACCCGAGCGAATTTGGAAAGACAAAACACTCGAGTCAGAACTAAAAGATCTTATGTGAGTTATATTAACAGAAATAAATATGAGTGCAGTAACTCAAGAGATGCTCGGGATTTACATCTCCTAAGGATCCGTTAAACTATTTACTATGTAGTATATTGCGCTATTATAATAGTGTCTAATTGTAAAATTAACTTACTTTTAAATAGCGTTAAGGCTTTACATTTTCCACCTTAACACATTATATATTCCCATAGTCTATATAGTACCGTAATCTCCCCCGTACTGGGCGTCATCAGAGGGCACTCCATAGGTATGGTACAAAACAAAATCGTATAAGGCGCGCTAAGGTAGGTGACACGGAACAACTAGGCAATGCCAGGGTAGATATACCAATTACGCTTCCGGGCCGATGGAAACGCGCAGCGCGCAGCTGCCGCCCACCTCGAACAAACTCCCCACATCAAAGAAATCAAAAGTGAAGGTGGCCACCGAAAAATCCAAAGTCAGAGTATAGTATCGAAGGGAAGTGTCCGATCAGAGGTGCTACCTCATTAACCCGTCAATCGCACCTTTTTTAACCACCTTATGCCAACTCACGGGAGTTGGGTCCACGTATTTACCTTACAGGAAACGCCGCCACCAACCTACTTCATTCTGGAATCTCCACCGCGAAGACGGTTAGTCAAAGTGGTTTTCGGTATCGACAGAGAGTATGTCCATATCCGATCCCGGTCTCTTTGCCAACCAATCGTCATTATAACACCGCGGTCATTTAAAATAATTATACTTTAAAACCAGAATAAAATATCCATTTCAAAACCATATAAATATGATATCATTTCCTTTTAAAACCCGAATTAATACGATATCATTTTATTCCAATATATATACTTTCCAAAATCATAGGGTTTTCAAAGTAAATATTTAGAGGTCAAAACTCTTGAATATAAAATTTCAAATTATACTACCTTGAAAATCATAACTTTGAAACAAGTTTCCATCTCTTAAATGGTCAAATATTAGATTACTTTTATAAAACAAAATAGCTTCTTTACATTTCACAAATCAATTCCAAATATCGATTTAAACTTCCAAATACCATTTTAATTCTTATGTTTCAAAGCTTTAAATATTTCACCATTTCAAAAACAACTCATTTGACAAACCCTTATATATCAAATTCAATTACTTATTATTTAGACTTGAAATGTTTACTTAATGAATTCAATATAATCTAAGTAAAACCTTTATCTTCACATAACTGGATATTCTTTCAATTTATTATATATTCATTTAAATCAACCTGATATTCATTTAAATCACTCTACACAAAATCAAGTTGTAATCTTTAAGAATTCTAACTTTTTATTAAATTCCAATTTAACTTAATATTCATCTTCAACCTTATTCTCTTTTAAGTCATTAAAACTCTAGAATTTAAATTTCAAATAAATGCTTAATCTCAAAAAATCAAACTTTATTTTATACTTCAAATCCATTTTATACAAAGTTTAAAACCCGAAATTTACTATATATAAATAACCTTTATTAATAACCAAATCAAAACCCATAAACCATATATATAGCTTTACAAACCATAGAAAACATTTCAAAAATAATTTTATATATATACCACGGTGCCTGTATAAAATTTTCTACCCTATGGTCAAGTGATTCATAGGTTTATCATTCCAATCCGCAATTTAAAATAAAATGCGGTTGTATATCATTTCAAACCGCAATCCCGAAATGACATGGAAATACATGATGACTTGCAGTTTATACAATATAAATATAGCATCCATTCATTCAAATATCAATCATCAACCAATTTTAATTCAATCATCATCAATTTAAACAAACATCAATGTATATAGCATATAAAATATAACAGGTAATAAATGACAGTTATTAACAAACAAATTATATTCAAAAATAAATTAATAACTATTAAATTGGAAGTTCATATGCAATATATTAAATTTAATAACTGTTGATTTATATGCACTAAATAAAATTAATTAATAGTTAAATTAAATAAATGCGATTTAACAGAGATGATGCATAAAGCATGCCAAACAGTCATAAATAAATTTCTACTCATATCTAAAATTAATTTAACAAACATAAGAAATTCTAGAAGTTGTGAGTGGGTTAAAACACTCACCTTTTGAATTTAAATCGAATTTAAATTCAATTTAAACTCAAAAATTCGATGGTCTCCGAATTGGTCCAAACCAGCGTCAACTGATCTGAAATTTAATTACGATCCTATCAAAAAAATCTCTCGTGAATCGGACTACGTATGAGAAAGTTATTCGAAAATTTCGATTGAAACAAAAATTGAATAAAACAAAATAAACAAATATACCCCATCACCATGCCACGTCACAGGCCACGTCCTTCTTCTCAAATTCGAGCACGCTACAACACCAATCAAAAAAACGGATAGTACCAACAGATTACGCTCTTCGAGAATTATGACATATAATTTTTCTGGAATTTTTAGAGGAGCTTGAAATATATTATTTTTTTATTTTTTTTTATTTTGGACTATAACTGGATCTAGAAATTTTGCAGCCATTGGAAGAGAAGAAGTTGAAGAAAAGAACACACAGAGAGAAATGAAGATAGATGGAGGCTAGGGTTTACACAGCCTATAAATAGACAAAGTGAAATTGGATAGGTGGGAACGAATCATAAACGCGCAAAACGGTTGTTGGCCCACCAGAATATTTTATATTAATTGGATACGTTACGGATTAGTAAATAAATTAATTTCTTCCTCAGACATTTACATTGAATTTTAAACGTATCTACAAATGTAAATTTAGATGCTTCATTTATAAGTTTCAATATAAATTCACAATTTCATTAAATTCCAAATTCATAGATAAGTTTCCATTTTCAACTAAATTTCTAAATTACCGTAATAATTATCTTAGATTTTTATTCATTCTCAATAGATTTAACTATTGTAAATTGACTAAGTTTTCATACTATAAAAATCCATATTTCTATGTATATATACATTTGAATTCCCTACTAAAATATTTTATTTATATTTCGCAATTACTTCCAATCCATTTTTTTTGGCATCGCAATGTTACTTAAATAAAAAGCCTATACCAATACTAATTATCATTAATTTGAAAACGGGTTACCAAATTTTGGATTTTATTAATAATTATTATTTATTACTTCATTGTTTGTTCAAATTTAGACAATTTAAGATGTTTCTTAAATGCTGAGTACATTATTAACTTCAGCGTAAAACTTCAATTTTATTTTATCTACAAATTATAAATTAACTTTGCAGAAATCCTTTAGTTAATCTTTCATTTAATTATCCTATATATTGGTATCCCAAAGATGGGAATTCCTAAAACATCTTTGAATTCCAATTTTAATTTCAATCACATAAATGTTCTATTCAGTTTCCAATAAATTCAAATTATCATGTTCTAAATCCAAATGAATCCATATATCCTGCCTTCCATTCTTTTAATCTAACTAATTATCATATTCTGAATAAAGTTTACGTTATTTCCACCTATAAGCTACAAATAACAACGAATGTTGCATTTGATTTAGATTCTAAATAAATTGATGGGTAATAATTAATAATTCTCACTATTGCCCGATTTATTCCCATTCATGCTTAAATTACCACCAAACAATCATTAAATTTACCTATCTTTTATTGATTCCATAAAATCTATTTGCCCTGAGTTAGTTACTACATTTATCAAATTCCAATTTCGCAATCACCTTAAATACACAAATTGGTATTGCATTAACATTTAAATTTATTAGCTTATGTCAACACTATTAACATTAATTGCAATGTATTACCAATTTTAGTCACTACCCTAACTACTAACTCATATTAACCTACATTATTCCCAAGAATTTCATTGGTTTTTCTTATATTAAATTTATCAACCATATTAATTAAGGTTTTTTAAAAACAATCAATAAAATTCCCTTTAATATATACAACTTAGCAATCTATTAAGCATGGTATTATATTTCAGGTAAATGTACATTTAATTACATTTATTACAATGTTATCCAAATAAATTGAATGATCTAAGTATATAACTCCTAATATCCACCCATCTTGCCTTAATCCCAAATAACATACAAATTAAACTACCCTTAATTTCAATTAACCCTATTATTACTTTTTATATTCCAAACAAGTTAATAATAGGTTAATTGAATCAGATTTACAATCCAACTTTAATTATTTGCAAATTTTGTCAGTTTGGACCACTTGGTAAATTCAGAATCCTTTAACAACTTCCTACATTAATTTATTTTTGAATAATCACAAAATTTTCAATATTAAAGTACAAATCCAATTTATCAAAAATTAAAAATTAAATTTCAAGGAATTTATTTATTTAGGTTTAGATCCCGCTATTCACTAAAATTGGTTGGTATTTATTTCATTCGCCTCTTTAATTGTACGTAAATTTCTCATAAATACACCTAAAATTTCATTTAATTCCAATTGCTTCCTAATTTCCATTTCTACGTCTTAACACACTCTATATTAAACTTCTAGACATTGTATTACTTATCATATTAATGTAACCTTTATTTAGTGTATTAACATTTATTTCAATTCAAATTCTATCAACCAATTAAACATGTAACCTATTACTATTGCTTACAAATCAAAATATTGCACCCATTGTCATCTTCTAAATGGAATTAGTCTTTATTCAAAACTTATCTAAATTTACATTGAGACCATATTTAATCCTCTTCGATAATATTAATCCTAAATTTATTAAATGGAATCAATATATCTTACATAACATGTTTTACGCATAAATTTTTAGTTAATATTATTTCAACTTATTCCCCATATTCTCAATAATTACCTAACATAAATCTACGCTTATTTTATTCTACGTTCACACTTCCATTACTCTCAAATCAATAAGTAACGTTCATATAAATAAATGTTATGTCAGTTTCCTATTTATTGCGATATTTTTATTTATTTATTACTGCATAACTTTACTTATTTTCTTCCCATCACTTTAAAATTAATCGTTAAAGTAACGCTTATCAATACGCATCAAATTATTTACCAAATTAAAAGGTTTTGATTTTTTTAACAAATTAATTGACAGATTAATTAGGTAATGTATACGAATTGTTATTATACCCATAAATTTACACTTAACTAATTAAATGCCTTACCTATATTCTCTATCTTCCCATTATATTCAGGTACAATACATACACCAATTTTTATTGAAAAATTTATTCATATTACAAACAAAGGCTTAAATTACCATTGTTAAATTAGCGTTCAATATATATTTATCACCTTTTATTATTTCTACAAAATTTTTATTACAAAATTCTATTAAATAAATTAAATCGTCGAAATTTACGGGTTGTTACACTCTCCCCCACTCAAAACTTTTCGTCCCCGAAAAGGAAAAAGAAGGGAAAAGAAGGATTTAGAATCTACATATCTTATTCAAAACATTACCTTATAAACAATTAAATTTACAATATCTGTTACTTTTCTTAAAATATACAAATTTACAACATTATCTTTTTATACTTAAATTTATTAGAGTTTGGAGAACATTTCAAAATATTTCTAAGTCCAAAATTTAAATATCTAAGTAGTTCCAATCACTAATCATCCAAATTAATACAACAACCATCAATTTCCTCGAACAGCATACATACAATTACAAAACAACCATACAATCACACAATCAAATAGTTGTTTGGGATCAAACTTGAAATTGTACGGAATGAAAAATAACTATCAAGTGCATCATTTACTCAGCAGTCTTAGATGGAACAAAATAGATTATTTATTCATCCAACAACTTCAAATTTCCTTACCGAACCAACCATAAATCAAACAATAACAATTCAAACCAGCAACCAAACTAACTTATTATAAATTTCATGCTTTAGCTGTTTGATTTCCCTTTTTGTTTATATAGTGATTTTTTTCTCATTCACGTTTACTTATCAAAGGTTTGCTCATTCATTTTTACTTATTACTTACAATTATTCAATTCCATTAACTCGGGTCATGCTGGTTCCTTATATTTTGTTATAATTATTCATTCATTTATAATAGCATGTCCTTATTTATTTACTTTAATTCCTTAAGTTTTATAATCATCTATCTATCATGCTTACCTTTATTTATATTTACTTGGTAAAATTTCAATTATATCTTAAGTTATTGAATACAGCAAATTCATTGAATGCTTCATTACCTACTATTACTTGTACAAATTTCTACTACATTTCTTATTAAATATTTCAACTTTTTATATTTGGTAAGTTATATATGTTAAAGAAAATGCAAATGAACTTATACAAGTTTTATCTTATCTTTTAATTAAATTTAATGTTCAACAATATTACTCTTTATCTCATATGTCACAAATTTCAAATTTCCCTTTATAACTTTGCATTAAATCTCTTACCTAAATTAGAGGTTTCAATTTATTAATCACTTACCTTTTATTTCACTACAATAATTTAAACAATTAATTAATGGAAATTTAAGAATTAAATACCGGGTTAAATTTCAAATTATTTTGAAATATTAGATAAATATATTCTTCTAACTTATATACCTCTAATTTTATTTAAAACAATTAAAAATTTATATCTTTTTCGAAAATGAATCTGCCGTAGAACTACTACAGTGGCCTTTCCCCTTTGAAACTCGAAAATGAAAGTCGATGATGCGGCCGCCATCACTGAAATTATTTTCCAACGACAGAGAGGAAAGTACAAAACTTATTTTCTCAAAAATCTTCTTTAAAACGATTCTTCCGAATTATGTTAAATATTTATATCAGAAAATACTTATAAACAAAATTATTAATATATTTCAAAATCATTCAAAAGAAAAACCCCGGACTTAAGTTCTAAATTTCCAAATTTCATTTATCTTATTTTTAAATCTTATTTCTATTATTATTTACACTTTATTGCCTAACAATCAATCTATTGCAGCCAAATATAAATATCAATTGAAAATTTTTATTTTATGTATGAAAATATAATAGGCAAAAAAATTTCATTCACCTATATTAAAAACAAATATTATGTCGGTCTGTCCTATTAAGTATTTAGAAATCCCTATCGATGTCATAGCGTCCCATGCACCAACCAGAATTTATAAATACGAAACGGAACAAATTAACACAATATTAAAACCTTTTTATAACACTAACAAATACGCTCTCTCATATATACACTCAGTGACTCCCATAGGGTATTACTACCCTATTAATAAAGAGTCAAACCCCACAAAGCCAAGGTTTATCGCTAAACCGAAGCTTTGATACCAACTGTAACATCCCGCCTTTTTGCATGATTTAAACAGACACACGTGCCAATTCAAACCATACGTAAGGGCAGATTGTTATGGGATAAATAAGAAAACAGAGAAAGAACAGAATCTCACAGCGGAAGGATAAAATATAATAATCAAATATACAGTTCATAAATCTGTTTACAAAAACTTTTGATTTATTTATACAATACATATCAGAGTACACATACCATATAACAATGCAGCGGAACAATATGAGTGTAGTGAAACCATATTATCTATAGTAATAATAATAAAATCTTCGTCTTCTTCCTCCGGAAATAAAATCTTCAATCCTGAAACGCTCGGACTGACCCGAGCGAATTTGGAAAGACAAAAACACTCGAGTCAGAACTAAAAGATCTTATGTGAGTTACATTAACAGAAATAAATATGAGTGCAGTAACTCAAGAGATGCTCGGGATTTACATCTCCTAAGGATCCGTTAAACTATTTACTATGTAGTATATTGCGCTATTATAATACTGTCTAATTGTAAAATAAACTTACTTTTAAATAGCGTTAAGGCTTTACATTTTCCACCTTAACACATTTATATATTCCCATAGTCTATACAGTACCGTAATCTCCCCCGTACTGGGCGTCGTCAGAGGGCACTCCATAGGTATGGTACAAAACAAAATCGTATAAGGCGCGCTAGGGTAGGTGACACGGCACAACTAGGCAATGCCAGGGTAGATATACCAATTACGCTTCCGGGCCGATGGAAACGTGCAGCGCGCAGCTGCCGCCCACCTCGAACAAACTCCCCACATCAAAGAAATCAAAAGTGAAGGTGGCCACCGAAAAATCCAAAGTCAGAGTATAGTATCGAAGGGAAGTGTCCGATCAGAGGTGCTACCTCATTAACCCGTCAATCGCTCATGTTTTAGCTACCTTATGCCAACTCACGGGAGTTGGGTCCACGTATTTACCTTACAGGAAACGCCGCCACCAACCTACTTCATTCTGGAATCTCCACCGCGTACACGGTTAGTCAAAGTGGTTTTCGGTATCGACAGAGAGTATGTCCATATTCGATCCCGGTCTCTTTGCCAACCAATCGTTATTATAACACCGCGGTCATTTAAAATAATTATACTTTAAAACCAGAATAAAATATCCATTTCAAAACCATATAAATATGATATCATTTCCTTTTAAAACCCGAATTAATACGATATCATTTTATTCCAATATATATACTTTCCAAAATCATAGGGTTTTCAAAGTAAATATTTAGTGGTCAAAACTCTTGAATATAAAATTTCAAATTATACTACCTTGAAAATCATAACTTTGAAACAAGTTTCCATCTCTTAAATGGTCAAATATTAGATTACTTTTATAAAACAAAATAGCTTCTATACATTTCACAAATCAATTCCAAATATCGATTTAAACTTCCAAATACCTTTTTAATTCTTATGTTTCAAAGCTTTAAATATTTCACCATTTCAAAAACAACTCATTTGACAAACCCATATATATCAAATTCAATTACTTATTATTTAGATTTGAAATGTTTACTTAATGAATTCAATATAATCGAAGTAAAACCTTTATCTTCACATAACTGGATATTCTTTCAATTTATTATATATTCATTTAAATCAACCTGATATTCATTTAAATCACTCTACACAAAATCAAGTTATAAATCATATCCTTTAAAAATTCTAACTTTTTATTAAATTCCAATTTAACTTAATATTCATCTTCAACCTTATTCTCTTTTAAGTGATTAAAAATCTAGAATTTAAATTTCAAATAAATGCTTGATCTCAAAAAATCAAACTTTATTTTATACTTTAAATCCATTTTATACAAAGTTTAAAACCCGGAATTTACTATATATAAATAACCTTTATTAATAACCAAATCAAAATCCATAAACCATATATATAGCTTTACAAACCATAGAAAACATTTCAAAAATAATTTTATATATATACCGCGGTGCCTGTATAAAATTTTCTACCCTATGGTCAAGTGATACATAGGTTTATCATTCCAATCCGCAATTTAAAATAAAATGCGGTTGTATATCATTTCAAGCCGCAATCCCGAAATGACATGGAAATGCATGATGACTTGCAGTTTATACAATATAAATATAGCATCCATTCATTCAAATATCAATCATAAACCAATTTTAATTCAATCATCATCAATTTAAACAAACATCAATGTATATAGCATATAAAATATAACAGGTAATAAATGACAGTTATTAACTAAGAATTTATATTCAAAAATAAATTAATAACTATTAAATTGGAGGTTCATATGCAATAAAATAAATTTAATAACTGTTGATTTATACGCAATAAATAAAATTAATTAATAGTTAAATTAAATAAATGCGATTTAACAGAGATGATGCATAAAGCATGCCAAACAGTCATAAATAAATTTCTGCTCATATCTAAAATCAATTTAACAAACATAAGAAATTCTAGAAGTTGTGAGTGGGTTAAAACACTCACCTTTTGAATTTAAATCGAATTTAAATTCAATTTAAACTCAAAAATTCGACCGTCTTTGAATTGGTCCAAACCTGCGTCAACAGATTTGGAATTTAATTACAATCCTAACAAAAAAAATCTCGCGTGAATCGGACTACGTATGAGAAAGTTATTCGAAAATTTCGATTGAAACAAAAATTAAATAAAACAAAATAAACAAATATACCCCATCACCATGCCACGTCACAGGCCACGTCCTTCTTCTCAAATTCGAGCACGCTACAGTACCAATCAAAAAAACGGACAGTACCAACAGATTATGCTCTTCGAGAATTATGACATATAATTTTTCTGGAATTTTTAGAGGAGTTTGAAATATATATTTTTTTATTTATTTTTTATTTTGGACTGTAATTAGATCTAGAAATTTTGCAGCCATTGGAAGAGAAGAAGTTGAAGAAAAGAACACACAGAGAGAAATGAAGATAGATGGAGGCTAGGGTTTACACAGTCTATAAATAGACAAAGTGAAATAGGATAGGTGGGCACGAATCATAAACGCGCAAAACGGTTGTTGGCCCACCAAAATATTTTATATTAATTGGATATGTTACGGATTAGTAAATAAATTAATTTCTTCCTCAGACATTTACATTGAATTTTAAACGTATCTACAAATGTAAATTTAGATGCTTCATTTATAAGTTTCAATATAAATTCACAATTTCATTAAATTCCAAATTCATAGATAAGTTTCCATTTTCAACTAAATTTCTAAATTACCGTAATAATTATCTTAGATTTTTATTCATTCTCAATAGATTTAATTATTGTAAATTGACTAAGTTTTCATACTATAAAAATCCACATTTCTATGTATATATACATTGGAATTCCCTACTAAAATATTTTATTTATATTTCGCAATTACTTCCAATCCATTTTTTTTTGGCATCGCACTGTTACTTAAATAAATAGCCTATACCAACACTAATTATCATTAATTTGAAAACGGGTTACCAAATTTTGGATTTTATTAATAATTATTATTTATTACTTCATTGTTTATTCAAATTTAAACAATTTAAGATGTTTCTTAAATGCCGAGTACATTATTAACTTCAGCGTAAAACTTCAATTTTATTTTATCTACAAATTATAAATTAACTTTGCAGAAATCCTTTAGTTGACCTTTCATTTAATTATCCTATCTATTGGTATCTCATAGATGGGAATTCCTAAAACATCTCCGAATTCCAACTTTAATTTCAATCACATAAAATGTTCTATTCAGTTTCCAATAAATTCAATAAATTCAAATTATCATGTTCTAAATCCAAATGAATCCATATATCCTGCCTTCCATTCTTTTAATCTAACTAATTATCATATTCTGAATAAAGTTTACGTTATTTCCACCTATAAGCTACAAATAACAACGAATGTTGCATTTGATTTAGATTCTAAATAAATTGATGGGTAGTAATTAATAATTCTCACTATTGCCCGATTTATTCCCATTCATGCTTAAATTACCACCAAACAATCATTAAATTTACCTATCTTTTATTGATTCCATAAAATCTATTTGCCCTGAGTTAGTTACTGCATTTATCAAATTCTAATTTCGCAATAACCTTAAATACATAAATTGGTATTGCATTAATATTTAAATTTATTAGCTTATGTCAACACTATTAACATTAATTGCAATGTATTGCCAATTTAAGTCACTACCCTAACTACTAACTCATATTAACCTACATTATTCCCAATTGGTTTTTCTTATATTAAATTTATCAACCATATTAATTAAGGTTTTTTAAAAACAATTAATAAAATTCCCTTTAATATATACAACTTAGCAATCTATTAAGCATGGTATTATACTTCACGTAAATGTACATTTAATAACATTTATTACAATGTTATCCAAATAAATTGAATGATCTAAGTATATAACTCCTAATATCCACCCATCTTGCCTTAATCCCAAATAACATACAAATTAAACTACCCTTAGTTTCAATTAACCCTATCATTACTTTTTATATTCCAAACAAATTAATAATAGGTTAATTGAATCAGATTTACAATCAAACTTTAATTATTTGCAAATTTTGTCAGTTTGGACCACTTGGTAAATTCAGAATCCTTTAACAACTTCCTACATTAATTTATTTTTGAATAATCCCAAAATTTTCAATATTAAAGTACAAATCCAATTTATCAAAAATTAAAACTTAAATTTCAAGGAATTTATTTATTTAGGTTTAGATCCCGTTATTCGCTAAAATTGGTTGGTATTTATTTCATTCGCCTCTTTAATTGTACGTAAATTTCTCATAAATACACCTAAAATTTTATTTAATTCCAACTGCTTCCTAATTTCCATTTCTACGTCTTAACACACTCTATATTAAACTTTTAGACATTGTATTACTTATCATATTAATGTAACTTTTATTTAGTATATTAACATTTATTTCAATTCCAATTCTATCAACTAATTAAACATGTAACCTATTACTATTGCTTACAAATCAAAATATTGCACCCATTGTCATCTTCTGAATGGAATTAGTCTTTATTTCAAAACTTATCTAAATTTACATTGAGACCATATTTAATCCTCTTCGATAATATTAATCCTAAATTTATTAAATGGAATCAATATATCTTACATAACATGTTTTACGCATAAATTTTTAATTAATATTATTTCAACTTATTCCCCATATTCTCAATAATTACCTAACATAAATCTGCGCTTATTTTATTATACGTTCACACTTCTGTTACTCTCAAATCAATAAGTAACGTTCATATAAATAAATGTT
Source organism: Allium cepa (assembly GCA_030765085.1). Classification (NCBI taxonomy): domain Eukaryota; kingdom Viridiplantae; phylum Streptophyta; class Magnoliopsida; order Asparagales; family Amaryllidaceae; genus Allium; species Allium cepa. Next base: position 196,383,806 of record CM060939.1, on the reverse strand, counting down.
ATGTCAGTTTCCTATTTATTGCGATATTTTTATTTATTTATTACTGCATAACTTTACTTATTTTCTTCCCATCACTTTAAAATTAATCGTTAAAGTAACGCTTATCAATACGCATCAAATTATTTACCAAATTAAAAGGTTTTGATATTTTTAACAAATTAATTGACAGATTAATTAGGTAATGTATACGAATTGTTATTATACCCATAAATTTACACTTAACTAATTAAATGCCTTACCTATATTCTCTATCTTCCCATTATATTCAGGTATAATACATACACCAATTTTTATTGAAAAATTTATTCATATTACAAACAAAGGCTTAAATTACCATTGTTAAATTAGCGTTCAATATATATTTATCACCTTTTATTATTTCTACTAAATTTTTATTACAAAATTCTATTAAATAAATTAAATCGTCGAAATTTACGGGTCGTTACACTAGTAGTAGAATTATTGATGTGAGAGATCTAGATGCAGTTGATAAGGCATCATAGAGTAATCCACAGGTTCCTTCTAGTAGTGTGGGTGATGTGCATAAGACTAGAGGAAGTTCGGTTCAAGGTGGAGCTAAAAGGAGTTTAGGCGAAGTTGTACCTATTCGAACCAATCATAGGACTATTGGCTGCTCGAGAGGTATGGTGATTTACATTATGCAAAGCTTAGCCTTGATGATCAGTTATGCCCTACATGTAGTTCATAATAAGCCATTTGACCTTGAAGAAGCTATGAAGTCGAGTGATAGCTCGAAATGGATGTGCGCTATGGAAGAGGAGTTAGAGTCATTGAGAAAGAACAAGACTTAGGATTTGATTCCATCTCCTCTAGGAAGCTGAGCCATGGTTGCAAGTGGATATTTAAGGTGAAGTATGATAGGAGATACAAGGCTAGATTAGTTTCTAAAAGGTTTTTATTGAGAAAGGAAGTGGAGTATGATGAAATATTTTCACCTATAGTACGGCATACCTCCATCCGCATTGTGCTTGCTATTGTTGCTTCTCATGACTTGAAGTTGGAGCAACTTAATGTAAAGACCGCTTTCTTGCATAGTGACTTGGAGGAGACCTTTTACATGAAGCAACCAGAAAGACTTGTTGTAAGTGGGAAAGAAAAATGGGTTTGCAAGTTGAAGAAGTCACTTTATGGACTCAAGCAGTCATCTAGATAATGGTACAAAGGGTTTGACTCTTTATACTTTCACTTGGTTTTTATCGTAGTATCAAAGAGGCTTGTGTGCACTTCAAGAATTTATAGAGTGGTAGTTGGGTGTATTTACTCGTGTATTTGGATGACATGTTAATTGCTTCCAAGGATAAAGCTTAAATTGATAAGTTGAAGATGAAGCTAAAAGCGGAATTTAAGATGAAGATTTTGGGTATGGAAGTCCAAAGGGGTAGGAAGCTAGATCTTTTGAGGCTCACTCAAAAGGAGTATTTTAGGAAGGTGCCTGCTCGCTTTAACATGGAAGGAGCAAAGGCAATTAGTACACCCATGCCTTAGCACATATAGCTTTCTAATAAAGACTCTCCGATATTAGAGAAGCACAAAGCTTACATGAAGAAGGTTCTCTATGTAGGTTCAATTGGTAGTTTGATGTTTGCTATGGTTTGCACTAGGCCTGACATTGCACAGATGTTTGGGTTAGTTAGTAGACATATTTCATACCTAAGAATGATGAATTGGGAGGCAGTAAGTACATTTTTAGATATCTTAAAGGAAGTATAGACAATGGGCGTGTTGTTGGCAGCAGAGAAAGAGATTTCAACTTGATAGGATTTCGCGATTCTAACTACGCCGGTAATAGAGATCGAAGAAAGTCAACTTCAAGTTATGTGTTCACTCTTGGAGAGACAACTATTAGTTGGAGAGCGTGATTGCAGACTGTTATTGCATTCTCTACTACAGAGGCAGAGCTTATAGCTGTTGTTGAAGCGACTAAGGATGCATTGTATTTAAGACGGTTGCTGTGAGGTTTGGGCTTCGTTTATAATGGAGTAGAAGTGAATTTTGACAGTCAAAGTGAAATTCACTTAGCTGAAAATCTGGCTTTCAGCTTAAGAACGAAACACCTAGAGATGAGAGAATTCTTTCATGTCACAATGAATGAAGAGAAGCTAATTTGTCTTTAGAAGGTTCGCACAAAATAGAATGCAGTGTACATGTTCATCAAGTCCTTACTTGTTGCAAAGTTTGAGCATTGCTCGAACTTAATCTACTTATCAAGGTGCCAGGTGCCATATGGTGGCACGGGGGAGAGAGAATTGGTAGAGGAAGACGTTTTTTTTTATTGAGAAGATTGATAGATTCTACATGGGAATGACATGTTTAAACACTATGTTGGCAGGCGGTGGCATTGCCGGAGTTCGTCGAAAAGTATAATGGGTGATGGCATATATGAAGCTCATTGGGAATGTATCCTCTATGCTCAAGATGGCTCAGAGTATGAAGGTGTAGATAGAGTTAGATGGCTTTGTTTAAAGATATATATTCTATCAATGTAGAGTGTTGAACAATGTGATACAGTATAAGGTTTTGTTGTTATATTTAGCCCTACATCGTGGGATAAGTTTAGTCCCAAGTTTCAAAGCCTATATTTAAAGGACTCTATGTAATAGAAATAACTTATACCGATCTCCGTAATCTTCTCTCTCAGTATTGATAAAAAAATCTCCCCTTAATGAACATGCACTATCACATCGATAGTGGAACCACTTTAAAAACGCGTTTCCCTCTAATTTATTGTTAATTGGCTAATTTCACCATTTCAAGATGAACGATCTCGATGATTTTATATGATTGTTTCGCCATTTCTATATTCAATCCTATTTATTTCTACATTCGTGTTGTTGGGTAACATCAATTTGGAAGGATAGACCCTAACATGTGGAGCAACCAACATAATATAAACCGTTTGTTTAATTTCTCTAGACCATTTTAAAGCCAATGTTGTAGAGAACATGGAAGAAAGTTCGGCGTTATGGTACCAGGAAGCCCAAAAGAACAGCTTCTTTCCAAGGTCTCCAAATTCTCTAAATGTGTAGATCATAAAGCTAATGTTACTTTAATATCTTCGGATAATAAACAAAAGACCCAACTGTAGTACACGTCGTCTAACCATATACGTTTGTAGCTACATAGGAGATAAAAGGTGCAACAAGTAGTTCCGAAAATTGATCAGAACACATGTTGGTGCCAATTGCCAAACACATTAAGTAATATTGTTACCATTACTCGCCTAATGAGCATTTTACTTGGTTTTTTTTGAAGATAATAGGAATCCAGTTAGAGTTAAGACTAAAGTACATTCACTAAAACTACACCCCTAAGGCTTTATTCATGTCCATGCTTATTGCAAGAGGCTATCAATATTTAGTACATGGGAGACAAATGAATCATTTAGTCCTACATCCTCAGATATAATTAGATATACCATAATATATACTAAATCACAACAACATAAAGCGTAACCTTACTTGAACAGGATCTATTCTATAGGCTTGTACTGCTTCATCCTTATAGGCTTGCTAGGTCTTAAATTGGTTAAGATGGATTTGAGGTCGTTTGACAGACCCCCAACTCTTTTTTAATTCCTCTTCCACTTTCTTTTTTATTTTCTCTTCTCCAACTAATTAAGTGCTTAATACACAAGTTGACTTTAGCATAAAAGGTTAATAATGTTTTAACTGTATCCATGAACATACCTAAATACATGTAGAGGCAAGACTGATATTAATTTGCCAGGATTATTTCCTACATCAGTAACATTTGATATTACAATTATCTTGGTATTACTAGGTAAAGATGCAGTTAGTAAGCTCCTTAGCTGTTAGAGGATACCTTGCAATCTTTGTCATATTAAGTTTATGGTGGATTAATTCCACAAACATTATAAAATATGTTTGCATATATGAGTGGAAATACGTGTTAGAAATTCAAAATAGGTGCGATGTAAATTCAAAAGTATTTTTAGGTATCTTTGAAATATATTTCAAGATCAGACCAAAGCTCGGTTCTATTACCATTTATGTACTTTTGGTAGAAACTATTTGACATCAAAATATTAGACCTAAAATGATTATGTAGGATAAATGTCATGTAGATTTTTACCAATGTGGATGAGGATTGTTATATGCACTGGAAAATCTATGACAGCTTACCTGCTTCTAACCATCAAGCAATACATAAGCTCCAGCAATTAGCATAGTTATGCTCCTGAACATTTCCCTCATGTGTGCACGATCCATTGCCACTAGACCTGTCAAACTCATTTAATAAGTGGGTTACCCATTTAACCCATTTAAAGATTTAAATTTGAGTTGACTAATAAAAAAATATAAAACAATTCTAAATTTTATGTTTTGATAAAAATAAATATTTAAATATTTAAAATTTTAATTCTAATTTTCATCAAAATTCAAATATGGGGATGTGTAGCCTGTTATTTTCTAAGTATAACTGCCGGTTGCCATAGAGAACTACAATATGCATTAACAATATAAAGTATTCGATTTTTCCATATTGTTCGTAATTTAGGTGGGAGTTAATTGGTCGAAGTCTTGCCTAATTCCAAGTTAATATGAAGAAGTTATTGCAGTCTGAACAAAAAAATAGCAGCTTTTGCACTAGGCGGAGTTCAAATATGGGGATGTGGTAGCATGTTACTTTCTAAGTACAACTATCAGTCTCCACGAAGAACTACGGTGCGTAAACAATATGAAGTATCCGAGTGCTCCATATTGTCCGTAATTTAGGTGGGAGTTAATCGGTCAAAGTCTCGTCTGATTCCAAGTTAGTACGAAGAAGTTATTTCAGTCTGAACAAAAAAATAGCGGCTTCTACACTAGGCGGAGTTCAAATATGAGGATGTGGTAGCATGTTATTTTCTAATTGCCAGTCCCTATGAAGAACTACAGCATATATTCACAAGACAAAGTATCCGAGTGTTCCATATTGTCCATAATTTAAGTAGGAGTTAACCGGTCAAAGGCTCGTCTGATTCTGAGTTATTATGAAGAAGTTATTGCAGTCTGAACAAAAAAAATTTGCGGCTTCTCCACTAGGCGGAGTTCAAATATGAGAATGTGGTAGCATGTTATTTTCTAAGTACAACTGTCAGTCCCCATGGAGCAACACAGTGTGGATTCACAAGATGAAATATTCGAGCGTTCCATATTGTCCATAATTTAGGTGGGAGTTCATTGGTCGAAGTCTCGCCTGATTCCGAGTTAGCATGAAAAATTTATTATGGTCTGAACAAAAATAATAGCGGCTTCTGCAATAGGTGGAGTTCAAATATGAGGATGCGGTAGCCTGTTATCTTCTAAGCATAATCGTCAATATTCATGGAAAACTATGGTGTTCAAAATTCTTATTTTCAAAATTTATATATTCAAATTTTAATTTTTTAATAAATGGGTTACCTATATTTACCCATTTATAGCCCTTTTAAAAATCGATCAATCCAACCCATAACTCATTTAAAAAATTCGTAAATGGGTTGAACCAACCCATTTTTAAGTAGGGAAAATGGGTTAGGTCATATTTTGATAGGTCTAATTTCCACACTACATGCATGAAAAAGAAAGTTATGAACTGTAAATCATTATGTTTCATTACAGACATAAATAAGTTCATGTTTATTGTTACATTCCATGCAACCTCAAAATTTTAAACTTTTTTGCATTTTATAAATGGGGAAATTAGGCACATGTCCTTATTTACAAACACTTTATCTGTCCTAAAAACTATTTTTATGAAACACTTTACAATTTTTTGGAGCGAAAATATATAGCTTTCAGTATAAATAATTGCACTTTTAATGTAAACATTTTAATTTTTTTAGCAAATACCTGCAATTTGCGGTTTTAACAATAAATATTTTCTAAAAATAAATCTAAGGGTATTTGGTGAACATGATTTTGAAAAAGGACTGAAGTGTTTTTTGAAATTCATAAAAAGGTGTTTGACAAACTTCCCCTCCAAGATTCTCAAAACACAAGGAGAACATATCTACGATTGAAAGAGAAAAAATCATGGCTTGAGTTTAGATGTAAACCATAATGTTATATATACTCTAAAAGAGAGGTTATATTATTTAATTCGAAACATATGGTTGAAATAAGGGAATATGAGGTGTAGCAAAAGTGAGATGTAGCCTACGCACACACTTTACACTTCAAAGTATTTTCATGTCTATGTTACAAACATCATCAATGTAAATTTTGAGACAAATTTAAAATTTCTCAAAATGTTAAATATTAGCGAGTAAATTTAACTTTTAGTTTTGAATATTATTTCTGAAAATGTTCAGATTATCCAAATATAGTAAAATTTTGTAAATATGATCTTTAATTAAATGAAAACACATCCAAAAGGTTTGCATTCATTTCAAATCGTCTAACTTAAAAATTATCAAGATGTAGCATAAATGGTGTACTATATGAGGTGTGATCGAAATCTCCCTATTTTTGTGTGTGTATCCTTCCTTTTTTGTCCCCTTAAAACCCTCCTTTGTCTTTTTATGTAAATAAATTGGATTGAAGTGAATTTTTTTAGATATGTTGTCATTTGTAAGATCATCTATGCAATTTTTTTCAAAACTTCTAATGCACTCAAAATTACAAGTCGTTAGGGACCATCAAAAATATTTATTTTACGAGTCGTTTTGAAATATTATTTTAAAAGGATAGAAGTCTCAGAATGATTTCAAATGTTACATAGATGATCGTGCTGATGAACATAACATATCTACAAAAATTGATCTTAGTCCATAAACTTTTTACACAAGAAGACAAAAGAGAGATTTTAGGGTGATAAATAATATGTATCCTTTGCATATTTTATATGTGATTATGTGTTCACTACAAGACACACAATAAGTAGTGGTAGAGAATGATGACAACCGTCGACGGCCCTGTTGAGGATGGGCGATGGCTAGCTATAATATTATTTAACCATTTAAATGATTAATTGATTTAAATTCCATTACATTATAAAAAATGCTCAAAAAAACTAATTTAATTTCTTAAAAATAAAAAAGATATTTAACATAGCCATCAAACCTAAGAATGGCTTATGATGGGTTAAATTAGTATTTTTGATGATCCATCATCGTGTAATTTGAATATTTATTGTTATAAAAATCTAACTCGCACGATCTATCTATGCGACTTTTAGTTGGTCCATTAAGCAACTTCGATAAAGTTGATTGTCTATAGCATTTTTATGAATTAAAATATATTTTTTAAATCGTTGGGTAATTAACTATGAATTTTTAACTGTATTTAATATGATAAAAATTATATAAAATAAAATATTCAACAGAAAATTAAATTTATTGGATCTTATGTCAATCTAAAGTACTTTGGAACTGTTACAAAAGATGATTAAAAAATAAACAACTGTAAGGTGTCGATCTTGAATTTTAAATTTATAGTCGTTCATCGACATTCGAACTAAAAATTCCATTTCGAGGTTTATTTTTTTAAATTCAAGATCGACACCCTGCAATTATTATTTTTTAATCATATTTTGAAAATAGGTCCGAAGTACTTTAGATCAACATAAGATCCAAAAAATCCATTTTCTACCAAATATTTTATTTTATGTAATTTTATCATACTTAATACAGTTAAAAATTCAAAACAAATTACCCAACGGTTTAAACAAAATTAGTATGTAAAAATGTTTCAAATAATCAACTTTTGTAAAAGATTCATAATGGATCGACTAAAAGTCGCATTGACTGGTCGTGCGAGTTAGTTTTTCAATGACGATAAATATTTGAATTATATGACGATAGATCGTCGAAAATACTAATTTAACCAATCATAAGCAATCATTGGGATGAATGGTTGTACCAAAATATATTGTTTTTTGAAATTAAATTTGTATTTGTAAACATTTTTTAAAATGTAATATGAATAAGGAAAAAAATTAAAAAAATAGAAAATTGACTTGCCATCGGTAGCTAGTGGCATGTCGAGCATACAGAAACCAGACCACGTGACTTTCTGTGACGACCCGGAATTTTTAGACATTTGAAATTGGAATAATTAATTAATTTTAAATATTCGCAGGGTAGTTTAACTTGGATTTCAAATATCAGTTTGAATTTGGCAATTGAATTTATTAAAATTTAATAATTTGAAGTCGGGTAAATTGTTGAATTTGGAATTTTAAGCTTGTTAAAAATATTTTAAGGGTTTAGAAAATTTATGTTATATTACTGAAGATAATAGGGCTTTTAAAATTTTAATTTAAAAGCGTTTTGTTCAGTTTTAAAATTTATTTCGAAAATTCAAATATAAATCTACTATATTTTTGACTGGTCTAGATTTCTTCACATCGGAGCTTTCTTGATCCTTCTCTAATACGCTAACATTCTCTATCCAAGCAGACGCTTCTCTCTCCATCAGTCCTAATCATATTCCCCTCTCCTTTAATTTATATCGTAGCTTAACTCATGAAAAAAAAAAATTCAATCCCTTAAAATGGCAGAACGGAGAAGATTAAATCGAAGACAATCCTCGTTCTACTCACAAATTCTCGAATTGATATATATCGTCATTCTTTGTCGAACTCGCACTCGTTCGAGACACGGAGGAAGCAGCAATCGTAGAGGTAGCCTAGGGTTTGGGATCAGAGATCAAAAGAGGCGCGGTCGTTTCGAACATCGGCAGGTGGCATCGCGATCTGGATTGGGTGGCCGCGAGATCGAAGAGGGGTTTCGTTTTGGGGATCTGAGCCGATGTCGTGGGGAGGAGGGTCTCAATTTCAGTTGAGCGACGGCGATTCGTGAGGTCGCGATCGCATCTGGGCTTGGGGTCACGGCGGCTCTTCTAGGTCTTGGCTGCGGCAGCTGACGTGGAGCATCAAGGCGCTGTGGTGCTCAATTTAGGGTTCGAGCATATCTCAGTGATGTTGGTCGCGTGCTCTTCGAGCTTTGCTGTGAGGTATAATTTACCTTTAATTCCATTTAATTAAATTAAATTTATATGTATGTGTATACCCAGTACAGAAAAAAAAAAGAATCAGGTTTTGCTTAAAAAAAAAAAGATTTAAAGATTTATGTATATAAAATAAAATACTACTGTTGATATTATATAGGAAAACTGAGGTAAGAAAACATAAGGCATACATAATTTTAATCAATTTAATTTAATTCTAGATTGAATTTTAAAAATGTACATATACTTAGTTATAAACGATTAAAAGAATTTCTTTAAATGAAGGATATAATTTTAGAAGTGTAGAAGGATCAGGTTTTAGGAATCTATATATAGGATATTTTTATATATGGTTGTAAAGAGATAGATATACTTTTACATATTTAATTTTCCTTAAGTATCTTTAAAATTTAGAGTTTGGTGATTAATCTATTCTATTAGAAACTATTAAAATTATTTTTGTCACTAGGAAAATTGTCCGGAAGGAAATTTATTTAAAATTTAATCATCAAGTTAAAACTAAATTATTAACTGAATTTAAAATTTAAAATGGTGAATTGAATGGTTCGAATTTATTTCGAATATTAACAAATTGTAAAATTGGTTTGTACAAGGTAGGAAAACAAACGTGGAAACAAGACGAGTTTGAGGTGAATGGCAATCTTAGGCAAAAGGTGAGTTAATCTCACTCAGTTAAATTTAAATTTAAATGATTAAATTTAAATAATTGTTTGAATGGTTGATTGAATTGATGTGATATAGTATGATATTCTGGAATTGGTATATTATGTTGTGCTAACATTTGTGGATGCAGGGAAAACAGGTTGGAGGGATCCAACTGGACCCCTCACATTTATTTAAATTATTCAATATTCTTAGTTGTGAATTTTTTTGATATCCTATGATGAGTTTTATTGGAATATTGAATGTTGTGGTTTGATTGGATATTCGGTTATAATGAATTACCAAAATATATGAATTGGATTGTTGAAAAGAATGTAAACGGAAGTAAATTTGTAAGCGAAATAATTATAGTAAGTTTGAATAAATTTAAGAATGAATTGGAGAAGAAATAATGTGACTTTAAATTTCTAATAAATAAATTGTGAAGTATAGAAAGGAAATTTGAATAAACAGGTAGTTAATGAATTTTAAAAATTCAGTGTTATGACTTAAAAAGAACAAATATTTATTTAAAGGTTAAAATTTAAATTATTGAAAGAATAAAGAAGAAATTGGGAAAATAATGGAATTTGTATATTTCAGTTAAAAGTTGTAGAATCAAATGAAAGATAATAATAATAACGATAATTAAGTCCATACTTCATGAATTTTGAAATGACTTAAGTAATTAAAGAAAATTATTTCAAATGGGATAAATTTGAAATCAATTTGGGAAAATTGATTTAAGTGATTGAAGTTGGATCTTCTCCCTGGATAACCAAGTACGTTTTCAAAGTAAGTTTTTAAATATAAGTTACAGGTTTTTTTTTTTTTTGTAATTGATTTAAAAAGGAAGTTTGGAAGATTTATTATTTCTAATATTTAAATTATAAAGTAAGCCTTTCCTTTTCAATATATTATAGTATTAATTATTTAAAGAGTGACTTAGTAGTTTGTTTTAAGATTAAATATTTAGTTATACTTTATAAAGTAATCTTATTTTCAAATATTTATATAGTATGTATTTTTAACAGAATTTTTTTGAAGTAGTTTAACTTAAGTGTCTTAAAAGTATATTTTAAAGTAAAGTGATTTAAAATTATTTTAAAAAAATCTGGTTTGTGCTTGGCAATTCCAGTGGAAATAGAAACTATTTGGGAAATTGATTCTGAGGAAGTAAGATAGTTTTGAAACTATTTTCAAAAAGGATTGAAAATAGAAATATATCTTATGAAGATATTTTTGAGATTAATAAATAAATTGGGCAATTATTTATTGGTTGATGGTTGTTTTGTGAATATAATTGATAGTTAAATCACCGACTATCAATATTGGACAAATGCGCTGATCGTTTCGAAGAGACCGGGATCGAGATTTATTTCTCGAAAACCACTTCGATCCGGTTTGTACGTTTCGTGTGAAAACGTGTACGGAGTCGAAGATGGAGCAATGAAGTGCAAGGGCTAGTCGCTACTAATCCTGAGGATATTTCCAAAATGGATGTAGTAGGAATAGTGCCTTCGGTTCCGTTCGAACCCGGGACGGACTTGTATGGATGAATGCTTGCGAAACATCGTCAGGTGAACGATGGGCATTCTAAGTGAAAACGTTCTAAAAAGGTAACGTTTAGCCTCAAGCCTCATCAAATGGGAATGACTGAAAATCAGGGGATATGCAGCAAGGTTAGGTGGGTCATGCCCAAGCAGGACAAGATAATTCCCCTGTCTAGATGTCCCTTATTTATTTCGGCTTAGTGGGTGGTTGGTCGCGCCAGCCACGGGGTTTATCTTGTTCGGGACTGTTCAGTAAGGAATGGTTCCGGCCTTGTGTTGCAGGGGATGAAGGGAGTAATCCTCGGTACGGTGATCTAGGCCCCGTACTGTGACAGGTGGTACCCCAGTGCCTAGTCATTGTTGGAAATCCATTCTCCCTACGAGCCTTGTACGAGTTTTGTTTGTATTACCCACTCTGTGGCTAGTAGCTGGAATTTAATAGATGTAACAATTTCGGCTATTTTATAAGTATTTGTAAATAGACCCTATTATAATATCAGAGGATTTCTATAAAAATTGTTTTAGCTATCGTAAGGTAAAAACCCGACTTGTTTATTTGTGGCGTGGTCTTACGAGATGCTTTTGTTTTCAAAGAATTTTTGAAGCTTTAATAATCAATTGGGTGTGATTTTCTCACGCTGGTAATCCAGACTGACTCGGGTGTTATTTAACTGTAATGCTCGGGTCAGACCGAGTATTATAGGATACAGGATATGATGTTGTGGAGCTCAGGAGACGAGCTGGATGACGATACGTATTCTCGTACTTGTATATATATATATTTCCGCTGTGTTGAGTTGTTGTGTACTCATTGTATGTTATTGATGTGAGCTGTGACTGATGTACTCTGATGATGTAATATATGTAAACTGATATATTTGATTTTGAGTAAAGATTATTAATTCTCTATTATATTTTATTCCGCTGCGATGGTTAGATTCTGATGTTGATTTTGTTTTCTCTTCTTCTACCTCTTCTTCTTAAACCCAAATGGTTCGTATTTCTGTACAACTTGAGTTGATTGTTGTAGAATAGTGTTGACTCAAGGGGTACGGATTTGCGGGCTGTTACACTTGGTATCAGAGCTTAGGTTGGTGATAACCTTGGCTCTGGTGGGAATTACTCAAATAGAGTCCGTAGTACTCTATAATGAGTTTGAGCGTATTAATAGATATGAGCGCGTATTTGTTAGTGAATATAAAATGGTTTTATATTGTGTTGATTGGTTTATTGAGTGGTATATGAACCTTCGTCGGCACAGCCTCGAAAACTGTATCGAAGGGGTTTCTAAACACTTGAATAGAACAATTGACACAATATTGTTTTAAATGTGGGTGAATGAAATAATTTTACCCAAAATATATTTTGATATAAAAGAAATATTTTCTTAAATTATACATTATTTGGGTGTTTGGATGATAATATTTTGAACAGATAAAATAATAATAAAAAATGAAATTTCAATTAGAAATTGAAATTATGACCAAAGATTAAGAAAATAAATTCAAGTAATAAATGAAATTTATAAATATGAATTATAAAGGTAATTTATAAATTGAAATAAAAACCAAATGAGAATTTTTATGAACATAAACCATGCAAATGAATTATACTTAAATTTGTTTTAAGCAGGATTTGGAAGTTAAATCCCGGAGATTTTGGAAGTGTTTTGAAGATACATAATAGTATTGTCGTTTTGGAAGATATTTCTGAATGGAAATCTGTTTTAAATGGATTTTGAAAGTAATATAGCATTGAAATCACTTGGATTATTGGAAAATAATTCTGATGATGACGGCCGCATCATCAGTATTCATTTTCGAATTTCTAAGTGAAGAATTGCTACCAAATTGATTTGTTTAGGAGAGCAGATGTTTTTGAAAATTTCAAAGGAAATTTGTTGGGAATAAAACCAGGATTGGTTTAAAAATTTGAGAAGTGTGATTTGGGATATTGGAGATTTCAAAATGATTTGAAGGCAAAAGCCGAGTGTATAAAATTCTGATGAGATAAGTTGTAAGCTTATAAATTGAGATGATTTTTAAATCAGAAATGGAATATAAGCTTTGAATGTTGGAACTTAAATTTTAAAGAAAAGTTAAAAATGGAATTAACTTGGATTTGGAAATAAAGATTTGATTGGATTGAGACTGATTGAATAAGTTGAAATCGAATTGGATTAAATAAATCTGAGTTAAAATTAAATTGAAAATGGAATACAATGCCCAAAATCAATATTTTGATAAATTGAAAGATGAAATGAGGATCCAAATTTGAAGTATAAAATAAATATTGAACTTAAGAAAATTAAATGGAGTGATATTTTAAATAAAATTTCAAGTGTTGGATTATGAATAAGGGGAGAACTAATTGGATAATAAATTAGTTAATAAAATTGAATTGTGAGTTTATGATGAGGTTTGAAAATAAAACTCAAGTTATAATTAAATTCGACTTACATTGTCGATGAAGAAAATATAATGGAAAGTGGCCTTGCAATTAATTAATTGATTTGTGAACCAAATTGCAATGTAAGTTAATAAATTGGATGGTAAGTTAAAATGTAAATGGTGAAATCAGAACTTGAGTTATTAATTAAAATTTAACTTGAAGTGTTAACAAATTAAAAATAATTGGGAATGTATCGGAAAAAAAAATGGATCTGGATTTAAAATAGTAATGATATGAATTGCAAATAAAATCCAAATATGTGGAAATAAATTGGATATGGCTCTGTAATAAATTGAGTCAAGCTGAGTATAAAAGAGAAAATATACTTGTAAGATGGAAATGAGCTTAAGTATAAAATTCGAATAAATTGAAGTAAATTGACTTAAGCTAAATGAATGGAGGAGAGTTGAATTGAATTCAACTTGAACCGAGTTTAATGATATTGGGTTGGATTTAAGTTAAGTGAAAATAAATTGTTAATTGAAATAAAATTCGATGAGTATTAGCTAATATTAATGGAATGGAATTCCAGAATAAATAATTGTAAACCATTTAAAAATTATTAAGGAATTGAAATAACGGGAGACAATAGAGAAAATAGAATGTTTCAAGTTTATTAGAATGGTTTAAGTGAATGTGGATAAACTAATTATATTAAATAAATGATGAAATAAATAAGAATCAAATGAAATGTGATTTAAATACGTTGAGAAATGGTTATGGAATAAGATAGCTTGGATTGTTTTTAAGCTAAATAAATAGTTCTGAATAAACAGATGTGAAATGAAATGTAAATGAATGGATTGTGGATGAAATTCAAATAGAGTGTGTCGAGCTAAATAAATGGTCGTGAATGAATTGAAATTAAAAGGAAATTTAATTGGCAATGAAGATGAACCAAAATTGTTAATGGTTTGGAATGAACTGGGTTAGATAATACAGTGAGATGCAAAGTGAATGGATTCAAATCTGAAATGCAATGAAAATGAGAATATATGGATCGTGAATAAATTTAAAAACGGAATAGAATTGAGTTGAAATCCCTTTAAAATGGTTATAAACCATGAATGCTTATTTATTCACATAGATATTGTCAAATTGTAAAGAATAAATTATCATTGGATGTAAATGGAAGTAATTAAAAATTTATGAGTCGTTTGAAGTAAAATAAATTAATTTTGAAAGTAATTGAATTAAATATGAGTTCAGTTTGCTTAAGAATAAATTAAATATAAGCAATTGAGTTTTAAATTATTCAAATTGATGAAGTTGTGTACGAATAGATGGAAGACCATTCAAATTTAATGAAAACGGTTTGTAAATAAGTTGAAACAGTTGAATTTGCTTGGAAACTATATAAATAGCTTACGGAAAATGTTTGGTGTGAGTTTCTTTTAGAATTCATATGTTTTAACTATTACAAATAAGTGATATGCTGTTAAACTTCATATATTTGGCACTTACATGTTTAAATTGAGTAAGTACAGGTACCTGGAAGCCGTATGGCTGGATTTGGTTGTGCTATTTGCTAAAAATAATAAGCCGCTTGCTTAAAATGCTAAATAAGGTATGCTTACGTAATTAAAATAGGAAATATGAACTGTTTTTGGTTTTTTCGACCGTGTGGGTCGATGTATATATATTTATCTCTTTTGTCAAATTGCAAAAGCTCCTCCGTACAAAGGGGACTCTGCCAAAAAATTTCAGAAATTTTGGGAGTTAGAAATTTTTTGAAAATTTTGGAAAATTTTGTTAACGACAAAACTATTTAGAATGGGAAACTAAAACAAGTTAGTAAATGAAACTAATTAGTAAATGAAACTAATTAAAGTAATGACTTAAATTAGGAATAAATGAAGGATAAAAATTAAAAATTCAAAGTTGAAAATAAATGGAATACATTTGTAATGTGGAAATCGATTTGAATAGAAGTAAGTATAAACTAAAAGAGGTAAAGAGAAATAAAGATAAGAAACATATAAAATGTTTATATTAACTTATGAAGGGAATGGTGAATTCTTAATTGGAAATTGATGTTACAAATGTATCCTAAGATAATATTAGAATGAATAGATATTGGCGTTTTGTGAGAAAATCGATAAAATGTTTTGGAATATTGTGATTGGATATTAGTGCTAACCAGGATATGCAGGTATGATAAACGGGAAAAGGAAATTGGATTTGATTTCAAGAGATAAATTTGAATTGCCCGACAAAAGGTACGTATTTAAATTTAGTATAGAATTTGATTGGGATTTGGATTGAGCCACTTGGCTTTTTGTTTTCTTTGAGATTTGGGAGGCCGTAGAGCCATTTTTGTAGTTGTACCGAGCTAGCCGCGCAAAGGAGACGCTGGCGAAATTTTTCGGAAATTTAGGGAGTTAGAAATTTTTTTTTTTTTTTTGAGAAATTTTGAAAATTAAAAATTTGGTTTTGACTTATAATTTGAATGGTTTAATAATTAAGGTTATTTGGGAACTATAGAAGGTCATGGGAAATCGGTTGAAGTAATTGTGGGTCTTTAATAAAAGATATGCTATGTCAAGTTGATAAAACTGTATGGCTTTGGAAAATAGTAAACGGGTATTGGATCATTTTTTCTAATTAGTAATTTCGGGGACGAAATTCTTTTAAGGGGGGAGGAATGTGACATCCCGGAATTTTTAGACATTTGAAATTGGAATAATTAATTAATTTTAAATATTCGCAGGGTAGTTTAACTTGGATTTCAAATATCAGTTTGAATTTGGCAATTGAATTTATTAAAATTTAATAATTTGAAGTCGGGTAAATTGTTGAATTTGGAATTTTAAGCTTGTTAAAAATATTTGAAGGGTTTAGAAAATTTATGTTATATTACTGAAGATAATAGGGCTTTTAAAATTTTAATTTAAAAGCGTTTTGTTCAGTTTTAAAATTTATTTCGAAAATTCAAATATAAATCTACTATATTTTTGACTGGTCTAGATTTCTTCACATCGGAGCTTTCCTGATCCTTCTCTAATACGCTAACATTCTCTATCCAAGCAGACGCTTCTCTCTCCATCAGTCCTAATCATATTCCCCTCTCCTTTAATTTATATCGTAGCTTAACTCATGAAAAAAAAATTTCAATCCCTTAAAATGGCAGAACGGAGAAGATTAAATCGAAGACAATCCTCGTTCTACTCACAAATTCTCGAACTGATATATATCGTCATTCTTTGTCGAACTCGCACTCGTTCGAGACACGGAGGAAGCAGCAATCGTAGAGGTAGCCTAGGGTTTGGGATCAGAGATCAAAAGAGGCGCGGTCGTTTCGAACATCGGCAGGTGGCATCGCGATCTGGATTGGGTGGCCGCGAGATCGAAGAGGGGTTTCGTTTTGGGGATCTGAGCCGATGTCGTGGGGAGGAGGGTCTCGATTTCAGTTGAGCGACGGCGATTCGTGAGGTCGCGATCGCATCTGGGCTTGGGGTCGCGGCGGCTCTTCTAGGTCTTGGCTGCGGCAGCTGACGTGGAGCATCAAGGCGCTGTGGTGCTCAATTTAGGGTTCGAGCATATCTCAGTGATGTTGGTCGCGTGCTCTTCGAGCTTTGCTGTGAGGTATAATTTACCTTTAATTCCATTTAATTAAATTAAATTTATATGTATGTGTATACCCAGTACAGAAAAAAAAAAGAATCATGTTTTGCTTAAAAAAAAAGATTTAAAGATTTATGTATATAAAATAAAATACTACTGTTGATATTATATAGGAAAACTGAGGTAAGAAAACATAAGGTATACATAATTTTAATCAATTTAATTTAATTCTAGATTGAATTTTAAAAATGTACATATACTTAGTTATAAACGATTAAAAGAATTTCTTTAAATGAAGGATATAATTTTAGAAGTGTAGAAGGATCAGGTTTTAGGAATCTATATATAGGATATTTTTATATATGGTTGTAAAGAGATAGATATACTTTTACATATTTAATTTTCCTTAAGTATCTTTAAAATTTAGAGTTTGGTGATTAATCTATTCTATTAGAAACTATTAAAATTATTTTTGTCACTAGGAAAATTGTCCGGAAGGAAATTTATTTAAAATTTAATCATCAAGTTAAAACTAAATTATTAACTGAATTTAAAATTTAAAATGGTGAATTGAATGGTTCGAATTTATTTCGAATATTAACAAATTGTAAAATTGGTTTGTACAAGGTAGGAAAACAAACATGGAAACAAGACGAGTTTGAGGTGAATGGCAATCTTAGGCAAAAGGTGAGTTAATCTCACTCAGTTAAATTTAAATTTAAATGATTAAATTTAAATAATTGTTTGAATGGTTGAATGAATTGATGTGATATAGTATGATATTCTGGAATTGGTATATTATGTTGTGCTAACATTTGTGGATGCAGGGAAAACAGGTTGGAGGGATCCAACTGGACCCCTCACATTTATTTAAATTATTCAATATTCTTAGTTGTTAATTTTTTTGATATCCTATGATGAGTTTTATTGGAATATTGAATGTTGTGGTTTGATTGGATATTCGGTTATAATGAATTACCAAAATATATGAATTGGATTGTTGAAAAGAAATTAAACGGAAGTAAATTTGTAAGCGAAATAATTATAGAAAGTTTGAATAAATTTAAGAATGAATTGGAGAAGAAATAATGTGACTTTAAATTTCTAATAAATAAATTGTGAAGTATAGAAAGGAAATTTGAATAAACAGGTAGTTAATGAATTTTAAAAATTCAGTGTTATGACTTAAAAAGAACAAATATTTATTTAAAGGTTAAAATTTAAATTATTGAAAGAATAAAGAAGAAATTGGGAAAATAATGGAATTTGTATATTTCAGTTAAAAGTTGTAGAATCAAATGAAAGATAATAATAACAACGATAATTAAGTCCATACTTCATGAATTTTGAAATGACTTAAGTAATTAAAGAAAATTATTTCAAATGGGATAAATTTGAAATCAATTTGGGAAAATTGATTTAAGTGATTGAAGTTGGATCTTCTCCCTGGATAACCAAGTACGTTTTCAAAGTAAGTTTTTAAATATAAGTTACAGGTTTTTTTTTTTTTTGTAATTGATTTAAAAAGGAAGTTTGGAAGATTTATTATTTCTAATATTTAAATTATAAAGTAAGCCTTTCCTTTTCAATATATTATAGTATTAATTATTTAAAGAGTGACTTAGTAGTTTGTTTTAAGATTAAATATTTAGTTATACTTTATAAAGTAATCTTATTTTCAAATATTTATATAGTATGTATTTTTAACAGAATTTTTTTGAAGTAGTTTAACTTAAGTGTCTTAAAAGTATATTTTAAAGTAAAGTGATTTAAAATTATTTTAAAAAAATCTGGTTTGTGCTTGGCAATTCCAGTGGAAATAGAAACTATTTGGGAAATTGATTCTGAGGAAGTAAGATAGTTTTGAAACTATTTTCAAAAAGGATTGAAAATAGAAATATATCTTATGAAGATATTTTTGAGATTAATAAATAAATTGGGCAATTATTTATTGGTTGATGGTTGTTTTGTGAATATAATTGATAGTTAAATCACCGACTATCAATATTGGACAAATGCGCTGATCGTTTCGAAGAGACCGGGATCGAGATTTATTTCTCGAAAACCACTTCGATCCGGTTTGTACGTTTCGTGTGAAAACGTGTACGGAGTCGAAGATGGAGCAATGAAGTGCAAGGGCTAGTCGCTACTAATCCTGAGGATATTTCCAAAATGGATGTAGTAGGAATAGTGCCTTCGGTTCCGTTCGAACCCGGGACGGACTTGTATGGATGAATGCTTGCGAAACATCGTCAGGTGAACGATGGGCATTCTAAGTGAAAACGTTCTAAAAAGGTAACGTTTAGCCTCAAGCCTCATCAAATGGGAATGACTGAAAATCAGGGGATATGCAGCAAGGTTAGGTGGGTCATGCCCAAGCAGGACAAGATAATTCCCCTGTCTAGATGTCCCTTATTTATTTCGGCTTAGTGGGTGGTTGGTCGCGCCAGCCACGGGGTTTATCTTGTTCGGGACTGTTCAGTAAGGAATGGTTCCGGCCTTGTGTTGCAGGGGATGAAGGGAGTAATCCTCGGTACGGTGATCTAGGCCCCGTACTGTGACAGGTGGTACCCCAGTGCCTAGTCATTGTTGGAAATCCATTCTCCCTACGAGCCTTGTACGAGTTTTGTTTGTATTACCCACTCTGTGGCTAGTAGCTGGAATTTAATAGATGTAACAATTTCGGCTATTTTATAAGTATTTGTAAATAGACCCTATTATAATATCAGAGGATTTCTATAAAAATTGTTTTAGCTATCGTAAGGTAAAAACTCGACATGTTTATTTGTGGCGTGGTCTTACGAGATGCTTTTGTTTTCAAAGAATTTTTGAAACTTTAATAATCAATTGGGTGTGATTTTCTCACGCTGGTAATCCAGACTGACTCGGGTGTTATTTAACTGTAATGCTCGGGTCAGACCGAGTATTATAGGATACAGGATATGATGTTGTGGAGCTCAGGAGACGAGCTGGATGACGATACGTATTCTCGTACTTGTATATATATATTTCCGCTGTGTTGAGTTGTTGTGTACTCATTGTATGTTATTGATGTGAGCTGTGACTGATGTACTCTGATGATGTAATATATGTAAACTGATATATTTGATTTTGAGTAAAGATTATTAATTCTCTATTATATTTTATTCCGCTGCGATGGTTAGATTCTGATGTTGATTTTGTTTTCTCTTCTTCTACCTCTTCTTCTTAAACCCAAATGGTTCGTATTTCTGTACAACTTGAGTTGATTGTTGTAGAATAGTGTTGACTCAAGGGGTACGGATTTGCAGGCTGTTACACTTTCATTATTATCCCATCTTCCCAAAGGCTCCGCAAATAAAAAAAGTCGATGTAAGTCACCGATGCAACTCATCAAAGTCACCATAGGCCGTCATAACTCGTTGGAATCTTCAATATCTCCGATTTCCTCTCAATTATGGTAAATTTTAACCCTAATTTCTGATTTAGGACTAATTCATGTGATTGTGCATTTAAAATTGATGATTGTTGCATATTAGTTGGTTACAATAGTATATTACTTAATTCGGTGATATTAATTAGTGATGTAATTGTTTAATTTGTTATTATAAATTAGGGTTAATTTAAAATCTAAAAATTGTATAATTATTGATTAATATGTATGTTGATTATTATATGTGGTTTTTTATTATAGTTTAGAACAATTTTAGGCTAATATGCATGGTTGAATAGTGAACATGTTAAATATAAAGTTTACGGTTAAACATAATTTTATGTCAATTAATTAGTGTGTGTTAATTATAAGTGTCGGTGGTAATTACAAAATAAATTTATTTTTAATGGTTAATTATTTTTAGTAATTAATTAATTAGTGTGTTTTTCATTACAAGGAATACAGTGATTTCCGACGGCTGCAAGCTGTCGGCGGCCATTAGAAGCCGTCGGTATAGAGAACGCGGCTTTCGTCTTTTTCCGACGAAAATGACGATGTTTTTTCGATGGCTTCCAACGGCTATTTCAGCGGCGATTTCGACGGCCTTTTCGACGGTTAGGACGTCCACATGGCTTGAAAAATCGTCGAAAAACTGTCTGGAGCTGTCACTGATTTTTTGTTAATAAGTCTTTGTGGGTCATCGGAAATCTGGATGATTTTTTTATTACAGTAGCCATGTGAATTCCAAACAGCACATCAATATCAACATATATCACAACACATCAAAATCAATATATATCAGATATATAAGCTAAAATCAATATCAATAACAATATAAAACTCAAACATTACCATCTCAATCTCAAACTCAAACATTACCATCAATACAAAACAAACCGTCCATTATCAATCTCACACACCCAGCAGCAGTATGTACATCCAAAATCATTATACAACATATATAATATCTATAATGCCAACTAAACATATCAGCCCAACAAATCAACCTCATAAATCAACATCAAACACCACATGCCCACAAATCAACCTCACCATCTCTCATTGTATATATACACAAGTTTCAAAAACAAACACTGTAAAACGTACCTCATGACTCATCGTCGGCTCTGGAACCACTAGACGAAGGGAATGCTCTATACCGCTCCATGTACTTGGTCAAATGCTAGTTCAGCTGCTTCATTGCGCTGCTCAGAGGTGATCTTGCTCCTGCAGTCGTGCAATCTGCTGTTGAAGCTCATTAATCTTAGCTTTGTCCTGAGCCTTTTGATAAGCCTTTTGTAAGGCTTGAGCCTAAAAAACAAGTAGAAATATGTTTTAAGTTATATACGTAACTTTTATAAAAAAAATTAAGCAATTTTTACAACTTAGTTGATTTTTATAAACTACCGCTTGATTGTCGTAGTCATAGCGCCTATTTCGCTGTGTCGGGTCCATAACGGAGTTGATGATAGCATCCTCCTCATCAGGGGTCAATTGCTCCCGTCTTGATTTCTCGAGCATCTGCGCACGTGCTTGCGTAAATCTTTCCTACAACACAAAATAAATACAATTAAATATTACATAACATTATTATACTAATTTATAACTAATTAATTAAAATGATCATTATTAATAACTTATAACTTAAAATATACTTACATGTGTGGCATATGCTTTATCATTCTCATGTTAGGCATATGTCACTGATCCCTCATCATCGGTCTGCCTAACGACATGGGTATATGCAAATAAGTCCATCTACGAGATGGGAGCCCCATGCGCTCTTTCCTGTAATAATTGATGTATATTATTGTTGTTCATACAAAAATTATAATAACTGTTCATAATTACAATTAATCAATTTACGCGATGATGCTGAAATGATATCGAACAACCACGGTGTGTGACTGGGTTTTTTTACCTTTTCGCCGAGTTCTTGTCTGACTCTTCCTTCAAATTAAAAATTAAGATTATATTTACAAGTATAAATTATGTATTATCTACTGAACAATTTAAGGTGATATCTGATAGACTTGCCCTGAATTCATCGCTTCTCCACCATACGACCCAAGCATCCCATAAGCTGGCGTCCATCCAGCTTGTCTTCTTCTCCGATTTTCTGATGGTAGACATCGAATCCCAATAATTATTTACAATCTTAGAGTTTCAGTAGCGCTGGCAAAGAGAAACATCCTCTTCTTGTAGGTCTACCACCCCCGTTTGTTGAAAAAATATAAGTTATAGAATAACACTTAGCAAATTGTAAAGTGATTATATATAATGATATATAAATTTACACTTGCTAGGAAGTCCTCTCAAATTCTCTCCCATAAATTACCTTTATTCAATAATCGCATATAATATACAAAAAATGTAATATCAATACTCTCATAAATTACTTTTTTTCAACATGTATACTATTAATCAGTCCTCGTCGTTTTCTGATTCAGGCTTGGCCTCCTACTCTATATTGTTTTCCTCTGTGGTCTCAAATGCTTCTACTAATATATTTGATTCATCATTTAGAGGTCCAAAATTGGTTTGATCATATGTTATTGTGATTTCACCGTTTTTCTCGGTATCCGCTTAGTATGCTTGTTTGTTTGGAATATTTTTTCCATCAAACGTATTGCCTTCGTCTTAAAAACTGCCTACCAATCTGCTTCATCTCTTTTTACATATGGATAAAGAGTATAATAAACTTGTAGGGCTTGTTTTGCTAGTATAAATGGATCGTACTTATGATAATGTGATGTATGCTTTAGTTCAATAATATTATATTTTGGTGCATATTGATTCCAGAATGGAGCATTACTGAACCAGTTGCATTTAAACAAATAAACGTCTACTGCTGGTCCAGTGAAATATGTTAATTGCAAAACCTGAGCTAATATGCCATAAAAATCTTTTATGCAATCATTTGGATCATCACTACCTTTAACATATACACCACTATCGTAAGTTAATTTTTCAGCCTCATATTCTTTGGTGTTAAATTTGTATCCATTGACAAAGAATACTTGATATGTCTTGAATTTTTATTTTTTTGGCCCTATCGCAAGATGTTTCCACCTTTCGTCGGCCACATAATTTACTAGATTATATACGTGGTTCGAAAACCAAGTAGCAAAATTTTTTCCGGTATCGCTGCTTGGATTCTGTGATTCGTAAATACTGCATATGTAGATAATATATTGCATTATAATTAATACGCACGTGTATTATGCAAGTAAATAATTTCAAATGTTTTATTTAATAATACCTAACAAATGGCGCAACTTCTACACAGTTAAGAAGAATATACATGTGGGCTACATGGTAATCTTTGTTGTCTAACCATACTTCCACACATTTTCCAATAGAGCGTCCCTACTGTCTAAAAATAGATAGCATTAATTCAGAAGAATCTTGTTAAACGCCATCATCATTTCACGTAGAACTTTCAAAAGATAAGTTCACATGGTCACTGAAATAATGAGAGAAAAAGAACGAAGCTTCTTCTTCGATATATGATTTGCATATCGAACCTTTAACTCGTGCATTCAATCTCACTTTTTTCTTTAAATGATTTAAGTACCTATTAAGAATAATTATAATTAAATTTTATTACACGTAATTAAATTGGTATTTAACATACTCAATATTAATACCTTTCAAATGGATGCATCCATCCATATTGCACAGGACAACGAAGACGTGCTTTAAACGGAAGATGAATTGGTAAATGCTCCATTACATTAAAGAAACTCGGAGGAAATATTTTCTCCAGTTTGCAGAGCGGTATAGGAATTTCTTCCTCAAGTTTACGTAGACGACCAAGTTTTAATGTAGTTGAACAAAGCTCCTCATAAAACAAACTATGTTCTACTATAGTCGTCCAAACTTTTGTGGGCAAAGGTTCTTTGAAAGCGACAGGTAACAAATGTTTCATTGGTACATGACAATCATGACTTTTCATCCTACTCAGTTTATCGTTTTTATAGTCAACACATCTACAAAGATTAGAGTAAATCCCATCAGCAAATCTTAATCCTTCCACCCACTTTAACGGTACTTTAACTTGGTTAATGTCTAGCTCATAGCATGCTTTAGGTTTTCTTATGCCATTTGGCTTCGTATCAAGCTCAGGACGAATGCATATTTCATCTATATCACATCTTGATTTCAAACCGTTCTTAGTCTTTCCTTTAACATTCAGAACTGTATTAAATACATTATCGAACATATTTTTCTCGTTGTGCATCATGTCGATATTATGACGAATTAGAAGATTATTCCAATAACACAACTCCTAAAATATACTTTGTTTGCACCAATTATAAATTGTCAATTTACCTAGAATTTAAATTTGTTCGCCAGTTTCATGTATCTTTGGGTAATCCTTTACGAGGTCATAAATATCTTCGCTTGACCAAATCGTTGGTTGTCGCAAGGTCTCAAGTCAATTACTTATAAAGATTCCTACCTTTTCTAAAAGTATGGTTAGTATGGAGAAAACACCGATGACAGTTAAACCATAGAATTTTCTTCCCATGTGGTAAAGAAAATGCTTCTGTTTCTTCCATACAATAGGTATAAGTTAGATGACTAGCCATACTCCAATCCGAAAGCATGGCACACATAGGAAAATCGGTATAGTCCACAGCAGAGACACGAACATACGAAAATTCTTTTTTCTAAATATCGTATGTTTCAACTCCTTCATAGCACAAGGTTTTTAAATCTTCAATCAATGATTGTAAATATACGTCGATTCCTTGTGTCGGATCATCAAGGCCAGGGATGACAATAGTGAGAAACATATACGGAGTTTTCATACACATCCATGGAGGTAAATTGTTAGATGTAACGATTATAGGCCAAGATGACTATTTTGAACCAAATTGAGAGAACGGCGAAAATCCATCCGTACATAAACCAAGTCTAAAATTTCGGCTCTTCGCTACGAAAGCGGGTTATGTCTTATCAAAATACTTCGATGCGTCTCCATTAGCTAGGTGTGTTAATGTAGCTTCTTCATGTGTTCTCATATAGTGCCATCTCATATGATGCGCAGTTACATAAGATGCATATAACCTTTGAAGCCTGGCAGTGATGGGTTAGTAATGTATACGCTTGCACGGAACTTCATTTCCCTTCTTTTTTCTTAGTTTATATCATTCCTGATTACATATTTTATAGTTCCTAAGATTGATGTCTTCTTTCCAAAACAATATGCAACAATTTTAACATGTATTTATTTTTTTATACAAAAAAGCAAAAGCAGACATAAGTTTTTTCACTTCATAATGATTTTCGCACATTAAATTATCGGGTGGCATATACCGTTTCGCAACTTGCACTGTAGTTGTAAACCCGGCTTCTGTGAAGTTGTATTTTGATTTCATCGCAATGTATTTTGCAGTTACCAATAGTTGAGTACCGTTTGTACAACGATTCCAAAGAGGTTTCTTAGTAGCATACAATAAATTAGAATAAAAAAAATGCTCCAATACTTGGTTCTTCTTCGACATTAAGATCGTTACCGTCAACTTCAACAGTAGAGAACATTGAACGTGCTGCATCTTCAACCATAGTGAGATTCGTCAGAGCAATTTCATTATCCACCTCCTCCTCCGAATGTATGGGATTAGGTGCTATAAGTTCTCCATGACGATTCCACATCAAATAATTCGGCACGAAACTATATTGGCGCAAATAAACTATTATCATATCCGGTATCAAATGCTTCATTAATTTGCACCTACTATATGAACAACGAATTTCTTCGTCGCTCCTATTATTACATAAAGCGAATTCAATAAAGAAGTGTACACTATTTTAAAAATGTTCATATATTGAGCCTCCAATTTATTTTCTTTGTTGGTACATTCAACTCCGATCGATAAAATAATTGACTGTTTTTCCAACTTTAAAACATAAAAACATATTTATTGTAGCGGCCCGATATTTTCAACCATTCGCATACGCACGTGTCGGGCTTAATTGCTCAAAATACCGCGTTGTAAATAAAATTTGGCAAATCTCGGAATATACAGTAAATGAATAATCACAGATCACAGACACAGAGTATTTAATAATGCAGCGGAAGTAAAAGAGATAGTAATTCATGAAGCTACTATATATATAAGATACATCAGAGTTAAACAAGATACAACAAAATAGTAACAAGGTACATCAAGTACAAATCAGAATACATCACTGAAATCACTGGATACTGAAAGCAAAATAGATGGCTGGATCTTCAAGAAAAGCTCCAACTCCAAAGGTGAGTCTTGGATGCTGAATCACATAGTCTGACTCAAGCGTAAAGCAAAATACAAAACACTCGCGTCGGGACATAAATACTTATGAACTGTAAATCAACTCAAGTGAATAGTAACAAAAATGCATCACTAACTTAAAGGATGCTTGGGACCGTCCATCCTCTAAGGATCCGTTAAACCATTTACTATGTAGTAATATTGCGCTATTATAATAATGTCTACAGTAAAATAAACTTACTTTTAAATAGCGTTAAAGGGTTACCCATATAGCCCTTAATACATAATATTCTCAGTAGCCCATCCAGTATCAGCGTACCTCTAGATTGGGAGGCTACCCTAAATACTCCATAGGCTACGAGAGAAAAACAAACTCGTAGTAAGGCTCGCTATGGTAGGTGACATGGCACACAAGGCAATGCCAAGGTAGATATATCAATTACGCACACGGGATGGTGGTAACTTAGCAGCCACTATGCCCACCTCGGAACACACTCCCAATCAAAATCGAAGGATGGCCATCAAATCAACCACAAGTAAGAGTATAGTATCTCATGTTTTAGCCACTTTATGCCAACTCATGGGAGTCGGGTCCACGTAATATACCTCAAGAACATCGCCACCATCCTACTTCATTTTGGAAACTTCACCACGTACACAGTTGTTAAAGTGGTTTTCGGAGTTGGCAGAGAGTATGACAACTTCCGATCCCGGTCTTCTTAACAACCGATCATTATTATAACGCCGTGGTCATTTCAAAATAGTTCATACTTCAAAATCATAACCATTTTTATTTCAAAACTATATCCCTTTCAAAATAGTTTACATTTCGAAACCAAAACCATTTTTATTTCAAAACTATATTCAAATCAATACGATATCATTTTCATTTCAAACATATATTCACCTTTCAAAATCATAATACTTTCAAAGTTAAAACTTTTTCGAAACCAAGATACTTAAAATCATTACACTTTGAAAATCATAACATTTCAAAATCATACATTTGAAATCATGGTACCTTTAATTCTTTACATCTTACAAATTTATTCAATTTAACCCAAATTCCAAATTTCCAATTTAAATCAACTCAAACCATCAGCTTCAATTCAATTCAGTTTTCCAACAAACCATCTCAAATCTTATCAATTTCAAATATAGATTTGATCCACAAAATAAACTATTCAATTTTTAATATCCCATATTTCAAAACTAATTTTTATAATTTCATATATCTCAAATTTAACTTCATTATTACTTAGTTTTGAAATATTCATTTCATAAATCCAATATTATTTAAATACTCAAATTACAAGTAAACCAAATATCCTTTCATACTAATATAAACTTTAAATATTCATTTATCGAATAAATCGAATAAATATAAAAAATCAAATATCATTCTAAATTCACATTCTTTATCAAAATAAAGATTACGTCATTCAAAACCATTTCAAAACTATCATTTCCTTTTCAAATCCACTATAAATTCATTATCATTCTTTAATTCAATTTAAATATCATTTTAAAATAAAATATGTCATTCATTTATTATCTCAAATATCACTACAAAACACATTTCAAAATTTCATTCAAAAACTCATTTATCTCATTTCATTTAAAACAAAACCTAGTAAACCTTATTTAAATTCAAATTCAATTTAATTTCCTTAAAAATTCAAATTTAAATATTAAAATATATTCTAAACTCGTTAAATTTCACAAATAATAATTTCCAAAAGTTAAATCATTTAACACTTTAAAATATAACTCAAATAGTATTAAAATTTGTAATATTTCAAAACATTGTCAAATTTCAGCAACGACAGCATTTATAAAGTGCTGCCGTAGCTTATAGTTTCCAAAATAGTTTAGTTCAGGAATAACGGAATTTATAAAATGTCGTAATAGATATTTAGTTATTCCAAACATAGTTAACTTCAAAACAACAGCTCTTAAAATGCTGTCATAAGACCACAGCATTTTTGGAAATGCCATTAATAAATTCCAGATTTTATTAAACTTTTCAGATCCAATAAAACTTCAATGTTAGCAAATCTTAAACTTATAAATCATATTTTTGGGCTTCAAAACTTCACATTTAAATCAGTAAACATATGATTTATCACAACAAAATTTTATAATTAAACATCCAATTAAAAACTCAATTCATTTGTTAAGTCAATATTTCACTGTTTATTAACTTATAAATTTAATAAAACTTAACATTTTACTTCAAATATCATTTCAAAACATTAAATTTAATTTCCATTATTTACTTACATTTTAAAAATAAAATTTAAAGTCAAATATCACATTTACTTCAAATTTACATACTTAAATTCACAAATTCAAAACTTAATATTTAGCCTTCTCAAAACCATAAAATATATATTTTAAATCAAAATTTCATACTTTAAAAATACATATCAAAAGAAAAATCATTTAAAAATATACCACGGGTCTGTATAAAATTTCTAACCTAGGTCAAGTGATACGGATATGTATCATTTCAATCCACGGTTTAAAAAGAAAATTCGGGTTCTATCATTTCAAATCTGCAATCCCAAGTCAAATAAAATACAATAAAAATCACTTGAGCCTATCATTTGAGCTCATAATGATTTTTCCCTATTCTAATGTTCATTTGGGTATGTATGATTCCAACCCATAGTGATTCTATTCTACCAGTGAACTTGCAGTGTGAACATATGCATAAACAATTATACTAACATGTCAATGTCACAATATACTGTCATATATCATATGTCAGGCAATAATTAACAAGGTTAAATTGGTAATAACATGGAATAACATATCATATAATCATCATTAACTTGCATAAACATTTTAATTACTAATCACTTGTCATCAAATTACCATTTCATAAGTAATAATGTCAGAGTGAGAATGACTCACCATTATCAAAGCTAGAGACCCAAAACAACACACACAAGAACGATTCCAAAAGCATGACAAGCATGATTAGATTTGAATGGATGGAGAGCCTTGTGAACAACCCAAAATATAAAATATATAAGTCCATATATTTAATTTTTCATGCAAATAAAATCAACAAACTTTTTAATTTGTAAAACAATTGTAAAGCAAGAAATAGCAAAACTTAGAAACATAAAATCTTGAACATGACAACATAGCTTGTCACATGATCAAATAGGCTTGATCTCACCACACTAGGCTCGGCCTAGGTTTCAACATGGCTCGGCCATGATCTAGATGCAAGGCTAAGGGCATGAAAGTGGAAGGCAAAAGCAAAATAAGAGGAAGGTAAAGGAGGCAAGGGGTTTTTGATGAAAGCATGGACCTATGGGCTCGGCCTATGGTCATATGGCTCGGTCTGGTGCATCTTCAGGTTAAGTCGGGTCAGGTGATGTGGAGGCTAGTGGTGATGGTCACGGCGGCTGATGGTGGAGCTAGAGGTGATGGCCGAAGTGCAAAGTGAAGGAGATGGTGGAATTTTTGGCTCGGCTAGGCATTTTTGGAAGGGTTTTGCAAATTTTGTGGTACAAGCATCATATGGAGGTCACAGCCACTATTGGTCAGAGGAGAAGGAAGTAGTTTCTACCTGGATAGTGGTGGTGGTGGTCGGTGAAGGGGTGAAGGGTTATGGTCGAGCAAAGCTTGAAGAAAGATCAAAAGCAAAAATCAATAAAATGAGGAAGAAAAGAGAGAAGCCATTACCCTTTTTTTTAGAATTGAAGATAGCCGTGAGTTTTGAAAAGAGGAGGAGTTTCTCATGTGAATGAGAAAATGAAATACATGGCAAAAACATAGGAGTGTACGGCCAAAAGCAATGAAATGAAAGGTCAGGGCTATTGAAAAGTCACCAGAAATGAAAAGTCTTTGTCCCTTGGAATTTCTAATTTCTTTCATTCAAAACAAACGAAATAAAATTCAGTAAATAAAAATAAAAGACAAAAAAAATAAAACGGAAAATAAAATAAACAATTATTCTTAGGAAAAATAAAACGTAAATAAAGAAAATAGTTTATTATATTGAAACTAGAATTAAAAATTGTAAACAAAATACAATAAGCATTGGAAAATTATAACTACACTTTTAAAATGTTTTAAAAATAAAATATATACATAACATGTCATGTCATGTAACACATATGTACACAATTAGAACATGATGTGACGAACAAAAATATTATTTATATAATTAAACAATTTTGTTAAATACAACAATTTACATACAATAGTGTAAAAAGCATAACTTTCACAATATTAATCAGATTTCAACGAAACAAAAGGCAGTATACTTAAAATTTTATTTATTTTCATAATAAAAGATAAAATTCAAAAATTCAAAATTTTAAATTTTAAATTTAAAAGTCAAAGTTTGACCATATTGACCAAAATTCACATTTCTGGAAAATATTCTATATATTCATGTTTGGAATTCTAATTTACATCAAAATCAAAATTTATATTTAAAATAACAAAAATTATTCATTTTAATAAACAAAATAAAGTTTTAAAATCAGGAAATTCAATTAAAATAATTAAAATATAGAATTAAAATAATCACAAAATACAGGGTTGTTACACTCTCCCCCACTCAAAACTTTTCGTCTTCGAAAAGGAATGAGGTACGGAAAAACACAGAAAAAGATAGAATGAAATAGGATTAAAATAAGATGACAAGAAGATTGAAAATTTACCTGATAACTATTGTTATAGGTAAGTTTAACAAGGTAAAGATGATCTTTCCAAGATCCTCCAGAATCAAGAACACAAGCATAAAAACTCCTCTAGAATCCGATTTACCCTTTCCACATGACCGACGATTTGTGGATGGCAAGCAGTGCTTAAATTCAAAAATGAGTACAAAAGATTAAAGAAAGGTTTCCAAACAGACTGGTATATGCAATAGCCTCCCCATTCTGTAGCAAGATAAGGGAAATAAGGACAACGAAAAGATAGTTTGAAAAAACAAAATAAGATAATAAATTTGAAACCATGAAAATTTCAACTTAAATTGAAAATTAATTTTACATAAGTTAAATAAATCTTAACCATCTCTAATTTCATTATCTTATCATCGAATTATCTTAAATAAACAATTTCTAAAATCATGGATTTGAAAAGAAAAAATCATTTATTATACTCATAATGTACTCAATAAATTAAATTCTTCTTTATTCCTAATTACAATTAAATTTATTCCTCTCAATATATTTTATCACCTATGTTAAATATATTTATACTTATTATAACTGCTTTAATTTTATTCTTAGTTCCTTTAACATCATTTTATATTGTAAGTTATTCCATTACTCTTTTTTTCTATTTACCACTGTTAATTTTTTTTATAACTAAAATTTAAGTGTATAACATTTATTATAACCACCCAAATTTTATTTATAAAATCCTTTTATATTGTACATTATCCAATTACATATTCAACTTCTGTATAATTTAGGTAAGTTATTGGAATAAAATTGTGTATTATACAAATAAAACTTTCCAATTCAATCATTTCAAGCTTGAATATTTATCCAAATCTTGATATTATACTTAAAAATTATCTTTCAAGATAAAATTTAGGAATTAAATTTTCAATAAATTCCAGATTATTTAGAGGTAAATAAATGCACATATACTATATATATATATATATATATCCATTCAAATTTAAATCATATATCAGCATATGTTATAAATCCAATCTTATTTTAGAAATTCAAATCAATTAAATTCCCCAAAACAAAAATTGTAGCAAGACTACATAACGGTGTCTTCACTTCGAAACTCAAAAATGAATGTCGATGATGTTGCAGTCATCACCGAAGTTATTTTCCAGCGACAAAGAGAAGAGTACTTGTTTTAAACTTTAAAATTCTTTGGAAACAAATTTCTATTCGAAAAAAGTTTAAATAATATATCCTTTAAAACTTTAAATACAAGGTTTGAAACCGTCGAAAATTAAATTCTCAAATTCTCGTTTTTAAATTCATTTTACATTACCAAATAAATTTATAACCATGTTTATAGTTCAATTATTTCATAACAAGAGAAATGATATATAAAATCAAATATTATTTCTTAACAATTAATTCACTAAAATCCAGAAAAAGATTTATAATATAGTCACATATTTATTTCATAACTAAATTTGACAAAAAAAACATATTGTGTCGTTCAAGTGTTTCGGAAATCTTATCGATAGCATTGATCAGACGAATCGATCAAAAACCCAAATCAACATCAACAACACAATATATAAAACATTTTAAACATTAGTTTACAAATACACTTCAAGAATGATTTGAAGATAAGTTGGAAACAAAGATGAGATGACTTAATAACATAATAGGAAGATGGATAAGCTTATATAAATCGTAGGCAACCTTAACCGGGTCAACCGTGACTTAAAGAATAAGATCGATGTGGATTTTCTGGGGTAAATCTACATTTGGTCTCAAAAGCTAGATTTGGGATAATAAGAGATACTAGCATCTAAACTGGGGATATAAAAATCTCTGGTGAATCGATGCTGTTGTAAGGAGTTTCACCCCTTTACATATCAATTTGAGATTGGCGGGACCGCCAACTCATTATAAAGATCATTCGAAGTGGAGTTATGGGATACTCCAGAATCAAAAGAATACGAATAGTGAGGGACAGAATGGATTTTGGAACCGCATGGAACGTTCCAAAATTCAAAGGAATCGAGTCAAAAAAGAAGAGATTCAAACTCGAAAGAAAGTGATTCTGTAAATACATTTACCATATATGCTAAGTTTTGCCTAAAACCAAAGTTCTGATACCACACGTAACGATTTGATATTTCCAACCATTCGCATCCGTACTTGTCGAACTTGAATTGCTCAAAATACCGCGTTGTAAATAAAATTTGGCAAATCTTAGAATATACAGTAAATGAATAATCACAGATCACAGACACAGAGTATTTAATAATGCAGCGGAAGTAAAAGAGATAGTAGTTCATGAAGCTGCTATATATATATGATACATCAGAGTTAAACAAGATACAACAGAAAAGTAACAAGCTACATCAAGCACAAATCAGAATACATCACTGAAATCACTGGATACTGAAAGCAAAATAGATTGCTAGATCTTCAAGAAAAGCTCCAACTCTGAAGGTGAGTCTTGAATGCTGAATCACTCAGTCTGACTCAAGCATAAAGAAAAATACAAAACACTCGAGTCAGGATATAGATACTTATGAACAGTAAATCAACTCAATTGAACAGTAAAAAAAATGCATCAGTAACTTAAAGGATGCTTGGGACCGGCCATCCTCTAAGGATCCATTAAACCATTTATTATGTATTAATATTGCGCAACTATAATAATGTCTACAGTAAAATAAACTTACTTTTAAATAGCGTTAAACGGTTACCCATATAGCCCTCAAAACATAATAGTCCCAGTAGTCCATCCAGTATCAGCGTATCTCCAGATCGGGAGGCTACCCTAAATACTCCATAGGCCACGGGAGAAAAACAAACTCATAGTAAGGCTCGCTATGGTAGGTGACACGGCACACAAAGCAATGCCAGGATAGATATACCAATTACGCAAAAGGGCTGGCAGTAACGTAGCAGCCACTATGCCCACCTCGGAACACACTCCCAATCAAAATCGGAGGATGGCCATCAAATCAACCACAAGTAAGAGTATATTATTGAAGAAATGTGTCCGATAGGAGGAATGACCTCACTTGGCCCGAGATCGCTCCTGTTTTAGCCACCTTATGCCAACTCACGGGAGTCAGGTCCATGAAATATACCTCAAGAACGTCGCCACCATCTTACTTCATTTTGGAAACTCCACAGCGTACATAGTTGTTAAAGTGGTTTTCGGAGTTGGTAGAGAGTATAACAACTTTCGATCCCGGTCTATTTAACAACCAATCGTTATTATAACGCCGTGGTCATTTCAAAATAGTTCATACTTCAAAATCAAAACCATTTTTATTTCAAAACTATATTCCTTCAAAATAGTTTATATTTCGAAACCAAAACCATTTTTATTTCAAAACTATATTCAAATATTTACGATATTAATTCCATTTCAAACATATATTCACCTTTCAAAATCATAATACTTTCAAAGTTATAACTTTTTCGAAACCAAGATACTTGAAATTATTACACTTTGAAAATCCTAACATTTCGAAATCATACATTTGAAATCATGGTACCTGTAATTCTTTACGTTTTACAAATTTATTCAATTAAACCCAAATTTCCAATTTCCAATTTAAATCAATTCAAACCATCAGCTTCAATTCAATTCAGTTTTCCAACAAACCATTTCAAATCTTCTCAATTTCAAATATAGATTTGATCCACAAAATAAACTATTCAATTTTTAATATCCCACATTTCAAAACTAATTTTTATAATTTCATACATCTCAAATTTAACTTCATTATTACTTAGTTTTGAAATATTCATTTCATAAATCCAATATTATATAAGTAAACTCAAATTACAAGTAAACCAAATATCCTTTCATACTAATATAAACTTTAAATATTCATTTCTCGAATAAATTGAATAAATAAAACAAATCAAATATCATTCCAAATTCACATTCTTTATCAAAATAAAGATTATGTCATTCAAAACCATTTCAAAAAAATCATTTCCTTTTCATATCCATTATAAATTCATTATCATTCTTTAATTCAAATATTCAATTTATTTTAAAATCAAATATGTCATTCATTTATTATCTCAAATACATTTACAAAACACATTTCAAAATTTCATTCAAAAATTCATTTATCTCATTTCATTTCATTCCATTTAACACATAACCAAGTAAACCATATTTAAATTCAAATTCAATTTAATTTCTTTAAAAATTCAAATTTAAACATTGAAATATATTCTAAACTCCTTAAATTTCACAAATAATCAATTCCAAAAGTTAAATCGTTTTACACTTTAAAATGTAACTCAAATAGTGTTAAAATCTATAATATTTCAAAACATTATCAAATTTCAGCAACGACGGCATTTATAAAGTGCTATCGTAGCTTATAGTTTCCAAAATAATTTAGTTCAGGAACAACGGCATTTATAAAATGCCGTAATAGATATTTAGTTATTTCAAACATAGTTAACTTCAAAACAACAGCACTTAAAATGCTATCATAAGACCACAACATTTTTAGAAATGCTATTAATAAATTTCAGATTTTATTATAACTTTTCAGAAACAATAAAACTTCAACTTTAGCAAATCTTAAACTTATAATCATATTTTTAGGCTTCAAAACTTCACATTTAAATCAATTTAACATATGATTTATCACAACAAAATTTTATAATTAAACATCCAATTAAAAACTCAATTCATTTGTTAAGCCAAAATTTCACTGTTTATTAACTTATAAATTTAATAAAACTTAACATTTTACTTCACATATCATTTCAAAACTTTAAATTTAATTTCCATTATTTACTTACATTTTAAAAACAAAATTTAAAGTCAAAAATCACATTTACTTCAAATTTACATACATAAATTCACAAATTCAAAACTTAATATTACGCTTTCTCAAAACCATAAAATATATATTTTAAATCAAAGTTTCATACTTTAAAAATACACATCTTAAGAAAAATCATTTAAAAATATACCACGGGGTCTGTATAAAATTTTCTAACCTAGGTCAAGGATACGAATATATATCATTTCAATCCGCAGTTTAAAAAGAAAACCCGGGTTCTATCATTTCAAACCCGCAATCCCAAGTCAAATAAAATACAACAAAAATCACTTGAGCTTATCATTTCAGTGAATAATGATTTTTCTTTATTCTAATGTCCGTTCGGGTATGTATCATTTCGACCCATAGTGATTCTAAACAGGGAACTTGCAGTGTGAACATATGCATATACAATATAAACAATTATACTAATATGTCAATGTCACAATATACTATCATATATCATATGTCAGGTGATAATGAACAAAGTTAACATGGTAATAACATGGCATAGCATATCATATAATCATCACTAACTTTCATAAACATTTTAATTATTAATCACTTGTCATCAAATTACCATTTCATAAGTAATAATGTCAGAGTGAGAATGACTCACTTTTGTCAAAGCTAGAGACCCAAAACAACACACACAAGGACGATTTCGAAAGCACGACAAGCACGATTAGATTTGAATGGATGGAGAGCCTTGTAAAGAACATAAAATATAACATACATAAGTCCATATATTTAATTTTTCATACAAATAAAATCAACCAACTTTTTAATTTGTAAAACAATTGTAAAGCAAGAAATAGAAAAACTTAGAAACATAAAATCTTGTACATGATAATACGGCTTGTCACATGATCAAATGGTCTTGATCTCACCACACTAAGCTCGGCCTAGGTGTCAACATGGCTCGGCCATGATCTAGATGCAAGGCTAAGGGCAAGAAAGTGGAAGGCAAAGGCAAAATAAGAGGAAAGTAAAGGAGGCAAGGGGTTTTGGATGAAAGCATGGACCTATGGGCTCGGCCTATAGCCATATGGCTTGTTCTGGTGCATCTTCAGGTCAGATCAGGTGATGTGGAGGCCAGTGGTGATGGTCACGGCGGCTGGTGGTGGAGCTACTGGTGGTGGCCGAAGTGCAAAGTGAAGGGGATGGTGGAATTTTCGGCTCGGCTAGGCATTTTTGGAAGGGTTTTGCAAATTTTGTGGTACAAGCATCATATGGAGGTCACGGAAGAGGAGGAGGAAATAGCTGCTGCCGTGGATGGTGGTGGTCGGTGAAGGGTTATGGCCGATGTGACGACCCGGAATTTTTAAGCAATTTAAATCGGAATATTTAATCGATTTTAAATATTCAATAGTACAATTTTAAAATTAATTACGGATATCACAATTTATTTGATAATTGAATTTATTAAATTAAAATAATTTGAAGTTGGGTAAATTATTGAATCTAGAATTTTAAGCTTTTTAAAAATAATTTAATAACTGATAAAATTTATATTGAGAACATTGAAGATAATAGAAGTGATAAAACTAAAATTAACAGTTGATTGTTTAATTTTAAAATTTATATCATTTAAATTGAATTTAAAAATAGCCCTCCGTGGCATGGTCTCGGAATTCGATGAAACCAGTTCCATTGGGTCCATAATATTGAATTATTATCGGATTTCAAATTCCGTTTGAGTCGGAGTTGTTGTGTGAGCGTACGATAAGTAAATGCGTTGAAAATTTATATAGCGACAAATTGAATTTAAATAAAGAAATGTTGGTCTGCTCAAATTTTCTTTCAGCCGTTCCGTCAACGATAAAAATGCTTGAACTAAAAATATATATAATAATATAATAAATAGATAAACAAGAGAGGAAGCTTCAAAGAAAAGCTTTCAGCCGCATATAAAAAAAAGGAAAACAATAAAACGCAACACGTTAGGGGCCGAACCCCTTGTATCTTCTTTACAAACCCCACACACTCGGTGAAAAAAAAAAGAGAGAATTTAATGGCCGAAGCCGTGCTTCTTCGAATCGAAAAAAAAAAATAAGAAATGGCGAACGGCAAGGGGGAAGATGATCTCGTATAAGACCGAAGTCGCGCGCGTGAATAGAAGAGGGTAGTTGCGAACGAGGCTCTGGATTTAGGGATTGCACTCGAGGGCAGGTTAGGGTTTCGAGTCGCGTTGAATCGTGCTCGAAGCTACAGCAGGGGTGCGACTGGGAAGGTCGTGGGGAGGCACGGCAGGCGGCGTCGCGTGGGGATACTCGCAGTGGAGTTTCGGCGACACGAGCAAGGATGGATCTGGGTTCGAATGAGGTCCAAATATCATGAAGGAAATAATCGAGATGAAGTGGGTTGCAAAATCAAAAGGTGAGTTAATCTCACTCAGTTTAAATTTAAATTTAAATGATTAAATTTAAATAATTGTTTGAATGGCTGAACTGATTGATGTGGTATAGTATGATATTTTGAAATTGGCTTATTATATTGTGCTAACATTTGTGAATGCAGGGAAACAGGTTGGAGGGATCCAACTGGACCCCTCATATTTATTTAAATTATTCAATATTCTCTGTTTTGATTATTTGATATCATATGATGAGTTATATTGGAATATTGAATGTTATGGTTTGATTGGATATTTGGGTATAATGAATTACCAAAATATATGAATTGGATTGTTGAAAAGAAATTAAAAGGAAGTAAATTTGTAAGCGAATTATTATAGAAAGTTTGAATAAATTAATAATGAATTGAAAAGAAATAGAAGTAATATGAAAATAATAATAAATAACTTTGAGTATGAAGAGAAATGGAATTTTGAATAAAATGAAATTGATGAATTGTAAACTTAAGTTATATCAATTAAAGAAATAAAGAATTATTTTAAAATTCAAAGTTTAAATTTATTTAAAAGAATAAAGAAGTAATTGAGAAATCTAAAAATTTGAAATCAAGAAATGAGATCTAAAATCAATAGATTC
Organism: Allium cepa; assembly: GCA_030765085.1. Lineage (NCBI taxonomy): Eukaryota > Viridiplantae > Streptophyta > Magnoliopsida > Asparagales > Amaryllidaceae > Allium > Allium cepa. Next base: position 196,344,454 of record CM060939.1, on the reverse strand, counting down.
TGAATTTAAAGGGAATAAATTGGAAATCAATTTGGGAAATTGATTTAAGTGATTGAAGCTAGGATTTTACTCTGGATAACCAAGTACATGTTTAAAGTAAATTCTTAAATAAATTTAAAGGTTTTAAAGTTGTTGTAAAAAGCAAGTTTTAGAAAATTTATTATTTCTAATATTTAAATTCAATAGTAAGTATTTTCCTGAATCTATTATAGTAGTAATTATTTTGAAAAGTGACCTAGTATTTTGTTTTCAAAAGTGAAAATCTAGTTTTATATTCTATTAAGTAACTTTATTTTCAAATACTCATATAGTATGTATTTTACAAAATATTAAAGCAATTTAACTTAAATGTTTAACAGTATATATTTTCAAAGTAAAGTGTTTAAAATTATTTTAAAAATCTATTTTTGTGCTTGGTGATTTCAGAGGGAATATAAAATATTTGGGAAAGTTGATTCTGAGAAAAAAGATGGTTTGAAACTGTTTTCAAGGGATTGAAAATAGGAATATATCTTGTGAAGATATTTTTGGAGATTTATAAATAATTTGGAAAATAATTTATTGGTTGATGGTTGTTTTGTGAATATAATTGATAGTTAAATCACCGACTATCAATATTGGACAAATGCGTTGATCGTTTCGAAGAGACCGGGATCGAGATTTATTTCTCGAAAACCACTTCGATCCGGTTTGTACGTTTCGTGAAACGATTTTGGATTCGATGATGGAGCAGTGAAGTGCAAGGGCTAGCCGCTACTAATCCTGAGGATATTTCCAAAATGGATGTAGTAGGAATAGTGCCTTCGGTTCCGTTCGAACCCGGGACGGACTTGTATGGACGAATGCTTGCGAAACATCATCAGGTGGACGATGGGCATTCTAAGTGAAACGTTCTAAAATGGTAACGCTTAGCCACAAGCCTCATCAACCGGGAATGACTGAAAATCAGGGGATATGCAGCAAGGTTAGGTGGGTCATGCCCAAGCAGGACAATATATTTCCCCTGTCTAGATGTCCCTTTTTATATATTTCGGCTTAGTGGGTGGTTGGTCGCGCCAACCACGGGGTTTATCTTGTTCGGGACTGTTCAGTAAGGAATGGTTCCGGCCTTGTGTTGCAGGGGATGAAGGGAGTAGTCCTCGGTACGGTGATCTAGGCCCCGTACTGTGGCAGGTGGTACCCCAGTGCCTAATCATTATTGGAAATCCATTTTCCCTACGAGCCTTGTACGAGTTTTGTTTGTATTACCCACTTTTGTGGCTAGTAGCTGGAATTTAATAGATGTAACAATTTCGGCTATTTTATAAGTATTTGTAAATAGACCCTATTATAATATCAGAGGATTTCTATAAAAATTGTTTTAGCTATCGTAAGGTAAAAACCCGACATGTTTATTTGTAGCGTGGTCTTACGAGATGCTTTTGTTTTCAAAGGATTTTTGAAACCTTAATAATAAATTGGGTGTGATTTTCTCACGCTGGTATTCCAGACTGACTCGGGTGTTATTTAACTATAAAGGTCGGGTCAGACCGAGTATTATAGAATACAGGATATGATGTTGTGGAGCTCAGGAGACGAGCTGGATGACGATACGTATAGTCGTACTTGTTATATATATATTCCGCTGTTTGAGTTGTTGTGTATTCATTGTATGTTATTGATGTGAGCTGTGACTGATGTACTCTGATGATGTAATATATGTAAACAGATATATTTGATTTTGAGTAAAGTTTATTTACTACCTATTATAGTTTATTCCGCTGCGATGGTTAGATTCTAATGTTGATTTTGTTTTCTCTTCTTCTACCTCTTCTTCTTAAACCCAAATGGTTCGTATTTCTGTACAACTTGAGTTGATTGTTGTAGAATAGTGTTGACTCAAGGGGTACGGATTTGCGGGTCGTTACAGTTGGTATCAGAGCTTAGGTTGGTGATAACCTTGGCTCTGGTGGGAATTACTCATTTAAAATAGAGTCTATGGTACTCTATAATGAGTTTGAGTGTATTAATAGATATGAGCGCGTATTTGTTAGTGAATATAAATTGTTTTAATATTGTGTTGATTGATTTATTGAGTGGCATATGAACCTTTGTCGACACAGTCTGCGCAACTGTATCGAAGGGGTTTCTAAACATTTGAATAGAGCAATCGACACGGTATTGTTTTAAATATGGTAAATGAAATAATTTTACCCAAAAATATATTTTCGATATAAAGAAAGTTTTTGTAAGCTATTTAGCTAATATATGGTTGTGTGGATGTTAGAAATGATAATATTAAAGTATTATCATTGTTAAATGAAAATTTAACTAGAAATTGAAAAAAATACCAAAGTTTGAAGGAAATAAATTCATAATGAAATGAAATGTATAAATATGAATTATAAATGTAATTATAAAATTGAAATGTAATCAAGTGAGAATTTGTATAAGCATAAACTGTACAAAAGAAATATAGTTAAAACTTATTTAACAAGGTTTGGAAATTTAAATCCCGGGGATTTGGAAGTATTTTTAAAGATAAATGATGGCATCATTGTTTAGAGGTATTTATGAAAGGAAATTTGTTTGAAATGGATTTTGAAAGTGATATAGCATTGAAATCACCTGGATTATTGGAAAATAATTCTGATGATGGCGGCCGCATCATCAGTATTCATTTTCGAATTCCTAAGTGACGGATTGCTACCAAATTGACTTGTTCAGAAAGCTAGTTGTTTTTGAAAATTTCTAAGGAAATTTGCTGGGAATAAAACCAGGATTGGTTTAAATTTTGATAATTGTGATTTGAGATGTTGGAGATTTCAAAATGTTTTGAAACCAAAAGCCGGTATTTTAAAAATCCTGATAAGATGGGTTATAAGCTTATAAGTTAGGATATTCTTTTAAATCAGGAAGGATAAATAAGCTTTGAATGTTGGAATTTAAATTTAAAAGAAAAGTTAAAAATGGAATTAACTTGGATTTGGAAATAAAGATTTGATTGGATTTAGATTGATTGAATAGGTTGAAAATAATATCCAGTGTATTCGAATTAAGTTGAAATCGAATTGGATTAAATAAATCTGAGTTAAAATTAAATTAAATTGGAATATGAATTCAATTAAGATATAGAATGGAATTAGATTCTTACCTGAATAAATGGAAATTAAATTGCTGAAGGATTGAATTGAAGTAAATAAGTTAGAATAACTTGTAAAGGAATAAAAATCCATAGAAATAAAATATGTTTGGGCTATAAATAAATAGCAGGCTTGAGTTAAAAATAAAAGAAGAATATATTCAAGCTTATGATGAATGGAATTGAGTAAATAATAAGTTGTGACTTATTAAATTTGAAAGTAAGACACAAAACTCCAAAATAAATATTATTGATGAATTGGAGAATAAAATGAAAATCAAAGCTTAAATTATAAGCTAAATTGAACTAGGAAAATTAAATGCAGTGATATTTGGAATTAAAGTTCAAGAGTTGGATTATAAATAAGGGAAGAACTAATTGATAATAAATTAGTTAATGAAATGTGTGAATGGAGTTCAATGTAGTTAAATAGAAGTTGAATTATAAGCTATTAATGAAGATTGGAAATAAAACTCAAGTTATAAATCGAATTCGACATGAATCATTAGTGAAGGAAATATAATTAAAAGTGGCCTTGAACTTAATTAATTGATTTGTGAATGAAATTGCAATGTAAGTTAATAAAATTGGATGGTAATTTAAAAGTGAATGGAAATTTGAAAATGAATAGTGGATTCAAAACTTGAGATATAAATTTAAAATTTAACTTGAAGTGTTAACAAATTAAAAATAATTGGGAATGTATCGAATAAAAATGAAATTAGATTAAAATAGCAATGGTATGAATTGCAAATAAAATCCAAATCAGTCGAAATAAGTTGGAAATGGCTTTGTGATAAATTGAATGAGTTGAATCTGGGAAGTTAAATTCTATGATAACCAATCAAATGAAATTGCAAATTTAAAATGAGATTGGATTGAAACAAAATCAAGTTAAATTGAAAAGAGAACTTGTTTGCGAAATGAGAATGAGCTTAAGTTTAAAATTTGAATAAATTGAAGGAAATTGACTTAAGCTAAATGAATGAAGGAGAGTTGAATTGAATTTAACTTAAACAAATTTAATAATATTGGATTGGTTTTAAATCAAGTGGAAATGTATTTTTAATCGAAATTAAATTCGGTGTGTTATAAATAATATTAATGGAACGAAATTCTAGAATAAATAATTGTAAACCATTTAAATTATTAAGAGATTGAAATAACTTGAGACAATAAGAAGAAAAAAAATAGAGAATGTTTCAAGTTTACTAGAATGGTTTTAGTAAATGTGGATAAACTAGTTATATTGAATAAATAAATGATGGAATAAGTAAGTATCAAATGAAATGTGGTTTAAATAAGTTGAGAGATGGTTATTGAATGAAATAGCTTGGATTGTTTTCGAGTTAAATAAAATAGTTTGGAATAAACAAATTTGGAATGAAATGTAAATAAATGGATTGTAAATAAAATTTAAATGGAATGTGTCGAGCAAAATAAATGATTGTGAATGGATTAAAATAAAAAGGAAATTTAATTGGTAATGGAGATGAACCTAAATTGTTAATGGTTTTGGATGAACTAATTGGTTAATAAAATGGAATGCGAGTGAATGGATTCAAAATTGAAATGCAATGGAACCGAGAATATATGGATTGTGAATAAATTTTCTAATGGAATAGAATTAAGAATAAATTGAGTTAAAATCCATTTAAATTGGTTATAAAGCATAAATACTTATTTATTCACATAAATCTTGTTAAATTGCATAGAATAAATTGTCATTGGATGTAAATGGAAGTAATTAAAATTCTATGAGTTGGTGGAAGTAAAATAAATTGATTTTGAAAGCAATTGAATTAAATATGAGTTCAATTTGCTTAAAAATAAATTAAATGTAAGCAATTGAGTTTTAAACCATTCGAATTGATGAAGTTGTGTACGAATGGATTGAAAACCAATCAAATTGCATGAAAATGGTTTGTAAATTAATTGAAATAGTTGAATTACTATGAAAGTTGTAAAAATTGCTTACGGAAAATGTTTGGTGAATTTTCTTTTAAAATTCATATGTGTTAACTAGTGTGAATAAGTGATATACTGTTAAACTTCATATATTCGGCACTTATATGTTTAAATTGAGTAAGTACAGGTACCTGGAAGCCGTGAGGCTGGATTGGGTTGTGCTATATGCTAAAAATAATAAGCTGCTTGCTTAAAATGGTAAATAAGGTATGCCTACGCAATAAAAATAGGAAATATGAACTGTTTTTGGTTTTTTTGACCGTGTGGGTCGATGTATATATATTTATCTTTTTTTTCAAATTGCAAAAGCTCCTCCGTACAAAGGGGACACTGCCAAAAAATTTCAGAAATTTTGGGAGTTAGAAAATTTTGGAAAATTTTGTTAACGACAAAACTATTTAGAATTGGAAACTAAAATAAGTTAGTAAATGAAACTAATTAAAGTAATGACTTAAATTAGTTATAAATGAAGGATAAAATTTAAAAGTTCAAAGTTGAAAATAAATGAAATACATATGTAATGTGGAAATCGATTTGAATAGAAATAGGTATAAACTAAAAGAGGTAAAGAGAAATAAAGATAAGAAACATATAAAATGTTTATACTAACTTAAGAAAGGAATGGTAAATTCTAGATTGGAAATTGATAATACAAATATAATCTAAGATAATATTGAAATGAATAGATATTGACATTTTGTAAGAAAGTTGATAAAATGTTTTGGGAATATTGTGATTGGATACTGGTGCTAAACAGGATATGCAGGTATTATAAAAGGGAAAAGGAAATTGGATTTGATTTCAAGAGATAAATTTGAATTGCCCGACAAAAGGTACGCATTTAAATTTGGTATGGAATTTGATTGGGATTTGGATTTGGATTGAGCCACTTGGCTTTTTGTTTTCTTTTTGGATTTGGGAGGCCGTAGAGCCATTTTGTAGTTGTACCGAGCTAGCCGCGCAAAGGAGACGCTGGCGAAATTTTTCGGAAAATTAGAAAGTTAGAAAAATCTTGAGAAATTTTGATAATTCAAAACTGGTTTTAAGAATAAAACTTGAATGATTGAGCGAATAGGATGGTTTGCAAACTAGGGAAAGGAATGGAAAGTTAATAAGAATGATAATAGTCTTTTATAGAAGATAGTTGGTTGGATATTGAATTGCTTGGTTTTGAGGAAAAGTAACGGGTATTGAAACATTCTTCCTAACTAGTAATTTCGGGGACGAAATTCTTTTAAGGGGAGAGGAATGTGACGACCCGGAATTTTTAAGCAATTTAAATCGGAATATTTAATCGATTTTAAATATTCAATAGTACAATTTTAAATTGAATTACGGATATCACAATTTATTTGATAATTGAAATTATTAAATTAAAATAATTTGAAGTTGGGTAAATTATTGAATCTAGAATTTTAAGCCTATTAAAAATAATTTAATAACTGATAAAATTTATATTGAGAACATTAAAGATAATAGAAGTGATAAAACTAAAAATAACAGTTGATTGTTCAATTTTAAAATTTATATCGTTTAAATTGAATTTAAAAATAGCCTTCCGTGGCACAGTCTCGGAATTCGATGAAACCAGTTCCATTGGGTCCGTAATATTGAATTATTATCGGATTTCAAATTCCGTTTGAGTCGGAGTTGTTGTCTGAGCGTACGATAAGTAAACGCGTTGAAAATTTATATAGCGGCAAATTGAATTTAAATAAAGAAATGTTGGTCTGCTCAAATTTTCTTTCAGCCGTTCTGTCAACGATAAAAATGCTTGAACTAAAAATATATATAATAATATAATAAATAGATAAACAAGAGAGGAAGCTTCAAAGAGAAGCTTTCAGCCGCATATAAAAAAAAAGGAAAACAACAAAACGCAACACGTTAGGGGCCGAACCCCTTGTATCTTCTTTCCAAACCCCACACACTCGGTGAAAAAAAAAGAGAGAATTTAATGGCCGAAGCCGTGCTTCTTCGAATCGAAAAAAAAATAAGAAATGGCGAACGGAAAGGCGGGCAGATGATCTCGTATAAGACCGAAGTCGCGCGCGTGAATAGAAGAGGGTAGTTGCGAACGAGGCTCTGGATTTAGGGATTGCACTCGAGGGCAGGTTAGGGTTTCGAGTCGCGTTGAATCGTGCTCGAAGCTACAGCAGGGGTGCGACTGGGAAGGTCGTGGGGAGGCACGGCAGGCGGCGTCGCGTGGGGATACTCGCAGTGGAGTTTCGGCGACACGAGCAAGGATGGATCTGGGTTCGAATGAGGTCCAAATATCATGAAGGAAATAGTCGAGATGAAGTGGGTTGCAAAATCAAAAGGTGAGTTAATCTCACTCAGTTTAAATTTAAATTTAAATGATTAATTTTAAATAATTGTTTGAATGGCTGAACTGATTGATGTGGTATAGTATGATATTTTGAAATTGGCTTATTATATTGTGCTAACATTTGTGAATGCAGGGAAACAGGTTGGAGGGATCCAACTGGACCCCTCACATTTATTTAAATTATTCAATGTTCTCTGTTTTGATTATTTGATATCATATGATGAGTTATATTGGAATATTGAATGTTATGGTTTGATTGGATATTTGGGTATAATGAATTACCAAATATATGAATTGGATTGTTGAAAAGAAATTAAAAGGAACTAAATTTGTAAGCGAAATAATTATAGAAACTTTGAATAAATTAAGAATGAATTGAAAAGAAATAGAAGTAATATGAAAATAATAATAAATAACTTCGAGTATGAAGAGAAATGGAATTTTGAATAAAATGAAATTGATGAATTGTAAACTTAAGTTATATCAATTAAAGAAAAAAAGAATTATTTTAAAATTCAAAGTTTAAATTTATTCAAAAGAATAAAGAAGTAATTGAGAAATCTAAAAATTTGAAATCAAGAAATGAGATCTAAAATTAATAGATTCTGAATTTAAAGGGAATAAATTGGAAATCAATTTGGGAAATTGATTTAAGTGATTGAAGCTAGGATTTTACTCTGGATAACCAAGTACATGTTTAAAGTAAATTCTTAAATAAATTTAAAGGTTTTAAAGTTGTTGTAAAAAGCAAGTTTTAGAAAATTTATTATTTCTAATATTTAAATTCAATAGTAAGTATTTTCCTGAATCTATTATAGTAGTAATTATTTTAAAAAGTGACCAAGTATTTTGTTTTCAAAAGTGAAAATCTAGTTTTATATTCTATTAAGTAACTTTGTTTTCAAATACTCATATAGTATGTATTTTACAAAATATTGAAGCAATTTAACTTAAATGTTTAACAGTGTATATTTTCAAAGTAAAGTGTTTAAAATTATTTTAAAAATCTATTTTTGTGCTTGGTGATTTCAGAGGGAATATAAAATATTTGGGAAAGTTGATTCTGAGAAGAAAGATGGTTTGAAACTGTTTTCAAGGGATTGAAAATAGGAATATATCTTGTGAAGATATTTTTGGAGATTTATAAATAATTTGGAAAATTATTTATTGGTTGATGGTTGTTTTGTGAATATAATTGATAGTTAAATCACCGACTATCAATATTGGACAAATGCGTTGATCGTTTCGAAGAGACCGGGATCGAGATTTATTTCTCGAAAACCACTTCGATCCGGTTTGTACGTTTCGTGAAACGATTTTGGATTCGATGATGGAGTAGTGAAGTGCAAGGGCTAGTCGCTACTAATCCTGAGGATATTTCCAAAATGGATGTAGTAGGAATAGTGCCTTCGGTTCCGTTCGAACCCGGGACGGACTTGTATGGACGAATGCTTGCGAAACATCGTCAGGTGGACGATGGGCATTCTAAGTGAAACGTTCTAAAAAGGTAACGCTTAGCCTCAAGCCTCATCAACCGAGAATGACTGAAAATCAGGGGATATGCAGCAAGGTTAGGTGGGTCATGCCCAAGCAGGACAAGATATTTCCCCTGTCTAGATGTCCCTTTTTATATGTTTCGGCTTAGTGGGTGGTTGGTCGCGCCAACCACGGGGTTTATCTTGTTCGGGACTGTTCAGTAAGGAATGGTTCCGGCCTTGTGTTGCAGGGGATGAAGGGAGTAGTCCTCGGTACGGTGATCTAGGCCCCGTACTGTGACAGGTGGTACCCCAGTGCCTAGTCATTATTTGAAATCCATTTTCCCTACGAGCCTTGTACGAGTTTTGTTTGTATTACCCACTTTTGTGGCTAGTAGCTGGAATTTAATAGATGTAACAATTTCGGCTATTTTATAAGTATTTGTAAATAGACCCTATTATAATATCAGAGGATTTCTATAAAAATTGTTTTAGCTATCGTAAGGTAAAAACCCGACATGTTTATTTGTGGCGTGGTCTTACGAGATGCTTTTGTTTTCAAAGGATTTTTGAAACCTTAATAATAAATTGGGTGTGATTTTCTCACGCTGGTATTCCAGACTGACTCGGGTGTTATTTAACTGTAAAGGTCTGGTCAGACCGAGTATTATAGAATACAGGATATGATGTTGTGGAGCTCAGGAGACGAGCTGGATGACGATACGTATAGTCGTACTTGTTATATATATATTCCGCTGTTTGAGTTGTTGTTTATTCATTGTATGTTATTGATGTGAGCTGTGACTGATGTACTCTGATGATGTAATATATGTAAACAGATATATTTGATTTTGAGTCAAGATTATTTACTACCTATTATAGTTTATTCCGCTGCGATGGTTAGATTCTGATGTTGATTTTGTTTTCTCTTCTTCTACCTCTTCTTTTTAAACCCAAATGGTTCGTATTTCTGTACAACTTGAGTTGATTGTTATAGAATAGTGTTGACTCAAGGGGTACGGATTTGCGGGTCGTTACAGCCGAGCGAAGCTTGAAGAAAGATCAAAGGCAAAAATCAATAAAATGAAGAAGAAAAGAGAGAAGCCATTACCACTTTCTTTTTAGAATTGAAGATAGCCGTGAGTTTTGAAAAGAGGAGGAGTTTCTCACGTGAATGAGAAAATAAAATACACAGCAAAAACCATAGGACTGTACGGCCAAAAGCAATGAAATGAAAGGTCAAAGGAAAATGCAAAGGCAAGGCTATTGAAAAGTCACCAGAAATGAAAAGTCTTTATCCCTTGGAATTTCTAATTTCTTTTATTCAAAACAAACAAAATAAAATTCAGTAAATAAAAATAAAAGACAAAAAAAATAAAGTGAAAAAGAAAATAAATGATTCTTCTTAGGAAAAATAAAACGTAAATAAAGAAAATAGTTATTATATTGAAACTAGAATTAAAAATTGTAAACAAAATACAATAAGCATTGGAAAATTATAACTACACTTTTAAAATGTTCTAAAAATAAAATATATACATAACATTTCATGTTACACATGTATACACAATTAGAACATGATATGACAAACAAAAATATTATTTATATAATTAAACAATTTTGTTAAGTACAACAATTTACATACAGTAGTGTAAAAAACATAACTTTCACAATATTAATCAGATTTCACCGAAACAAAAAGCAGTAAACTTAAAATTTTATTTATTTTCATAATAAAAGATAAAATTCAAAAATTCAAATTTTTAAAATTTAAATTTAAAAGTCAAAGTTTGACCATATTGACCAAAATTCACATTCCTGGAAAATATTCTATTTATTCATGTTTAGAATTCTAATTTACATCAAAATCTAAATTTATATTTATAATAACAAAAATTAATCTTTTTAAATAAAATAAAGTTTTTAAATCAGGAAATTTAATTAAAATAATTAAAATATACAATTAAAATAATCACAAAATACAGGGTTGTTACATTTATCATTTACGTATTGACATTTTGTTTTTCAATTAAATCATACATTTAAATTGTCGCAAATATATAACATTATTTTATTTAATTTTATTTTCAAACGGATTTACACAAATTATATGAATATAATCTTAAGTTTTTTTGTTATTGTTTTACACTTTGATGGTTTGTCATCCTACTTCCTATTACAAACACAGTAGTGGTTATATTTTTAAATAATTTCATGATTCAACAAAATTTCGGCAGCACTTCTTCTTTGTTCCATGTATCGTACATATATACATGTACACAGGAAACAAAAAGAAAGTTTTGTCGAAATTTTTGAACCGTTTAAAATGAAATGATCTGCAAAATATAATTATTTTATTGTGTTTGTAACTTGTCCAATACATGGGTAAATCTAATACTGTATCAGATGAATATAATTATTCGTTCTGTGATAAAAACGATATTCATATAACAATCATATACAATACATGTCAAACGGTGCCAAAATCTATCTAAGAGAATTATAAAAGGTAAAGTGTATTATACAATAATTTTTACACTAATTTATTTACATTCTAAAAAATGCATACACTAAATCGTCATTTTCATCATCTTAAAAACGCATACACTAAATCTGAGCATCAACTCTAATTAATCCAAACTAGCACTAATGTGCATATGAACTAATCAATCACCACATATACACCAATGAACGCACATATACACTAAACAAATTATTTTTCTCAACATTTAAATGATAAACAATTATAATAACAACCTAATTAGCATTTAATAGGGTATAGCAAACAATCAATGGGGTATTATAAACAACTATAACACAAATTTAATCTTAATTTACCAAATCAAAATTAAATAGGGTTTATAAATTAAACCTTCTTGAAGAGCGATAGCTAATGGAGAGACTTGAAAATTGAAGATGGAGATAGTCTTAGAGGCGTGGAGGCTTGTTGGCGGCAGGAAGGAGGTGAAGGAGGTGGTGGATGTGAGATTTGTGAAGGAAATTTGGGTTGTAGATAATGAAGAAGAAGTGTCGGCCTGGGGCTTAAGTATCCGTGACTTTTCGACGGCTTCCGCCGGCCGTCGACGGTAATTTTTTACGACAGTTTTCGACGACTGCGGGTGGCTAATTTATTTTATTTTTAGTAATGTCACGGCGATTACTAGCCGTCGGTAGCCGTTGGAAAAAAATGACGAGCCATCAGCGACCGTTAGAAATTGACATCGCAATAAATAGTGTTTCTAGTAGTGTTTTTACAAACTTTAAAATTTAGTTTACAAGATAGTTAAATTTAAATTTTAATTAAGTTAAATGAATTATAAAATATGGTTTGAGATTTAAATTTTAGTTAATAAAATATTTAAATAGTTGAACGAATTATAAAATATGGCTCAAATTTTAATTTGTAGTTACTAAAATAGTATTTTGTAGTTTTAAATAACAAATTCTTTTGAAACAAATATTTAACTAAAATTAATTTGTACAAATCAAGTAATAAATATAATGTTTATTTGAAAATAAAGATTAAATATTATTTTAACAAATACAGTAACAATAAATTAAAGCCTTTAGTCCCAGAAGACTTTAATTTATTTTGAAAAACAAGGAAAAACTACAAGGACACCCTTTCTGACGTAAAACACAAATAAAAAACCTGATTGAATGAGGGTAAATGTTTGGATTGATTTTTTTGAGCACCGGAAAAAGCTCTCACCGTGAAAGTATGTTTTCTAGTTTCGTATGTTTATTAGAATTTGTTTAAAGTTTGTATAATAATTGCATTAATTTAGTCAATCATGTAGTTAAGTAGTTACATACAACCGATATAACTTTTATGTTAAATTTACAGGAAGTATCTGCATGGAACTCAACAAACGGGAATAAAATCCTGTTACACACCGCGGTAGATCAAAATCCTTCCAACAATATAGGAAGAAAATGGTAAATTTGTAAATTACGATTATAAAATACTCGTAACATTGCTTAATCATAAACACACGTTTTTTATCATATATAATTTCAGACGAAAGAGAAGGGTCGTGACTACATGTTTGGAGGTCTCCCATCGCACGCCCGTAATCGACTAGACTAATGAAGATAACTCGTTGTCATTTACTTGGACATACCCCAAATCACAAGCTATCACAGTAAACATGCTTTAAATTTTTTTCTTTTATTTAACATTACATAAATTATAAATTGAATATTTATTGTGGGAAAATTCTATTTCTAATTGCAAAAAATGTTTCAAATGGAGCGAGCTCGAGTATTGAAGGCGATTGACCGACAAAAGTTGACTGTTGAGGAGAAGGATATTCGATGCTACGACCGACAAACTGGAGCGGGACAAATGTTACGGTTATGGTAATCAGGAGGTAATGTTTATTGACTTTAACTACTTCCTTAACTAATTAAAAAAATTACTTAATATTACATTTAAATGATAGATAGCTATTAACTAATTTACGAGCAAGAACTTCTTAGTTGATTATAGGAAATCACAGGCTAAGGAGGAGATAGCACGGTTGAGAGTCGAGATAGCAGAATTGAACAATTGACATACATGGCAGAGCACGGGAAATTCCCTTTCGCAGGGTTCGAGAGATGATGATTAGTAAGTATAGTTGTATTTTTTGATGGATATTGATTAAATGTGCACTTTAAACTTGGATCATATTTGATGGTTATGGATGTTTGATTGAACGATTAGTAGGCATGCTGTGGACGTTTGATGAATTTTTAATGGTGTTGATGTAAATCTGGATTTTTGTGATTGTGAATTTGGTTTTTTGTAATATGTAATATTATGCGATGTCGTACTTGTGAATTTGAGTTTATATATGTTGTATATGAGATGTAGCGATGGATGAATATTCATGTATGGATTATATGGATGAAACAACAGCTGCTTTGTAAAACAAAATTTCCAGTATAGCAACGGCTAGCAATGGCGTACTGGTCCCAGGTTAACGACGACTAGCGACGCTTAATTGACAAACTCGTGATTCTTAGATTCTTGACAAGTGTCCTTCGGCCAGTGACGGTTAATCACGGTGATGTTGTCGATAGCCGTCAAAAAGTTATCAATAAGATCATCGCTAAGGCTACCACTTCTTCTTGGATCGACGACTGCTAGGACGACGACTATTAACGTCGGCTAGTGATGGCTGACGACGGCTATATGCCGTCCTAAATAGTGTGTGCCTTGTAGTGGTGTATCTATACATGTATGTATTTGTATATGTCAGTACGTAAGCATATGTATGTGTGTGTATACATATATGCATCTCTTATAAATATGTGTGTGGATGTGCATACATAGGAAGGATCCACATCTCCCAAACATCAAATAACCTCACATACTTACATATGAATTTTTTTCAAATGCATTCAATATTTTACTAGATATGATCTTATTACAACAAAATAAACCTTAAAAAATTTCTTATGGTCTCAAAATTCATCATCTATTCAAAAGTTGAGACAAATGGTTTATTTACTTTTAGTCTAAAGAAAATTATTTTGAGATGGATTTTTTTTGCATCTAATGGATCTCAAATTAAAAGATGATAGTTTGGACAGTAAGATTGAACACCAAGACGGTAGAGTTTGCTATAAATTTGAATATAAGACCAAAAAAAAATATTAAACTTGGTATTAAAAATATTATTTTAAGACTTAGTAGTTTTGTTTTCAACCAACCACAATTCGAGAGATATGATAAAGAGATATGATAACTTTTGGGCTCTGGATCAATATCAAACATAACGAATACATAGATGAATGATATTGTTTTCAAAGCTTAAGACAAAAAAGATGTCGAATTTTGAGGTAGATTAATTTAATCTCAATCTTGAAACCAAATATTGTTAGCCTCGGTTTTTGAAGAAATTCTTGTAGTCCCATTACAACATATATTGCGAGGATATGGGTCACGAACAACTAGTATATTTAATTCTAGATATAAGAAAATACGAACTAGGCTAGCAATCAGGAAAATATGAAAAATGCTCATGGGATGGTGCATTTTAAAATTACACGATAGAAATTAAAACAACAATCTACCTAACTAGTCATATCTCTACAAGATCTGAAGTATGGGTGGAATCAAAATTATGAAATAATAGTTCTCTTTCAATTATTCACTAAAAATTTACAGTTCACGACAACAGAACTTTTACAGGCTGTTTTGTCTTGCTTCGTGATCTACTACCAAAATAAATCTGAACCATGCTGGAATCTTTTACTAGCAGGTCAATATAAATGGAAGAATAATCGACAAAGATTCAGGAGAGAATTTTAAACTGACTTGCATATTACGAGACACGTCCCTCACTACAAAACAAGATCGCTTTAGCGACGGCTAAAAGGCGTTGCAGACCGTAGCTGGCCATCGCTAAAAGCAGCCACTATTTAGCTCGTCACCACACGATAAAACGACGGCTTCACCAACAAAATAACGATGGTTGACGACGTCTAGTTTGACACGTGGAAAATTAGTTATCACAGGTATGGCGCCACAGGCCGTCGCTATTTTGAAACCACATAACCGTCACTAGACGTCGCTAACCTAGATAAATAGACCGTCGCTAATCTGGGATAAATTTCCAGCTCCAATTCTGCCTTTCTATCAATCCAACCACAACCGAATTCAAATCACTTTCCAACACATATACATTCAATTTCACAACCAGTACCACTACATCCATCGTATAATCTCACGCATCTCACAAATAGTTATATATATATATATATATATATATATATATATATATATATATATATATATATATATATATATATATATAACGCAACATATAAATTTCATCACCACCATATAAATATATCATATCAATCAAACGGAACCGCCCAAATCCATCAAACAGTGTAACCATACAATCAAATACTATCCATCAATCACATACATAAATGTTCACTAATCCATCAAACACAACAACCAACCAACATGTATCAAATATATAAACAAATGTCACTTGACTGGAAAACAAGATGATGAAAATTCGGTAGAAACACAAGCATACCTACTCATCGTCGTCGCCAGTATGCTCTTTCTCCAATCGTTTAACTCCTCTAGTTGTTTTTTCATTTGAGCAATCTCCTCCTCGGTTTGAGATCTCCTGTAAGTCCTCGGGGATATTAACGCCTGTAAAATAATTGATATTTAGTTATAATTTATGAACATTATAAATAGTATGAACAAAAATAGTTGATTAATTATGCAACTAATATTTATAATTAACTGTTGTACATTGGTTGCAATTTAATTATTTCAATTATACGGCTTTCTTATTCAATTTATAATTTGTTCGCTTAAGTTTAAATTCATTTGCATGTGTAAATTTATATAAGCAAATGAAGAAATTTACCTTCTGATTTTTATAAGTGTACCGTCTATTTAGGGAAGGCAGATCAATAATGGCATCCCAAATACGGTTTGACTCCTCAAACGTAACATATGTCCGATCAGTGGACTGCGCTACTCGAGCCCGTTCCGCTTTGCACCCCTTCTGTGATTACGAACAATTGTTTGACACGATAAATATTCAATTTAAAATTCATGAAATATGAAATAAAGGAATATGAAACATTGCCATTAAGGATAAGCATGTTTTACCATTACGTATCTCAATTTTATCATTCGTCCACTGGTACGAAACGTTACCTTCCTCATCTGTCTGTTCAACGGCATGTGTGGCCGTGAACACCTCAGTCATAGTAGGCTCGCGATTGTATCTCGCCGTCTGAAAATATATACATATGAATAAACAATGTTACAAATATGATTAAACAACATTTTAGAATTTTATAAGCATAATTTATAAATTTACCAACTCTCTTCTGTGTTCCCGGAAGGAATTGGAGACGCCACGGTGCAACGCAGGATTTTTATTCCTATTAGCACGATTTCGAGCAGATAATTCCTACAAATTTAGATATACGATCAACTTTTAACATTTGAAAAACTAAATTTGCACATTTGAAAACTTAACAGTATAAAAAAGATCCAAAGATGATCGATGGAGACTAAATTTGCACAGCATTGGAACGTTATTCTGTCTCTGTCCATACACATACATAGTGCACAGAGCCAGCCACAGAGAAATTTTACTGTATGATGATAGTTAACGCATGCCAGAAACAAACACACATTTTGAGAACTCATTTTGCAGTATAAGATTAGCTTCTCAGTTAGGAAGATGTTTAAGTGCTACAATTTGAGTTATATTGACTTTGACTATAAAAAAAAAAAACTTGAGTTAAATTGATAAAAGAGTGATAGCAGAATTGCAAGTATTGGTTGTTGGACTTTATTGCTTTAGTAGAAACATCTTTCCTGTGCCTGGTGACCCAAACATTAGAACACCTTTCCATGGTCTCTGAATCCCCTGAACATATGAATAATTAATAACACCAGTTTTTGCAATTAATTGGAAGTAGGTTTGGAAAAAATTGAAAGAGTGAGCTATGTGTCATGCACAACGTAAAGCTAATGTTACTCTAATCCCTTAGACAACAAACAAAGAGCCATACTGCAGCGAAAATCAACCGACTTTATATATATGCTTATAATAGCTCAAATACGAGATACAATATGTATGTAATAACTAGCTACCAAAACTGGTCAGAGCTCAGATGGCATCAAACAAATAAAGCAATGTCGTTCAACCATGTACCATTGCTTGTCGAGTGGGCCTTTAGCTTGGTTTTTTTGAAGACATCAAGAATCTAGTTAAAGATGACTGTTATACCTAAAAGTTCACTAAACTAACCTCCAAGTCATAAATTTATTCTCCTCTCCACATCACCTTCAATAAATCTCCAGTAATGCTTACTAAAAGTCAGAACAGAACATTTAAAGACTTGACATTAAGGTGAAATGCATGGTTATGTAGACAGCAATGTTGATAGCAAATGCAAGTTCTTTGTTCATGTTTATTGCAGAGTTGGCATAAATAATGAAATGCATGTAATAGGAGGCTGCAAGCCAAGTCAGTCCAAAGGCTGAAACTAAAAGGGACAATGGTTGTTGGGTCAAATATGAAAGCAAACGTGATCCACACACAGTTCTCTCTAAATCATATGATATAATATTATGATGCCCATTGGAAAGGGATGCATCTCAACTGAATATTAATTGTTATGTTGAGTGCTGATATGATATATCATGACTCAAATGCAATACAAACAGTAATTTGATATGTGTTCTGGCTGAAGTGTCTCCATAAATAAGTCATTGTTGGAGACTCGAATGTACTTGCAGTTTTTGAGAAATTGCTTCTTCAGTAGCATATAAACATTGAAAAATTAATTTGCTCGCTAAGATAGATTTTCTATGAATGGTTGATATATCAACACAAGGATCATGCATGTGATTGAACATAGCGAGCAAGGAACTTGGTGTTAAAATATGTTTCTATGGAAAAGGTGACAAGTACCAAAAGGTTAAAAAATGAGACTAGCACTTGTATCTGTGCATTTGCTTTATTAGAACTTGATTTCCCTTTCTTTTCTCAGACTATAGACGTTGTTGGTAGATGAACACTAGAACTTCAGTTACTTGCATTAAATTTAGCTCCATGAATAGGTTTCTGATACGGTACTAATTTAGAGGAGAGAATTGAAGAAATAGGAAGAGGAATAAGACATTGAATAGAGAAAGTTCTGTAAAATCTTCACTGCCTTTTCATTTCAGCCACTTCTTACATATATAGTGTTTTCTACAAATTGGTTATAACAACTTGACAGGTGGTCTAACAATAGCCTTTCATTACCAACAACTTGTCCTAATAAAAGAAAATACAAAATAAAATAAAATGACACCTAGCCGTAACAAACTTGCATGTGACTATCCCATTGCATTGCTTACTCACTCTAGAATCATTCAGGCAATTGTTATTACCCTTCTAGAATATTGTTGCTGCACCAATGCAAGCATTTTGACAGCCCATTATGTCATATGTTGGCTTAGATTTATCATTAATCCTTATCATTACCGATCCCTCGAAAACGACCTTGTCCTCAAGGTCGGAAGTTGGCGGCTGCGTTATCGAAGTGGTCGAGCCTGGACTATGATTGAGTTTAGCATCACCATGTAACCACAGCACAAACAAACATTCAAAATCAATTTTTCCACCCGGATCAAATATGAGGGGTTTACTTTCATCCAAATTTTGTGAATAAGCAATAGTGGATAAGAGTTTAGCGAGGTGGAAATTGTTGTCAACGATGATGGCGACACCTTGGGTTTCGGGGAAGGCTTGTTTGATGTTGATGGTGAACCATGAAAAGGAGCTGGGAGACATGGAAGTAAAGGGTGTGGAGTGCAAACAAGGGTCGATGCTTTGGATGAAGGACGGGCGAGGTGGGACTTGTTGGGAAGAGATGAAGAGTAGAGAGTCGCATGGTTTACCGCTGCCGAGCTGTAGGCTGCTGGTGGAAGAGGTAAGGACGGTTGACATAGGAATTGTGATGCATGTGGTTAAGGAGGAAGAGGCCGTGGTGCTGGAAATGATGGTAGAAGGAAGATTTGAGGAGTTCAAGGATGGTAGTGGCGTCGTACAACCACTAACAATGGTAGGTAGCGGAGTTGGAGGAGTCGGAGATAAAGGGAGAGGCGATGGTAATGCGATTTGGAAGCCAAGTTTTGTGGAGATCTCGGACACGGAGCGAATAAGATGATTAATGGAGATTCGGATGTCGACGATGGCGGTTTTGATGGCAGCAATGTCTTTTTGTTGAGCAGCGAAGGTGCCTGGAATAGCATTAATGGCGGTTTGTTGACGAATGGTGGTTTCATGGAGTTGATGAATGGATTTGTCGATGGAGTGGTTGTTGATGGCTTTGGCTATGGAGTCCATTAATATGATGACGAAGGGGATGAGATATAGAAGAAGGAGGTGAGAATAAGAGTGAAAGCACCAAATTGATACGGTACTAATTTAGAGGAGAGAATTGAAGAAATAGGAGGAGGAAGAAGACATTGAATAGAGAAAGTTCTGTAAAATTTTCAATGCCTTTTCATTTCAGCCTCTTCTTACATATATAGTGCTTTCTACAAATTGGTTATAACAACTTGACAGGTGGCCTAACAATAGCCTTTCATTACCAACAACTTGTCCTAATAAAAGAAAATACAAAATAAAATAAAATGACGCCTAGCCGTAACAAACTTGCATGTGACTATTCCATTGCATTGCTTACTCACTCTAGAATCATTCAGGCAATTGTTATTACCCTTCTAGAATATTGTTGCTGCACCAATGCAAGCATTTTGACAGCCCATTATGTCATATGTTGGCTTAGATTTATCATTAATCCTTATCAGTTTTCCATTTTTAACTAAACCCCGGAGCCTACCTGGCATCTTGAGAAGGGTTGCTTTTAAATCTCACCCATCTCGGCTAAGATCTGATCTCGATTGAGATCTTGTTGGACTATTCGAAACATAAAATTTCGGTTGAATCCCAATTGAACCAAATCTCGGACGAGATCTAAAAAATGGACAGGTCATAAAATCCGTAATGAAACTAATGAAACATATATTCTTTCTTCTAGACTATTCACCACTTACAGTACATCACATTTAATTCACTTTTTACCCGCACAAAAAAAATAAAAATAATAAAAATAAAATAAAAAATAAACATTCTAGTTTATTTCATGTTTCATTCTGTTCAATTTATTTCATGTTCGATAGTTGTAAATTTAGTTAATCGAATTCAAGTTCGTAAATTCCGTCTAAAGAATCCAACTTTCCTTTTGAGAAACTTATAAACTAGTTTTCTTTGAAGTTGTCTTTTGAATTGCAATATAAATAGGAACAGCTCTTTTTTAACTGCGGCAAATTCAAGCAAGAAGATTCTAAATCATCTGTTATTTTTCTTTTAAATTGTACTTGCTTAAAGCACATATATGTTACCATTTTAGTTTGTTTTACAGCATTATTGAATTGTGGTATGTTTTCTATTTTTATTTTTTCGATGTTACCTTTTAGTTACAATATAACATTAACAAATTCATAATGTTATATATTTAAACTAACGTTGGGTAATATGCGCTTGTATGTAAAAAAGTTGGTTGTTATATTTCTTAAATCAAAGTTTGATTCAAGATTACAAATGAATGATGGATCGGTGGATTGATACTTTCGAAAGAATGAACCATAATGTTATAGTAAATTATTTATAGTATTTAGTATTTCCAATAGGAGCATTTTATCGGCTCATTGATCCACAACGAGTTCAGAGCATACTGTTATGGAGATGACATACGCGTAAATTAAACTTTATTTCGTTTTGGTTAACTATGCTGATCTTTTTGTGTTTTGCACTTAAAGTTTCACTCTATAACGCCATTATAATTTTTGCAGCTAATCTATTCACTTCATATACGAGAGACAGTTTCACAAACATATACCATCCATTCATTCCAGCCAGAGGAGATCACAGCGGCACGTTTATTTTTCTGTTTTCTTAGTGTACTTGGGCTGCGGCCTCTAAGGCCCATCAATTACATTATTTATATTACTCATGTATCTCATGTTGTAACATGCTTCTGTACATTTCAAAAATCAATGCAGCTTCAGTTTTTGCTCTTCTACAATTTTTCTGTGAAATCATATTCTTCACTCGCACTATATTATCAAAATTCCAATATGGTATCAGAGTCATACGGCTTAACAGCATAATATTGATCTCAAGAAGTTTTTCATTTGCTTCTCCATCAGAGTTTCTTCATCACTTGGAGAGCATATAACCCATCAGATTGTTACTCATCATTTGGGTTATAAGTTTGTATCAAGATTCCTATGCCGTGCCTAGTTATTTTGTACTGGCTGCACAAGATATCATCGAAATCAAACTTGTTCAAAAAAATCATCAGAAAACACATTCAAGAAGCCAGAAAAACAACTCATTGATTGAAAATAAGGTGTGTGCCGTGCCAAGACCCATCAGAAAACTGTCATCACGTGGACCTGCATCATACATGTTCTTGTTAATTTTATTTATCAAGAATCTTCTCCGAAACCCTTCTTGATCCTCTATCTCAAAGTTCTGCATCATGACTGATGATCAATCAATTACCTATGGCAACACCAACACTGATGAGCAAACAGTGGCAACAGGAAAGCTGATCATGACTGTCACAAGCCCACAGAGCCAGTTGATTAATGTGTGTGACGCCCCACCTCTATGCTCATAATAACAAAGGTTATTATAAGGAATAACGTCTGCCATTGCGAAGAATAAGGCTTGTTAGAAGTGACCATCCGTAAGTTATGCCTTAGACGAGTATTGATTGCATCGACAGGAGTTGTGAAATTTACTCCCAAAGATATAAATTCAATCCAAATCTAAAACGAAGCTACAGTGGCTAAAGAAAAATTCAGAACAACTCATAATAACTACAACACTGATAGTATAATCACATCAGAACAGAAATATCAGATATATAGCGGAAGACAAGTCTGGAATACATGCTACAACAATTTCTAGTTCACATAAACCAAATGTACATATACATATACATCAACATACATGAGATATGAGTCAATAAACTAAAAGAACTCCTCGAAGGCTAGACAAAAGATGAAGTGAAATCCCAAAAGCTGAAGCTGCAACTGAAGCAGAGATAGTGATCACCCTGAAATAACTCGGTCTGATCCGAGTATTATTTAAAATAAAATAATAAACGGATCAGTCTAATTTATTCTCAGAAATAAGTGTATGTTAAACAACACTTAAACAAATAATTAAAATCTCGAATGAGACTATACAGCATAAAGAATCAGCATAGTTTAAATAAAGAAATCTCAATTTAAACTCCATCAAAGTCGGTTTTTCAAATTCACAATTGAATTTAAAACAGCAATGCGCAAATTTATAATCTCAGATGAGATTATACACAAACTCAACTTCCAAATTCATAATTGAATTCAAAGCAGCAATTCACAAAATCTAGAAATCAAAATAGATAACTAGAAAATCAACATTCGCAAAATCTAGAAATCAAAATAAGATAACTAGAAAAATCAGCATAAAAGTGGATCGATCCCACCAGATGGCGAGTTTTAGCTATGCTGCACGTGCATCTAAGATGGCCGAAGCGTACCAAGTACTATAAATTTTAGCGTCCATCAGATGACCCGGAGCTCCGTAGAGTGACCCGAAGGTCTAGTTCTGATATTTGATCCGAAGGTCCATCAGATGACCCGAAGGTCCAACAGAGTGGCTCGAAAGCCCAACAAAATCATCAGAATCATCAAATGGCAACAAATGTTTCAATTAATAAGTCCGGAATTAACCGAAATAGTAAAAGTATGGTTCCATACTCCGCACTTTTGCGGAAATCGTTTAAATCTCTTCATCGTTTCCTTGAAAGTGCAAAATTGTTTATTTTGTATAAATAAGATTTACGTTCTCAAACGGATATGTCCGGAATTAACCGAATCAGTAAAAGTAAGGGTTCATAGTCTTCAATTTTGCTGAAAATCGCTTCCTCATTCTTTTGAAAGCGCAAACTGTAAAATTTTAGAAATGATTTTATTTTGAAACGATTTTTAAAATACGTGATTATAACAACAACATCTGTAGCAATTTCGATAAGAAAATTGTGCTTCACAAAACACCGTAAAAACAGATATCAAATCAGCGTTGCAGGCTAACCGCTTGAAAATTCACTTTAAAAATTGATGGTTACTGAAGTCAAAACAACAGTAATTTTTATTCGTCAAAAATGTCGCCAAAACCACTCACTTCAAAATATAATACCGGCATAAAAATTCCGTTATAAAATAACGGTAACGAAATTTCGCTTTAAAACCAAACACTGGTTCACGTAAATCAACCAAACT
Organism: Allium cepa; assembly: GCA_030765085.1. Lineage (NCBI taxonomy): Eukaryota > Viridiplantae > Streptophyta > Magnoliopsida > Asparagales > Amaryllidaceae > Allium > Allium cepa. The sequence continues at coordinate 196,320,689 of CM060939.1, read as the reverse complement.
CACGAATATAAGGAAAGTGGGAAAAATATTGATGTAGCTTGGACTCACTATAATTTCTTACATTCAAAATATAATGAGGATTGGAAATGCTCAGTTTACATGGAAAGAAATTTGTATGCAATTTCAATTCTCATAAAACAAAACAGTAGAAACAAATTCAAGTTTCACAAAAGCGATACTATGTGTACTACACTTATACCAAACCATGCATGCATGAGCCAAAACATATGGACTAACGCACGCGATGAAGTTTGAACAATATATGAGGACCTGGGCTGTTTCGTATATAGCAACACACATGTACAATAATCTGGAAAGTTACTGCACCCTTATACAAAGTTTTGCAATATACTTAAACATGATGTTGTGGACACACTTATATATACCAAAAATATAAAATGAGCTATCTGGGCACATACATAAGTGCGCACCCCATATATTCCCGCAAGCTGAAAGGTGAAGTAAAACTACCCTGCAACTTATGAATATGTGCATGAAGAAATGCACTTAACTTAGTCTAAAATGAGTAAGCAAAATATAAAACACGTACTCATTTATATGCAAGCAATAACAAAAGGGACATGACTTAATTTCATGTTTTTATTTGTAAAAAAATGATGATGGCCCAAGTTTCACAGCAAATGAACTAGACCCAAAAATTGCCCAACAATGACTTACGTTTAATGCCAAAAAATGAGTTATAGAAAAAATTTGGCAACCATGCAATGCGCAATCTGTTAAATCAATTACTTGGCTCTCTGAAATGCTTGGCTTGGAACACTTGTTTGAAATGCCACTAAAGCCTCATGCGATAAATGAAACAATACACGTACTTGCCCAAAATGGAACAACAGACATCTGAGCAACATATATATTAGATGTGTGAGTTTAAAACTCACCAAAGTTTGCTTCAATCAGTTAGCACCAAAACAATCCAAAAGAGAGCTACAAATCCACTGCCATTAATGCATTTCTCACGGCTACTAGAAATAAATGAAAATGAACCGAATCCTTCAGCTATCTCCTCTTTTCTTTCTTTTATTTGCAAACAAGTCAAAAGTGAGGTATGCTAGCTGTTGTTTGGGTACAGACGCATTTAAAGCTAAACGTGCACATTGGAATAAAGGACACCATATGCATAAAAATAATGATGGCTGTTAATTAATTTTTTTTCAAAATTTTGTGTGACATCCAAAGCAAGTGTTCGCACATTGCTTCATAAAGTTTGCGACGGTAACGTAAAAAAAAATTCCACTTTGCTTTGATATGAACCCATTTCTCACGTGAAGGCAAACGCCTTCTATTCCAACATGCTGCTACTATTTATAATATTGACTTTACAATATTATTATTATTATTAAAAAAATTCTATTCAAAAATATTTATTACGACAGTAATAAAGTCACGGTTGTTACAGACTCTCCCTTTATAAAAATTGTGTCCCTGCAATTTTCATACTAGAAGCAGTCAATAACGTAAATAATTCATCACAAATAAGATAAAATAGAAAAGATGGATAAGAATGCTCACCCCTACCCGAAGAGGAGAGAAACGGGGATAAGAATGCTCGATGAATTCTCTGGTTTCCCAAGTGCAATCTTTGGGGTTTTCGGACCATTGAATCTTCACGAGCGGAACTTCTTTATTCCGAAGGCATTTCACCTCCGTAGCTAGCACACGAATAGGATTTTGCACAATAGACAAGTAGGGTGATATCTCAAGATCTTGTAACATATGAGGATCAATAATAGAATCTGAATCTCGAAGGCATCGACGAAGCTGAGATATATGAAATACGTCGTGAATTTCCGAAAACTGAACAGGTAGCGATACACGATAAGCGACTGGGCCAAGGCATTCCGTAATAGGAAATGGTCCAATATAACGAGGAGCCAATTTCCCGAAGCTACTAAAACGCACCACATCCTTCATCCGGGAAACACGAATGAATACAAGATCGCCAACAGAAAATTCCAAAGGCTTCCTACGATGATCGACATAAGATTTCTGCCTATTCTGAGCCTCTTTCATTCTCTGTCTGATAATATCAATCCTCTCAGAAGAATCACGGATATAATCGGGACCGAGAACTAACTTTTCCCCCGATTCTAACCAACAAGATGGTGATCGACACGGCCTTCCGTAGGGAGCTTCGAAAGGAGCCATACCACACTGGATTGAAAACTGTTGTTGTAAGAGAATTCAACAAGAGATAAGTGGTCTTCCCAACAACCACCAAAATCAAGAATGCAAGCTCGAACGAGATCCTCTAAAACCTGATTCACCGTTTCAGTCTGACCATCAGACTGTGGATGATAACTGTACTGAGATTGAGCTTAGTGCCCAAAGCTTTCTGAATACTCCACCAGAAACCACTAGTGAAAAGCGGATCTCTGTCACTAACAATAGAACTAGGCGCACCATGAAGTCGAACGACTTCTTTAATAAACAGCTTAGCCAATAAAGGAGCAGCCCGATTGGATTTGATAGGAATAAAATAGGCTGATTTAGTCAATCTGTCAACAATCACCCAAATACCAGTATGGCCCAACCTCGAACGAGGTAGACCATCAATGAAGTCCATGGAAATTTGATCCCATTTCCATAATGGAATCTCAAGAGACTGCAAAAGACCACTGGGACGCTGGTGTTCTGCTTTAACAAGTTGACAAGTCATGCAACGACTTACATAACTTGCAATATCACGCTTCGTACCCTCCCAATATTATAAGCGTTTCATATCAGCATACATCTTACTACTACCCGGATGGATAGTATACTTAGAACGATGACAGTCCTCAAGAATGTCATTTCTAAGGTTAGGAACATCATGCACGATCAATCTTCCCTCCTTTCGAATACAACCATGAATATCAATATCGAAATCCTTTAGATCATCACTTCGGGATTCCGATTCACAACTTTGAATAAGATAAGCAATATGTGGATCTTGTTTCTGAGCATCGGCAACACGATCCAACAAACTAGGACGAGCTTTCATGCTAAATAAAAGCACGGGAGAATCAGAAACTGAAGGACGGTCTCTAATATCACAAAGAGATAAAGCTTCCAACATATACCACTCTGCTAGCATCATGGAAACAACAATCTGCTGCTTGCGACTAAGCGCATTAGCAACTCGATTACCCTTACCAGGGATATAATGAATATCGAAATTAAATGAAGCAAGAAATTCGAGCAACGTTGTTGGCTCATATTAAGCTCTTTTTGAGTAAATAAATACTTCAGAGATTTGTGATCAGTGAAGAGAATAAAACGCTCGCCCAATAAATAATGTCGCCAAATCTTTAGAGCAAATACTATGGCGGCTAACTCCAAATCATGGGTAGCATAACGAATCTCGTTAGGCTTTAGTTGTCTAGAAGCATAGGCAACTACTCTATCCTTTTGCATAAGAACAACACCAAGCCCAAAACCACTGGCATCGGTACAAACAACAAGATCATGATTCCCTTCAGGAACCACTAAGATAGGAGCATGAGTAAGGAGATCTTTTAACTTCAAGAAAGAAGTTTCACACTTATCCGACCAAAAAAAATGAACAGCTTTTCTCGTAAGAGCGGTAAGCGGTAAAGCAATACGAAAAAAGTCCTTAATAAACTGGCGATAATAACCCGCCAATCCAAGAAACCTACGGATCTATGTAACGGTCTCGGGCCTCTTCCAATTCTGAATAGATTCGATCTTGGAAGGATCGACAGAAATACCATCGGAAGAAACGATGTGACCGAGAAATTTCACCATATTCTCCCAGAAGTGACACTTGGAGAATTTGGCATAAAGCTGATGTTGACGAAGAGTGCTCAAAACAATCTCCAAATGCCGAATATGATCGGCTTTAGATTTGGAATAAATAAGAATATCATCAATGTAAACCAAGACGAACTTATCGAGATATTCCCGGAATATCCGATTCATAAGATCCACAAAATACGCCGGAGCGTTCGTCAAACCGAACGGCATAACAAGCCATTCGTAAGAAACATAACGATTACAGAATGCGGTGAGAGGAATGCTATCTTCCGCCACTCGTAACTGATGAAAACCAGTAGCAAGATCGAGTTAGGAGAAGAGCTTAGCGCCACTTAATTGATCGAACATGTCATCGATCCTAGGTAATGGATACCTATTCTTGATAGTGAGCTCGTTAAGCTTGCGATAATCAGTGCAAAGCATAAGAGTACCATCTGGCTTCTTAACGAAGACAACAGCGGCGCCCCAAGGAGATGAGCTAGAACGAATAAAATGCTTGGCTTCCAACTCAGATAATTGTTGCTTGAGTTCCTCATTTTCCTTAGCAGACATTCTCATGGAAGGACGACTGACAGGATGTGCACCAGATATAAGATCAATACGGAACTCAATTGCCCTCTTCGGCGGCAAACAAGAAATAGGCACGAAAACATAAGAAAAATCACAAACAATTGGAATATTAGCAATGATATCTTCCGATTCGAAGGAAGAAATAAGAGCACTAGAAGCATGATCCATGTCTCGAAATACAATAGATAATTGCTCGCTAGCATCATGATGCTTGAGATACAAAGTTCTTTCGGGACATAGAATTTGAACTTCATAACGAACGAGCCAATCCATAACCAATATCATATCAAAACCAAGATGATACATAACATGCAGATTCGCATGAAAGGAGAACCCACAAAGAATAATCTCAACATCAACACACAACAAGCCAAGGGTAGCGGATCCACCAATAGGATTTACGATCCTCAAAGGGTCGCAAAGAGTAACAACATCCAAATGAATAATATCAACAAGCTCCTTTGACACGAATGAATGCGATGCACCCGTATCGAAAAGAACTCTAATAGAACGGCCATAAAATAAAATAAAACCTTCCAAAACAGAAGGAGTAATACCTTTGGGCCGAGAAGAAACACCAGAAGCTTTAGCAACATTAAGCTTTCCAGATTTGAGACCCCTAGAAGCAGTAGGACAATCATAAATCCAATGACCCTCTATCTTACAATAGCGACAAATGCGAGACTTAGGACAATTACAGTGAAGATGATCCAGAGAACCACAATTATAGCACGCCCTCTCAACAGAAGATGCACTACTAGGCTGAGAACTAGAGGTAGCTTGTTTCTTCTTCTGATTAGAAGAATTAGGCTTATGAAATGGAAACCTCTTCTTGTTGGGGTTCTTAGAAACCTCAACATCATCACAACTATCACGTTCCTTTTCAACAGCTTCAAGACAAAGAGCCGAATCAACAAGCTCCTCAAAAGAGAGCTTAAGCTGAAGCAAAAGAACTTTCTTCAAATATTTCTTCAAACCATCAACAAAACGAAGATTCTTCTTACGCGTAGTGTTAATGAAATCAAATCCGTATTTGGACAAGGCCTCAAAAGATGCAACATAATCAAAAACAGATGACTTTCCTTGCTTCAACTCAAGGAAACTACGAGCAAGATTAGCCTTTTTCGATTCAGGAACGAACATAAGTTCGAATCGTTGCTTAAACTGAACCCAAGAGAGAGAGGACTCATCAACTTCCGCAATAAAGAGCTCATACCAATCCAGCGCACGCTCTTGCAACATACTAGATGCCACGAGAACGCGATGATGATCCGAAAGATTCATTCGAGAAAATATGCGCTCACAAGTGCGCAACCAAGTCTGAACCTCCATAACACTTTCTGATCCCTTGAAAGGCTTGCCTCCAAGGTGGGAATAGTCACTACACATGCGAGTGAAGGCAGTCTTCTGAGTAGAAGCTGTGAGAGTAGCAACAGAAGGTTGAGTACCCCGAAATAGCTCCATAAACTGATCAGCTGACATATAAACTCCGTCCGGATGAGGACCACTAGACGGGCCTGTAGAAGAACGCTTCCCTCTACCTCTTCCAGCCGTAGGCTGAGAGACAAGAGAAGGTAAGGATTAGTTAAAACAATACACAATTGATAAGAAATTTAACAAATGGAATACTACGGAATATATAATTTTTATTCCCAAACGTACTCCACATGTTAAAGTGGAAAGAATAGGTTAGAAAGGCACGAATAAAACCCCCGAATAGTTGTAGCACATGTTCCATTCTGTTCTGTTCTATGTTTATTACAATTTATTCTGAATTTCAGCTCTGATACCAAGCTGTGACGCCCCACCTCTATGCTCACAATAACAAAGGTTATTGTAAGGAATAACGTCTGCTATTGCGAAGAATAAGACTTGTTAGAAGCGGTCATCCGTAAGTTATGCCTTAGACGGGTATTGATTACATCGATAGGAGTTGTGAAATTTACTCGCAAAGATATAAATTCAATCCAAATCTAAAACGAAACTACAGTGGCTAAAGAAAAATTTAGAACAGCTCATAATAACTACAACACTGATAGTATAATCACATCAGAACAGAAATATCAGATATATAGCGGAAGACAAGTCTGGAATACATGCTACAACAATTGCTAATTCACATAAACCAAATGTACATATACATATACATCAACATACATGAGATGTGAGTCAATAAACTAAAAGAACTCCTCGAAGGCTAGACAAAAGATGGAGTGAAATCCCAAAAGCTGAAGCTGCAACTGAATCAGAGATAGTGATCACCCTGAAATAACTCGGTCTGACCCGAGTATTATATAAAAGAAAATAATAAACAAATCAGTCCAATTTATTCTCATAAATAAGTGTATGTTAAACAACACTTAAACAAATAATTATAGTCTCGAATGAGACTATACAGCAGAAATAATCAGCATAGTTTAAATAAAGAAATCTCAATTTAAACTCCATCAAAATCAATTTTTCAAATTCACAATTGAATTTAAAACAGCAATACGCAAATTTATAATCTCAGATGAGATTATACACAAACTCAACTTTCAAATTCATAATTGAATTCAAAGCAGCAATTTACAAAATCTAGAAATCAAAATAGATAACTAGAAAATCAGCAGTCGTAAAATCTAGAAATCAAAATAAGATAACTAGAAAAATCAGCATAAAAGTGGATCGATCCCAGCAGATGGCGAGTTTTAGCTACACCGCACGTGCATCTCAAACGGCCGAAGCCTACCAAGTACTATAAATTTTGGCGCCCATCAGATGACCCGGAGGTCCGTAGAGTGACCCGAAGGTCTAGTACTGGTAATTGACCCGAAGGTCCATCAGATGACCCGAAAGTCTAGTAGAGTGGCTCGAAAGTCCAACAAAATCATCAGAATCATCAAATGGCAGCAAATGTTTCAATCAACGAGTCCGAAATTAACCGAAATAGTAAAAGTATGGTTCCATACTCCGCACTTTTGCTAAATCGTTTAAATCTCTTCATCGTTTCCTTGAAAGTGCAAAATTGTTTATTTTGTATAAATAAGATTTACGTTCTCAAACGGATAAGTCCGGAATTAACCGAATCAGCAAAAGTAAGGGTTCATAGTCCTCAATTTTGCTGCATGGTTTAAATCGCTTTCTCATTTTTTTGAAAGCGCAAACTGTTAAATTTTAGAAACGATTTTATTTTGAAACGATTTTTAAAATACGTGATTAAAACAACATCTGTAGCAATTTCGATAAGAAAATTGTGCTTCACAAAACACCGTAAAAACGGATACCAAATCAGCGTTGCGGGCTAACCGCTTGAAAATTCACTTTAAAAATTGATGGTTACTGAAGTCAAAACAACAGGAATTTTTATTCGTCAAAAATGTCGCCAAAACCACTCACTTCAAAATATAATACCGGCATAAAAATTCCGTTATAAAATAACGGTAACGAAATTTCACTTTAAAACCAAACACCAGTTCACGTAAACCAACCGAACTCACGAATATAAGGAAAGTGGGAAAAATATTGATGTAGCTTAGACTCACTATAATTTCTTACATTCAAAATATAATGAGGATTGGCAATGCTCAGTTTATATGGAAAGAAAGTTGTATGCAATTTCAATTCTGATAAAAGAAAACAGTAGAAACAAATTCAAGTTTCACAAAAGCAATACCCTGTGTACTACACGTATACCAAACCATGCATGCATGAGCCAAAACATATGGACTAACACACGCGATGAAGTTTGAACAATATATGAGGACCTGGGCTGTTTCGTATATAGCAACACACATGTACAATAATCTGGGAAGTTAATGCACCCTTATACAAAAATTTTGCAATATACTTAAACATGATGTTGTGAACACACTTATATATACTAAAAATATAAAATGAGCTATCTGGGCACATACATAATTGCGCACCCCATATATTCCCGCAACCTAAAACATGAAGTAAAACTACCCTGTAACTTATGAATATGTGCATGAAGAAATGCTAACTTAGTCTAAAATGAGTAAGCAAAATATAAAACATGTACTCATTTATATCCAAGCAATAACAAAAGGGACATGACTTAATTTCATGTTTTTATTGGTAAAAACAATGATGATGGCCCAAGTTTCACAACAAATGAACTAGACCCAAAAATTGCCAAACAATGACTTACGTTTAATGCCAAAAAATGAGTTACAGAAAATTTTTGGCAACCATGCAACGCGCAAATTGTTAAATCAATTACTTGGACCTGCTAAATTACATACTGCATGAAGATAAAGTAAATGAACCAAAATTTTGACGCAAGTCTACATACGAACCCATGTGAGCTCTTTGAAATGCTTGGCTTGGAACACTTGTTTGAAATGCCACTAAAGCCTCATGCGATAAATGAAATAATACACATACTTGTCCAAAATGGAACAACAGACATCTGAGCAACATATATATTAGATGTGTGAGTTTAAAACTCACCAAAGTTTGCATCAATCTGTTAGCACCAAAACAATCCAAAAGAGAGCTACAAACCCACTGCCATTAATGCATTTCTCTCGGCTACTAGAAATAAATGAAAATGAACCGAATCCTTCAGCTATCTCCTCTTTTCGTTCTTTTATTTGCAAACAAGTCAAAAGTGAGGTATGCTAGCTGTTGTTTGGGTATAGACGCATTTAAAGCTAAACATGCACATTGGAATAAAGGAAACCATATGCATAAAAATAATGATGGCTGTTAATTAATTTTTTTTTCAAAAATTTGTGTGATAGCAAAGGCAAGTGTTCGCACATTGCTTCATAAAGTTTGCGACGGTAAGGTAAAAAAAATTGTTCCACTTTGCTTTAATATGAACCCATTTCTCACGTGAAGGCAAAAGTCTTATATTCCAACATGCTGCTAGTATTTATAATACCGCTTTTACAACACTAATTTTAAAAAAAAAAAAATCTATTCAAAAATATTTATTACAACAGTAATAAAATCACGGTCGTTACAATGTGCATCTTGATGAAAACAATTACTTGCTATGGAAACTGCAAGTTGAAACTGCAATTCAGGGATATGGGCTTGAAGATTTCCCTCATGGAACAATACCAATCCCACCAAAATGTATAACTGTTGAAGAAAACAAGATCATCAGTAATGAGGAGTATGTCAAGTATCACAGGCAAGACAGACTCATATGTTCATGGTTATTATCATCTATCAACACAAATTTGTTATCACATGTCATCGGTTGCAAATCTGCAAGTGAAATATGGTCAACAATAGAAAAGATTTTCAATACTCAATCTGCAGCCAAAGTTATGTATCACAAAAGGCAACTGCAGAATATAAGAAAAGATAACTACTCTATGAGAGAGTACTTGTACAAGGTTAAGACCTTTTGTGATCTGCTTGAAGCTGCAGGTAACAAAGTGTCAGACTTTGAACAAATACTGACCATCTTAAATGGACTAAGTGATGACTATGAAGTTGTGGTTGCAGTTATAGCTTCTTATAAAATTTTACCATCTGTTGATGATGTTCACTCTATTCTATAGGCTCATGAGATAAGAATAGATAAAAAAAGGCCACAAGAATTAGAGTTTTCTATCAACTACACCATCAATATTAAAAATAAGAATCAAAACAATAACAGAAGTGATCAATCATCTCAGAGAGGAGGACCTGCTAACAGATCAAGGGGAAGAGGTAGGAATAAAAATAGCAACTGACCAAAGTGTCAAATTTGTGAAAGAATTGGGCGCACAACAGTAAAATGCTACTTCAAATATTCAAACAACATCATCAACTATAACAACCCATAAATTTTAAACCGTTTTAATAACGTATTTAATTAAATTTTGGAGAAATTTTAAATAATAATATTTTGAAATAAAAATTTAATGTTTGGATTACGTATAATTAAATATAAGTAGTCAATAAATTTAGATTACGTTACTGGTTAATTAATTTGGGCGTACGTTCGTTTTAATTATTGCATCAATTGTATGCACTCTTTTATTTCATGTCTTAGCTGTTAAAAATCAAATCAGCACGTGCATTAAAACAAGAATTAAAACCATGCCTCCAATTCACGTGTAAAACTTTCCACTTTCATTTGCGTCTCCATAGTTAATAGGAACAAAAATCTTTGATTTCCTAACCATTTCAAAATCTCTTCCCATCTTCATTTTTGCAACGCAGTTCAGATCTGGAAAAAAGTGCAATGGGTAACGATCCAAAATTTTAGACCAATTTAAAATTTTAATTTTCTTAAAATATTGAATAAAATTTGGTAGAAACAAAAATGATGGGAATAATAATAGTTTATATGAGATTTACAATTTGAATTAAAACAACAAATGTTAATAAATTAATAATAATTGTTAATTGTAAATATTGATCTATTGAATAAAATTTAAGAGGAAACAATATTTTAATGGTATTGTTGTAATTCAAATAAGTTAACCTCTAACAAATGAACTAAAATTGGTAACTAATGGATATGTTGAGTTATGTGAAATTATTAAATAATGTTTGATTTATTGTTAATAAAAAGAAAAAAAAGGAAAAATATTATGTTCTGTTTATACATTAAATGGTGGTTTTGAAATTTAGTTTTGAAAGCAAGCATGGATTTTTGATTCAAAGAAAAATTTGGTCTTAATATACATATATACACGGAAAGTTTAGTTGCGGTATAGGGTCCATTAATTATTGTGTGAATTCTAGTAGGTGTGTATATATAGGTTATGTTAGTATTTTCAAATATATTACTCATTTCCTTGAAGTTTTGAAACACGCTGTCCAATCAACCCATCAATTGCTCTAATAATTTATTTTGGGAAATTCAAGGCACGGCTGTTTTATTAGCCATCATTTCTTTTATTTTTTTTCCAAACGTATCATTTTGCCTTTATCACTTTCAAAGTTTCGATTCAAATCTATTCAAATTCCAAATTCAAATTTTAGTCCAATCTCAATTTATTATTTAAAATTCAACTCAATTCCTAAATAACCATTTCACATTTTATCGATCTCAAATCCGGATTTGAAATCACAAAATACCCTTTTACATTTTAATATTATTTCAAAACTTTAAATATTCAATGTTTCAAACTAAATTTTTATTCAATTGAATTTTCTAAATAATAAATTCGAATTATATTGATTTCAAATACAGATCTGAATTACAAATAAATGAATTAAATTCCAGTATAGTTCAAAGCTTTAATATTCTACAATTCAAAGTTCAATTGACAGTTTCATATAGATCTCGATTTAACCCCATCATTATTTAGTCTTCAAATATTCCCTCATTAGATTCAATATCATTTAAGTAACCTTAACTTACATTTTACTAAATATTTTTTTATTTAGATGTGAAATATTCATTAAATCACTTAAATCAAAATCCAGTTAAAAAATCATAACTTTAAATTTCCCATTCAATAATTTCAAATCGATTAATTAAAATCCTTATTTAAATACCATTTCCAATAAACCCAAATTTACCTTCCCAACCTTACTTATTCAATTTATTACAAGAAAATCTATTGAAATATAGATTTACATATATACTTAACCATATTCTACGTATTAAATCCATCTAATTTAAATCAAATATTAGTACTAAATTTACATATAAAATTTATCATTTATCTAATGTCTTAAGAATCTATATTTATTAAACCATATATTTCTTTCCAAAACCATAGAAATTATTTTCAAACTATTTATATATGGACCAACGATGTCTGTATATATTTCTTATCATATGGTCAAGTGATATGGATATTTATCGTTTCAATCCGTACACTAAATATATATGGGTGGATAGCATTTCAACCGGTAATCTCAAATTCAATTTAATGAAAATCGCTTGGGTCTATCATTTCAACCCATAACGAAATTCTTCTATTCTAAAGTCCGTTCGGGTATGTATCATTTTAACCCATAGTGAATTCTAAACTACAGGGAACTTGCAGAGTGATAAAAGATAATAATAATAATATAACAGGATATGATAATAATATAAAAACAGGCATATCAACAGTAATTAAATAAAGTATAAACAATAGGATATGGTGTCATATCCCATAGGTGAACAGTTTACAGATAATAGCATATATAATAGATTTACTAACTTCAGCAGTATATTTCAATTGTCGTTTCAATTGAAACCAAATTTAATAAATAAAAGAACGTTAATCGTGAGTGATTGCTCACCTTTCAAGGCTAGAGGCTAGAGAAGATAGACAACACAACAAGCTACGAATTTCAAAGCAACGCTAGATTGGCATGAATTCAACAAAGCTGAGAGATAAGAATTTGGTGAAAACGAATTAGAACCATCTTGATATGACAGAAAATGATGTACATAATTTTATTATTTATTATTAAAATCAATTTAATCATATATCTCAAATTAAAATTTAATTCAACACTTCGAACAAAGTCTCCATATATTTATCTCTTTTAAAACCAATTAATGTATACTCATATAGACATTTGCGAACAAAATTTTATATTATATATACACACACGTATATAAAGTTATATAAACTTAAATAGAAAATATACAAACGCGATTGTATTACAAGTTTCCAACAATATATATTTTCTGTTTTAAAATATTAGGAATACTACAAACCATAATATATTATAACTAACATATAACTTAAAATATAATCAACAAATATATATATACAAACGTACATAAGGTATAAATATATACATATGTATACTCAGTGACCCTATCTAACCCAACAGGTAAAATCCAAACTAATATAACTTATTTTAAAAAAAAACTTATAAACACTGTCTATATCATACTTAAACAAAATCAATATATATTACTGTAAATATATAAACTATATAACATATATTCATTGTCGAACCAGATTTTCCAATTTCTATAATATATAAAAATAGATCATATAACTGTTTATATAAAATCAGTATTTACGTAATTATAATATCAATAAACCCATGCTTTATTTGTACAAATCCACTTATATTCTTATACAACATATAACTTTATATATGTTTACCTTATACCCTATAACACTTATATATTTTAAAACAAAACAGAGAATATAGTGTGTAATATATACATATTTTATTTCATAAACATACAGCAACGTATGTATAAGCATATAAACTAACATACACAGTATATATTATAATATACCATAGGTTTATAAAAAAAATATACTTACGCAACAGAAGGAGTACACGGTCTAAGTGGCTACGGAGGAGCACGAGGGGTGGAAGATCAGGGAGGAGCTGCGGAGTGATGGTTTTGAAAAGCTAACAGAGGGGGGGAAAGATGAAACAGAGAAGAGAAGTAAAGGCCACAGAGAAATATAAGGGAGGAGCTCAATATTTAAAAGCGGGAATAAGAAAAGTAAAATTGAATGAGCGAAATGAATGCAAAAAGTATATAAGTTTGATATTCGAATGACGGTCATTAAAATGGAAATTTGGGTATAGGTAACGGCTGGCTATAATCAAATATTCACGTTTTGATGGATTGCTTTCCTTTAAGCAATAAAGACAGGGAGAGAAAGAATAGATAAATGCAAAAAATCTATCAATCAAAGAAAATGGAAAAGTTTGAACTTGTACGCAAATAAATAGATATAGAACAATGTAGGTGAGTTGGCTGCTCTGGGTAAATATGCTTAATAATTTTTATGAACCAAATAGGGATGAACAGACTACAACATGCAATTAACTAATTGATTGTCTGTAACCGTGCAAGCAAGAAATGAGATAATAATTAACGGTTTTTTTATTGCCGAAGGAAAGAAGGAAAGGCAGACCAATAGGCTGAGAATCGTATTATAATTGCCCTAGTGAACAGAGGAAAGAAATTTAAAACAAAAATATAGATAAAGGTTGAGTAAGTGGACACGGTCACCTGCTTGAATCACGTGAAATAATTAAAGCAAATGAAGTGGCTACAGGAAACGAATAATTTTTTCCTATTTATGAATTAATGTTTACGTACCCAATTTTTAAGCAAAAAGGAAACGTACAACAAATAATAAATTGAAATGACCGTTGATTCAGCAACGTTATTAAAGCAATTTATTATATTGCTTGGGCTGCACAGTGAAGGTTTGGAAGAGACGTGTTTCACAATGCAACCGTTTTTAAGAAATAAATATATTACTTTAAAACAGAAGAACTGACCAAAAATGAACGTAAACGTATACAATTTATATGTTTTGATATTCAAAATAATTAAAGGACGGCAACGGTCACCCTAGATTTAGTTGAGAAATTAAAGCAATTAATTGCTGATTGGACAACACGTTCCATATTTGAAACGTAAAGGAAAAAGATAAGTATGGAATGGATGGATACGTTATAAAGGAAAAATGAACCGTTTGGAAATAAAATAAAATAAATGATGGCAAATAAAATAGCTGTGCCTTGAATTTTCCAAAATAAATTATTAGAGCAATTGATGAGTGGATTGGACAGTGTGTTTCAAAACTTCAAGGAAATGAGTAATATATTTGAAAATACTAACATAACCTATATATACATACCTACTAGAATTCACACAATAATTAATGGATCCTATACCCAAACTAAACTTTCCGTGTATATATGTATATTAAGACCAAATTTTTCTTTGAATCAAAAATCCATACTTGCTTTCAAAACTAAATTTCAAAACTACCATTTGATGTATAAACAGAACATAATATTTTTCCTTTTTTTTCTTTTTATTAACAATAAATCAAACATTATTTAATAATTTCACATAACTCAACATATCCATTATTTACCAATTTTAGTTCATTTGTTGGAGGTTAACTTATTTGAATTACAACAATACAATTAAACTATTGTTTCCTCTTAAATTTTATTCAATAGATCAATATTTACAATTAACAATTATTATTAAATTCTTAACATTTGTTGTTTTAATTCAAATTGTAAATCTCATATAAACTATTATTATTCCCATCATTTTTGTTTCTACCAAATTTTATTCAATATTTTAATAAAATTGGAATTTTAAATTGGTTTAAAATTTCGGATCGTTACCCATTACACTTTTTTTCCAGATCTGAACTGCGTTGCAAAAATGAAGATGGGAAAAGATTTTGAAACGGTTAGGAAATCAAATATTTTTATTCCTATTAAATATGGAGACGCAAATGAAAGTGGAAAGTTTTACACTGAATTGGAGGTAGAGTTTTAATTCTTTTTTTTAATGTACGTGCTGATTTGATTTTTAACAGCTAAGACATGAAATGAAAGAGTGCGTACAATAGACGCAATAACGAACGTACGCCCAAATTAAGTAACCAGTAACGTAATCTAAATTTATTGACTACTTATATTTAATTATACGTAATCCAAACATTAAATTTTTATTTCAAAATATTATTATTTCAAATTTCTCCAAAATTTAATTAAATACGTTATTAAAAACCGTACACTCTCCCCCACTCAAAACTTTTCATCCCTAAATGGAAGGAGATAGGGGAATAGCAACAATCAGAAAGAAAAGATAGATTGAAGTACAAGATAAACAATTAATTTAAAACTATACAAATTTTACTTGAAATATTCATTTAAAAACTTCATTTGAAATTTATTTTTCTTTAATACTTTTCAAAACTCATTTGAAAACAATTATTTACATTATTACTTATATTTACAAAGAAGCTACTGAAAATATTAAATCCAAAATTTATAATTTTTATTTATTTATCTCAAGATACTTCCAACATTATAGATAAATTAATAATCATTCTCTTTAAATATGTTATAATTAATAACTTATGAAACACTAAAAAATTCTATTATACCATGTAGTATATAAATAAACAGTATTAAAAAAGGACATATCCAACAAGGAAAGAAGGTAGATTCGGAAAACAAAATCAAGGTGAATAACTAAAGCTGAGCAAATAAGGTAGATTCAAAAGAATAGTATCGGGCACGAATAGTTAATTTCAAACCAAAAGAATTTCAATTTCAAAGATTAATACAAAATTTCTTGTTGGAAATACTTTTATAAAAAATACCTTTTCAAAAAAAATACTTTTATGTCGAAACCAATTTTCCTTTCGAAAATACTTCTATAACTCGATGTTTCAACAAGTTTATCCTCGTTCTTGCAGACTCTGGTCATGAGTTGATCAGGCGCAAAGCTAGAATTCTTCAAGTACTTAGTAGACATGTTTCAACAGCCAGTGAAAATACTTGAAAAACCTTTAAAAACAGATATGGAAAGTACAATCCAAACAAAATAACCAAACCAAAACCTTTGTCTAACCATGGTTCACAAATACACAATGGTTACGCCTGGATCCCCCCAGGAAACAATCTGTATCCGTAAGCTTTCTCGGTCCCGCGAGTTACGCCATGATGACTAGTAGGGTGCAGGATACACAATGGTTACGCCTGGATCCCCCAAGAAACAATCCGTACCTCTAGGTTGTCTCAGCCAAGCAGTTTCGCTACTAATGAGACCTACATAGATTGTAGGATGCACGATGGTTACGCCTGGATCCCCCAGGAAACAATCCGTACCCCTAGGCCGTCTCAGCCAGGCAGTTGCGCTATGTAGTCGCGATAAAAAAAACCCCTGGGTTACGCCACGGTGGAACACTCGAGTATCACATCCGGAAAACCAAAAATCAGAGAGAATAATATCGATAGAATGAATCCACAATGTGGCCATAAAGCGGATATCAAACAGAAGGCACTTTCCATATCTTTACTTCGAAAATATGTATCATATAGTACCTTTTCAAATCACTTTCAAATATCATACTTATATAAAGTCCATTATATATAGGATTCCATTTTCAATCGAATACTTTCCAAATTAATAGTATATCAAATCACACTTATATAGACTTCGATTATATAAAATTTCTCTTTCCAAATTGAGTACCTTTCAAATAAATAGGTTTCAAATCAATTTCGTACTATGCAAATCAGTTTTATGTAAGTTCGATAGCTCCCAAATCAAGTATTTAGTAAATCAAGGTTCTCAAATTTTTTCTCGTTTCAATAACATTTCAGTTTCAAGATCATATATGATTTCACCAAATTTTCTTCCAAATTAAATATATTCAATTTCAAAGTTTCTTAAACAATAGGTTTAGAAAATAATCCAAATTTCCAAATCAACAAAATTTAGGTCAAACAAATGCATTTCCAAAATCACAATATAAGTACTGATTTTAATTCCAATCTAATTTCAAAACCAAACATTCTTCTCAAAATCAATTATACTCAAAATGGTTTCTAAATTTATAATTATCCCTTTAAAACCTTTAAACTATTTATTTCTATATGAAAAATCCAATTTTTCCTTTTCAAATTATTTATTTAACAAAAGTTTCAAATTTATTTAAGTCATACTCTTCATACTTTAAACATACAAAACTAAACTTATATTCTTTATCAAATATTTTATACTCTTCGAAATTTCTTAGTCTTAAAATTTTAAACCTTGATTTAGAAGCGCTCGAACCTTCAAAATAGTCGGTGAAATCAAATTTCAAATCCAAGAGTTGGAAATCAGCAACAAAACAGTAATCAATTTTTTTTATAAATAGATTTATACTAAATCAAATCGAAAACTCGAGGATTGAACACCGGCTTACTTTAAATTATTTCAAATACATATACCTATATCTTTCGAATATCAAATCATACTTCGGAATTTGAAATCAAAATTGGTTTCACAAAGTCACTCGCATAGCAAAGCTATTAAAGTGGCCTCTCCCCACTCTGAAACTCGAAAATCAATGTCGATGATGCGTGCACTCATCACCGAAATTATTTTCCAGCGACATAAGTGAGTTCTGGACTTCTGTTTTCTTGAAAACTTCTTTGAATTTTTTTTTTCGAAATCCTTAGAAGTCATTTGAAACATTTCTTATTCAGAAAATACTTTCAAATCTTATCATTATATATTTCAAAATCTTAAACCAATTTTCAAAAATACCGGAGTCCAACCTCTCGAATTTCAAATTCAAAACCTTTCGGTTATAAATCATTTTTGTATAAATAAATTTTCTTTTAATATTTTCAAAATTTCAAATCTTTTTGAAACTTCAAATTCTCGTTTTTTTTAAAGGTAAATAATCTTTATCGATAACATTTTCTCTTTTATATATAGAATAAAATCATAGTTACCCAAATAAAAATTTCGGCATATAAAACAATTTTAAAATACAAACAAAACCCAATTTTCAAAGGATGATTCAAGAATGGATTTTAAAACAAAGATAGAGATTTAATTTAGAGGAACTCCAATCGATAGAATCCCGATTCGAAGATAGACTCGATCGAAGATGAGATAATTAAATTACAAAATATAAGATGGATATACTTCCATAAATCGCGAGCGACCTTTACCGGTCACCCGTGATTCCAAAATTAGATCGGTGCAGAATTCTGAGGCAATTCGACATTCGATCGCCAGAGATATAATTCAGAATAACAAGAGATAGTAGCGTCTAAACCGAGGGATACATAAATCTTCGGTGAATCAATGCCAATTGTAAAGGAGTTTCACCCCCTTTACAAATCATTCAGTGGAGTCATTGGATACTCCAGAATCAAAAGAATATAAATAGAGAGAGACAAGAATGAATTTGGGAACCGAGGGACATTCCAAAATTCAAAGAAAATCGAGTCAAAAAGGAAGAGATTCAACTCGAACGAAAGTGATTCTGTAAATAAATTTACCATATATGCTAAGTTTTTCCTAGAGCCTCGCTTTGATACCAACTGTGACGGGCCGCACCAGTGGGGTAACGCCCACCGTAGCATACATTGGTACATGTGTTCTGCCTTTACGGCCAGCCTCTCGACTGCACCACCAACCCCAGCGGGGACATGTAGCAGAAAGAGTCAGCCGTTCGCTACCAAACCAGGAAGCGAGAACCCCCCCTATCATGCTGGATTTTAGATGAAATCATATTTTGGTTTTGAAGTATAAATTAAATTGAAATGACCACTGTGTTATAGTGTATATTTCTATATTGTAGATACTTCCACGGATCCTTAGAGAATGGTTATCCCATACATCCTCTAAGTTACTTGTATTTCAGTTGATATTTCACTTAAGTTGGATTTATTGATATAAGAATGTTAATTCTGACTTGAGTGCTTTGTGTTTTGCTTTACGCTCGGGTCAGACTGAGCGATACAGCATTTGAGACTCACCTTCGAAGTTGGAGCTTTTCTTGAAGATCCAGCTATCTATCCTTTCAGTCATCCAGTCGATTGGTTCAGAGAAGTCATCTGCCCGTACTGGAGACTTCACTGCATCTGCGATATTCTGATGTATTTTATTTCTAATTTTGTTTATATAGTAGCTTCATGAACTACTATTCATTTATTCCGCTGCGTATTATTGTACTACTCTGTATCTGTGATTCTGTGATTGATTTATTTACTGTATATGTTTTGCCAAATTTAAATTAACAATTCGGTATTTTGAATTATTCAAGTCGGATATGTATGGTTTTATTATCGATTTGAATGGTCCAAAATAGCGGGTCATTACATCAACAACAAACAAAGAAGTGGCAACTATAGTGTCAATGTTGCACAAGCAAGTTCAAGCAACCAGGCAGATAACAAAGATCACAATTCTAGTGAAAATGGTCAAACTGAACCTGTTCAAGATATCTGTTGGTATCCAGACTCAGGAGCAACAAACCATATAAATAATAATCTTGATAATTTGAATATTGGCAACAAGAAGTATAGAGGTAAACAGTCAATTTGCATGGGGAACGGTAAGTGCATCAAAATTTCTCATGTAGGAAGTGCTCTTATTAAGCGAAAGAAACAATTGTTTCTGCATAACTTATTAAGAGTACCAAAGATCAAGAAAAATCTAATAAGGGTGTCTCAATTTGCTAATGACAATAAAGTGTTCTTTAAATTTATCCTAAATATAGTCTTGTTAAAGACATACTAACTAAAGATGTTTTGTTGTAGGGTGATGCAGAAAAAGGTCTATATAGGTTTAAATCTGTCAATTGTGCTGGCCCTACAACTGAGCAAAACTTTTGTAATCAATGTGAAAATATAAACAATAGTGGTGTATTTAACCTATGGCATTGCAAACTTTGTCAACCAAGTGCGAAAGTTGTTAAACAAATTCTTTCTAAAAATAATATTCTATATGATATTGTCTCTTTCTTATATATACACATATTGTCAAATGGGTAAGAGTCACAAACTGCCCTTTAATGACTCACAAACCAAATATTCTAAACCCCTAGAACTCATTGCTACTGATCTTTGGGGACCAACGACAATATGTTCAGATTATGGATACAAATATTATATATCCTTTATTGATGCACACACAAGATACACTTGGATATATTTTTTGAAAAATAAATTTGATACACATAGAGTTATGATAAATTTCATAACAACGGTTGAAAAACAACTGGATTCACAAGTGAAAAATCTAAAATCAGATGGGGGAACTGAATATAAAGTTCTTAAAGATTATTTTAAAGAAAAGGGAATAATTCATAGAATTACATGTCCCTACACATCTGAGCAAAATAGCTTAGCTGAAAGAAAGCATAGACACATAGTTGAATCTGGGCTTAGCTTGTTAGCTCATGCAAACTTACATCTAAAATTCTGGCCTGGAGCTTTTAACACTGCAGTTTATCTCATTAATAGACTGCTAACCAGAATTTTAGAAAGTATAAGTCCTTTAGAAAAGTTACAAAGGATAAATCCAGACTACTATAGCTTAAAAACCTTTGGGTGCCTACGCTTTCCATACTTAAGACCATACAACACTAACAAGTTGAATTTTAGATCAAAACCATGCACTTTCCTCGGATATGCAACAAATCAAAAAGGATATAAATGTCTCGATGATAGTGGAAAAATTTTCATTAGTATACATGTTGTCTTTAATGAAAATATTTTTCCTTTTAGAAGATCTGAAATCAAGACAACTGGTAAAGTTTATAATCCATATGTTTCTATACCTGAATTACCCATATACTCTGAGCATGATGATCCAGCAGAGGTGAGGAGGACTACCGATGATCAGCAAACTCCCATAGTATCTGCTCAACAATATCATGATTGGATAGATGATCTCAATCATGTCAGTCACTCACATGTACAATCAATAGACAAAGATGCATGTGAAAGAGAGGAAGATCTACAAAGCAGTGCAAGAAACAGTTCAAATGAAAGAACAGAAGAATTGCCTCACACTGGAACTTCTGCTAGACCAAGCCATCCAATGATCACTAAAGCTAAAAGTGGCATCTTCAAACGAAAACTATACATTGCCAACACAAGCTCCGATGAACCAACAACATATGAATAAGCTGCAAAAGACAACAAATGGAAGGCAACCATGGATGAAGATTTTAATGCTCACATAAAAAATAAAACTTGGGATCTTGTATGTCCAACAGCACATAAAAATGTAGTAGGGTGCAGAAGGACATACAAGATAAAAAAAAATCCTAATGGCACCATCAATAAATACAAGTCAAGACTGGTAGCCAAAGACTACACTCAACGGTATGGATTTGACTTCACCGAGACTTTCTCTCTAGTGATCAAACCTTCTATTGTTAGACTTGTTCTTACTATAGCTCTTCACAAAGGTTGGAGTATATGACAACTAGATGTAAACAATGCCTTTTTGAATGGCATATTAGAAGAGGAAATTTACATGAAATAACCACCTAGTTATGAACAAAATAAAAATCTTGTATGCAGACTAAACAAGGCAATATATAGCCTTAAACATGCATCAAGAGTATGGTTTGATAGTCTGAAATCAACTTTAGTGACAATGGGATATCAGTCTACCAAATCAGACTCTTCCTTATTAATTAAAAATTAGTCAGCCATCAACCATTTACATACTAATCTATGTTGATGATATAGTCATTACATGTGACAATCAAGATGAAATTAATTAATAAATTTGCTATCTGAATAAGCAATTTTTTATTAAGGATCTTAGGGATCTCAACTATTTTCTGGAAATTGAAGTGTGCAAAACAAAAAACTCTGAGATAATACTATGTCAGAAGAAATACATATCAGAACTCCTTGCAAAAACAAAAATAGAAGAGGCAAAACTCTTGTCAACACAAATGACACGCAATCAAAGTCTATCAAAAAACAGGGGAGAAGCCATAAATAATGTTAAATAATATAAAAGTGTTATAGGAGCATTGCAGTATGCTACTATAACACGATCAGATATTGCCTTCAGTGTTAACAAACTTTCTCAATGCAAAGTCCTCTAGATGAGCACTGGAAGGCGGTCAAGAGAATACTCAAATACTTAAAAGGGACCCTAAATCATGGTTTATCACTCAAAGCTTGCAGCTTTAATCTCAACATAACCGGTTACGCAGACGTTGACTGGGGTACGGACCCAGATGACAGAAAATCTGTCACTGGATACTGCATTTTTATTGGAGGGAACTTGATATCATGGTGCTCAAAAAAACAACTACTATCTCAAGGTCTAGTACTGAAGCGGAATACAGGAGTGTAGCAAGTGCAGTGGTCGAAACAATGTGGTTACAGTCAATCTTAAAAGAGTTAAAATTAGATTCAGGCATAAAGTCAACAGTGTGGTGTCCCAATCAAAGCACTGTATGTATGACTGTAAACCCTATACTACACTCCAGAACCAAACATATAGAAATAGATCTACCATTCGTTCGAGATCAAGTTCAAAAGGGAAACTTACAAATAAATCACATACCAGCTACCTACCAGAAGGCAGATACACTCACCAAATCTTTATCGAGGAACAACTTTATCAAGTTCAGATCTGAACTTGGAGTGGTTGAGAATCAAACCTCTTTTGAGTTCAAACACACGAATTCTCTTCAAATTAAGGAGGCAAAAAAGAAGCAACACCAGAATCGCCAATTTGACTTCGATTTAGACAATCAAAACACTCTGAATACCCAAAAGAATCAAAGTTACACCACAAATTGGATGAAGAAGAGGTTAGAAACAGAGAAAAGATCAAAATTTGTGGATATTATCAAGTAATCTCATATTCTACCGAAGAATTTTTTGTTTCGTCACTCAAGCCCTAACCATAGAAATCGGATTAGGGCTTCAAGGAGGAAAACAATGACTTAAATAATGCGGCAATTCACTTCATATACAAGAAACAGTTTCACAAACATATATAATCCATTCATTCCGGCCAGAGGAGATCACGGTCGCACGTTTGTTTTTCTGTTTTCTCGGTGTATTTGGACTGCGGACTCTAAGGCCCATCAAATACATTATTTATAGTGTATCTCATGTTGTAATATGCATCTGTACATTTCAAAAATCAATACAACTTCAATTTTTTCTCTTCTACAATTTTTCTGTGAAATCATATTCTTCACTCGCATATTATCAAAATTCTAATAATAAATTTAACTATATAGTCAAATTAATTGGGTACATAAAACATACTCCAAGATAGTTCGAAATGAACTTTGAATTCGAGATGTAAATCCAAGACAGTCTGAAATGAACTTTTGAATTCGAGATGTAAATCCGATATGGACTTATTGAATTTTGAATTGTTTATTGTATATAAAATAATTATTACATTAAAAATTCAATTTTATGTTTTTTAAAAAATATTATATCATTCCAGAAACGTATAGAAATAATTTAGGATTTTTTAAATAAAGTTTATTATTTTTAATAATTAATATTATTTTAGAAAACTGTTTACGATTTATTAAAAATAATAGTTTATTTGAAAATTTCTTCAAAAATTTTCGTAACCTTTCATTCATGATCCTAGAATTTCTGAAATTTTAAAGTTTTAATTTTTAATAATATATTTTTTTATGTTAAATAATTATTTCTGAAATCAATGTATTTGTTTTTAAAAATAATATTTCAACTAAAAGTCTCTAGATTTTTTCTGAGCTTTATTTTGTGATCCTAGATTTTTGAAAATTATAAAATTTGAATTTCCATCAAAAGATTATTTTGTATTAATTATTTATGGATGAAAACATTGTTTTATTTATAATATATACAAATTAAAATACTAAAATTATTATGTTTGCAAAACTAAATTAATTTTGAATTATCAATAATTATTAATAATTGTTCTCCCTTTTTATATATATATTTAATGCTGATATATTATATATAATATATTTATACACACATATGTGTGTGTGTGTTTTGTAACACATATACATGCACATATTTGAACAACATACATAACATACTAAATAAGTTAATATGTATGTTGCTATGTAAATCTCAACATCTATATTTAGACATTTTATACCTTTCATGGCTTATTATGTTACATGCACTCACACATATATGTATATGTATCTGATACATACATTTATGTATAAACTAAATCAAAGCATCAAAAACTTGAAGATGATTTCCTTGAGCTTTTTGACAAGTTATAACGTTGGACCAGCTATCATGGATCACCTATCAGTATTGTGGGTGTTTTGATTGGACATTCATCCAATGGCTGGAAAGCAAAGTTGAATATTATTTGCATGGAAGATGAAAATGAATGTGTGGTGCATCCCGGAAAGCCCTTGCCGGTTCTAATTTCAGTATCGCAAATGTTCCCAAATTGCATTTAGGGGCGCCCTGCTGGAGGAATGGCGTTGACGGAAATAGAATCTTTATTTGAAGCTGCCCAGGATCGAACTGGAGACCTTTTGCGTGTAAAGCAAACGTGATAACCACTACACCACAGCTCCCTCACGTTAAAGGATGCTATGTTTATTTTAAATTAGTATAACATCACTACTTTATTCTAACCATCTTCCAAAGAAAAGCATGCTTGTTCAGGGGCATCCAATGTAATTAAATATTCAAAGAACACCTAGAATATTCAATCATTCAGCTAACCAAACAAATCCATTTTATTATGTAAATCTAGATATAAGAAAACATGAATAAGAGAAGCAACCAAGAAAAAGCGAAAATGCTTGCAGGACGATGCAATTTAAAATTATGGAGCAAAATAGCAAATATTTTCCAAACTACAAAGTCTAAAATATAGGAGGGAAATTTTCACACGTTCGAGATTATATGAAATAATAATTCTCTTTCACAAAGTCTCTTGGATAAAATATGCAAGTTACTTCATCATCTACTACCAAAATAAATCTGAACCATGTCGAATACTCGAGTCTTTCACTTGTATATCAATATAAGTGGACAGATATAAATGGAAGGATAATCAAAAACGATTCAAGAAACAGTTTCAAACTAACTTGCCTATTTTATCCAAGACATGTTTCACACACATTTTCATACTAGGAAAACGACCTAAAGATGATCGATAGAGACCAACTTTGCCTGGTGTAGAAATATGATTCTGTCTCTTTCCATGAAAGATATATAGCACAAAGGCAACAGAAATTTCCATCTACTTAAGTTAGCACATGCCAGAAACAAAATCATATTTTGAGAACTCATTTTTTTAGTAAGAGATTATCATCCCCATCATATATAGCACAGTGCTACAACTCGTGCTAGGTTGACAAATGAGTGATGCCAGAATAACTAGTGGTTGTTGGAATTTGTAGTAATAAAACAGATATAACGGTATTTTATGGAGGATAGGTAAAAATTAACTTTCATAAAAACACGGCATGGTAATATGGCTTGGCTAAACATGGAGTAAGTTGCCTCAATTAGTATAAGTGTGCTCATGAACAATTCCCTCTTGAGCACATGATACATTGCCGCACCACATGTTGAAGAGAAAAAAAATGCATCATATTTCATGAATTTCATTATAGATATAATCGGGTTCTTGTTTATTGTACATAATATTTCTAAATCATGGTTTTCGTCAATATGTAAGAAATAAGTAAACCATTATAGATATAGACATCAAGGTTCATTGAAAACCATCTTATTTCTAAACTACCTGCAGTTTCTAAATTCTCGAAACACAAGCACAAACGAGTTGGCTGAGCAAAAATCATGGTTTGAGTCAATGTGTAAGAATAATCCAAAACACCAGATGTCCATCTTATTTTATGGTCTAAATGATACCAACCACAATACCAATTTAGGTAAAAACTAAAAGTTACTAAGAACATGGAGCAGCAAAAAATTAAGGTCCAAGAACGTTAAAGCAAAAGACAAAAAATATTAAGTTAAGTGGTATAATGTTATGGGTAGGGATGGAAAGTTGAGGCCAATTTTAACATTATCCTGCAAAATGACATGACATATAACTTCAGGAAGCCATTCAGTGCTTTCCACTACTACTACTACTACTTTTTCTACTCTTTTGAGTATAAGTTGTAGCTTCGATTCAAATCTTGAAAACCTTATGCAAGCGCAAAATGTCTTAGTAACGTAACAAACAATAACATATTTCATTGGCACTAATCAAATATATCACTTAGAGTCGGGGACCGTGCGCGGTGCAATTTGCTAAACAAAAAAGATTACAACCCTGTTGCATCCCACTTGACCTCAACCTGATACAATTTCATTGTTACAAAAGAAACGATTGAAATGTCTCGACTTCGGTGTACCCAGGGACAAAAATTAACAGCTCTAAGGCTACAGTGCCTTCGTATAAGCAAATAAGCAATGTAACAAAAAAAAAATGCTATGTTTAACATAAACATGTAGATTTTCTACTTCTTGTACGCATGGATACTTCTTATCCCTTATTGCATCTATATTGTATCTAAGTTGCATAGCTCCAGAATACAGAGACACCCATATCCCATATCACATCAAAACCTTATTCTGTAACATACTCATGCTACATAACTTGAAACTTTATTTGTGCAACCAATGTCAGGTTTCAACGTATATCAATGCAGTACAAATATAATTAGACACAAGGAATTCATATGTAAAGACTGTATACCAGTCAACATGGATACTAATATAAGTTATAATTTGTGGTTTCTTTGACACAGCATCTCAAAGTGAGGTCTAAAGTTTACATCTTTTGGAAAAGAAAGAACAAATCAAACTAACTTACTGATTAATGCAATGCAGTAAGCTACATCAATCTTCTAACCCGCTCTTCCAATATTGCCTACTTGTTATTGTTCAAAAAAGCATCTATGTGAATAACATATATTTAACATATGGTTTATTCTCATATCAGAATCATACTTCCTAGCTCTCTTCTACTTGATTTTATTGCAGAAACGTGCCTTTCATCCCTTATCAACCAATTAGTGTTCTCAACCCGATTTTCATTCCCTTCATTCAATTTCAATTTATATCTATCCTTTGGGTCTCTGAAAAATTTAAGACTCTCAGAAATTACTTTAGCTTTCTTTATTATTTTCTTTCTCATGGCCACAACTGAAGATCCCTCCTCCTCTTTATAAATTCCAGGCAACTTCATGGAATGTGGCATTGAATCCATCAATTCTGATATTTTCTTCGCCTTATCTCCCTTTCTAACTTCTTCAACTCCTTTGCCAACATCCTATAAGTAATATATTGTGGCACATTTCCTCTTTTCACCATGGATTCAAACCCAACACAAGCTTCATCATATCTTTTCAATCTAACTAGCAAACGCACAAACATAGTACTTGTAGTTAAATCAGACTCAAACCCATTTTGATTCATCTCTCTAATTAGTTGCACAGTCAACCTCAACCTCTTATTCTCAGCCAATAATTTGATCCATAACTGATAATTCAATCCATCCACTGCATACCCGGACTTAACTATCTTATCATAGAGATTCATACATTCCTCCACTTTCCTAAACCTCACAACATATCTGAAGAAGTATAAATAGTAGTGGTTGGCATAGTTTCCCTATTAATCATCTCCGTAACCATTTTACTTCCACCAACTAAGACACCATTCTTCATGAAACCCTTAACCAATGAATTATAAGTTGAAATATTTGGTGAAATCCCATAAAGTGGAAATTTTTCGATGAACCCAAGCGCCTCCTTAAACTGTTTGTCCTCCACAAAAGAATCCAAAATTGGATTACAAGCAAAATGATTTACCTCAATCCCTTTCTCTCTCATTTCAATCAGCATCTTCGCTGGTAGGTTTGTCCTTCTCATCCTACACAAACCCTCAATTAAAGTGCCATAAGTAACCACATTCAGCTCCACTTTTACATTTTTCATCTCCTCCCATAATTCCTCAGCTCTTTTGATGTTACGAGCATGGAACCATCCATGCAAGAGGATATTAAAGGATTTGATATATGGCGACCAACCAGGGTTGTTCTTTTCACGCAGCTTGATGTAACAAGCAGCAAAATTAGGTTGGTGTTCCTTGACGAGGGCGTCTATGAGCACAATAAAGAGTCAAGGCTGCTCAAACTGAGTTGTGAGTCAAGGGTATTTTGGAAAATGTAGCTGAAAGTGCAGTAGGCATCATCGGGGATGTGAGCCCTGGCATAACGGCGGATGAGGAGAGAGAAAGACCGGAGGGAATTTGAAAGGGAGGATGATTGTAGGTGGGACCAGGCGACGGAAAAGGAAGGAGGGTTGGATTTCGAGAGACGGGAGATTGTTGAGGTTAAATCATCTGATAATGGTGAGGAATTAGGGCTAGGGTTTTGGGTTTTGGAGGTGGATGATGGCAGAATAGGGATAGGGACTGTTGCAGATGAAGAGACAGTGGTGGGAGGGGAAGGTGACGAGGCACGCGGTGGAAGAATAGCGAGAAAATATGGTTGATATCACGGAAGAGAGGAGAAAAGATTGAAAGAAGAGGGAGGAAAAAGGAAAGGGATATTTCCTGTAAGATGCTAATCGTACTCCGTCTCCTCTTTTGGCCACAATTAGCAGAATAATCAATGTGTGCGCTTCTGGACACCTTATTATATTTCTTTAACTCAGTTGATAACAACACGCTACCACAAACGGCACATGGCGACCGAACACAGAAAAACATCGTTTTTTTTTTCTTCTGCCGTTTGAAATCTTGAACGGCCAATAACAATCGATCAACATTTATTGTAAACAGCGGCCGCTAGTTGATCAAAGAAAAGCAATCTTTATTTATAAATTGAAATTTCGAATGACCAAGAACGACCGACTACCTGTCATTGTGAACGGCAGCAAGTAGCCGAACAAAGAAAAGCTATTTATTTTTTTTTTTAAATTGGAACTTCGAATAATACATTACACATAATCTGATTTAACTTCATTCATGATACATGCAGAACTTCAGTATTGTTGGTTTATTTATTGTGATGTAAATATAATTTTCAAATTAAAGTTAAAAATATTATTTTAAAATATTATATTTCTCAAGTGCGAGTTCCAAAAAAAAATTCGAAACAAAAATAAGTTAAAGCTACTACTCATCGCAATGACACTGGATATGTGAAATGAACACAATTGTAAACAAATGAGAAATTTTATAACTAATAAATACACATAGATGGACATTGTTTTCATATACATGCAACTTATTGACATTTTACATAATATATTTCACATGCCACATCTGCTTCATATACATGCAAAAGTTATACGTTTTCATGTATTTGCAGAACCATTTTGGAGAAGGCGGTAGAACGTGTTTTTTTGAAGTAAATATAATTTTGACGAATGTTGAAGGAGAAGAGGAAAAGTACGTGTTTTTGTGAAGTTGCAGAGGTGTCTGCAGATTTATAGAAAAAAAGGTGGTCTTAGAAAGAGGAGACCTCATTATTATAGGATGGCCTTTAGTGTAGGTGGTCAGAAGAGAAAATCGGGGTGTAAATAGCAGCACACTATTTCTCTTCCATTTTGTAGCCGTTTAATTAAGCATACAGCGCTAGTGTTATTGCATTATTTGGATTAACCAACTAAACCAACCAAATCTATTTATTTTGATCAATTTGGTTTGATTTTGACACTAGATTGATTTATAATCGGTCCGTAAAAAAATTTAGTTTGGTCATCGGTTTAATCAAATTAACTGAACGTTTATTATATTTTTAAAATTATCGATGTTATAATAAATTTTTAGTGAGTTTAGTATCCAAATAAATTTTAATTATCATATATGTGTTAAAATTACTTTTAGAATGTATAAGAATGATAAATAAGAATACTTTAATCATATATTTATGTTTTATTTCAAATTACAATGAATATCCCAAACATAAAATGAAAGACATTTGTAGTTCGTTTAGAATGGGTAATCAATCGAACCAACCAACTTAATTCGGTTGGTTTGGTTTGCTTTTCATTTTTATTGATTTTAGTTTGGTTTAACTATTTTCATCATCAGATAAACCAAATCAACCAAACGTCCATCCCTGTATAGCGCTTACCAAAACCGTAGTTTCTTGAAAGTATAGTTCTCATGGTCGGAGCATGAGTCAAACCACAATGACTTAAGATTAAAAAAATTAATGGTTCAACCGGTCAAATCGTCAAAATCTTATTTTATTTTTCAAAAATTTACACATTTAACTACAAGTTATATGTCGGATTATTGAAATAAAATGCTACGTAGACGAGCTGTAGAGGGTCTTCAATGTCAACAATAGAAGTTGAGTGTTGTTGCCTGCACAACTACATCAACATAGCTATAGTTGTGTACACGGTAGAATAGTACATAGTGATAGAAGTTTAATAACGGCAAACATAACGAATCTTACACTGATCTTGGAGGAGCTTGCAGCAGTGAAGAATGAAGTGGTGGAGTTTGTTGCTTAGATTTTGGGACGATGATGGTTTTTGCAATATAGATTTATTTATTTTGTTTAAAGCAATAAAAAGAACGAGAATGAGAGAGAAGTACACGATGAGAATGTAAAGAGAAAATAAAAAAACCGTGGTTTAACCAAGTAAAATTGATGGTTGGACTGTATGTTCGAATGTTTGACCTGGACTCGTGCACGACTGAGGTATGATTGAGTTTTGGACCATAGTGATCCATGGTTCAGGGTTAATCGGGGTCGAACCGTGATTTGGTCATGTCATGAAAACATTGGCTGAATCTTCAAGAGGATTGAACCCAAAGCCTAGAGTAGAGAAAATTGTGATGAATATCTATTAGTGGTCAAACAATGAAACATGATTACTCTTTCCCTTCAAATTGTTGTGTACGAGTATGATTGTCTTTATATAATTCATAATCATTTTTTTCTGGTGGTGCTTTTAAAATACACTTGATGGATTTGTCTATTTGATATGATTTGAATTCTTTGCTTTTATATAATACATAACTACTTTTTGGTGGTGTTTTTGAGAGTCACTTGATGAATTTTTCTATTTGATATGATTTTACGTTTCTTTCCTTTGGTATAATCCATAACCAATACTTGGTGGTACTTTTAAGATGCACCTGATAGATTCTTTTATTTGATATGAGTTTGAGTTTCTTTACTTTTATATAATCTGCAATAAATTTTTGATAGTTATTTTGAGATGCACTAAACTGATTTTTCTATTTATATGATTTTAAGCTTATTTACTTTTATATAATCCACAACCAATTTTTAGTTGTGCTTTTAAGATGCAATTGGTGGATTTTACTATTTGATATGAGTTTGAGCTTCTTTACTTTTATATAATCCACAATCGATTTTTTATGGTGCTTTTGAGACGCACTTGATGGATTTTATTGTTTGATATGAGTTTGAGCTTATTTACTTTCATAATGAATAATCAGTTTTTCTTTTGAAACACATTGATAGATTATTCAATTTAAGGTGAATTTGAACTTCTTTGTTTTATGTAAGCTATAACCAGTTTTGGTGGTGCTTTTGAAATGCACTTGATGAGTTCTACTATTTGTTATGGGTTTGAGATTATTTTCTTTTATGTATACCATATTCAGCTTTTGATGGTCCTTTTGAGACACACTTGATGGATATACCAATTTATCTTAGTTTGAGCCCATTTGCTCTTTTTAAATCCATAACCAGCATTGTTGGTTCTTTTAAGATGCACTTGATGAATTTCATTAATTTATCTGAGGCAATGCCTTATTACTCGTATATAATTCATAGTCGGCATCGGTGGTGCTTTTAAGATGCACATGATGAATTACATTTATTTATTTATATAGGTTGAGCCTTTTACTCTTAATGGGTACATAGCCCTAAGTGGTGGGGCTTGAGTGGAGCACTTGATGTTCTCACCTACTTGGGTGTGAAGGTGGACCGCCTTTTACGAGAGGCTCGAGCTCTCTAGAGCACTCATCAGTTCTCAAGCTAGGCGCATGGCCATTTAAAGCACATATTTATCGTAAAGTTTGTAGAAATTGAAAGTGTGGTGAGATCAACCAAAATATTTGTAGTTCAAGAGAAATTCAATACTTAAACTAAGTTGATCAAGTCAAGTGTTTGCAGTTCAAGAAGAAAATTCACTACTTAGTGTAATCCAGGTTTTCAACCCAAGTAGGATCCAAGAGAAAGAGAGCCAGGAAAAAAGAACGAGAAAATCCATTAAGGGCATGGATCGCTATTGATCCACGGTCTGTGGATCGCTAGCGATCCATAGGTATAGCCCAGGGTGCAACTGTTTTTCTTGCATCATGATCTAATCCATATAGTAAAAAAAGTAACTCGGTTTAATGAGATTTCAAGTTAGCTACACCAAGAGATAAGCATCCGTGTAGTCTAATCAGCAGCTAAATACAACTAGAAAGTAAATCGTTATCAAAGAAAAATGACGTGCAACGAAACTACACGAACAACGTCGACACGAGACAATGAATAAAGGTCAAAGGCCAAAGTCCAAAAACATGCTAATTGTATAGATATCTAGCGATTCATACGCCATGAATCGCCAACGATCCATACGTTATCATAGTGCGAGCACGACCTATACATATTGAAGCAAAGAAAGGAGCTAAGTAATTAGCTCGCATTCGAGCTAAATTCTGTGGAGGTTGGTAAATACCATGCATGAGGCGAGGTTGGTAAATACCATGTTCAAGTGCCAAATCGGAAAAACGTTGGAGGTTTACGTGGACGACATGTTGGTTAAATCATGAGCAGCTGTCAACCATCTGAATAATCTCGTTGAAATGTTTGAAATACTCCAAAATTACGGAATGAAACACAATCCACTTAAATGTCACTTCGAAGTTGCCCTTGGCAAATTCTAAGGATTCATTGTAAGTGTCAGGGGCATCGAAGCAAACTCAGAACAAATAACGACCCTACGAGAAGTCCAAGGTCCGAAGAATAAGAAGGAACTACAAAGCCTGAATGAAAGGTTGCAGCACTAAGTCGATTTAACTCGAAAGCTACCAACAAGTGTACATCATTCTTTAATGCACTGAAAAAAGGAAAGAAAAAATTCAAATGGAGTAAGGCTTGTCAAACAGCATTCGAAGAATTGATGTGGCATATGGAAGCTCCGCTAATCCTATCAAAGCCTTTTGACGGAGAAGACTATTCATTTACTTAGTAATCTCGCCTCATGCATTGAGCACCGCCCTTGTGCATGAAGAAGCGAAAATCCACTGATCTGTGTATTACATTAGCAAGCGGTTTACCAGAGCCGAGAAAAATTACCCGAAATTGGAAAAGCTACCATATTGCCTCTTGATCGTGTCCAAAAAGTTACGACTATACTTTCAGGCACATCCAATCAAAGTATTGACTGATCAACCCTTGAAGCAAGTGTTGTATCGACCTGAAACTTCTGGACGACTTCTCAAGTGGAATATCGAACTGAGTCAATATTATATCACACACCATCTAAGGACGCCATCAACGAGCAAGCACCCAGCGTCGAATTCGCTATATGGGATGACGAGGAAGAAACACTGCTGGAAGTGGAAACGCGATGGAGACTCTTTGTTGATGGCGCAACTAACAACCTCTGTTCGAGGGCAGGAGTGGTGCTTGAAACCCCTCGAAATATGAGCCATTGGCTACGCTTTACGCTTGGAATTCTCTACTACAAATAATGAAGTGGAATACGAAGCATTGTAGCAGAATTAAAAGTTGTGAAAGAGCTGAAAATAAAACCTGTTCACATCTATAAAAACTCCCAACTAGTCGTCTGCCAAGTAAAGGGGGAATACCAAGCTCGAGGGGATAATTTTTCTCCATACCCGTCTAAAGTGCAAGAGCTGTTAAGCGACATCGAACATTACACCATATCTCATATTCCATGGAAGCAAAACACCAAAGCGCATTATTTGGCTAAATTGGCAAGCTCCGGAGAAGCTCAACCATTGAGGTTTGTCCCCGTTTAAACTCTAACCACCCCAACATAGACGAAACGGAAGTCGACTGGATTCTCGAGATCACCGTCGAACCAAAGACGTGGATGACGCCGATAAAGTACTATTTAATTGCAAGGACCCTTCTGACTGTCCGAAATCAACAGAAAAAGCTTCTCCAAAAGGCACCGTGATTCATGATACAAGACGGAATACTCTATCGGAGGTGATTCTCAACCCCCCTTTATAGTTGTGTGTCCAATAATGAAGCCCGATGAATCCAAAAGGAAGTGCATGATGGGGAATGGGGAGACCATACTGGGGGCAACCCTTGCAAAGAAAGTCCTTCGTTACGGATACTTCTGGCCAACAATAAACCGCGATGCTGCAGATTACGCCAGAAGATGCGATTGCTGCCAAAGTTTTAGCAAAATTAAAAGAACCCCTTCAACAGAGCTAACGCAGATGGTCAGTCCATGGTCGTTTGCAATATGGGAAACTGATTTGGTAGGCATCCTGCCAATAGCAAAAAGAGGAGCAAAATATGTAATAGGTGCCGTTGATTATTTTACGAAATGGGCCAAAGAAGAACCGTCGGCCACCGTAATCACAAATAAAGTCATTAATTTTGTTACTAAAAACATTATTTGCAAGTTTGGTGTGCCACAAAAAATCATCACTGACAGTGGAACTCAATTCGAAAGCATTGAATTCAAAGACTTCTGCAAATGCTTTCGAATTGAGAAGTGCTTTTCCCCAGTGGCTCATCTACAGACAAACGGGAAAGTGGAAGCAATAAACAAGATCATCAAGTCCACCATCAAAAAGCGATAAACTAAAGCAAAAGGAAACTGGGTTGATGAACATCCACTCACACTATGGACTTACAGAACTACCCACAAAGCGGCAACCGGCCACACCTCGTTCGCTCTGGCATATGGCTTAGAAGCAATGTTTCATGTCGAATTAGAAGTCCCCTTGCTCCAAAGGAATTTTTTAATCAAAAGCAAAACGAGCAGCTCCTATTCGAATCACTGGATATGATCAAAGAAAGAAGGAAAGAAGCCGAGTTGAGAACCACTGCCTAAAAAAATAGGGTCGCACGATACTTCAACTCCAAAGTTCACAACCAAACCTTCAAAGTGGGAGAGCTCGTACTCAAGCGAGTCTACCTCGTCCCAGAGACCTTTGGAACAAACTAGGTAGGACCATATGTCATCAATCAAAAGCTAAAGGATAGAACTTGCAAGCTTACAACCGTCGATGGAATCCAAATTCCCATGGCATGGACTAGCGAATCGCTCCGCCGTTACTTCGTTTGAAAACAACCTTATGTGCTCTTTATTTCTCAGCAAATAAGCCGTCCCAGGATGCCAAGGGCATTGTAAATAGGCAAAAATCTACCCTGCTTTCCTTAATAAAAATTGATTCTCATTTTGAACCGACAAAACTGTGTTCATAGTAATTACCTGCCGGGTCGATGAAAGGAAATCAACTCAAACCGTTGGATCGGTGGAACCCGATCTTCACCTTCTAAAAACCAATATTGCCCCGACAACATCGGAAAGGCTAAAACATACACTCCTCGTGTTACCCGAAGATAGACAACACCGAGGAATACTAAAAGCCGCGCGTCCAATAAGCTGCGCACTAACTTTCAAAACACAAACCCCTCACGTTGCCCGAAGATAGACAACACTAAGGAACACCAAAAGTCACGCACCAACTTTTCAATATAAACTCCTCACGTTTTCCGAAGGTAGGGAACATCGAGGAGTACTAAAACCATTCCGGACCAACAAGTCGTATCAGTCCCAAAAGCTACGCATTTCATAAGCCGTGCATTAGCTCCCGGAGCCATGAAGTCATGCCCCTAAAATGTGAACTCCTCACGTTACCTGAAGATAGGCAACATTGAGAAGCATCGTCATGAAATCATGTTCCTAAAATTTAAACTCCCCACATTGCACAAAGATAGGCAACGCCGAGGAGTACGAAAAATCAAGCATCTCATATGCCACACACTATCTTTTAAAACATACAATCCTCATGTTGCCCGAAAATGGGCAACACCGAGAAGCATCAAAACCGATCTGGATTGCGGACCATATCAATTCTAAAACTCGCACATTCTATAAGCCACGTGAACTTTTGAAAAACCGCTCATCTCATAAACCGCACACACTTTTAAGTACCAAAGCTGCCTTGGTGGTAACGTGAAACTTATCCGCTATAGGAATAACAAGAATCGACACCACCAAATGATTATGGGTCCAACAAGACCGGATTGTTACAAACCAATGGGAAACTGCCTACAGTTAACTTATATAGTGTGCGCATTTCAAACATATATATGTTGCATACGTACCAGAATATTGCAAAAAACTTGAATTACATGCTAAGTTCAAAACTTATGAAAGATTAAAAATCAAGCCGTGACTTAGTCAAATATCAAATGTTAATATGTAAACTATTATACCATAAATTACCGGTCATTTGTCAATTGTTGGAAGTAAAGAGCTATGTGAACTGGGGGGCATACACCGGCACTTAAATAAAGATACTTAAAAACAATAATTTCACAAGTTCTGTTACTCCAAACAAAGAATTGTAACTCCAAACAAAGATTTTTGGCAACAATCGCAAAACTAGATAAAGTGAAGTAAAATTATATAGAATAAACGTAAGTGCACTCAACACACACAGGCAAATAAGTGTAAACAAAACGTGCATAAGCGAACAGAACACATTTGAACAGATGAGTAAGAGTAGGGTCAAAATATCAACAATATATTACTTATAACTTTCTTTTAAACAAGGTCAAAATATGAGGGCCGTACCCAAACAATGTCTGCCAACAAAAGAAAGTACAAACACCATAAAAAAACACTAAGTGCAGATCCTGCACTTGAACAAAACAACAAAAAATGAATCAAAATCAGATCAGTCACCATGCAAACTTCTCAACGCTTCTTCCTGGAACTCCCTTTTTCGCATTTTGCTCGTTGTTTTTACCTCATCTCGAGAGTGGTGTCGCTGCCAGTAATGTCAACAATATCCTCAGCCTAATGTCCTTCTCCTGCTCTACAACCTTCTTAGAAGATTCGCCCTTCGTTTTACGCTTTCGTGACTTGCGGGAGCTCTTGGAGGCCTTGATTGCTTCAACTTTTTCCCTTTTGACGGCAACCATCTATTCTTGAGATCTGCATGGTTGCTTAGTTTGAACTTCCTGCTCCCGAACTTCGGCTGTCATTATGTCATCTTCCAAAGATATGAAAGGGTGATCTAAGCCATGAAGTGCGACGATCTTCTCAGACTCTGGCCCTGGTTGCGAGACAGACACAGACACAATGACCGAAGCAGGTACGGAAACAAGCATGGAAACGATGGAGATAGCAGTAGGTCTAGGCACTGAAGAAATAGGCAAATTGACAAACAAGGAGGATGGACCTATAAGATCAAAAATAAAAGCGTTAAATTCTTCCTGCTCTTGGAGCGTAAGCTGAAAGCTCCCGAACTCGGGGGAAACTAGAAGATTACCTGCACCGAAAGAATGACCAAGAACATCAACTTCGTACTCACCTCCCTTCGACGACTCTATTATCTGAGTGGAATCCTTAAGCCCAGAACTTGTTGATGGATTGTGAGGCTGCCTTGATGGCTCACCGACACTAGAACTGAATGGCTCCATAACTGCTTCGGCAGCCGCAGTCATAGCGACATTGGCAGCTTCTTTCCCCCTCTTGATACGCAAAATCTCTTGGCCCTCTAGCAATGCCTTCTTTGATTCTTCATTGAGGTATTCTTTTTCTAACTCTCGCTCAGTATAAACGTCACCACTATTACGAAAGTGGTTCAAAATTTCCTCCCAGACCGTAGTGAGAATGCACAGGAATTTAGGTCCTAAGTAGTCGAGGCTCCCCTTATGCACCAGAGAGTTGACATAAAAGTTCAAGATGGTCTCATTCATATTCTCCGTCTTCCTTTCAAAAGTGTTCTGAAGCTCCAGATAATCTGCCGTAACGGTGGCCTTTTCAACTTCGACATGGACTTATCGGCGCTAAGTTGCGCAAATTGGTCCTATAGCCTGTCAATTGTCTCAGTCTGGTCAGAGATAGTCTTATTATGCCCCTTTACGATAAGGTCGTAATCCGAGATGGTTTTCTTTTAGGCCTCAATTGTTGCGCTGCAAGCTGCCACCTCCTCTTTTAATTTGGCCTCCTTTGCATGAGCTTCTTAATTTCGTCTCTATAGACGATCACAATTCTCTTGTGGGCCTCTTTTAATTCCTTTAGCAAGTTGGCATTCTTTTTGCTTTTTCGAAGTGCCGCTTCTTTCTCCTCCTCCAGCTATTTGATCCTGGCATTGCGTTCTGTTAACACCCTTTCAAAATCATCCTTTTTCTGATTCAAAAGAGAGGATTTCTTGATAGTTGTTACCATTCGTATCTACAAGTTATTTACATAATTTCTCCCACCCTTTGGCTTGTTCTAAGTCATTCTGGATAGCTTGAAGATGTGGCATATACGAATCTCTATGAACCGGATGGAGATCGCGATCAAACTTAGCCGCCCTTAAGAACCACCCGGGGAGCGCTGCCTCAAGCCTGGGGGGACCAGATGGAAGAATATATGCAGGTCTTCGATGAGGGCATGGAGCACTGAGGGAAAAAGCAATAAAAGATGACGGAATGCAAGTTAAAGGCGGAGCAAGGACAGAAGTGACTTGGATTTCCTGACATGCTGAAGAGGCCGTTTGGGGGAAAGCTTGCTGTTTTGAAGAATGGGAACCGCGAACGAATTTAGACCTCTTCGACGGCTCCTCTTTCTCGTAGAAAGTCTTTATCTTTTCATACCCACCTTTGCATATTCATCTCCTTCCCCTCTCATCTCGGCGATGAGTTTCAGCCTCTAAATCTTTTCTTCTCTACATTCTTGCTCCGTCTCACAGAGCTGGTGACGGCTAGAAAAACGCTTAGACCGACGTTGAGAGTCGGTAAACTCTTCAAAATCATCATAAAGGTCGCATCCTCTCATCATACTTGACACGAAGCATAAATAAAAGGTTTTAGAGATGGAAAATACACATAAAAGGTATGTGTACAAGTGAGTGTAACTCTAGTGAAGCGTGTGATGTGTTTGGGAGGAGAGCCTAAAACGACGTCACAAACCGAATTGGGCAGGCACCGCGGAAGGAATCTGGCTAACTTTGGGTGCAACATGGCCCGAATGAGGGAGCTCCTCTTTAAATTTGAAATCTTCTCCATGAGCGCGTCGAAATTAACGTAAACATCACTTAAATTTTCAAAGTCTAAGCCAACATCTTTACTCGGAGAATCTCGACGTGGTCAGGTTTCTAAAGCATCATCTTTACCACTCGTGTTTGGTGGAGACGATCTTGGAATAACAGGACTCATCCTCGGAGTCTCATTGCATGATTCAGAGTTCCCATTATTGGGTTCTGCATAGATATCACTACTAGAAGTGGACTCATCGCTACTACTCCCAATCTCCCTCTCCTCTTTTTCTACATCCATCGCGGCTTTGTCTTCCCTCTACTTGAACACCTCCACTCCTTCCAGAATCGAAGGCATTCTGGTCGGGTGACTAACTCTAGTCATAGCACCATCTCTTCCATCGTGAGCCTCTTTGGCTTATTCTTCGGACTAGCCCTCTCTCTCTTGAGAAGTGCCTTCTTCGGAACCGTGAGAGGAGGAAGTGGATCGCATACGAACCTTGGATCGAGAAGGAGAAGGGACCTCGACTGGAACAACCGATATCCCCGAATGTAATAATCCATATCATAGTAAGTTTTCGTCAGTTAGCAAGACTTTAAAGGACCTTTCCTCAGATAGCCTTTAGGGCTCAAAAAACTTCATTGAGAGATAAGTCCCTATTTGGCTTCGAGATAATTGTAAGAAGTATTCGACCTATTAGAAACTCTATAGCAACACGTTGGAACTCAATAAGTAAAAAAAAGAACTTACCCCTGTTGTCCAAAGATAGTGAAACACCTCGAGGCATTCGACGAAGAAATACTCGGTCTTGAACTGGGATAGATTGCTTTGCTGTCATAATACGATTTTTTGATTCCTTTGAGCTTCGATTACAACCAAGGAAGGACACTCATCTCTTCTCTTAAATAAAAGAAAGTACCGCAACTCGTCAAAGCTCGAAGCATGATTGAATGTACGCATGAAAAGGACGTGCAAACAAGTTAGGATGTTGTATCCGTTGGGATGAACCTAAAATGAAGCGATTCCTAAATTCGAAAGGGTCCCCACAAAAAGCCGCTAAAGGGGGGCATTGCTCCATTCAGTCACATATACCGATGATAAGTAGTATATCCTAGGGATGGAATGTGAGCAAACTCATCCTTCTCTTGGTGGCGTACATCTTCCTTCGATATGTCATGTTGCATGTTGATATTATACAGGAGCTTAGCAGAGATTACAGAAGAAGCTCTCTCTGGTGGATTGAGAAGAAATCTAAAATTAGGGGGGTTTGATCCAAGACCAGACCAACGAGAACTAACTGGCCATACTCAACCTGTGAGGTGGGGGGAGAAAGGGGCACGGATGATGACTCAGCTTTCGAAAGTATCGAACTTCCTCCGCTTGACTTATGGCGAGAAGATGGATACTTCATTCTAAACAACAGAACTCGCATCTAAAACGGTCAGGTATTCTAAACTAATAGTTTCCCCTACAACACTTGAATTTCGAAAAAACATTGATTCGTGCTAACACATCGGATTTCAAATATGTATCGGGGCAAGTGTAGTGTGCTCTCTATAGGGGATGAGCTTGGTGTCCGAAACACTACAAATGTTCCATCCCTTGTGGATAGTTCGCTCGTAGTGGAAAAAGAAAAGGACTTCTCATATTGTTTTCTATTGTTTTTACTTACACTTACCCATTATCGATTAACAATCGATAACTGATCTGCTGTTCGAAGCGACGTAGAAATTTTTTTTCAGTACATGGACACCGAGCATGCAAAAAAAAGTAAGATAAGTCCAGATTCTCCGAAAGAGCTAGGACCAATTCATGATACGTCGTGCAATATCAACTATGGAACTTGGCACAAGTCAATTCCGGCTCAATGGACGAAGACAGCAAAACATGTCAAGCACCCGGACAAGGCTCGAATGTCGTTCCTGGAGGAACTACAGACTCGATTTAGTATCTTCCTCCACTAAGCCATAATCGACTCAGACTCCTCACGACAAACATCATGAATGCAACCTCGCCACCAAATCACTGGACAAACATTGTAATCAACGAACCTACCTTGGATTAATGACCTAAGACTCAAATTTGTTGAAGCTTTAGGATCAGCAAACTACAATTGGGCGGGTGGTGATCTAGGGATGAATCGGTGGTGAACTAAGGCACCGGCAAACATGGGTTTTGGTCGGAGGCGACCTGAGAAGGCAGTGGCAATGCTTCGATGTTTGCAACGTAGAAGAATCATGGCGGAGGACAAGGTTAAATTTTTGCAAAATAATGGATCAATATTATCAAAGCACAGATCGAATCACCGCTAAGAAGTTGGATCATGTCGCTGAGAAGCTTAGATCGCATGAAGGAAGTAAAGCTCGGGTCGCGTATAAGTGATGGGGTAGGCCGGCTCAATAGCTTAAATAGGAAAATAAAAATGCCAAAAAACTTCTAAGGCATCAGGTCACTAGCAATCCATCATCCATGGATCGCTAGCGATCCATATAGTTGCATATAATTTTCTCTCCATCTTGCTTAGCGACGTCCCCACACTATCTCAGGACATATCGAGTAGCTTTAGAGAAAATTTGATCTTTTATGACAAGCAATGGTGGTCAAGATCAAAACTAAGCGAGTAGCAGCATAACCTAATTTACCTTTGCGAAACTTTAACATGATTAATTGGAATTCAACAAGCAGAGACTAAAAGCGATAACTTTCAAAGCATGCCTTGTTTTCAACAAAGAGGGCAAACGTTATCTGGGTTTTCAACTCAAGTAGGATCCAAGAGAAGACGGAATAACTTGATGGAGTCAGAATGGCTCAAAACTCAACCAAAAGGACTAAAGCAACAAGCCAAAGAAAAGCCAAGAATAAAGAACGAGGAAATCCATTAAGGGCATGGATCGCTAGCAATCCATAGGTATAGCTCAGGGTTCAACTGGTTTTCTTGCATCATGATCCAATCCGTATTGTAAAAGTAGCGACAGAGTTTGATGAGATTCCAAGTTTTCTACACCAAGAGACAAGCATCCATCCAGTCCAATCAGTAGCTAAATACAACTACCAACTAAATCATTATCAAAGAAAAACAACGTGCAACCGAAACTACACGAACAACGAAGAAAGTTCAAAGGCCGAAGTCCAAAAATACGCTAAGTGTATGGATAGCTAGCGATCGCTACGCCATGGATCTCCAACAATCCATACGCTATCATAGTGCGAGCGCAATCCGCACAGATTGAAGCAGAGAAAGGGCTAAGTAATTAGCTCGCATTCGAGCTAATTCTATGGATTGCCAGCGATCCATAGACCATGGATCGCCAGCAATCCATCTTTTTGGCTTGGGTCGCGAGTTAAACTCCTCTGCGTCTTCCTACGTCCATCTGTAAACAGCTAGCGAACAGGCTTTGCCCAATAGCTCTCCGATCTCTATAAATATCATCATATCTACAATAT
Source organism: Allium cepa (assembly GCA_030765085.1). Lineage (NCBI taxonomy): Eukaryota > Viridiplantae > Streptophyta > Magnoliopsida > Asparagales > Amaryllidaceae > Allium > Allium cepa. Next base: position 196,277,533 of record CM060939.1, on the reverse strand, counting down.
AAATGGGATACCTCCACGCTGGTTGCTGAAACTCTGTTGGAGGCTTTCTTCCCTCTTCACCTTGCTCACAACGATCTCCAAAGGGGTTCATTATGATTCTCCAGTGGATTCCAACCTTGGAGATTCAGTCTAGCTACAGATAATCAAAGGGCTTTGTAATCAAACACTTCTTGTAACAACAATCGATTCATAATGAAAATTATGAAGTGGACGTAGACTTCATTAACAGTCGAACCACTATAAAAATCTTCTTATTTTTTTCTCTTATTGCTTTTTTCTATATCTATTATCTATATTATTGTTCTGTGAAAACAGGCTGGTGCTTTCACACTCAAACCAAGATGTTGATCAATTTTTTGGGTTAACACTTAAGTTAAGTTTTGAACTCATTTCTTTATCTATCAATTCAATGGAGAGACAGTGTACTTACGTATGAAACTTTCCTCTTGCCCAGGTTATTCCTATTCATCTTCTTTGATTTTTATTTTTAATTAATGGGGTTTATTGGATAACTACAAAAAAAATCAAAACCTTTTCATTGTTTGACTTTTTGCTTTCTTTATTAATGAAAAAATATTTCTATGTATGAAATACTTATTTATTATGACGGATAAGCTCAAGTGATGGAGAATAATTTTACGTTTATTTTTATACTCTCATTTCTCTCAACTTTGAAAAATAAATATACAATAAGTAAAAATTCTCTCTCTATAATTTTATTTGAAATAAAACCTATCTTTCAAATATACTAAAAATTCATAGCAGTGGCTTCTACAAATCTCCAAATCGTTGCATAAGTTTAAAGGGCAATTATATTAACTTTGGAAGTGGACGACAATTAAGGATTGCACCATAGTCGTCGAATTTTGCTTTCAAGACATTGGCCTCATCTGCGACAAAACTCCCATTATTTTCTCTTTATTGTTCCTACCCATAAATTTCAAACAGATATTAATGTTTGCTGCAATATACATGATAATTATGATAGTGGAGGCATGCCACTCATCTCTAGTGTTCTCAAATTTATCTTGATACAGTCTTTGTGACTCTCAAAATTAATATGTATATAGATTTTCACCTCTTCTTAATCTCCTATTACAATTAGAGTTATTAATTATAGTATAGTTAACTTCTAGAACTTTGTTAGGTAAGTTGAAGTACTCAAATTTGGAAACTACAAAATGTTTCTGAATTCAAGTTTAATACTAACCTCAATGACTCACAATGGTAGCTTCGAGAACCACAACTATTTTGGGTACACCATTTTTAAAAGAAGAGCCGTTATTTGTATCACTTACATGTACAAGTAGTCCAGACTCTCGTCCTTCTAGGTAACTCATTTTTTCTTTAAGCACCATATATTTTTCCAATCATATTAATAGAAGAATGTATGAAGTTCATGACTCATATCCTTTTATTATCTGCCCTATATTTATCTGTTTATGTCAACCTTCACCACATATACAACTTATCATTAAAAATAATGAGGAGGTTTATCATCAATACTAATTTATGTGGAGTCAACTGAATTTACCATAAGAAAGTACATAACTAGTATATATAGTTTGTTGGGTTGGCAATTAGTACCAAGAATCGCAAAACCCAAATAGAATAAACTAGTAAGACCTGAACCCGATGGATCTTGGATCACGTCTAGATGATTAGAATATCATAATAATCAGATCAGTTCCGCTAAAAGGCCCAATAAAAAACATACAATTATATGCATTTTAAGTGTTACTACTCAATTTGACCCAACTCAAATCTAACCTTTGATCATTTTGGGTCTAGTTTGAAAATGTATAGTTCGATACTTTAAACCCAAACAAACCCAACCTAAATAGTATGAAGACTCTCCTTATCGGGTAGGGTCCAAATTTATCCTTAATTAGTAATTTGCACGTAATTTCAGCATTAGGATCATGCAATATACCGTAGAAGGTGGTGAATAGGGTAGTTAAAATATTTTATAAAACAAAAGAAGATAAATAGTACGAAAACGCAAATGCAAAAATTAAATAATACAAAGATATACCCATGTTCGATCACTAACTGTTAGCGCATACTGCTGCCTCTAAAATTACTAATAGAATTATAGATTGGATGCTTATAACATCTGTAAACACACGCTCTCTGGTAACCTTGAATATACTAATCCTATTTCTAGTAATTCTACTTGGATTCAGTGCCCTGAGACCAAAATTCCAGAACTACAAAGCGTAGCTTAATCCTAAATAAAACTAGAGTTCAAATTGAAAGGCATAAAAAATATAAAACAAACTAATTAAAAACAAGTCAAAACAAATTGCAAAAGAAAAAACTAATTAACTCCCCTCTCGTGTCACGTGGTACTTTAACTCGAGTTACCCACGCTTGTTTTGATTTCTTCCAAACAGAGCATGCCATGGCCGTTCACCAGTTCCTTCACATAGAAAGTAGATACCCTAAAGAAAAATTTCACCGCACTGAGTTGATGCCGAACACTTGAATGCCGCAGTGAAGTCAAAGTGCAGTCAGAATCTGGAACCACCATCGCCAGAAAACAAAGACAGCCACCTGGAATCAAAGGCCTAGATCTGAAAACAAATGTCGCCTCTTGAAAATAAAGTCTGCCCCCTTTAGGTGTGTCGCTGCCTGTTGAGGTCTAAAATTCACACGATGGGTGCTTTCCTTGAATTGAAGTTTGTCGTTGCCTGAAGCTTTGGTCGTCGCTGTCGATCTTATGAAGTTGCAATTTACTCACAACCGAAGTATGGATATCGTTGTTTAATGTACAGGATGACCTTGATGCTTGATCTAAAATTAGCCTGCCGATGAATTCCAAAAGGATTTGAATTGATGTTCACAGTGATAATGTAGAGCCTTGGTTTGGAGAGACAATTTTTTCTGATCGGATGACAAGTATTGACATGTATTGTATAGTTTGGCTTGAAAAGAATTTGTTTTATATTCGATAATTTTCTTGTGATGTAATGTGCAGTTTATATAGGCTAATAGAGGAGCTGTGTATGCATGGAAACATACATGGAGCGGATATAGAGCAAGATATGGATTTATGAGATAGTTTGTTTCCCTGTGTGAAAATAAAATTTGTATATAACGGGAAATAAACTCTATCGTATCTTGAAATATATCATCTAATTGTTTATACAATTATTTGCATCTATCTCTATTTATTTATCTTTTTTTTCATATATTAAAGCTCTGATTACGTATTGATATATTCCTTGCTTCATATCTTTAATTGTTTTCTTTTCTTGGTATATGCAGCCTTTTATTGTACTGAAATGAAACTTCTCTACAAACTTGTAACACTAGTCAAACACATTAGATATAATATATTTATTAATATCAAACGGAAATTAAATGCAACATTTGATAATATTTCATATTTGATAATAATAAATATATGATTTTACAAATAAAAATATATGTATTTGAAATGCAATACATGCAAAATAGGCAAATGAGATGCAGTGGAGGCAATTTAAATAGAAACAAAATTGTGCATTGATGCTTTTCAAATTGTAACACACCCTGGAAGAAAAATTAAACAAAAAATATATTTTTTAACATCAAACAAGATGTATTCTCCGCAGTCTCCCTCTTTTGATGATAATAAACAACATGTTAAGATTTGACAACTGTAACTTATGTTGATTGTGTGCCAGATATCATAAAAATCAAAACCATAACACAAACATGCTCTCCCTATTGACATGCTCCCACTGTATATGTGACATATGTGTTCTAGGATAAAATATTAAACCAATAATACATCATTCAGTATTAATAATGAATTCACACTATCATCAAATCTTAACCGCTTTCTTACGTTTTTTTTCCATAAAAAGTATACATATCAAATTAACATAATGAGAAAGTGATATTAGACGATGAAACTAAATGAAAATATGACAATAAATATTGAATGAAGAAATCGGCCATAAATCATAGTAACTATATTGATTACAGTCATGTCCCATGAGCAGAAAGAGATTGACAAAATAAGTGTAGTTATATAAAGTAGGGTTCAAATGACATAGCCCATAAAAATGTTACAACTAAAACAACTTATTCACTATGAAATCAAGTTACTTTTATCTATGCATTGTCGTGAGGTCTCTTAAATAAGAATGAATGTGACTGTCAAATATTATTTAAGTTAGAAACTTCTCCCCAACACATCATAGATGAGATCAAGAACCTTCCATTCATGTATTGCCGCAAGGTCTCTTAAATAAGGATGGACGTTACTTGACGAGTACCAACACACCTACTTCATAAGCATGTGGGGACTTAGGGAGTCTGTTATATCATGTTTATTTTTTTCATATGCTTTCAACAATAAAATTTGTGTATGACAATTTTGCTAACTCATATAAGAAAAAAATAATAGTGAAAAGAAAGAAAGTAAGACGCATCTATAGAATATGATAATCAAATGGTAGATTCAGAGATGATGTGAGATATGCGATAATCAAAAATAGAAAGTTTAATGTACGCTTGATTATCAAAATATCATAACGTCATTATTTTTAATCATGTACAAAATGCAGTATCCTTAATCGTCTTTGTAATCAATATAAACTTTTGAAAATCATATAAGAAAGTTCAGTTGATCGTAATATGATTTCAAAAGTAAATTCTTTATAAATACCTCAAAAATATTTTCAGTTTTATATTCCATCCTTGAACATACAAAGTGAGTTGCTTTAAAAGTTATTCGGGTAAAGAGGAGCATATGTTCTAAAGATAAACACATTAATATATCAAAAACAAAGCAAAGACTCATCTCAAAAGATTTCAACACAAAGCTTAAGCTTTCAAAATTCTTCTCCAACTATCTTCTTAAGTTTTGAAAAAAATGATCTCAAGAAGTTCAATATATGGTCATTTCCAAAGGTCATTTCAAGTAAAACTCTACCATCTCAAGAAGTTTAAATGTTTTAAAGTCATGGAACTCTCTAGCCAAAAAATTCTATTAAAATAAATTTATCATCAAAAATTTATATCAAAATTTTTGCAAAAAATGTCTCATTTCAAAATATTCACTTCATATATAGATATAGAGAGGAAAACAAGAAAAACAATCTTAAGAAAGCAAAAGCATAATTTTGGATTTTTTTTGTTTTCACAAAAACCAAAATTCTAAGGAGGGAAAAAACAAAACTTATTTTTGAATTTTTAAAAATAAATTAAAATAGAAAAAAACGCAAACTCTTCACATGTGCATGAAGAATTATGTGAAATCAATCAACCCATGAGACATATGAGCTATCAAAATATTGGAATGGAGGAATCACAAGGGTTAAAGTCATATCGTATATTTTGAATAGAAATGAACTAAATTATCTCATGATACCACTTGTTTTTTTTTAAATGGTACTTTATATACAACAAATCATTGTGACAACATATCACATATCAATAAATGTTCGAATCACGCTAGGCAAGTTACGAACTTGTGACATCTCGTACCAAAGTCAAATCACTTAACCACTGGGACAATGGCGCTTGTAATTCATGATACCACTTGTTAACTAGGCTGTTTATGGTGGTAAAGCATAATTCCACTTGCACTCTCTACTATCAAGGGCGATAAACAATGATACCTCAGAAACACTGATTTTACTTCTGATATCTTCAATCATCATCAAGTTCAACCTGAAAATAAGCGTCGTAAAACAAGCATTCTACATAGTCCAGAATGCCACCCGAATTTGATCCAACATCAAAATTTTCCAACAAAGTTATCTATATAAAACGAAAGCACACATAACCAAAAAATTCTCGAACAAAAGATTTTTCAGTCATCATCAAAGGAAATAAACACAACATCATCTCATGAAAAAGTACACCACAAACATATGTATGGAAATGATTATCATCGCACATCGACCGTCGCTGTTTGGAAAAAGATCAATCTGTTTTGAAACCATTATTTAAAACTTTTAAATCTAGAGTTCGATTTATCGCATAACATGAAAGTTTTAGATATTAACAATTTTCTAATAAGTAAAACCAATTTCAAGTCAAAACAATAAGCAGATCAAAATTTATATTCAAAATACTGCAAATTGTTTCTAAGTCGTATGCTGATTTGATTAATGTTTTTTAGGTTCTCTGAAACGAATTAGCTAAAACTCAAAATACAAAAGTTGTAGCGTTATCTGTTAGCTTTCCAGAACATTGACAATTTCAAAAATTGAAGTTATATCATTCAAGATATGGTCAATTTACTGCAGTTGTGCTGGGAAGTTCTTAGACGTGTTTGAAAGAATGTATCGAATTGTTTGCATTTTTTCAGTGACTTAAAATCAGAACCTGGAGAAACTCAGAACACAAAAATTACAGTAGTTCATGTCTAGTTTTGAGAACATTCTGAGTTTTGTAAATCAGAGTTACTGAAAATTTTACTACGACAGTTTCAGCAAATCTGAACAAAAAAAGGAGAGAAAAATGAAAAGTCAGGTTTAGAGATCATACCTTCACTTACCTTTAAAGTTAAGCTTGTATTCATTATTGATATTAAAAGTGAATGAATTTCCACTTCGTTTTCCTAGGCTAAGGAACATTATAATTGTCACTCACAAAAATGTAGAACAACAAGAAATCTGCTACCATCGTAGTTGCTCCTTAGTCCATCTTCATATCTACATATTAGAAGAAGAATTGGGTAGCCTAGAAAGAGATATAAGACCACTTTTTTTTGCTTTTGAAATCTTTGGTATGCAAATTTGCTGGTATAGCAGACCGTTAACAGTAAAAAGCTGTACCATTAGGAACCCAAATTTGTTTAACTTGTTTATTTATGTTCCTATTTCGACAATTGTTATAACCATATCCAATATCACCACATAACATGCATCTGGAAAACGCACTTCTGTCCATATCGGTGTTACTAGTCATCTTTTTATAAACTAACACATTTTCAAATCCAAATCTTTTTCTATTATTCGCAAATTTCCTAATAACATATTAAATGATTTTTCACTAGTGGGATTTTTTTGAATAATCAACTCAAGTTCATTAACTTTGGATTTCAAAAGGTTATTCTCATTTATTAGCTTAGCACAACGATTGATAGCATTTTCTATCTATTCAAAATCATTTCTTTTTAAGACCATATTTTCATTTTCGAGTTCTTTAATTTTGGTCTTCACTTCAAGCATGTCACTTTCAAAAAGTTGGCCATTTTAAATTCAAGTTTTTGAAATTCTTGATTTATTCAATATCATTTTCCAATTCATGATTTATTCAAATAATTTTAGTTTTTCTATGTTTCAAAATCACATTTTCATTTTAAAGGGTTTTGAAATTTTCTTTAACTTCAATAAATTCTTTACTAAAATCCACACATTTTCCACATTTGAAAGTTTCGAAATTCTCTGACTCTATTTGTGAAGCATTATTTTTGCAAACCAACTCAGTTTCATTTTCCTTCAAAACATGAATTTCTTTTCAAGCTTTTGAAAATTTTCATTAAAGTGAACGAATTCTTCTTCGTATTTCAGACAATTTCCGCAATTAGCATTTTCAAGTCTCTTAAAATTTCAAGTTCATTTTACAATTTATTGTTTTCAAACGAAGTTTAAAATTTTCGCCTTTCAGCTTGTTATTTTTCAATTCAAGATCATCAATAGTATTAGTTAATTTATGACACAAAAGCACTAAATCTTTAAATGAAAAATCACTTATCTCATCATTTGTCGAGTCCCTATCATCGTCTTCTTTACCGTTATTTTCTGAATCTTCTTTTGTGTATCCCATCAAGAAAAGTTCTACCTGTAACGACCCGATTTCCGAAGCCGAAAATTCCAGATAGTTATGAAAAAGAAGAAAGAGATAGAAGAAGAAGAACAGAAACACCAAACATCTCACATTCGCAGCGGATAGAATATAATAAATAATAACAGTTTACAAAAGAATACTTTATCTATCGATTACATTTAATATACATCAGAGTTTCACATATGTATACAGTCACTGAATATATACAATTATCAAGTCTCAGATTAACAATTCGAGAATTTCCAGGTCGAACCCTTTTTTTTATGCATTCGATTTACTGCTATTGAGAATGGAGGGGGACGGAGATGAAATAGATTTAGGGAAGCTTCTTGAGTACGCCTGACTATAAAAATATCTTGCTAATTTATTTTAAATTTAATTATATTATAAACGTCTCGTTAATCGCCAATTAAAATTTTGAACTCCTCTTAAGGAATGCGGCTAGGCGATTATAAGGTTTTACCCGCGTTCCGAGCACAATGGAACGTGTTTCGGAGGCTAATTTGATTGTATGTCCGAGTTACGGAAGTAAACGATCAATTTTAAATCAAATCGATTAAAATAGTTCTAAGCGTTTTGAGCTGCCAAGGTCAAACGACAACTCCGATTGCTACGAAAATTGAAATCCAATAATAACTAGCTATTACGAATCCAATGGAACTGATTTCGTCAGATTCCGAGACTGTGCCTCGGAAGGCTATTTTTAAATATCGATTTAAACGATATATTATTAAAATTGAACAAATCAACTTTAAATTAAATTTCATCCATTCTATTATCTTCGGTATCATCATTAAAAAATTTATAAGCTTTTAAATTATTTTAAACAGGCTTAGAGGTTTCAGATTCAACAATTTACACAGTTCAATTATTAAATTCAATAATTAAACTATAAAATTCAATGATTTATTTATCAAGTAAATATTGATATATTGAATTCAAGTTAAAATTAACCTTTAAATATTTACAATCAATTAATTATTCCATTTTAAATTGTTAAAAATTACGGGTCGTCACACTACCCTCATATCAACTTTGAGAAGTTCTTCTTTATCGTTGACTTTACAATAATATTTCGCATTGAGAGTGCTCCAATTTTCCTGTGTAGTTAAACAATGAGAGACATGGTTAAATTAACTTTATTAATAAAAGAAATGAGAATATTTACAACTTTAGTATTGAATGAAATATTATTCTTATTTACAATATAACAGCCATTTTCAATGATATCCCATATTTTAAAACTAATAAATTTTAAATAAATCTCTGTTCTAAATTTCCAATTTGAAAAACCTATTTCGTTCAAAATAATTGGACTCACATTAGATTGGCTCTATTTAAAACTACAGTTGTTAGGCTATGACATGACATTGGATTGTTCAACCTTCTCTGATACCAGTTATTAGGATTATGCAATATATTATAGAGGGGTGAATATGGTAGTTAAATTATTTCGCATATAAACAGATAAACAGTAAGGAAACATAATTGTGTAAAGTAAATAGTACCCAGATATACCCAGCTCCGGTCAGTAACCTGTTAGTGCCTACTGATGCCCCTAGAGTTACTATTACAATTATGTATTTGACTCTTACAACACTTGTAAACTCGCATTCTCTGCTCACATGAATATACTAATCATATGCCTAGTAACCCTACCTGGGGTCAATGCCCTGAGACCAGAGTCTCCGAACTACGAAATGTAGCTCAATCTTTTATGAAACTACAGTTCAAATTTAAAGACAGAAAAATACAAAACAAACTAATTATAATCAAGTCAAAACAAATTATAGAAGAAAAAACAAATTAACTCCCCTCTCTTATCACATGGTACTTTAACTTGAGTCACCTACTCTTGTTTTGATTTCTTCCAAATGGAGCATGCCTTCACCAATTCCTTCACGTTGAAAATAGATATAATAAAATTAATTTTCACTGCACTCAGTTAATGCCGCAACACTTGAAAATTAAACGCCATAGTAAAGTTGAAGTGTAGTTCAAATATGGAACCGCCATCACCCGAAAACAAAGCTGCCTGGAATCAAATGCCTAGATCTAGAAACAAATGTCTGCCGCCTTGAGGTGTGTCATTGCTTTTTGAAGTCTAGAATTCACACGATGGGTGCTTTCATTAAATTGAAGTTCATCGTTGCCTGAAGCTTTGGTCGCCATTGGGAATCGCAATTTGCTCATACCCAAAGTATGGTTGTCGCCGTTTAATGTATAGGATGATCTCGATGCTTGATCTGAAATTTGCCTGCTAATGAATTCCAAAAATATTTGAATTGATGTTCACAGTGGTAATGTGGAATACTTGGTTTGGAGAGGTAATTTTCCTTTTCGATCGTACGATAGAGTATTAATATGCATTGTGAAATTTGGCATGAAAAGAAATTATTTTATATCTAGGAATTTTCTTTTGATGTAATATGCAGTTTGTATAGGCTAATATAGGAGTTGTGTATGTATGAAAATATATATAGAAAGGATATAGAGCAAGATATTGATTATGAGAAGGTTTGTTTCCCCCCGCGAAATTAAAATCTACATATAATGGAAAATAAACTACATTGTATCTTCTAATATATCATTTAATTGTGTATACAGTTATTTGCTTCCGGTTTCTATTTATTTTCCTTTCTTCATATATACTGCCTTGGATTGCATACTGATATATAACCTACTTCAAATCTTTAATTGTTTTCTTTTCTTCGTATATGTAGCCTTTTAGTGCTTTGAAAGAAAACTTTTCCACAAACCGGTAAATATACAACACCAGACATATACATTAGATGTAAAATATATTTGTTATCATCAAATCGGACCTTGGATCATGTCTGGTCTAGGTTTGAAATTGTATAGTTCGATACTTTGAACCCGAATAAACCCAACCAAATAGTATGGCAACTCTCCCGGTCGGATTGGGTTCTAAATTTATCCCAAATTAGCAATTAGCACGTAACTTCAGTAGCCTAATTTTTTTCTCTCGCTAATAAAGAGGTTACTGATTTCAACCTTCTCTAAAGTTGGTAGCAAAGGTGGAACGTGTCTACATTCCACCTTTGCTGTAGCTATATTTATATATTGTTCAAATGTGCTAGAATGTGTCTACAAACATATATATTTTCTAAGAATAATTTTTGCATCACTTATATATGCTGTCCTAAAAGAATTCACATAATGCCCTAAAAAATCCAGTTACCTGCTCCCAAAAGCCCGCTCTTTAATAAAACAACATTCCTCGACTTTCTTTGCTCTATTTCCTTTTAAGTTCATCCACCTTCTTCAAAAACTGAAAAGGTAGAGATTAGATCTCTTGTAAAGGTCCTAACCATAGATTCATGTTTTGAAGGTCTTTTCAAGATGATTGGTTTGATATATAATTTTGATGCATTTGAAGTTACGTTTTCCAAAATAGAGATGTTGTAGTGCTTAAAAACGTATGTAGTTGTTTCAGTAATGACTAGATAAACAACCCGTAACCTAGCCTAACGACTATATAAATGAGGCTTCGAAATTACTAGCTATTACCTCTATCTGTAGTTTTCTTCCCTAATCTTGAAACCAACTGTAATTTTCTCTAATGGTGATTAGCAAACTAGTTAAAAAGTGGTCAAAATCCAAATTGTCTGAACCCAATCGAATTTATAAGGATTCAAAGTTCTCGACGAGATAAAGAGGCGTCTGAGATTTTTCTTTCTATCCGAAGCTCCGACTGACCAAAAATTGATGATTTATCCATGTCTGTCCATTTTAGAGTTTCAAATTCAATGGAGAAATGGTGATAATTGGTCAATCAGAGGAACATTGGAGCATAGAGAATGTCAAGGGATCCATACGGTTGGACCATCTAATGGGGTGGCAAATTAACTGGAAATTGCGATTGAATGGCCAGAATTTCATTCGTTAATGACGGCGTATGGGGTGGCGGTAGACAACGGCGATGTTGGCGTGGAGGTTTCATAGCATGGATGACCTGGTGGTGGTCTCTATTTCGCCTGCGGCAGCCCCTGATGGCGACGATATAAAGATGGAATCATGAAAAATTGATTACGGGATTGCCGTAGCAGTGGGTGAAGGTGTGGTTATTTACAACTTTTTCATTGGTTTATTTTATATTAATTTAAATTTGATATCGTTAAATCACTATAACTTTTACATACCAACTCTCATTCATGTACAGTTTGTTTCATTGGACTCAGGGAGAAATCTCAAACGATATGGCACTAGGTTTGCTAAGTTTCGAGACTGTTGGAAACAACGTGTTGGTACGGTTTATTTATTTATTTGAATTTTAAATGCAGTTCCATTGATGAAAAATTATGATTATTGATGTATCTTGTGATATATTGATAATGGTTTGGGTATTATGAATATTTGGATATTTGCGTTGTTGATAGTTTACTACTGGTTATCGTGTTCTTGGGTGTTAACCTATAGTAGACCGTGGATTAATATTTAAATGTAATCAGTTAAAATAAGACAGATGAAATTGTGTAATATGGAGAAAATGTGATAAATAAACGATAGATGTGGTTAATTAAAGTTCGATGTGATGTTTGTAAATAATCATAGTTGAATGACATAGAATGAAATTAACGGAAGTCATTTATTAAGGTTATTATTTATGAAAATCTGAGGAAATTCATAAATAATAAAGGAAAATATATTTTAATAAAAATTAGGAAGTTTAATATTGTTATTTAAATAAAATGATATTTCGTAAATAATAATACTATTGGTTTGAAAGATATTTTAAATATAAAATACAATGTTTTGAGAGATTTAAAGTAATGGAATTACAACAAAATATTCTGAAGTATTCATTTTGGAAGATTTATTATTTTTTTGAGATAAATAAAAGGTGCTTTTATAATAAACAATAACAGAACGATTTTATATTTAAGAGAAAATGATGGTCATGAATATGATGCTTTTGATGGATGTAATATGTAATTAATGGTTGTTTTTATTTGTCACATTTGTTATTTTATGACTATGAGATTGCATTTGGATGTGTGTGATATTTTGCCACTATTACCACATGCGTGTAGTTAACTATAGTTTTATTGTGTTGTGTAAGTGTTACTAATATAGTAGTTTAGTACACATTTGATTGAATTGTACTTACATTGATGGTCTATTATTAATGGTTGATAATTAGTATATGTGAGCATATGTATGCTGGGATTAGCTTATTTGATGATTCGGGTTGATATTGTGTATCGTCAAATGTTTGTAATACTTAATGGCTAAGTGTGTTATTACTGTTGCTACTTTATGTTTATGATGATTGGTTATAATGGTTCATTAGAAGTAGTGTTTTCCGCTTACGTTGGTTGCGTTGGTTGTAATGGTTTTATGGATGTTATGGTTGTTATGTGCTAAGGACTATTTGGATATTGGAGAATTGTAATGACCCAGAATTTCAGTCAGTTGAAATTGGGATAGTTAATTGATTTTAAATATTCGCAACATTAGTTTTTAAAGTTGAATAACTTATATTTCAAAATAGTGATTTAATTGGATAATTAATTTATTAATTTAATATTTGAAATTGTAGAAATAGTTGAAATTTGAATTAAAAGTGAATGAAAATGATTTATAAAGTTGAATTAAGTTCTATTTGAATTAGAATAATGTTGGTACACTTCTAAATTTGATTTAAAAGCTATTTGACAAAAATTGAAAATTTTATATTTTAATTAACGTGTAAAAATAGTCATTTTTGACACTATCTTGGATTTCGACAAAACCAGATTCATTGGATTTGTGATGTTATATTATTGTAGGATTTCAAATTTCATGTCAATCAGTCTTACGGTTTGGTCGTGCGAAGCTGAAACGTGTAGAAATTTATTAAAGTAAATTTAATTAAAATAATTCGATTCAAAAACCTATCTTTCAAATATGATACAATTAGCTCCCGATATGTGTTCCATTGCATTCGGAATAGGAGTAAAACATTACAAACGCCTGGCGGATTGCTTCGATTGGAGTTCGAAAAGTATTCGCGTGAATAATGTTCTAAAACGTTGCCTATTTAAGGACATTCTTTTGCCAAACCCTAGAAACTAAGGTCATAGCTGGGACTAATATTCAATGGCAGAAAATAGCCAACCTTCTTCCTCAACATCTGATCAATTCATCCACTATCATCGAAAACTTAAACTACAAAAATCTAGCGCACGACAAGATCTCTAAGATCAACGACTGTGATTGTTTTTAAAGTGTGGGATTGGTGGCAATTCTCATTCGAAGGGAGCGCATTTCAAGGCATGTTTCACGTGAACCAGGTGGTCGAGCCCATCCATACTTAGGTCGATGGCATGTCTCACGATGGCCATTCGATTGGTGGTCCTTGATCATGCTCCAGTGGCTTGAAGAGGGAAGCGGCATGTCATGGAGTAGTCACGTATATGGGTTTGAAGGCGCTGTTGCCTGTGAACGAAGAAGAAAAGAAAAGGCACAGCCAGATCTCTTCAAACAAATCAACGGCTAGATTTTATTTTAACGATCTGAAATATAAAATAAAAGGTGTAAATTAATTATAATTTAATTCATGCAATCTTATAAATGCTATAACTTGTTTATACGAGGTTCTTTTCGTATGAAACAAGTTGCATTGGGTTTGTATTCGCGAACGCTATGCGATGGAGCTGGATTGGATTGATTTGGAGCTGCTAGGAATTTTGGATAAACTAAATGCTCGTCTAATTTTATTTGGAATAAAATGCTGAAACGGCTATTGGAATAAAAGTGAGTGCAACTCACTCTTTCTGACTCGCCTATATTTTTATATAAGCGAGAACGAATTTATTTTATGTTGATTGATGATTGTTTGTATGATATATTATATATATTTATTTGCTTGGATATATTACCGCATATTTTAGCAGATGAGACCCTATACATTCCCGTGTATGAGTGGATGACCTTTTGTATGCGCGTCTGCCTCAAAGTATACAATGTAGATATTTTCTTATATGTATTTTTGTTGTAAATGACAGGTTGGAGGAATCCAATTGGATTCTTTGCCGTTGGTGATTTTAATTACAGATATTGTTATATATGTTGTTATCATGTGATATATGACGTTTGGATGCCATGATGGATATGGTTGATGTGAATTCCCTTATTTAGCGCTTTTGAATCATTGGGCCATATTTTTGAAAATTTAAAAATATTAGAATGATGATTTCAAATTAAAAAGGATTTCAAAGTGATTTTGAAAATATATATGTTTTATTAATTTTTGAATTGTTAAGGAAATGAATTTATTGTAAATAACTAAAAAGTTATAATTTTTATGTTATAAAAATTACAGTTTTGGAAAATATACTCAAATATGATTTTTGAAACATGAAGCTAACTATTTTGTAAAATAATTTAAAAATGAGAATTTTGAATTTATTGTAAATGGTTTATATATAGGATTTAAAAAATTGAGATTTTATAAATAAAAGTAATGGGATTATAAACGAGTTTTGTAAGTGTTAAAATGAAGTTATAATTGAACCTTATAAGTAAATAAGATTTATAAATTTATGAAGTTATAAAAGAATGAACTTGTAAATAAGAGATTTATAAGTAAATTAACTTATAATTGGATTTTGACATATAAATGAGGTATAAATGGAATTTGTTAGTAAAGGAATTTTGTATATGGAAGTAAATAAAATATAAATGGAATTTATAAGCATGGTTTTATAAATCTAAAATCAATTTAATTTGATAAGTTAAATATTGAAGTTTAGTAAAGGAATTTTTTCACGATTTTGGACAGTGAATAACCCTTTTAATTAAATGTGTAGAAGTAATAAATTTGGTAAACGAATTATATTCACGATTTTGGACAATGAATAATCCTTTAAATTAATGAATGTTTTGGAAAGTGATATTATAAAATGGAGTTTAAATGGTTTGATAATAATGTAAATTGTGAATTCACTTATTATTAAAGTAAGTATATGGGAATATTTTCCGAATATTGAAATGGTTTTGAGAATATATCTTTTTAAAGATAATTTGAAGTAAATGATTTGTGAAAGTGATTTAATTAATAAAAGATTAATAAAAAGAGCCTGGTGATTACTTATGGTGCTAGATAATTGTTGTTGCTTTGATAGTTAAATTACCGACTATCAAATTTGGCCATTTTAGTTTATCGACTTGATGTAGAACTAATTAGTCGTACACTTATTACATAACTGACTGCGTAGATTATCGTTTGTGTTGAGAATGTTTATTCGTGTAGTGCGGAGTGATTACTCCAGTGTATCGAGCTTCCTTTTTCGCTAAAGGTTAACAAGTTGAAAGTTGGAGACGTGATAATTCTATGAGACTTAGTTTCTATGTGAGTTGAGAAACGGTTTTGCGTTGTTGGTGCGAAGAGAGTAGAATCAGATTTATCTAAAAACTACTTCAGAACAACGCATATGCATTCGATTGCGCAGGTTATTTGTAACAAACCGGAATTTTCGATATTTGATTTTGAATATTTAAAGGGATTTGAATATTGATTTGATATATAATTCGATTTTTTAAATATGAAGATTTTTGGTTGAATAGATGGATTTGAAATTAAATTTTAAATATATCGATTTATCGTAATACGAAATGGATAAATAATTGAAAAGGAGATGAATTTAAATTGAAACAATTTCCAATGCTGATGTAAATTCTATTTAAATTAGAATTAGCTAGTAAAATTTTTAAAACTGAAAATTTTAAGTGATTTCGAAAAATTTAGAAATCGTCGATTTATTCGACGCGTTAAAATAGCGATCCAGGGTACAGTCTCGGAATTTGACGAAACTAGTTCGATTGGGTCCATAATACTGTATTATTATTATCGAATTTCAAATTTCGTAGTGTTTGGAGTTATCGTTTGGTCGTATGATATATAAACACGTTGAATTTAAAATCGAAAATTTAATATAAATAATTGGGTCCA
The DNA here is from genome assembly GCA_030765085.1 of Allium cepa. Taxonomy (NCBI): domain Eukaryota; kingdom Viridiplantae; phylum Streptophyta; class Magnoliopsida; order Asparagales; family Amaryllidaceae; genus Allium; species Allium cepa. Next base: position 196,260,783 of record CM060939.1, on the reverse strand, counting down.
AAAGCTATCTTCTCCATACGATCGAGTTAGGACTTGAAACTTATTCCATTGAGTTTGAAATAGGGGTATAACATTATAAATGCTTGGCGGCACGCCTCCATAAGAGTTCAAAATTTCATGATATGTAAAGTAGAATATTTGGAATAAAAATAAAAATATATAGGTTCAAATCAAAGTCAAATTCGATCCGCCCTCAAACCATTCAAACACGCAAGACCAAATCACATGCGACATCCCCTTTTCTCATTTTAAATCACCTCTCCTCCTCTATCAAATTTCAAATCCATGGAGAGAAAAAAAGGTAATCTTCTTAAAATTGGAAGCCACGTATTCCTCCTTTCTTCTCGTCTTCTCTGAATCGAATTCGTGCATGTAAAAAAATGCCGCGATGGCGTGCGAATGCCTGTAGCTGAGGCAGCGCATGGTTTTTGGGTGGCGTTGCGCTCAAATCGCGATTCCGAGTGGAAGGGGAACAATGGCAGCACAAAGTCGCGAGGCACGCGTGTAGGGATTTGGCGATGAACGCATCTACGTCAGGTCGAGATTGGCGGTAGAGGTCGCGTACGTAGGGACACGTGTGGACTGGCGACATCGTTTGTGATTGTGGTCGATCGAGTATGTGGTGCGGCAGTATACAAGGGGTCATGAACGTGAGAGGAGGAGTGGCGCGCGTGAAGTGGTGTACTCATGTGTGTGTGGATCTCGTAGGTGAAGTGTGTGGTCTCAGTTGAGGACCATCGATCTCGTTTAAGTTTGGGTTGCTATTCGATTTCTTGCTTGAAACGAACGATGGAGGTATAAATTCTGTAATTAGGCTTAATTATATATTTATCTATTTAATTAAAAGTTTAAATTTGAGATAGCTAATAAATTTCCATAAAATTTTCTTTCGAGGTCCAAAATAAATGAAATCAAGACGAGTTTGTATGCGTAGATGAGAAATATACAAGCTGGAATTAAAATTGGGCCGATCAGAAAATTCGAAAATAAAGGTGTGTTAATCTCACTCATTTTTAGATTACTAGTTTTAATTTTGAATAGCTAAAATTAATTATTGGATGTCTGGTTGAAATTGATAATTGTTATCAGTTTGAATGTTATTATATAGAGAGTAGTATATATATTAGTAATTGGAGCGATACTCCCGCATATTTTAGCGGATGAGACCCTGTGCTCCCCGCATAATAGCGGTTGACCCTATATACCGCGATATCCCCCTCGAAGTGGGATTGGTATTTTATATTGTCTAATATCTGTGGATGCAGAAAAACAAGATGGAGGGATCCAAATGGATTCATCAACTATATTTAGTGTTTTTCATATATAAAAAAAATTATGATGTGATTGAATAATCTGCTGGATTATTATGTGTTGTAAATTTTTAAATATCGTAATAACATGGGAATTAACATTGGTATACTAAATACCATAAATATTTTGAATTTTTAAGGAATTAAAAGGAGATTTTTAATATAAAAATATGCATATCGAAAATTGGATAATTCAAAGGAGATTGATTTGAATAAGCAATAATTAGGTTTTAATCATACTAAAAAAATGCGAAATAAATATTTTAATTAGAGATATTTAAAATAAGTTATATAAAGGGATTTTTAAGACTAGATTTTAAAATGATATTCGGGAAATAATACGGGAAGAAGTTGAAATCAATATTAAAAATAGATTGAGAAAAATAGATAGAATTATAAGGAATTGAATTTATAAAATGGAATTTTGTAAATGATATTATTTTTAGTGAAACTCAAAGGAGCTATAAAAATTTATAAACAATGTTTATAAATAAAGGAAATTGATATCACATAAATTTGGAATATAAATTTACATGGAGAATTTATATTTGAATATGGAAATAGGGTGAGAGAAAAATAATGGATACTATTTTTGAAGTGAAAATGATCAAGGAGACCGAAATAGAAGTGATGTGATGGAAATCGAAAGAGGTTTTACAAATTGAAATTTGATTATTAAGATTTAAAAATATTTTTTATTAATAATTTAAGTTTTTATTTTAAAAAGGAAAATTTATTTATTAAACTATGTAATTTAAAGTCGGTTAGTATTAAATACTTCAGAATTGAAATTTTCAAATACTTAATATTTTTTTAATAAATCCAAAATTTTTAAACCTGCTTTGAAAATTGATGTTATAAAGAGTGTTTTAAAATTAAGATAATTTTTTGAACATGTCTTAAAAATAAATGATTATTATTCTTTTAAATACTTATTATATATAGAGTTTTGTAATGTTTTAAATTTATTCATAAACCTACTCAGAAATCTGGAAATGGGGTCATTCAATATATGCGATTTATAAGGGAATTCTCAAAATAGAATTTGGGAAAAACGTAAGAAAATTGCAGAAGTAGTTAACTAAAAGTGAACTTCGAAAAATAAAAGAATTCATAAAAGAAATGAGATAAGGAAATTACAGATGAATCGTAAGGGATTTGAGAAAATAGGAAATAAATGAAATATTTTCTAAGTATTGGAAAAATAAATGATTTCGGGAAGTTATACTTAAGGATATCTTCTAAGTGTTGGATGGGATGGATTTGAAATATTTTAACTACGAGGTTATCATTATAGAAATAATTTCAAAGTATTGAATTATAAATGGAATTGGAAGAAAATATTTCTAAGTATTGAGGTGATTTGAAATTAACTTGTTATGGATATAATTATTTGAAATTGTTGTCTTCAGATATTTAAGTATTTAAAGAGATGAACGTATATCTTTGTAAATATACTTTGAAATGAGTATTTTAGAAGAAATTACAAATAATGGCCTAGTGATTGCTTATGGATGTTATATTAACAGTTAAATAACCGCTATCAATATTGGCCAATTTCGTTAATCATTTTGAAGAGACTGGGATCAGATTTAATTATCTGAAAAACCACTTCGATCTGGTTTGAACGTTATGAATGGATACCGTGAAGATAAAGAAGATGGTGATTCGGTTTGTCCAGACCCAGGTCAACTTGTACGGATGAATGCTATCAGAACATCGTCATTTTAGGATGGTGGGCATTCTAAGTGAAATTATTCTTGAAAGGTAATCGTAGCCTTTAGCCTCATCAACCGGAGTTGTTGAATATCAGGGGATATGCAGCAATGGTAAGTGGGTCATACCACTTAGGGTATGTTATCACCTTTCTAGATACCCTCGAATATATTATATTATGGACACGGTTGCATGCGAAAGAGCTCTCGACATGGGTGGGAACACCTGGGGTGATAACATATTCGGTTCTATCCAGGTTAGTGATAGGGTCGGTCTTGTGTCATAGGGGATCCCAGCGAGGTCCTCGTTGCATTTTTCTAGATGTGTACCATGATAGGTGGTACCCCAGTTCCTAGTCGTTGTATGGAATCCATTCTCCAATAAGCACTATACGGTTTTAATTATGCCCAACTATGCTGAAACATGAGATGCAAGCATTTCAGCTATTTTCTATTTACTTGGCTTAGACACTATTATAATATCAGATGGTTTTCATAAAAATATTTTGGTTATCATAAGGTAAAAATCCATCATGTTTATGTGCGACGTGGTCTTACGAGATACCTTTGTTTTAAAAGGATTTTGATAAAAGTTAATAATTAAAATTGAGTGTGTTTTCTCATGCTGGTTTCCAAACTGACTCGGGTGTTATTTTATTATAATGCTCAGGTCAGACCGAGTATTATAGATTCAGGATAGGATGCTATGGAGCTCAGGGGACGAGTTGGATAGCAGAGACGTATTTTCCGTAATTGATTTATGTTTCTGCTGTATAGTACAAGTTATTATTATCGTCCAGGTTGATGTAATGATGGTTATACTTGATGATTGTATGTAATAAACAGTTACAGATTCATTTGTATAAAAACCTATTATTATATATTATATTTTGTTCTGTTGCGATTATGAGATCCAGTATTGTTGCTTTCTGTTTCTTCTTCTACCTTTTCTTCTTCAACCTTAATGAACTAGTATTTTCGGCACTCGACTGCTCGGCATTTTATACAGTGGACATATTAATGTCGATTTCGAGGATCGAAAATCCGGTTCGTCACATTTGGTATCAGAGATGAAGGTTAAGAGAGAACCTTGGCTCTAGTGGGGATTACTCATTAGATATAGGGTCAGTCGTACCCTAAAATGAGTTTGAGTGTATCAATAGATATGAGCGCATATTTATTAGTAAATATAAAATGTGTTATATTGTGTTCGTTGATCTATTGAGTGGCTTATGAACTCTGGTCGGCACAGTCTGTATAAGTGAATCGATAAGGGTTTCTAAACACTTGAATAAAGTAATTCGACATAGTATTGGTTTGGAATATGTAAATGAAATAATTTTACTCAAAGATATATTTGGATATAAAAGAAATAACTTTTAAAAAAATTTATTATATATATTTGGAGTGTTTGGATGATAATATTATAGTCTAACAAGATTACAAAATTGAAAAGGGTTTATATAACCAATTGAACATTTGTATAAGTATAAATTTTACAAATGGATTATAATTAAAATTGGATTCAAACCAGAATCTGGAAATTCAAATCCCGGGAAGTTTGGAAAAAATGTTTTTCAAGTGGTGTGGAAAATAGTAATAAGAGTATTATTTTAGGGAATATTTTTGAATGAAAATTGTTTCAAAATGGATTTTGGAAGAGATATAGCACTGAACTCTCTTCAATTGCTAGAAAATAATTCTGGTGACGATGCAGCATCACCTATATTCATTTTCGAGTTTCTAGGTGTCGGATTGCTACCATAGTAATTTGGTATGGAGATTTTTGTGGAAAACAAAGGCTGTTTTAGAGATTTCGAAGAAAAATTTTGTAAACAAAAAATCAAGTTGATTTTTGAAAGTTGAAGGAAATGGTTTGTTAAAAATAGAGTTATATATATATATATTATTTCAAATGATTTGAAATAAAAAACCGGGTGTTGAATTTTGAAATTTCTAATTAAAAGAGAAGTGAAATTAGAAGAGAATTTCAAAACTTGGAAAATGTGAACTCCAAGATGAAATTAAAATTTAACTTGAGTAAGTTAAATAAATTGGATTTGTAAAAGAAAATTCGTAGGAATTAGAATTTCACTTAAGCAAAAGTTAAAGAAAATAAATCAAATAAAGTGATTGTAATAAATAAAATGAAATGAATAGAATGTAATGAATTAACTAGGTATTAAGTGCATATGAATGTGTAAGTAAATGGAATAAATAAATATAAGTAAGGGAGTGTGGAAAAAAATTTGAAATTGGAATTAATTCTTGCTTGATTAAACAGAATGAGTTAAAAATAAAATTGTCTGGAATGTAATAAATTTAAGTATGAATAAATTCGAATATTGTTCGAAAATATTGGTTAAAGGAAATTGAAATTAAATTGGATTGAATTGGAATTTGAAATGAAATTGAATGGAATTATATATAGAACTTGAATGGTAAAGCGATTTCATAAATACAAGTTATAAAAATTTAAATGGGATAAAATTTGAGTAAAAATTTAGGACTGTGAATAAATAAATTTGAATAGCTTATAAAATTTAAAATTAATGGAATAAAAGTATATTCAAGCTGCTAAGTGATGTAAATATTGAGTTAAAAATAAAATATGAATATACTCGAGTATGAAATTGAGGCGAGTACAAGAAGATAAGTTGTGTAACTTATAAAAATTGGAAAAATGGAATAGAAAAACCAAAATAAAAATAATCGGATGTTCAAGCAAGGAAATAAAAATCCAAACTTGAATTTTAAGATGAGTTCGAGCTCAAGGAAATTAAGTGAAGTGATTTTGAAATAAAAATCAGATATTGAATTGTAAAATGGAAGTGAACTAATTAGATAAATTAATTAGTTAATTGAATATGGGAATGGAATTTAACTTGATTAGATAGAATGGATTGTGAGATGAAAATTGAAGTTGAATATAGAACTTGAGTAATAAATAAAATTCGACTTATATGCAAGCTGATTAAATATATGTTGAATGTGATCAAAAAAAATTGGATTGAAATAAAAATGGCTTGAGTTATAAATAAATTTGATGTGAGTGTAAATAAATTGAATATGGCCTTGAATATTATTTTAAATGAATTCGAGAATGATTTGAAGTGTGAAATTGAAATTTTAAGTGGAATTTGATGGCAAGGGAAATAAACTTAAGTTATAAAATTGAATTAAATGGAGATAAACGAATCAACTTAAGTAAATTATTTGGGATCGAAGCTTGGCTCGAATAAAACCATAATGCATAAGTAAATAACATGGAATGATTTCGAGCTTAATAAAATGGTTTTGAAACTAATATGGATATGAATGGAATGAAAATGTATGGATTGAATTTGAAATGGAGCAGAATTAAATATAAATTGATTTGGAATCAGTTTAAAATAGATGTAAACTGAAATGAGTATTTTATTAAATAAATATTGTCGAATTTGCACAGAAAAATTTATCGTTTGACGTAAACAGACGTAAATGAAATTTTATGAATTAATAGGAAGTGAATAAATTGATTTTTAATCAATTTGGAATGGTTGTGAAATTGTTTCGTACAAAAATGAGTTGAATACCAAATATTGGGTTGTGAATCATTCGAATTGAATGAAATGATATGTAAATCAATTGAGATGAACAATCAAATGTTAGAATCTTGTGGTTATTAATAAATTCATGCTATGGCATGGTTGTTAGTGGAAAATTATGCGTTTGAGTTGCTAAATGAATGAAATGTTATTGAACTTTCATATTTTGGTACTTACGTGGTTAAACTGAGTAAGCATAGGTACCCGAAGGCTATTGGGCTAGAGTTGGGTTGCATAATTGCATATAAAATAAATCTTTTGCTTAAAAACGCTAAATAAAGGAACGTTTTCGGATTAAATACAGCAAAAACATAAAATATCGATATATATTTTGTTTTTCGACCGTGTGGGTCGATGTATACATTTTTATCTCTCTTGTTATATTGCAAAAGGTCTTCCGTACAAGGGAGACAGCCAAAAAATTTCGAAAATTTAGGGAGTTAGAATTTTTTTTTTGAAATTTTGAGAAAAATTATTAACTAAAGAGTTGATGTTCAAATTGAAATTGAAATCAGAGATTTTAGTTGAGAAATGGAAACTAAATGTTTGGATAGGACTAAAGGATTTAGAAAAGTGTGTCAAGTTTTAACTAAATAGGGTCTAGATAATTAATGGATTTGGAGTGTTTTTCCTGCCTTAGCAATTTCGGGGACGTAATTCTTTTAAGGGGAAGGAATGCAACCTCCCGGATTTAACAATATTTAATTTTGAATATTTAAATGGCTTTAAATATTGATTTAGGATATAAATCGATTTTTGAAATATGAAGATTTTTGGTTGAACGGATGGATTTGAAATTAAATTTTAAATATATCAATTTAACATAATACAAAATGGATAAATAATTGAAAAGGAGGCGAATTTAAATCGAAACAATTTCCAATGTTGATGTAAATTCGATTTAAACTAGAATTTATTTAGTAAGATTTTAAAACTGGAATTTTAAGCGATTTTGGAAAATTTAGAAATCGTCAATTTAACCGACACGTTAAAATAGCAATGCAAAGCGCAGTCTTGGAATTCGAAGAAACTAGTTCCATTCGGTCCATAATAATGTATTATTATCGGATTCCAAATTTCGTAATGTTTGGAGTTATCGTTTGGTTGTACGGTATATAAATGCGTTGAATTTAATATTGAAAAATTAATATAAATAATTGGGTCTAGAAAACTATCTTCTCCATATGATCGAGTTAGGACTTGAAACTTGTTCCATTGCATTCGAAATTGGGATATAACAATATAAATGCCTGACAGCACGCCTCCATAGGGGTTCAAAATATCCTGATATGTAAAGTTGAATATTTGGAATAAAAATAAAAAGATATATGTTCCAATCAAAGTCAAATTCGAGCCGCCCTCAAACTCATTCAAACATGCTAGAACAAATCACATGTGATATCCCTTTTTCTCCTTTTAAATCATGTCTCTTCCCTCTATCAAATTTCAAATCCTCAGAGAGAGAAAATTAATGGCCACTGCAAAATAATCGTGATGCTTATCTTCTTAAAATTGGAAGCCGCGTATTCCTCCTTTTCCTTCGTCTTCTCTAAAATGAATTCGCAATCGAATTCGTGTATATATTTGAAAAAAACAATGTAACGATGGCGCGCGGGTGCCTGTAGTCGAGGCAGCGCGTGGTTTCTGGAATGGAGTTGCGCTCGAATCGCGATTTCGAGTGAAAGGGGAACGATGGTAGCACAAGGTCGCGAGGAATGCGTGTAGGGATTTGGCGACGACCGCATCTACTTCAAGTCGAGATTGGAGGTAGAGGTCGCAAAGGTAGGGACGCATATGGGCTAGCAACGTCGTTGGTGATTGTGGTCGATCGAGTAGGTGGTGCGGTAGTATATAGGGGGTTGCAAATGTGAGAGGAGGAGTGGCGCGCGTGAAGTGGTGCACTCGCGTGCGTGTGGATCTTGTAGGTGAAGTGGGTGGTCTCAGGCAAGGACTGGGGAAGCTTGTCGACCTTATTCAAGTTAGGGTTGCTGTTCGATTTCTTGCCTGGAACGAACGATAGAGGTATAAATTATGTAATTAAGCTTAATTATATATTTAGTTATTTAATTAAAGGTTTAAATTTGAGACAGCTAATAAATTTAAATAAAATTTGCATTCGAGGCCCAAAATAAGTGAAATCAAGACTAGTTTGTATGCGTGGATGAGAAATATACAAGCTGGAATTAAAATTGGGTCGATCATAAAATTCGAAAATAAAGATGAGTTAATCTCACTCATTTTTGGATTACTAGTTCTAATTTTAAATAGGTAAAACTAATTATTGGATGTCTGGTTGAAATTGATAGTTGTTATCAGTGTGAATGTTATTATATATTTATATATATAGTAGTGTATATAATAGTAATTGGATTGATATTCCTGCATATTTTAGCGGATGAGACCCTATGCGCTCCTCATAATAGCGGATGACCCTATATACCGCGATATCCCTCTCGAAGTGGGATTGATATTTATATTGTCTAACATCTGTGGATGCACGTAAACAAGTTGGAGGGATCGAACTGGATTCCTCAACTATATTTAGCGTTTTTCATATATATAAAAACATATGATGTGATTGAATAATCTGCTGGATTATTGTGTGTTGTAAATTTTTAAATATCATAATAGCATGGGAATTAACTTTGGTATATTAAATATCATAAATATTCTTTTGAATTTTTAAGGAATTAAAAGAAGATTTGTAATACATATATATATATATATATATATATATATATATCGAAAATTGGAATATTAAAAAGAGATTGATTTTAATAAGAAATAATTAAAATTTGACATACTAAAAAAATGTGAGAAAAATATTTTTAATAGAGATTTTAAAATAAATTATATAAAGGAATTTTTAAGACTAGTTTTTAAAATGATATTTGGGAAATAATGTGGAAAGAAGTTGAAATCGATATTAAATATTGATGGAATTCATGAGGAATTGAATTTCTAAAATGGAATTTTATAAATGAGATAATTTTTAGTGAAACTCAAAGGAGTTATAAAAATTTATAAACAATGATATGAGATAAATTTGGAATATAAATTTACAGGGAGAATTTATATTTGAATATGGAAATAGGGTGAGAGAAACATAGTGGATACTATATTTGAAGTAAAAATGGTTAAGGAGACTGAAATGGAAGTGATGTGATGGAAATCGAGAGGGATTTATAAACTGAAATTTGATTATTGAGATATATTTTTATTAATAAGTTAATTTTTTATTTTAAAAAGGAAATTTTATTTATTAAACTATGCAATTTAAAGTTAGTTAGTATTGAAATACTACAGAAGTGAATTTTTCAAATACTTAATATTTTTTTAATAAATCTTAAATTTTAAACCTACTTTGAAAAGTGATGTAATAAAGCGTGTTTCAATATTTAGATAATTATTTGAACATGTCTTAAGAATAAGTTATTATTATTCTTTTAAATACTTATTATACATATATATTTGTAATATTTTAAATTTATTCATAAACCTTCTCGGAAATCTAAAATTGGGGTTATTCAGTGTATGGGATTTATAAGGGAATTCTCAAGACAGATTTTGGGAAAAAAATAAGAAAATTTCCGAAGTAGTTAAATTACATTGAACTTCGAAAAATGAAATAGAATTCATAAAAGAAACGAGATAAGGAAATCATGGATGAAATGTAAGGGATTGGAGCAAATAGGAAATAATGAAATATTTTCTAAGTATTGGAAAAATAAATGATTTTGTGAAGTTATACTTAAGGATATTTTCTATGTGTTGGATGGGATGGATCTGAAATATTTTAACCGCGAGGTTATCTTTATAGAAATAATTTCAAAGTATTGAATTACAAATGGAATTGGGGAAAAATATTTCTAAATATTGAGGTGGTTTGAAATTATCCTGTTATGGATATAATTATTTGAAATTGGTGTTTTCAAATATTAAAATATTTAAAGAGATGAATGTATATCATTGTAAAGATATTTTGAAATGAGTATTTTGGAAGAAATTATAAATAATGGCCTATTGATTGCTTATGGATGTTAAATTGATAGGTAAATTACCGACTATCAATGTTGGCCAATTTCGTTAATCGTTTCGAAGAGACCGGGATCCGATTTGAATATCTGAAAAACTACTTCGATCCGGTTTGAGCGTTACGAATGGATACCGTGAAGACAATGAAGATGGTGATTCGGTTTGTTCAAACCCATGACAGCTTGTACCTATGAATGCTATCAGAATATTGTCATTGAAGGACGATGGGCATTCTAAGTGAAATTATTCTTGAAAGGTACTCGTAGCCTCATCAACCGGAATGGCTGAAAATCGAGGGATATGCAGTAAGGCTAAGTGGGTCATACCCAATTAGGGTATGTTATCACCTTTCTAGATACCCTTGGATATATTATATCATGGATACGGCTGCATGCGAAAGAGTTCTCGATAAGGGTGGGAACACCTAAGGTGATAACATATTCGGCTCTATCTAGGTTAGGGATAGTGCCGGACTTGTGTTGTAGCGGATCCCGGCGAGTTCCTCGGTATATTTTTCTAGATATGTACCATGATAGATGGTACCCCCGGTACCTAGTCGTTGTGTGGAATCCATTCTCAACAAGTACCATACAGTTTTGATTGTGCCCAACTACGCTGAAATGTGAGATGCAAATATTTCAGCTATTTTCTGTTTACTTGGATTGGACACTATTATAATATCAGACGGTTTTGAAAAAAATATTTTGGTTATCGTAAAGTAAAAACCCGTTGTGTTTATGTGCGACATGGTCTTACGAGATACTTTTGTTTTCAAAGATTTTGATAAAAGTTAATAACTCAAATTGATTGTATTTTCTCACGATGGTTTTTCTGACTAAATCGGGTGTTATTTACTATAATGCTCAGGTCAGACCGAGTATTACAGGTTCAGGATAGGATGCTATGGAGCTCAGGGGATGAGTTGAATGATAGGGACCTATTTCCGTACTTGATTTATGTTTCCGCTATACGAGGATAAATTATTATAACTGCCTGGACTGATGTAATGATGGTTGTACTCTGATGATTGTAAGTAATAAACAGTTACAGATTCATTTGTACAAAAATCTATTATTATACATTATATTTTGTTCCGCTGCGATTGTGAGATTCTGTCTTGTTGCTTTCTGTTTCTTCTTCTACCCTTTCTTCTTCACCCCTAATGAGATGGTATTTCCGGCACTAGACAACTCGACATTTTATATACAGTGGACGTATTGTCGATTTCGAGGATCGAAATTCCAGTTCGTCACATTATTAAAGATATTGATATTTAGGATTTTCATAGTAAAGGACTTCTTTTAGACCTTTTAGGGCTAAAATCCCAATATACATTCAGTAGCAGTAATCTCTTCGTTATGAAATATCCATTGCAAGGGCAATCGCTACTAATCCTAGGGATTTCCCAACATGATGTGGTAGGAAAGTACCTTTGGTCTGATATTACATTTCTAAGATTACGTACATTGGTTTTTACAAACGTACATCTGTTTGATGACGGACAAGGCAAATTCTCTTAGATTTACACCCTTTCTTAAGACATACAAGCTCAAGGGTTGTATTTTTGTAGAAGGCAATTAGTAGTCAACGAAAATGGCAATTTGGCATTCAAAGTGATGTGACATTTGCTATGTGAGAGGTAATCGTTGCCTCGAGACTCATCAACCGAAAATGACCAAAACAAGGTTAGATGTAGCAGGGCTAAGTAGGTCATTCCCAATTAGGATATGATTATTCCCTTCTAGATATATTTGTTCTCGCTATGACGTTCGGGATGTAAATTAATGTGGTTTGTATGCTATGAAGGCCCTCTAAAAGGTCGGTAACGAACGGGAGATGACATATTCGGCACTACCTAGTTATAGAGGTAGGTCGGTCTTGTGTTGGTTGAGGAACTTTATGATGGTTTCTTGGTACATTCCTCTAGAGATATACTGCCGAAAGGTAGTCCCTTCAGCTGGTAATTTGTATGGAAATCCAAACTCCACTACGTGTCTGCCATTTTGTTTGTAGAGCCTAGTATGCTGCAATTTAATAATGGTAACAATTTCAGCTATTTTAATTATTATTTATATACTAGACACCGGTATAATATAACATGATTTGATATGAAAGGTTTTAGTTATAGTAGGGTAAAAACATGTCCATGTTTATGTGTCGGCGTGTCTTATGAGATACTTTTGTTTTTAAAAGAAAAGTTTTGGTAATTTAATAAATTCAGTTGAATGTGTTTCTCACGCTGGTTTACCAGACTGATCCGGGCGTTCTTTCCATTCAATGCTCGAATCAGATCGAGTATATTTTCAGGTTTAGAGTTGGTGCTTTGAAGCTTCGGCAGGAGAGCTGGATGTCTTCAGATCGTATTCTCGTATATGTTTATTTTTCCACTGCTATGTTATCTAAATTATCAGCAATTGTAAGGACATGTTACTATAATTGTCCAGGCTGAAGATTAGTGATTGATTATGTACTCTAATATTGATTTATGTATATTACAATTTCTGTTTTGTAAAGTTCATTGATATGATATTATATGTTTTTCGTTGCGATGTAAGATTCTATGTTGTTCTGTTTGTTTCTCTCTTCTTTCTTTCTTTTCTTCTCTACCTCTTTCTTCCTTTCTTTCTCATCACTTTCCATCATTATGTACTTTTTGGGTCGGAAATGTGTGGTTTATTGTCGAGTTAAAAGGTACGAATTTGCGGGTTTTCACACGTGGTATCAGAGCTTAGGTTTTGTATATTCCTAGGCTTTGATGTGTACTCGGTATAGACAGGGTTAGTAGCACTCTAGATTGAGTTTGAGTGTATTATATATATGAGCGCGTATTTGTTAGTGATATAAAAATGTTTTATATTATGTTTACTTATCCGTTGAGTTGTTTATAAACTCTGGTCGGTATGTGGGACGCCACATTATCGATAGGGATTTCTAAACACTTAAACGAGGCAAGTCGACATTGTATTGTTTTTAAATTTGGTAAATGAAACAATTTTACCTCGATTGTATTTTATATATAATGGAAATAAGTTTTCAGAAATTATTATAGTGTATATAAATTGATTGTTTGGAAATGTAAATATATATAAGTTAATAAAAGTAATTTGAATAATCTAAATAAGAACAACAATTGTAAAAGAATAAATTATATAAGCTAGTGAATTATAAAGTATGGAATTATAATTAATATGATTTACAATTGTGAATTTACCTTATATATGCGAAATAAAACTACATGAGCATATTTATAGATATGAGTTGTAAATGAAAATGGATTTAAATTAAGAAGTTGAAAATTTGAATCCCGTTGATTTTGACAGTTGTTTTTCAAAGTTTGAGGAGGTTATATTGTTATAAATCTAAATAAGATAAATGAATTTGGAATGAATCTTATATAAGTAAAGTGAATAAGTGAAATTATAAAAGTATAAATTTATAAATGTGATTTATAAATACAAAAGGGATTTCAAAAGGACATAAAGCATTGAATTCACTGCCGTTGCTAGAAAATAATAAGGGTAATGGCTCCAGCATCATCAGTACCATTTTCGAGTTTCTATGTGATGGATTTTCTACTATTGGTAAGTTGAAAATTGAAGTTTTGTTGTGATAAAAAAATTTGAATTCAAAATCCACGTTAAAATTGATAAATATAAGGAAAATGAGTTTTGGACTTATATTATGAAATAAGAATTTAAATTTAGTAAAGTTAAATCGATTTGAGCATAATAAATTATATGATTTGAAATTTAACTAAAGGAAAGTTAAATTAAATGAATTGGATTTGAAATGGATTAGATAAGTTATTGAAATGAAAGAACTTAAGAGATAAGTGATTGAATAATATGAATTTGGAAGTTTAAATAACTAAGTTGAATAACTTATACATTTGGTAATAACAAGCTAGAAACAAGAGTTTTTGAACTTTTAATTGGAAAATTTTAAAATTGAAATATGAAATTTAGAATTTAACTTCGGTGAAGCTGAATAAAATGGAGTTAGTGAATTAAATTAAGTACGTTGACAAATCAAATAAAAGTGAATACGAAATTAAGATGTAAAGTGATTATATAAAATGCTAAGAAATGAAAATCTGAATTTGAATAGTGATATGAAATTAACTTAAGTAAAAGTTAAATAAAATGATCTTAGAAATGGAATTTAACTCAAGTAAAGAAAAACAAATGAGCTAATGAAATGAGTTAAATAAAATAGAATTTGAATTAAATTAGAAGTGAACTTAAATTGAACAGTGAAAGTAAATGTAAGAGGAATGAAATGAAACATAACTTAAGTGATGTTGAATGAAGTGGAATTTGATATCAAAATAAATTAATAAAGTGATTAATGAAGTGAAGTAATTAAATGAATATGAACTTGAGTGATATAATGAAATTCATCTTTAGTTGTAAAATGAATTAGCAATTGAATTATGAATAAATTGAATTGAACTACTGAAATAAATTAGTAAATAAAATATGGATTGAACGTTAATCAGTCGAATGTAAATGAATTGTTATGGAATAATGGATGTTAGTTGATTGTACAAAAATTCATATGGAATTGAATTAATGAAATTGAAAGCTAAATTATTGAATTCAAATTAGAAGTGAGTGAATCTAAATAGAATTGAATTTGATTTAATTTGGAAGTGAACTAACTTGAATGTAAATCAGTGTATGTAAACTAATTGAATATGAATAAATGGATGTTAGTAAAATCCAATGTTAATGAATCAAATGTGATTAAATTGAAAATCAATTCAATGAATATTAATGAGAAATGAATGAGTATTAATTTGAATATGGATTGATTGAGTAAAGATTGGTTTGTTGGATGTTAGTTGGATGATAGTTGTTTGATGGTTGAATTTGTTGCTTTTGGTTGCATTTGCTATATTGGCATATATAGTAGTTGCATTGGTATATGTTGTATATTGATATTACATTCCATATACACATGTTTCTCATTTGTTTATTGAGTATTTAGTAGGTGAGGATGGTGTATGCTTCATATTTGGAGCTCGCTTTCGCGTTATATTAGCCGTATATGCTCGCTAATAATATATAAGGTACATACCTCGGATTACATATTGTACTTTTTTAATTTTTTCCCTACGGGATGCCTCATCCTCGAAGATGAGATGTATATTTATGATATATATATTGTGATTTTTTTGCGAACCGCGCAAAGAGGCTGTGGCGAATTTTTTTTGAAAATTTAAGGCGTTAGAAAATTTAATTTTTGGAAAAACTGGAAAAGATTACGATAACTAAAATTTTGATTTTTGAGTTAAAGGTTAAACGATACTAGTTAGTTTTGAAAATATAACTATGAATGGATTTGAAAACATAGAAATTTTTTTATAAGAAGTTTAACTAATGGATTTTGGGAAAGTCAAAAGGTTTAAATGAATTTGATACCTAGTTTGAACGATTTGTTTTTGAAAAGTTAATGAGTTTTGTGGATTTTTTCTTACTTGGTAATTTCGAGGACGAAATTCTTTTAAGTAGGGGAGAATATAATGACCTAGAATTTCAGTCATTCGAAATTGGAATATTTAATTGGTTTTAAATATTCATAAGTTAATTTCATAAGTTCGATAACTTATATTTCAAATATAATGATTTAATTGGATAATTAAATTATTAATTTAATATTTGAAATTGCAGAAATAATTGAAATTTGAATCTAATGTGAATAAAAATTATTTATAAAGTTGAATTAGATTCTATGAATTAGAATGATGTTGGTGAACTTTTAAATTTGATTTAAAAGCGATTTAATAGAAATTGAAAATTTTATATTTTGATTAACGTGTGAAAATAGTCATTTTTGGCACCATCTCGGATTTCGACGAAACCAGTTTCATTGGATCCGTAATGTTATATTATTGTAGGATTTCAAATATCATGTCAATCAGACTTACGGTTTGGTCGTTCGAAGCTGAAACGCGTAGACATTTACTTAAGTAAATTTAATTAAAATAATTCGATTCGAAAAGAAACCTTCCAAATACGATGGAATTAGCTCCCGATATATATTACATTGCGTTCGGAATAGGGTTAAAACATTATAAACGCCTGGTGGCACGCTTCTATTTTCTTCAATTCAAGCTGAGCTCTTTATCAATCTAAAGTGAAATTCACATGTAATCATATTCCAAAACCTAAATACTCACATCCAATTTTAGTTTAGAGAATGTTCATATAAGCGAGCATTGTCTCGGTTATTACATATATGTCAATAAATCATACACGTATGTTAGCAGGAAGAAATATATTACAGTGCATAAGTCAAAATGTATATAATCTGTAGTATTGATTTTTAAATCTGTTCGTGTGTGTATATATATATTTATAAGTTGTATATGACTTGATTTGGAAAATAACTTCAATATAACAAATCTGTTTCTAAAGTGTACTTGGCCATACAAATTTATAAATTGTTTTGAGTCGCAAGAAATTATAATAGCTTGAATTTCTTTTAAACATTATGCACGCGTGTTCAAGGAATTGCATACAGCTAACTTAATAATTACAATACTAGCTATGTATATCCAAACCTATTATTTATGATATGGCTTGGCATATAGGCAATTATTTTAACGTTTATCGTGTGTATATATTTGACTGTAAAATATAAGTTTAATTTCAAAAAAAAAAAGATTTTGAAATACATATATATATTTAATATTTTGAAAGTGTGTTTGAATATAAAATATGGTTTTATATATACATAGTTATAGATATATGTTCACTTATATCTTATCTCCATCGATTCAGTTCTGATTTGATTTTGTTGATTCCTTGTCTATCAGCTTGTCCGTCGAATCCATATCCATCTAGCTTTGATTTGGAATTCGTGCTTGCATTTCGTAACCCGATTTCAGTGTCAAATCTCTAGCCTCGAAAGGGGTGCAATCACTCACGATTAATGTTCTTTTATTTATTAAACTTAATTTCAATTGAAACGAGAATTGAAATATACTGCTGCTAGTTATTTACAGTATTAAATATATGTTATTACCTGTATCATTTCACCTGTGACATCTGACACCATTATATGTTAATTATGCGATGATAATCCAGTTTGATTGATAATTGATTGATTGTTTGATGTTACATTGGACATTAAATTGTTAATGTTTAAAGTGATAAATAATATGTTATTGAATTTGATATAGGATAAAATTGTTATATGTGCTAAATTTGATTTGTTAAAAGTTGTATAATATGACCCCTTAAATGTTAGATTGATTGACACGTAGAAATAGTGTTAACTACACCTTGAACCATTGAATGTATGTTGTATAAATTGAATAATAAATGACAAGTGAATAACTGCATAAAATAGATAGTGTAATAATCTTTAATCTACATGAAATGATAGTGTAGATTCTAGAAATAATTATATTGATTTGCACAAACAACAATGTGAATAATACGATTATTTCGGGATTATTTGAATTAATTATTGAATTAATATTGATTGTTATATTGCATGTTTATTTACTTTGACACCATCCCAGTTATCACACTGCAAGTTCCCTTTGCTTCGCTTTGATTTTTGAATTGAAATGGAATTGGGTTGAAATGATAAATACCCAAATGAACTTGGCTTAGGATAGAGAATTAAATAAAAACCCGATTGGTAAATAATTTGAAATAAAAATAAAATGAAGATTTTATTTGAATTAATAATAGTTTTGAAAAGAAGTGGAATTTAAATTTAATGAAAACATGTTAATATTTAATATTTGTAACAAAATATTAACATAGTAGTATTTGAAAGAACGCTGTTTTACAATAAATTATTTAACAATAAAATTTGGAATTATTCAGGGTATTAAGTTTGAAATTATTCAATAATTAAGTTTGAAATTATTAAGTTTTGGAATTATTTAATAATTAAGTTTTGAAATTATTTAATAATTGAATAAGATTGAATTATTTGATAATTAAATAAAAAAATTGAATTCTTTGATAAGAGAAATTGAAATTTTGAATAATTGAATTTTTGAACCTCGTTAATAAATGAAATCGGGTTTCTTTATTAATTAAGTTTTGTAAAATTTAAGTAAATAAGTGAAATTGAACTTCTTGAATAAATGAAATTAAGTTTCTTTATTAATTGAGCTTGAAATTTGTAACTAAGTAAAATTGGTAGAATTGAATTTCTTTAACTAGAAATGAAACGAAATTTATTGAAATAATGTAGGACTTGTAATTTAAAGAACTTGATTTGACGAATCTAATTTAATTCAAATTTGGAGTTTTGATATAATGAAGTCGACATAAGTAATCGATTTAATGAATTGGAAATTTAAATGAAATTGTTTTAAATGATAAATTAGCTTAATAAATATTGAATGAAATCGATAAATGAATTTTAAATTTATTTGAATGTTAAATTTAATTAATTTAAATGATTTCGAAATCAATTTTAATACGAACTTGAATCAATATTTGAATTGTTTAAATAAATAAAAATTTAAATTGAATTATAAGATTTGAAATAGAAATTTGGAAGTTTTGAAACATAAATTATGGAAATTGACTTAGGAAGACAAATGAAATGTTGAATTTCAAATTCTAATTGAAATTGAATCTGATTTGATTTTGAAATATATTAAACGACCAATCGGTGTAATAATTATGAAAGTTATTAAAGAGACCGGAATCAGTTATGGACATACTCTCTGTCTAAGCCGAAAACCACTGTAATAACTATACGCGGAGAGATGATCCAGAATGAACTGGTTGGAATGATGTACGTGATGACTGAAGAAAGAGAACGATAATAGATAGCCTTGACACTTGTGTCAAATTGGAAATGACTAAAACAGGAGCCGTGCCGGGTCAAATGGGGTTAGCCACCTCGAGTGAACACACTTCTTCGAAGATACTCATTACTTGTTATTGATTGGTGCACCCTCGTACTTTAGGGAGTGTTGTTTCGCGGTGTTGCGATCGTTGCGGCGATGCGTTTTCACCAGTCCGGATCAGGCAAACGGTAGTTTCACTACCTTAGGTATTGCCTCATGTGCCTTGTCATACTTGTATCCCTATATACGCGACCACTACGAATTTATTTTGTATTATGCCTATGGAGTATTCCCTGATATCCCACTAGTTTACGGTGGAGTTTACAGTGTTATATAGACTATAACGCTTATGTAAAATGTGTTAAGGGGGACAATGGTAACGCCTTAACACTATTTTGATATTTTATATTACTAATAGACATTATCTATTTAGCGTATATTACTACATAGTAGATAGTTTAACGGATCCTTAGAGGACGGTTATTCCAACGTCCTTTGAGTTACTTGTATTTTAGTTGTTATTTCACTTGAGTTGGATTTATTAATATAAGAATGTTAATCCTGACTCGAGTGTTTTGTGTTTTGCTTTACGCTCGGGTCAGTCTGAGTGTACCAGTATTCGAGACTCGCCTTTGGAGTTGGAGCTTCGCTAGGAGATCCGGCTATCTATCCAGCTTTCAGATATTCTGTTGATTCCAGTGATGTATTCCGATTATTGTATTTGACTTTTGTATTCGAGACTTCTGTTGTAACTTATTAACTCTATTATATATATATATAGTAGCTTCATGAACTACTATCTTTTGCTTCCACTGCATATTATTACTCCGTGTCTGTGATTTTGTGATTATTTATTTACTGTATATCTAAGTTTTACCAAATTTAAATTAACAATTCGGTATTTTGAATTATTCAAGTCCGACATGTGCGGATGCGAATAGTCCAAAATAGCGGGTCGTTATAGTTGGTATCAGCGCTTTGGCAGCTCTAGGCAAAAACTCAGCATATAGGGTAAATGTATTTATAGAATCACTCTCATTTGAGTTTCAATCTCTTCCTTTTGACTCAATTCCTTTGAATTTTTGGAACGTTCCCTATGGTTTCAAAATTCATTCGTGTCCCTCACTATTCGTCTTCTTTCGATTCTGGAGCATCCATAACTCCACTTTGAATGATCTTTATAATGAATCGGCGGTCTCGCCAATATTCGAATTATTGTAAATGGATGAAACACCTTTACAATAGACATCGATTTACCAGAGATTTCTGTATCGTTGGTTTACAATGCTATATATTTCCTGCTAAGTCTGAATTCTAATTCTCGAGATCGAATGTTGATTTACCTCGAAATTCAGCATCGATTTTATTCTTTAAGTTACGGTCGACCTGGTTAAAGTTGCCTGTGAATTAAATAAGCTTATCCATCTCCCGATTCTGTTAATTGAATTATCTTATCTTCTGTTTCGAACTTATTATCGAATCAAAATTCTCTTTGGTTTGATTTCCATCAAATTTGAATCTCTATACTTATTTTGACATCCATCCTTGTATTGTCAAGCGAGGGAGTGTATTTGTATTTATACTATAATGTTATATATATGTGTTGTGTTGTTTGAGTTGTTGATTTCGATTTGGCTTTTCGATCGATTCGTCTGATCAACGCTATCGATAGGATTTCCAAAACGCTTGAACAGAGCAAACTAACACAATAGTATTTTTGAATTTGGCGAATAAAATAGTTTTGTATGATTATATTATATATAAATTTTTCTGAAATTAAATGGTTAATGAATTTGTTGTCAGAAATGATAATATTTGATTTTCATTTATTGTTTTGTAAACCATTGACTATTGCATAATATAAATAAATGAATTTATAAAATTTGGTTATAATTTGATTTGGAATTTGAAATGAATGTAAATCAGGAATTTGAGAATTTGATTTCCGGTGATTTCAACTTTGATTTTTAAAGTTTAAAATGTATATTATTGAAAATATTTTCGAATAGAAATGGTTTTCAAAGAAATTTAATTGATTAAATTAGAGCTCTTCTCTTTGTCGCTGAAAAATAATTTCGGTGATGACGGCCGCATCATCGACAATTATTTTCGAGTTTCAAAGTGGAGAGACTATTCTGTAGCCCTGTTACACTTTCGTTTGGAAAAAATATATATTGAATTGAATTTCTAAACATGACTTGATTTATAATATATATTGAAGATTTTAAATTTGATTTGATACATTATGAATATATATATATATATAAGTTTTGAAATTAATCGGAAATTAATTCTTAAATTTTTTATTTAAGGATGATTTTCAATGAAGCCAATTTTTTTGACTAGATACTTAACTTGAAATAAGTGAAATGTAAATTTTATTCGGATAATACTCAATTGCATTATATATAACTTACCTAAGTTTTCAAAAGTTAATTATGTAATTGAATATTGTAAAATATAAATGATATCAAAGGAATTTTTAAATAAATTTAAGTAGTTATAATAGGTAAATATACTTAATATATATGTGATAAGATATATTAAGTAGGAAAAAAAATGTTGGAAAAAAAAGAAGAATTAAATTTGTCGAATAAAGTATGATTATAATAAATGACTATTCAAATTTATGATCTTTAAAATTGTTAATTTAAGATAATTGGATAATATACAATATAAATTGTCTTTATAAATAAAAGTTGAGTGCGTATAAAAATGTTATACACTTGAAGTTTAATTATAAAATGGCTAATAGAGATAAATAGAATACTAGGTTAGTTGAATAATAAATGAATTAATAAAATAAATTGTTGACAGAAATAATTTTGTAACAAACGACGATAAATTGAAAATAAACGAAGTTAATGAAATTCCTTGAGTTTAAAGACAATTGTTCAATATAAATTAATTTAAATTGAAATTTATATGGTTTGAATTAATTGTTTTTGCTCCGTTTTCAATCTATTTTTTTTTTTTGGCAAGGCCAGCCGGTTTTATAGTGGACCGTCCACTTTTTATTACGAACGTAATAAAACATGAAGTACAGGAGTAAGGCTGAGGTACCTTAACTACAAAAATAAAAAGAAAATACAGCACAGGAGTGTGACAGATATATCACAACTACAGCTAACCACTATCGAACTAAGATTCCTCCGAAGAGGTAGTAAGTCGTACAACATCTTCCACCTGGGAAGGAACCAAAGGGTCATTCCCAAGATTACCAGAATAGGGGCGAAACAGGAGAGAAAGAGAAGGATCATAAATCTCAACATCGGAAGAGTAAATAAATGATCGATCCCAAGAAAGATCAGCAAGCATGATAGAATTTGTCTCAGCATACGAACCATCCAAATCAAGAACCAAGGAATCTCCAGAAGGTCGATAATAAAGGCGACGAAAGTCCGTAAGATCTGCGGAAACAAATCGAAAATAAGAGTCATCCACGGGGTTAAATCGCATATCAGTCCGACGATCAACCCAACAACTCTCAGATTCATCCCAGATGACAGACAACTCAGGTGAAGCAAGAACCAGAGTAGGAGAGGAGTCCGCAGAAACTACAATAAGGACAATGGGTGCAGGATGGGATGAAGGTCGAACAAGTGAAGACGTCGAATCAGGAACAGGTAACGGAGGAACAGGAGGCACTTTGGGAACCCATTTCCTGAGCGGGGGACGAGGGAGAGGAATCTTAGGCGCAACTGCGGACACAGAAGAATGCGTGCAGTCAGAAACCAAGTGGCCAAAGGAGAGACAGGAGGAACAAATGTCCGGGACCCAACCATAACGCACACGGACATCCACCACATGGCCAACAGCTAACTGAACAGGAATAGAGGAAGAAAGAGGCTTACAAGGGGAAATCTCAATCAGCGCTTTAGCATACATCAGCTTATCACGCGCAACGGTATTAGCATCAAAGCATTTCAATTTTCCAACATTGCAAGCAAGCCAATTCAAACCAAGGAGCGGCTGAAGTGCGGAAGGAATATGAGAAAATAAACCCAAACGGGGATAGAGCGCACTTGTTCACGCGCACGAGCAACCGAAGGGGACCAAGGAGTGATAATAAACGGTTTCCCATCAAAAAAAGAAGGCTCGGCCTCAAGAACACGACAATGATCCTCAGAGGAAGAGAACAAAAGGAAATACATAGTGTCAACCAGCTTAACACAAAGATTCCCGCGAAGCTTCCATGCCCTTCGACAAACAGAAGCCGCATCATCAAGACGATGCTTTGGGTCCAGAAAGAAACCAACCAAATATTCTGACCAATAATCAATACCGGCTTGCATAACATTCGGTGGTGGGATCATCACGCCATTTTCCTCAACGATTTCAAATTCCACTGGTTCATATACACCTGCATTTCGAGGCAGAGAAGTAAAGAGCGACGACCAAGTTTTGGAAACAGCCGGGGATGGGGCAGCAACACCAACAGGACAGGCTCCAGTAGGCGCGGAGGCTGCATGCGAATGATCAGCAGAGTTCAAAAGAGAGGACTTGGGAATGTTAGTCTCTGAACCATTTGGACAAACACCTATAGTGCATTGAGCAGAAACCAAAGTCTCAGCTCCATCGGGACGCAATACGCTACCACATACACCAATAACATCACCATTCTCACCAGATGCAACAACATCTTTCACTACCTTTGTCGAAGAACCACAAAAAGGTCGACAAACAAACTCTATCCTCACACCTAATACACACGTTTCTGTCGCTAGAACAAACAACAGCAGGACGAAATGAAGTGTTCGCGTTTGGCAGCGGTGGAAACTCATATTCGAAGAGCGGCAGCGGCATAGGCACAGGGTTCCTAAAAGTCCTTCCAGATCTAGTTGATGAAGGCGTTGAAGAAGGGGGGGGGGTACAGGGAAGGACGGAGAAAGGGAGAGGAAGACATGGAGAGAAGAGGCGGAATGAGGGATGGAACTGCAGAACGCAAACGGAAGGAAATTAGGCCAAGCAAAATAAATCAAAAGCGAACAGAAGTTCGCTCGATCGCCATTTTTACAAGTCTCTTTTCGCGCGAGCTGATCGCCATTTTTACAAGTCTCTTTTCGCACGAGCTGATCACCATTCTTTCTGGTTGATTCTATTCTCCTACCTCCTTCCTTTTCGAGGACGAAAAATTTTGAGTGGGGGAGAATGTAACGACCCGTAAATTTATCTGGTTTTAATAACGTTATTAATTGAAATTTTGTGAAATTGTAAATGATAAAATTTTGAAATAAAATTTTATATTTGAAACGCGTCTTGTTAAACATAGCAACTGGTAAATTTTCGTCCGAAAATATGAAAGTTTATTTCGTGCGTAAATTTACTTCAATTTAATCAGTTAAAAAGCGATGAAAATAAAATGTTTTCGAAACCTAAATATTTTTACATAGAAAAATTCTAAATCATCTTCTGAGCAAGACGTCATTTTTCATTTTTCTAAATTCGGACATGTTTAGCTCCGTCGATCTTAGTTTTCTGCGTTTTTCTTGCATTTTCCGCTTCTAGAAAATTCGAATTTTTGTAATTCAATCGTACCACTGAAATCTGTATACCGTTTTGATTGTCTCGTCGTGCTGATTCATGTGGTATATTCAATTCTATGTTTTGGAGTCTGTTGCACAATGGAAACCGTGAAACGGTCACCAGTATCGTTTTCAAAATTTTAGCTTTTAAAACCTCTCGTGACCATTAAATTGCCCACCGGGTATAATTCCAATAGCCTAAAACTCTTTGTATCTCTTAAACCAATAGGACTTTCACTTTTCCCATTTTCATGCTTTACATTTTTCAAACTGACAGCCTCTTCTCTTCTCCACTTGGTCTTCTCCTTCGTGACCTTTGCCTGCTCTCTTCTTTTATTTGAACTGCCTTCCTCCAACTATGAAAATCCATCTAGCCTGCTTAATCACCAAGCCACGTAACCACACTCAAACAGTACATCGCCCTCCCCTCACCAGGCAACTGACCATCTCCACGTCAGCTCCACCATGAAAACAATTCCGAGACGTCGCCACCACTGCCGCAGCACCACCGTCCGCCGCATGCTACCCTCCACTTGGCACTTTCGCCACCTAGTAGCGCCCAGACCGAAGCACCCCTCCGGCCTTAACTCGATCACCTTCCCTTCTCCGCTTTAACTCGACACCATCTCCATCGTTCCTACCGATCATCACCTTTTCTTCCCAGTTTCTCCTACCCGAGCCCATGATCAACCGTTCATTCGCCGACGCAGCAGCAAGCTGTTCCACACTTCGCCGAGTTTGCACTCCCTCCGTAATCTCCCTCCTTCTCCATGGTCTCGGTGGTCAAGCTTCCACTCACGCAAGGCCTTCTTCTTTCTCTTTGTAAGTACATATATATCATATATAAGTTGTTCACTTTTCAGTGAGAGTACGTTGTTTGAAAACTTTCATTTATACATATGTCAATCTTTGTTTTATAAATAGTTGATTATTTAGATATTTGGGTAGTTTTAAAGTTGCAATTACTGTTATTTATACGTATATATATATTATGTTTGAAAGAATATATGAGTACAAATATATGCGTGTGCATATTCTTTGATTCGTATTGACTTATATATATATGAGTTTTCTATAATTTGTTGTTAGTAACACGAGTATATGAATTATTGTTACATGCTTATATATGTTTAAAAGCACATGAGTAGATGTTTTGTCACATATTTTCAGGTTGTATTTTGTATGTATATATATATGATTATATTGGCTTGAAAATTAAGTTTATACGTTTTTATATATATTGGTTATATATGTTGGGTTGTATGTGTCAGTGCATATTTTTTTAACATGCATGCGTGCATACATGAGTCTACTGTATGTATTATTCAAAGCTTTCATATTTATAGTTTACATTTCTTTTATTTGTATTACGGATGCTCGTATGTATACGTAATTATATTGCATACGTGCTCTTTCAAACCTTGCTCCTTCTTTGCAAGTTTCAGCAGCTCATATAGTTGGTATATCCTTGTTCATATAGGCGAGCATTGTCTCGATTATTACATATATGTCCATAAAGCATACATGTATGTTAGCAGGAAGAAATATATTACAGTGCATAAGTCAAAATGTATATAATCTGTAGTATTGATTTTAAAATCTGTTCGTGTATATATATATATATATATATATATATGTATGTATGTATGTATGTATGTATGTATGTATGTATGTATGTATGTATAAAAGTTGTATATGACTTGATTTTGAAAATAACTTCAATACAACAAATTTGTTGCTAAAGTGTGCTTGGCCATACAAATTTATAAATTGTTTTGAGTCGCAAGAAATTATAATAGCTTGAATTTCTTTTAAACATATGCACGCGTGTTCAAGGAATTGCACACAGCTAACTTAATATTTACAATACTAGCTATGTATATTCAAGCCTGTTATTTATGATATGGCTAGGCATATAGGCAATTATTTTAACGTTTATCGTGTGCATATATTTGACTGTAAAATATAAGTTTAATTTCAAAAAAAAAAGATTTTGAAATACATATATATATTTAATATTTTGAAAGTGTGTTTGAATATAAAATATGGTTATATATATATACATAGTTATAGATATATGTTCACTTATATCTTATCTCCATCGATTCAGTTCTGATTTGATTTTGTCGATTCCTTGTCTATCAGCTTGTCCGTCGAATCCATATCCATCTAGCTTTGATTTGGAATTCGTGCTTGCATTTCGTAACCCAATTTCAATGTCAAATCTCTAGCCTCGAAAGGGGAGCAATCACTCACGATTAATGTTCTTTTATTTATTAAACTTAACTTCAATTGAAACGAGAATTGAAATATACTGCTGCTAGTTATTTACACTATTAAATATATGTTATTACCTGTATCAGTTCACCTGTGACATCTGACACCATTATATGTTAATTATGCGATGATAATCCAGTTTGATTGATAATTGATTGATTGTTTGATGTTACATTGGACATTAAATTGTTAATGTTTAAAGTGATAAATAATATGTTATTGAATTTGATATAGGATAAAATTGTTATATGTGCTAAATTTGATTTGTTAAAAGTTGTATTATATGACCCCTTAAATGTTAGATTGATTGACACGTAGAAATAGTGTTAACTACACCTTGAACCATTGAATGTATGTTGTATAAATTGAATAATAAATGACAAGTGAATAGCTGCATAAAATAGATAGTGTAATAATCTTTAATCTACATGAAATGATAGTGTAGATTCTAGAAATAATTATATTGATTTGCACAAACAACAATGTGAATAATACGATTATTTCGGGATTATTTGAATTAATTATTGAATTAATATTGATTGTTATATTGCATGTTTATTTACTTTGACACCATCCCAGTTATCACACTGCAAGTTCCCTTTGCTTCGCTTTGATTTTTGAATTGAAATGGAATTGGGTTGAAATGATAAATACCCAAATGAACTTGGCTTAGGATAGAGAATTAAATAAAAACCCGATTGGTAAATAATTTGAAATAAAAATAAAATGAAGATTTTATTTGAATTAATAATAGTTTTGAAAAGAAGTGGAATTTAAATTTAATGAAAACATGTTAATATTAATATTTGTAACAAAATATTAACATAGTAGTATTTGAAAGAACGCTGTTTTATAATAAATTATTTAACAATAAAATTTGGAATTATTCATGGCATTAAGTTTGAAATTATTCAATAATTAAGTTTGAAATTATTAAGTTTTGGAATTATTTAATAATTAAGTTTTGAAATTATTTAATAATTGAATAAGATTGAATTATTTGATAATTAAATAAAAAAATTGAATTCTTTGATAAGAGAACTTGAACTGTTGAATAATTTAATTTTTGAACCTCATTAACAAATGAAATTTGGTTTCTTTATTAATTAAGTTTTGTAAAATTTAAGTAAATAAGTGAAATTGAACTTTTTGAATAAATGAAATTAAGTTTCTTTATTAATCGAGTTTGAAATTTGTAACTAAGTAAAATGGGTAGAATTGAATTTCTTTAACAAGAAATGAAATAAGATTTATTGAAATAATGTAAGACTTGTAATTTAAAGAACTTGATTTGACGAATCTAATCTAATTCAAATTTGGAGTTTTGATATAATGAAGTTGACGTAAGTAATCGATTTAATGAATTGGAAATTTAAATGAAATTGTTTTAAATGATAAATTAGCTTAATAAATATTGAATGAAATCGATAAATGAATTTTAAATTTATTTGAATGTTAAATTTAATTAATTTAAATGATTTCGAAATGAATTTTATTGCAAACTTGAATCAATATTAGAGTTGTTTAAATAAATAAAAATTTAAATTGAATTATAAGATTTGAAATAGAAATTTGGAAGTTTTGAAACGTAAATTATGAAAATTGACTTAGGAAGACAAATGAAATATTGAATTTCAAATTCTAATTGAAATTGAATCTGATTTGATTTTGAAATATATTAAACGACCAATCGGTGCCATAATTACGAAAGTTATTAAAGAGACCGGAATCGGTTATAAACATACCCTCTGTCTAAACCGAAAACCACTTTAATAACTATACGCGGAGAGATGAT
The DNA here is from genome assembly GCA_030765085.1 of Allium cepa. Taxonomy (NCBI): domain Eukaryota; kingdom Viridiplantae; phylum Streptophyta; class Magnoliopsida; order Asparagales; family Amaryllidaceae; genus Allium; species Allium cepa. The sequence goes on along the minus strand of CM060939.1, from coordinate 196,231,712 downwards.
ACAGAATGAACTGGTTGGAATGATGAACGTGATGACTGAAGAAAGAGAACGATAATGGATAGCCTTGACACTTGTGTCAAATTGGAAATGACTAAAACAAGAGCCGTGCCGGGCCAAATGGGGTTAGCCACCTCGAGCGAACACACTTCTTCGAAAACTACTCATTACTTGTTATTGATTGGTGCACCCTCGTACTTTATAGAGTGTTGTTTCGTGGTGTTGCGATCGTTGCGGTGATGCGTTTTCACCAGTCTGGATTAGGCAAACGGCAGTTTCACTACCTTGGGTATTGCCTCATGTGCCTTGTCATACTTGTATCCCTATATATGCGACCACTACGAATTTGTTTTGTATTATGCCTATGGAGTACTCCCTGATATCCCACCAGTTTACGGTGGAGTTTACAGTTTTGTATAGACTATAACGCTTATGTAAAATGTGTTAAGGGGGACAAGGGTAACGCCTTAACACTATTTTGATATTTTATATTACTAATTGACATTATCTATTTAGCGTATATTACTACATAGTAGATAGTTTAACGGATCCTTAGAGGACAGTTATTCCAACGTCCTTTGAGTTACTTGTATTTCAGTTGTTATTTCACTTGAGTTTGATTTATTAATATAAGAATGTTAATCCTGACTCGAGTGTTTTGTGTTTTGCTTTACGCTCGGGTCAGACTGAGTGTACCAGTATTCGAGACTCGCCTTTGGAGTTGGAGCTTCGCTAGGAGATCAGGCTATCTATCCAGCTTTTAGATATTCTGTTGATTCCAGTGATGTATTCCGATTATTGATTTGACTTTTGTATTCGAGACTTCTATTGTAACTTATTAACTCTGTTATATATATAGTAGCTTCATGAACTACTATCTTTTGCTTGCGCTGCATATTATTACTCTGTGTCTGTGATTCTGTGATTATTTATTTACTGTATATCTGAGTTTTGCCAAATTCAAATTGACAATTCGGTATTTTGAATTATTCAAGTCCGACATATGCGGATGCGAATAGTCCAAAGTAGCGGGTCGTTATAGTTGGTATCAGAGCTTTGGCAGCTCTAGGCAAAAACTCAGCACATAGGGTAAATGTATTTACAGAATCACTCTCATTTGAGTTTCAATCTCTTCCTTTTGACTCAACTCTTTTGAATTTTTGGAACGTTCCCTACGGTTTCAAAATTCATTCGTGTCCCTCACTATTCGTCTTCTTTCGATTCTGGAGCATCCATAACTCCACTTTGAATGATCTTTACAATGAACCGGCAGTCTCGCCAATCTTCGAATCATTGTAAATGGATGAAACTTCTCTACAATAGACATCGATTTACCAGAGATTTCTGTATCCTCTTTTTACAATGCTATTTATTTCCTGCCAAGTCTGAATTCGAATTCTCGAGATCGAATGTTGATTTACCTCGAAATTCAGCATCGATCTTATTCTTGAAGTTACGGTCGACCTGGTCAAAGTTGCCCATGAATTAAATAAGCTTATCCATCTTCCGATTCTGTTAATTGAATTATCTTATCTTCTGCTTCGAACTTATTATCGAATCAAAATTCTCTTTGGTTTGATTTCCATCAAATTTGAATCTCTATACTTATTTTGACATCCATCCTTGTATCGTCGAGCGAGGGAGTGTATTTGTATTTATACTATAATGTTTTATATATATATGTATTGTGTTGTTTGAGTTGTTGATGTTGATTTGAGTTTTCGATCGATTCGTCTGATCAACGCTATCGATAGGATTTCCAAAGCGCTTGAACAGAGCAAACTGACACAATAGTATTTTTGAATTTGGCGAATAAAATAGTTTTGTATGATTATATTATATATAAATTTTTTTGAAATTAAATGGTTAATGAATTTGTTGTCAGAAATGATAATATTTGATTTTCATTTATTGTTTTGTAAACCTTTGACTATTGCATAATATAAATAAATGAATTTATAAAATTTGGTTTTAATTTAATTTGGAATTTGAAACGAATGTAAATCAGGAATTTGAGAATTTAATTTCCGATGATTTCAACTTTGATTTTGAAAGTTTAAAATGTATATTATTTAAAATATTTTCGAATAGAAATGGTTTTCAAAGAAATTTAAATGATTAAATTAAAGCTCTTCTCTTTGTCGCTGGAAAATAATTTCGGTGATGACGGCCGCATCATCGAAATTCATTTTCGAGTTTCAAAGTGGAGAGACTATTCTGTAGCCCTGTTACACTTTTGTTTGGAAAAAAAATATATACTGAATTGAATTTCTAAACATGACTTGATTTATAATATATATTGAAGATTTTAAATTTGATTTGATACATTATGAATATATATATAAATATATATATTTATTTTTATCTCTAAGTTGTTTGAAATTAATTGGAAATTAATTCTTAAATTTTTATTTAAGGATGATTTTCAATGAAGCCAAATTTTTTGACTAGATACTTAACTTGAAATAAGTGAAATGTAAATTTTATTTGGATAATACTCAATTGCATTATATATAACTTACCTAAGTTTTCAAAAGTTAATTATGTAATTGAATATTATACAATATAAATGATATCAAAGGAATTTTAAAATAGTTATAATAGGTAAATATACTTAATATATATGTGATAAGATATATTAAGTAGGAAAAAAATGTTGGAAAAAAAAGAAGAAGAATTAAATTTGTCGAATAAAGTATGATTATAATAAATGACAATTCAAATTTATGATCTTTGAAATTGTTAATTTAAGATAATTGGATAATATACAATATAAATTGTCTTTATAAATAAAATTTGAGTGCGTATAAAAATGTTATACACTTGAAGTTTAATTATAAAATGGTTAATAGAGATAAATAGAATACTAGGTTAGTTGAATAATAAATGGATTAATAGAATAAATTGCCGATTGAAATAATTTTGTAACAAACGATGGTAAATTGAAAATAAACCAAGTTAATGAAATTCCTTGACTTTAAAGACAATTGTTAAATATAAATTAATTTAAATTGAAATTTATATGGTTTGAATTAATTGTTTTTACTCCGTTTTCAATCTATTTTCTTTTTGGTTGATTCTATTCTCCTACCTCCTTCCTTTTCGAGGACGAAAAATTTTGAGTGGGGGAGAATGTAAGGACCTATAAATTTAACTGGTTTTAATAACGTTATTAATTGAAATTTTGTGAAATTGTAAACGATAAAATTTTGAACTTATGTTTTAGATCCAATTAGATCATTAAAAAGAAAGGATTATTTTGGTTTGAAATCTCATACGTTATGAAATTAAATGCTAATAGGAGATGATAAAAGGGTAAAATAGATTTACACTTGACTATTTCCTTTTCAATTAGATTTTAATTGCAACATAACCTACCTTTCCATTTTCACTTTTCTAATTTACTCTTACATTCATTGCCTCCTTATGTGGATTATTTTCATACCTTTTATTTATGAATTTAAACTATAAGTTGCGATAAAGATGTACATATATATATTATGCACCCGTTTATATTACCTTGCTTATGCTGTTATATTTTTGAATGTATGTTAATGCATTCCTAGTAAAACATACAATCGAAATGTTAATATATTTGTTTAATCCCCAATCTAATCACAAAGAGGGAGAAATGAAAAGTTCTTAATGTTGTATATTCTTTTAATTTATGACACAAATTTGTGTAGAGAATTTATTTTCCTTTATTGTGTGTTAATTAAGTCTTTAAAAGATGTTAATTTTGGTATGTTTGGGGTTAACAAAATTAATTAAGTGAACGATTGTTTTGAAATTTGAATTCTAAAAGTTTGTTTACAGTATAGAGTTGGTCCATTCATTCTCTTTCTAATTAATAATTACCTCTTTTTAATACCTGCTACTTTTAAAAAGGCTGTTCATATTTACTATATTTCAATACCAAGTTTGTTCATATTTACTTTATTTTTTTCCATTCATTTCCAACTTCTTATTCTGAAACGTCATTTCATTTATTTCTAATTAATAGCGGCCTTTCTTTTCAAATCTCTTTGGCCTAAAACCTAACTCTAACCTTGTAAATAAGATATGACGCAAATGAAACGCCAACCTCCATTCTAATCTTCTTCTTTTCCTTCTTTTTCTTTTTTTTATCTTTCTTCAAAGCTCCTTATTATCTCTCATTTTAATTTTTCCTTCCTCTTCAAATATTCTTCTTCTTCAAATTTTCTTCTATTCCAAACTTTCTTCTTTCTTTTCAAATCTAGATCTTCTCTTCCATTTTCAGTTCTTATTTTAATCCTTTTATTTTTCAATTCTTCTTTTTTTCAAACCTTTTAAAAATACATACATACATATACACACACATATATATATATATATATATATGTTAATATAATAAGGAGGAAAATTAAAGTAAATCAAAATAAAAGATTTTTTTTGGAACAAAGCTAGTTATCAAGAAGGAGACTAAGGAAACATAGAGTGGAACTATTAATTGGAAGTCTATTATTTTCAGATTTGTATAAATGTGAGTGTTTTAACCCACTCACAACCTCTAAAATTTCTTATGTTTGTTAAATTAGTTTCTGATGTGATTAGAAATTTATTTATGACTGTTTGGCATATTTTTATCATCATTCCAGTTAAATTGGATTTATTGAGTTAAATTGGTATGTAATTTATTATTGCATATAAATTGTCAGTTAAATAGTTGTTTAATTTATTATTGAATATAAACTGCCAGTAATACCTGTTGCTTATTATCTGTTATATATTGATGTTATTGTTTGAATTGGATGATGATTGTGATAAATGGTTGATGATTGTTATTGGATGAATGGATGTTGTATTTTATATTGTTATAAACTACAAGTTGTTATGTATTTCTATTTCATTCGGGATTGAGGTTTGAAATGATATATAACCGTATTTATATTTTAAATTACGGATTGAAATGATAAATATCCGCATCACTTGACCATAGAATAGAAAATTATATACACACACCGCGGTTTATATATAAAAATATTTTGAAATGATTTCTATGGCTTTGTAAAGAAATATATGATTTTATGAGATATTGATTTAGATATTTTATAAAGGTTATTTTATATATAGTTAAATTCTTAGTTTTAAGCTATGAATAAAATTGTTTAAGTATAAAATAAGTTTAATAATAAAGTTGATTTTATTAAAATATAATACGGATAAGTATTTACTTAAATTATATTTTAATATAGATTTTATATTGATTTTTATAAATCAAGGTTGATAAGATAGTTTTGAAACTGATTTGAGATTTTATTTAATTAAGAATTATATTTAATAAGAATCCATTTGGAACTTATTGAAATTTAGATTTTAAAAGAATGGGGTTTTATAACTTAATTCGGGGTTAAGGTGATTTAAGTGAATATATCAAGTCTAAATAAATTGAGGAATATTCAGTTACTGAAATTTGAAGTTTTATTTAAAGGATATTGGATTTATTAAGCAAATATTTCAAAACTAAATAATAGTAAAGTAAGTTTGGTATATATATACATGAATTATAAAATCTAGTTTTGAAATATTGAATATTTAAGCTTTGAAATATATTAAATTTGAAATGGTTTATTTTGTGGATCAATTCTGTTTTGAAATCGATATAATTTGGAATTGTCTATTTGAAAACCGAATTGAATTGAAATTATGATTTGGGGATTTGGTTAAATTTAAAATTTAGAAATTCGGGTTGTTTTGGAATTGATTTGTGAAATATAAGAAGCTAGTTTATTTTATAAAATATTTTAATATTTAAACCATGTAAGGGGTGGAAGTTATATTTCAAAGTTATAAATTTCAAAGTACTACGTTTTGGAAGTGTTATAGTTTTAAGTCTTTGGTTTCGAAATTTTATAACTTTGAAATACTATGATTTTAAAATGATATCATGTTGAATTGGTTTTTAAAACGAAAATGATATCGTATTTATATGGTTTTGAAATGAATATTATATCCTAGTTTTGAAGTATAATTATTTTGAAATGACCGCGGTGTTATAATAATGTTTGGTTGTTAAAGAGACCAGGATTGGAAGTTGTCATACTCTTTGCCAACTCCAAAAACTACTTTAACAACTGTGTACGCGGTGGAGATTACAGAATGAAGTAGGATGGTGGCGACGTTCCTTTGAGGTATACACGTGGACCCGATTCCCGTGAGTTGGCATAAGGTGGCTAAAACAAGAGCAATTGATGGGCTAAGAAGGTAGCACCTTTTATTGGACACATCGCTTTGATATTATACTCTGACTTTTGGATTGATTCGGTGGCCACTTTTGATTTTTGATTTGGGGGTGTGGCTTGAGGTGGGCGGTAGCTGCGCGCTACGCGTTACCACCGGCCCGGAAGCGTAATTGGTATATCTACCCTGGTATGGCCTAGTTGTGTCGTGTTACCTACCCTAGCGCATCTTGTACGATTTTGGATTTCTCCCGTAACCTGTGGAGTATTTAGGGTAGTCTCCCAATCTGAAGATGCGCTGATACTAGATGGACTATTAGGACTATTATTGTGTTTAAGGGGGAGATTGCGTAACTCCTTAACACTATTTAAAAGTAAGTTTATTTTACTATAGACATTATTATAATAGCGAAATATTACTGCATAGTAAATAGTTTAACGGATCCTTAGAAGATGTGAATCCCGAGCATCTCTTAAGTTATTGCACTCACGATTGACACTGGATAGGAGATGTCAAATCCCGTAAACATCTCTGATGCCATTCCACTCATATTATTTACTGTTGATTTAACTTACATAAGATCTTTTAGTTCTGACTTGAGTGTCTTGTCTTTTCAATTCGCTCGGGTCAGTCCGAGCATTTCAGGATTTGAAGACTTTATTTCTGGAGGACGAAGACAAATTTGTATTACTACTATTTATTATATTATTCCACTGCATCACATTGTTATACTGCATTGTTATTGATTATTCTCTGGTATGTGTAACTCTGATATGTTTTGTATAAGTATAATCAAATGTTTTTATAAAACAGCTTCATGAACTCTTTATTTGATTATTATATTTTATCGTTCCGCTACAAGATTCTATTTTGTTTTTCTTTCTCTGCTTTTTCTTATTCACCCTAATAACAATCCTCCCTTTTGTATGGTTTGAGTCTGACATGTGTGGTTTATCATCGATTTAAAACGTACAAAAAGGCGAGACGTTACATCTGGTATCAGAGCTTTGGTTTAGTGAAAACCTTAGCTTTGTGGGGTTTGACTCTTTATTAATAGGTTAGTAATACCCTATGATGAGTCGCTGAGTGTACATATATATGAGAGAGCATATTTGTTAGTGTTATAAAAGGTTTTAATATTGGGTTAATTTGTTCCGTTTTGTATTTATAAATTTTGGTTGGTGCATAGGACTCTATGACATCAATAGGGATTCCTAAACACTTAATAGGATAGACCGACACAATATTTGTTTTAAAATATAGGTAAATGAAATAATTTTGCCCATTGTATATTTTTATATATAAAATAATATATTTTATAAATGGTATATTTGGTTGTAATATATTTGTTTGTTAGGTAGTGAAATTTTTAGATATTAGTTGAAAATAAGATTTGAAATAAAATAAACGAAAGATTGGAAACTAAGAACTTGAGTTCCAGGATTTTGGAAAATTTCTTTTGAATGATTTGGAATATAGTAATGTTATTTAGAAGTATTTTCTGATATAAATATTCCAATAAGATTTGAAAGAATTATTTTTAAAGAAGTTTTGGAAAGAAATAAGCACTGTACTCCCCTCTCTGTCGCTGGAAAATAATTTCGGTGATAAGTGCACGCATCATCGACATTCGTTTTCGAGTTTCTAAGTGGGAAGGCCACTATAGTAGTTTTACTACAAATTTGTTTTGATAAACAAATGTAAATTTTAAATTGTTTTAAGTATAATTTGATATGTAAATTGTAAGTATACCTTAAAATGATTTGAAATTTAACCCTGTATTTAGTTCTTAAGTTTCCGTTAATTGATAGTTTCAATTAGTGTAGTGAAATGGAATTTAACCAATAATTGAAACCTTAAATGAAATAAGAGATTAAATGTTGAGTTATAAATGAAACTATGAGAAAGTTGAACTTGTAACTTATAAACCAAAAGTTATAATGATTGAATATTAGATTAAATTAAAAGAAATGAGGTAAAACTTGTGTAAGTTTCATTTGCATTATTTAACATATATAACTTACCAACTATAGGAAGGTTAAAATGTTAAAAGAAATGTAATGGGAAATTTTACAAGTAAAACTTGAAGTAGTGAAGGTATTCAATAAATTTGCTTTTATAAATAAGATTTAAGGTTATAATTGTTATAAACTTAAACCTCACTGAAGGGCCACTAATTAAATATAATAGAAAGGTTATAAAGAAATGATAATAAACTGGAGTAAATGTTGAAGTTATTTATAATAAAAATAAATAGAAAGATGAATACTATAAATAAATGAAATTAAGTAAAAAAAATGAATGAATAGAACATTAAAATTTGAAAGAAATAAATGTAAATTAAAAGATAAATCATTATATGAATAAAAATGGAATCAAACAACAAATAGTATGAAATGAAATTAATAAGAATGAACTTAATTTATTGTTTGGATTTGTTATTTGTTTTGGTTTATGGTTGTTTGGGTAAGGATACTTTAAATTTGTTTGGACGCATGAATAATCTATTTAGTTTCATCTAAGACTGTTGAGTAAATGGTGCACTTAATAGTTTACTCTCCATTCTGTACGATTTAAAGTTTTTAAACCCGGACAACTTTTTGTTTTTTTGGCATGGATGGTTGATTTTATTGGCTTCATATGGTGATTGTATGTTGTGATTGCAAGTGATTGTTGTTTATATTGATTTGGTTGTAGTGTATGAAAGAAAATTAATATTTCATTCTACATGATTATTAACTCTTTTACATTATACAAGTGAAATGCAAGTAATGGAAGCAATTGCTACTGCTTTGTGTTTCATAATTAAGCGTAAATTGCCCGACAAATAGGACATTCTTGGATTACGGTTTTTTAACGTTATTATATTATTTTTTCCGTGTTGGGACATATTATTTGGAAAATATATGTTATATATTGTTATATTTGATATTATACTTTCTCCCGTGTCTCACCGTACAAAGGAGACTCTGCCGAAATTTTCCGTAAATTTTGGACTTAGAAAAAAAAACTTTTGAAATTTGTTTCCTTCCAAACTTTATTAATTTGAGTATAAAAGATTTAATGGTTATAAATTAGTATATTTTGTTTAAATTAATTAATTTTGTAAATTTATTTGTGTATAAATTTAGTATTTTAAGTAAGATATATTGATTTCGTAATTCTTTTTTTCCTTTTCGATGACGAAAAGTTTTGAGTGGGGGAGAGTGTAACGACCCGTAAATTTCGATAATTAAATTGGTTAATTTAATAAGATTTTGTAATTTAATATAGAAGAGAATAAAAATTTGTGAATTGTTAGTGGTAATGATGACTAGAATCAATTGCAACAATACTAGTGTATGTTAACTATTAACAATTCATATGAAATCCCAATTAATTGAAATGATGTAAAGGTTACAACTTGGTTATAAATTGAATGTAAGTAAATAAATGTACGTGTGCATAAACTATTGAATTAGTACATAATTAGTGGTAATATAACAAAATTTGTGTTATAGAGGTAAGTTGTAACATTTGTTTATGATAATAAACTTAAAGGTGTTATAAATGTGATTTAAGGTAAATGGTGACTAACATTATTATAAGTTACACATTATTTAATATATTAAAAATTAATTGGGAATCAATCGCAATCAATTCACTTAATTATTGCGGTTATTGAAGATTAGATTTGTAAGTGCAATATAAGAAAAACAAATGTAAGTACTGAATTAATTAATGAAATAATACGGTGTTAATAGTAAGTAATAAACATGTAAATGTAAGTAAAAGTAAATAGGTGACAATTAATATATGTTATTTATTTATTTAGTGTGTTAAATAAGATTGGTAATTAAATTGCAACTAAAGGTAATAATGTTAATGCAAGTGGATAAATAACTAATTTAGTGCAATTCCAACTAATTGAGACCAATTGCAATAAATGAAATCAAATATTACGTTAGTGTGAATTCAAGTAATATTTGGTAATAATGTATTATTAATGGTTTATGAATGAAACAATAATTAAAATAATACATAATAAACTATAATTTGACAAAATCAATGTTAGATAAGTAAATATAATATTTGTCGGTTGATAATAAAGTATGAATGTGATTGTTGATGTTGATTGAATGAAATTGACAATTGTTAATGTGATTTCAATCAATTGTAATGGTAAAGCAAATTAGGAATATAATTGTAGAGCTTAAATTGGAAATAATTATAAAGTTTAATAACGAATAAAACAAATGACCATATGAATGTAAATTCCAATTGATTGGATTAATTAATGTAAATACATATATATATATATATATATGTTTCTTTACTAAATAAAAAAAAATCATATGTTTATTTATTTGAAATGTTGGTAGCTGAAAAAAAAATTATTATAGAAATAAGAATTAATAACTTTTGGTTTGTATACAATAATTCCGTAAATATGTTAAATTACTATAAAAAGGAATTAAATTGTCTCATTCATTTTTACCTTAGAAATCAATGACAATTAATGTGAATGTAATCTTTTAATTAAAAAGTAGGAAGAAGTTAATTGTAAACATATATTGAAATAAATTTAGATTGGATGATTTATTTCCCGTTTAAATCAGTTCACGTTTCAAAATTTAATGCTAGTTTATTGCATATATGTTTATACCTAAATTTAAACTTATGTTTTAGATCCAATTAGATCATTAAAAAGAAAGGATTATTTAGGTTTGAAATCTCATACGTTATTAAATTAAATGTTAATAGGAGATGATAAAAGGGGTAAAATAGATTTACACTTGACTATTTCCTTTTCAACTAGATTTTAATTGCAACATAACTTACCTTTCCATCTTCACTTTTCTAATTTACTCTTACATTCATTACCTCCTTATGTGGATTATTTTCATACCTTTTATTTATAAATGTAAACTATAAGTAGCGATAAAGACGTACATGTATATATTATACACCTGTTTATATTACCTTGCTTATACTGTCATATTTTTGAATGTATGTTAATGCATTCCTAGTAAAACATACAATCGAAATGTTAACATATTTGTTTAATTCCCAATCTAATCACAAAGAGGGAGAAATGAAAAGTTCTTAATGCTGTACATTCTTTTAATTTATGATACAAATGTAGAGAATTTATTTTCCTTTATTATGTGTTAATTAAGTCTTTAAAGGATGTTAATTTTGGTATGTTTAGGATTAACAAAATTGATTAAGTGAACAATTGTTTTGAAATTTGAATTCTAAAAGTTTGTTTACAGTATAGAATTGGTCCATTCATTCCCTTTCTAATTAATAATTACCTTTTTTTAGTACCTGCTACTTTTAAAAGGGTTGTTCATATTTACTATATTTCAATACCAAGTTTGTTCGTATTTACTTTATTTTTTTCATTCATTTCCAATTTCATTTTCCGAAACGTCATTTCATTTATTTCTAATTAATAGCGGCCTCTCTTTTCAAATCTCTTTGGCCCAAAACCTAACTCTAACCCTATAAACAAGATATGACGCAAATGAAATCCCAGCCTCCATTTTAATATTCTACTTTTCTTTTTTTTTTTCTTTTTTTTCTCTTTCTTCATATCTCCTTATTATCTCTCATTTTAATTTTCCCTTCCTCTTCAAATAATCTTCTTCTTCAAATTTTCTTCTATTTCAAACTTTCTTCTTTCTGTTCAAATCTAGATCTTCTCTATCATTTTTAGTTCTTATTTTAATCCTTTTCTTTTTCAGTTCTTTCTTTCAAATCTCCTTTTTTCAAACCTTTTAAAAATACATACATACATATATATATTAATATAATAAGGAGGAAAATTAAAGTAAATCAAAATAAAAGAATTTTTTTTAACAAAGCTAGTAATCTAGAAGGAGACTAAGGAAACATAGAGCGAAGCTATTAATTAGAGTCTATTACTTTCAGATTTGTATAAAGGTGAGTGTTTTAATCCACTCACAATTTCTAAAATTTCTTATGTTTGTTAAATTAATTTCTGATGTGATTAGAAATTTATTTATGACTGTTTGGCATATTTTTATCATCATTCCGGTTAAATTGGATTTATTGACTTAAATTGGTATTTAATTCATTATTGCATATAAAATGCCAGTTGAATAGTTGTTTAATTTATTATTGAACATAAAATGCCAGTAATACCTGGTGCTTATTATCTGTTATATATTGATGTTATTGTTTGAATTGGATAATGATTGTGATAAATGGTTAATGATTGTTATTGGATGAATGGATGTTGTATTTTGTATTGTTATAAACTGCAAGTTGTTATGCATTTCTATTTCATTCGGGAATGCAGTTTGAAATGATATATAACTGTATTTATATTTTAAATTACGGATTGAAATGATAAATATCCGTTTCACTTGACCATACGATAGAAAATTATACACACACACCGCGGTCTATATATAAAAATATTTTTAAATGATTTCTACGGCTTTATAAAGAAATATATGATTTTATGAGATATTGATTTGCATATTTTATAAAGGTTATTTTATATATAGTTAAATTCTTAGTTTTAAGCTATGAATAAAATTGTTTAAAGTATAAAATAAGTTTAATAATAAAGTTGATTTTATTAAAATATAATATGGATAAGTATTTACTTAAATTATATTTTAATATAGAGTTTATATTGATTTTTATAAATCAAGGTTGAGAAGATAGTTTTGAATTGATTTGAGATTTTGTGTAATTTAGAATTATATTTAATAAGAATCCATTTGGAACTTATTGAAATTTAGATTTTAAAAGAATATGGTTTTATAACTTAATTCGGGGTTAAGGTGATTTAAGTGAATATATCAAGTCTATATAAATTGAGGAATATTCAGTTATTGAAATTTGAATTTTTATTTAAAGGATATTGGATTTATTAAGCAAATATTTCAAAACTAAATAATAGTAAAGTAAATTTGGTGTGTATATATATATGAATTATAAAATTTAGTTTTGAATATTGAATATTTAAGATTTGAAATATATTTAACTTGAAATGGTTTATTTTGTGGATCAAATCTGTTTTGAAATCAATATAATTTGGAATGGTCTATTTGAAAACCGAATTGAATTGAAATTATGATTTGGGGATTTGGTTAAATTTAAAATTTAGAAATTCGGTTTGTTTTGGAATTGATTTGTAAAATTTAAGAAGCTAGTTTATTTTGTAAAATATTTTAATATTTAAACCATGTAAGGGGCGAATGTTATATTTCAAAGTTATAAATTTCAAGTATTACGTTTTGGAAATATTATAGTTTTAAATCATTGGTTTCGAAATTTTATAACTTTGAAATACTATGATTTTAAAATGATATCATATTGAATTGGTTTTTAAAACGAAATTGATATCGTATTTATATGGTTTTGAAATGAATATTATATCCTGGTTTTGAAGTATAATTATTTTGAAAAGACCGCGGTGTTATAATAATGTTTGGTTGTTAAAGAGACCGGGATCAGAAGTTGTCATACTCTTTGCCAACTCCGAAAACCATTTTAACAACTGTGTACGTGGTGGAAATTCTAGAATGAAGTAGGATGGTGGAGACGTTCCTTTGAGGTATATACGTGGACCCGACTCCCGTGAGTTGGCATAAGGTGGCTAAAACAGGAGCGATTGACGGGCTAAGAAGGTAGCACCTTTTATCAAACACATCCCTTCGATATTATACTTTGACTTTTGGATTGATTCGATGGCCACTTTTGATTTTTGATTTGGGGGTGTGGCTTGAGGTGGGCGGTAGCTGCGCGCTACGCGTTACCACCGGCCTGGAAGCGTAATTGGTATATGTTGCGACTTTTCTATTGATTAGAAAAGCACAAATTTTGATAAATTCTGCAAGCGCACAGGCGTGTAGTATGCAGGTCGAACACAGAGAATTGTATTTTAAAACAATTAAAATCCATAGTTAAATCTTAGGCGTGTTAAACGAATTCGACGGTGAATTTTGAACAGAAAATAAAAACAATAATATACTCCGAATCGTTTTCGAAACTAATCGAAATTGCAACCAAAATATAGAATTGTAAAAAAAATCAGAACAGAAATTGAAATTGCGGAAAAGAAGATAATGGAGCAAACAACTGAAATAATTATTAACTAACTGAAAAGAGTGCAGAAAATAACTAAGAATAAGAATAAATAAATTGCTAAATCTAATCAACAATCCTACGTATTCTGTTCGAAAATAAAAACAGTGCTGAATTTAAATCTAAACTTGAAGAAAAGTGATGAGGTAAGAGATGATTTCAAGGTGTTGTATAATGCTGTATATATAGGCTTTCAACCCCTAAAATCAGTCCATCTTTTTAGCAATAGGACCGGTTCTATTCTTAGTATTTGCCAAGATAATTGTACTGACTGGGTCCATTCTTTGAATTGGTAAAGAGTCAAGTTGCCACGTCATTGCTTGAAATACTTTTATATGTGAATTGGTCCAAATTCATACGTAAGCTACTTTTGAATGTGTCCCATTTTGCTTCATATCATGGCTATGTATTATGCTACTTTTTAGGAGGAACTGGTCCTTTGCTTGAATTGGTGAAAGAGAACATATATACGTCCACATCATTGCTTGAATTGGTCCATATTGCTTTGATTTATTTCAATGCTCAAAATGTTGCACTCTTTGCTGCGTGATTTTTGAACCAATGGACGGCATAACCGATTAATTTCAACGTTGCACTTTGGAATCAATAATCTGCAAAACCAAAAAAAAATACCCGTATAATACCGCTTTATTAAATAAAAATATATGAAATAAACGGTTTAAATTGTAGAGAAATACGTTCATCAAATACCCCCACACTAGAACTTTATTCGTCCTCGAATAAGCAAGAAAATAAAACTAACTAAATCCTTTTTCGTAGGAAACACGATTGTATTGAGCGCATGCAACAAGCCGTTAAACCTCTAGGTGTCCCTAGTAGGACGAGTGGTGTCTCGTGAGGGTTTTCAGCGGATACTACCCACAAAATCCAAATGCAGTATGTGATGATTCTAATGTACTACATGAATGCAAAATTCTACACAAATGGAGACTCGATTTACTTCAAAATAGTTGCAACAAAATAATGTATATCAGTTTTAGTCAACTTCTTCAAATTTTTGGTTCCTCACTAATCACAAATTTCAATGTAACTCAAGTTTTCATACATTAGATTCTAGTTTGGCCAGTTGTTTCGGTCGATAACATAGTGCAGCCATGAAATAAATTCTTCACTATTGATCACAGTTTTTTTCAAAATGGTATTTTTCATTTCCATTTGTATAACAAGCCAAATCAACAAAGTCAAGAAGTGTTTGGGTTTCAAAGCTTAGTCTCTCTTTACTAGTTTTTTTTTTTCTTTTTTTTTACACCTATCCTTTGGACCAAGGTATACCACCCATGCACTGCCTCGCGGGCTTACGTGAGAGTTGGGACAGAGCTTGGCGGATTGTGCAAACCGATGCTGACTATGTCAGAAAAGGTCGGTAACCCTTAGGTGATTATTTATTTAATTATTTATACACCTAACTCAGAATGCTGAGGCCAGATATACCATCCATGCACTGCCTTGCGGGCTTATGTGAGAAGAGTATAGAGCGTGGCGAGTGCACACACTTTCACAAATGTGCACACCTATCGACTGTAGGTGTTTCTTATTAGTTTTTTTTTTTTTGAGAAGAGCTAAAGAGTGTTATACAAATCAACTTAGCACCACTTAACTTTAATGATTTGAGATGTCAACGCATGTACTTTAAATCTGCCATTTTTTTTAAACAAAGACTACAGTTTAGAAAAGATTTCATAACCATCACCTATGAATCCCTCTATATACTAACCTCACTATTATCGCTTGTAATTCAACTTTTCATTATATTTTACATTTGAAATTAGTGATTCACAAAAATCTTCATCAATTGACTTCAACTGCTTACTTACTTTGTCTTGACTAATTAAAAATAAATCGAAGTCCTAAAAATATTGGGAAATGAAAAAAAAATTGAAAAGAAATTTGAAAACAAATAATGAGATGATTTTTTTAAAAAAATGATGCTACACTATGAAATATGAACAAACAGAATGAGATATGCGTCCCTCCCCCCCACACTGGAATGAGACAGTGTCCCAACTGTCAAATAGAATGCAAATGCAAAATAAAAGAAAAAAACTAAAAAAAATACAACCTGATATGTGCAAGATAGTGAGCGGCTCATGCCGAGTAGCTAGGTTCGTGAAGATCCACGAACTCATCGTCCTCGTGCTGTTCAAACTCTAGAAATGGCTTCAAGCGTTGTCCATTGACCTTTGAAATGGAACCATCCCTAGGATTTTCAGTTTCAACTACGCCATAAGGGTATACTGTTTTCACAATATATGGACCTGTCCAACGGGATCTCAATTTTCCCGGAAATAAATGAAGTCTGGAATTATATAAGAGAACTTTCTGACCTACTTCGAATGTCTTACGAAGTATGGATTTATCATGATAGAATTTGGTTTTCTCTTTATAAATCTTTGCATTTTTGTACGCTTCATTTCTTAGTTCTTCTAATTCTGACAATTGTAATTTACGATGCTATCCGGCTTTTTCTATGTCAAAATTAAGGTATTTGATTGCCCAAAGTGCGCGGTGCTCGAGCTCAACGGGTAAATGGCATGCTTTTCCAAAGACTAATCGGTATGGTGACATTCCTAGATTGGTTTTATAAGCTGTGCGAAATGCCCAAAGGGCGTCTATCAATTTAGATGACCAATCTTTTCTGTTGGAGTTAACCGTCTTTTCAAGAATTTGTTTAATTTGTCTATTGGAAATCTCGACTTGACCGTTGGTCTGTGGATGATATGGAGTAGATAGTTTATGAGTGATAGAATATTTCTTAAGAAGAGATTCAAAAGCACGATTACAAAAATGAGAACCGTTATCACTTATAATGGCTCGAGGTGTGCCAAAACGGGAAAATATGTTTTCTTTCAAAAATTTGACAGCAACTTTATTGTCATTCGTTTTGGTAGGAATGGCCTCAACCCATTTGGACACGTAATCTACTACAAGTAGGATGTAGAGATTTCCAAAAGAATTAGGAAAAGGACCCATGAAATCGATGCCCCAAACATAAAAAATTACGATGACAAGGATCGGATTTAGGGGCATCATGTCACGTTTGGAAATACGACCTGTTTGTTGACATCTAGCGCATTTGGAGCAAAATTCGTGGGCATCACGAAAAAGAGAAGGCCAATAAAAACCGCACTGTAACACCTTGGCAGCAGTTTTCTTTGCTCCAAAATGTCCTCCACATGCTTGATTATGTGAAAAAGAGAGGATGCTATGGAATTCATGTTCTGGGACACATCTGCGAATGATTTGATCGGTGCAATATTTGAAAAGATAAGGATCGTCCCAGTAAAAGTTTCGAACGTTGGAGAGAAATTTTTGTTTATCTTGTTTTGACCAATGGGAAGGTGTTTTATTTGTGACAAGATAATTTACGATGTCCGCGTACCATGGTGCACTAGAGAGTGAAAGAATTTGTTCATCGGGAAAATGATCGTTGATTTGAGAGTTATCATAGTTTTCATGCACTATACGAGAAAGATGGTCAGCTACGACATTTTCAGAACCCTTTTTATCTCGTATTTCTAGGTCAAACTCTTGAAGAAGGAGAATCCAACGGATTAAGCGGGGTTTGGTATACTTTTTCGTGAGTAAATACCGCAAGGCGGCATGATCGGTGTAAACTATGACCTTAGAACCTATGAGATATGATCTAAACTTATCGAGGGCAAAGATAACTGCTAAAAACTCTTTTTCTGTGGTTGAGTAATTCAATTGAGCTTCATTAAGAGTTTTGCTAGCATAATAGATGAATCGAGGAAGTTTATCGATTCGTTGACCTAAGATGGCTCTAATGGCATAATCAGAAGCGTCGCACATTAATTCGAAAGGCAAAGTCCAATTTGGAGGTTGGATGATAGGTGCAGTGGTCAAGATCGATTTGAGGGTTTCAAAAGACGTTTCACATTCATTGGAAAATTCAAATTTAACGTCTTTAGCCAGAAGATTCGAAAGAGGTTTTGAAATTTTTGAAAAATCTTTAATGAACCTCCTATAGAATACTGCATGGCCAAGAAATGAGCGAATGTCCTTTACGGACCGTGGAGGAGGAAGGCCCAAAATAAGATCAACTTTAGATTTGTCAACTTCTGGACCATTTTTAGAGACAACATGACCTAATACTATTCCTCGCTTAACCATAAAATGACATTTTTCCCAATTAAGAACAAGAGATTTCTCCTTACATCGCTTTAAGACACATTCTAAACGAAGGAGGCATTGATCAAAAGATGACCCATAGATTGAAAAATCGTCCATGAATATTTCTAAGAAATCTTCCACCATATCAGAAAATATACTCAACATACATCGTTGAAAGGTAGCGGGAGCATTACAAAGACCGAAGGGCATGCGACGATAAGCGAAAGTTCCGAAGGGACATGTGAACGTTGTTTTGTGTTGGTCCTCTAACGCAATGGGAATTTGATTATAGCCGGAGTAACCATCAAGAAAACAATAGTATTCATGACCGGCTAAGCGTTCGAGCATTTGATCAATGAAGGGAAGGGGAAAATGATCTTTTCTTGTTGCTACATTGAGTTTTCGATAGTCGATGCAAACGCGCCATTTTGTTTTGACCTTTGTCGGAACAAGTTCGTTATTCTCATTTGTTGTCACAGTGATTCCAGACTTCTTTGGTACAACTTGTACCGGACTTACCCAAGTACTGTCAGAGATAGGGTAGATAATGTTATTGTTTAAACATTTGATAATTTCTTCCTTTACCACTTCTCTCATATTAGGGTTTAATCGCCTTTGAGCTTCGCGAGTGGGTTTAGCCTCGTCGACTAAATGTATTCGATGTTCAATAATTGATGGACTAATTCCCTTATTGTCAGCGATTACCCATCCTATTGCCTCTTTATTTCCCTTAAAATTTTCAAAAGTTGTTTTTCTTGGTCCTTAATGAGATCGGATGCCAAGATTACAGGGAAATTTTCCGAAGAATCTAAGTATGCGTACTTAAGATCGTTTGGAAGAGGTTTGAGGTCTAATTTAGGGCGTACTTCTTTTGAGGCTTCAGTAGAGATCAACTGATTGAATTCTAGTGAATTATGAAAAGAGCATAGCATATCATTTAATTCATAAATGTATTCATCTTTGTGGAAGTTGGAATTAAAATGATCTAGGCGCATGCTAAGAGACTCCGTAGTATCACTAAAATCATTTTCAACAATTGTTTGGATCACGTCAACTTCTTCTGTTTCAAAATCTCTTGGTTGTCTGTTAAGATTGAAGATATTTAGTTCAATGGTTAGGTGCCCAAAGGAAAGTCGGAGTTGACCATTCCTACAGTTTATGATAGCATTTGATGTTGCTAAAAATGGACGACCTAATATCAAAGGAATCTGACTATTGGGATTTGAGACAGGTGCAGTCTCTAGGACTATGAAATCGACTGGAAAATAGAATTGCTCGATTTGTATCAAAACATCTTCAACCGTGCCCAATGATTTTTTGACAGATCGATCAGCTAGTTGAATTGTGATGTTTGTAGGTTTTAATTCCCCTAGTCCAAGTTGACAGTACACAGTATAAGGCAAAAGATTCACACTCGCTCCAAGATCGAGTAAGGCATGACTAATGTGAGTGTTACCGATTTTACAACCGATCGTAGGACAACCGGGGTCCTTATACTTGATTGGGGAGGGATTTGAAAGAACAGAGCTAGTGTTTGCAGTTAGAAATGCAGTCTTAGGAACGTTAGTGGCACGTTTTTGAGTACATAGCTCTTTCAGACATTTGGCATATTGAGGAATTTGCTCGATGGTATCAAGAAGTGGAATATTGACTCGAACTTGTTTGAAGATTTCAAGAATTTGGTCAAAATTAGCGGGCTTCTTCTTTTTGTTGAGTCTATGGGGAAATGGAGCAATGGGTTTATAGACTCGTTTGGAAGTTTTTTCATTCAAAGATGAAGGTGTTATATTAGAGGGTGAAGATAAGAGAGCTGGAATGTTGGGGTTGCCAACATCAGAAGGTGAAGAGTGGTTGGGATTGCCAACCTTAGATGAAGAATTAGAATCGTTTTGATTGACAACCGTGGTTGTCGACCGAGTTTCAAAATTTGGAACATGGGAAGATTTAAGAAGGATGTCGGGGTGCCGACATGGTTGTCCACCTTCTTTCCAGACCTTAATGTGGTGACAGCATTAACCGGATTTACATCTTCGTTCTCACAAAGATTTACTCCTCGAGAGTTATACTTTGGATTCACTTCGGTTTGACTAGGCAATTTACCTTTCTCATTGATTTTCATGAGATCCTTCATCATTATCAACATTTGTTCATTTTGTTTGGTGATTTTCTCAATTCTTGCATCTTGGTTGGTGATTTGTTCATTTTGTTTAGAGAGTTGATTTTCCAATCGAGCAATTTCTTGTGAAGGCTGAGAAGGTTGGGTTGATGGATTGAAATTAGGATGCCTGTATGGTTGATTCGAAGGTTTTGTTTGAGGAGCGGGTTGAGAATTTTGAGAATTAGAGGTTGGGGCTCGATAATTCGGATTTAGTATCATTGGATACATATGTGATGGATTAGCCACGTTGTTAGGATTTGACCATGAAAAATTGGGATAATGCTTCCAGTTAGGATTGTATGTGGATGAATAAGGACTATTTTGAGCTATAGCATTGCTTTGGTCTTGTGTGTAGTAATGGGGTAGTCCTTCTCCTTCTTGATGAGTTTGGGTATCTATAGGAAGATATGATGGGTCAATGGCATGTACTCCTCTATTTGGAGCACGAATTGGAACACGAATTGTTTCCCATTGCATATCCTTTTCCGAATACTCTTCTAAAAATTCCCAAGCTTCCTCGTCTGTTTTTGCCATGAATTCTCCTCCGCACATTGATTCGAGTTGGGATCTTGTTTGATAGTTAAGCCCTTCATAAACGATTTGGCACAAAATGTGTTTACGGATTGCATGATGTGTGCAACTATATAACAATTGATTGAACCTTTCAAAATATTTTGAAAAAGTTTCTCATTCATTCTAAGAGAATTGGTTGATTTCAGTTCGAATTTTAAGAGTTTTGTGGAAAGGAAAAAACTTTTTCAAAAATATAGTAACGAAATTGTCCCAACTCTTAATTGAATTTTTAGGAAGAGAATTAAGCCATCTCTTCGCACTTTCTAGAAGTGCGAATGGAATAAGTCTTAGCTTGATGGATTCATTAGAAAGTTGTTGCATTTTAGTTGTAGAAGCATATAACTCAAATTCACTAAGAAATTCATATGCATTTTCAGACCCAGTGAATTTTGGTACCCCTTGGATAAAAGAATGTTTTAGCTCAAAATTATTTCCTTCGGCAGGTGGAAATGAAATAACCAAAGGTTGAACAGTCCGTGTTGGATAACATCGGTCTCTAAGGGATAATGGTCGGTTCTCATGAAATTCATTATTTCCAACATGTGATTTAGGTGATAATTTCGGTGAATTGTGGTGTGAACTGTGTTGTGGACTGTGTTGTGAACCGTGATTGCTCATATTTGTTTGATTTGAAATTTCCATTGATTTGTTTAATGAAATATTTTGGCTTTCTAAACGGTTAAAATTATTTCTTGCCCAAACGCGCATAAACAAATCAAGGTGTAACAGCCAAAAGTAAATTAAATCAGTTTTCAGTTGGGCACCTGTAGAGTTGAAAATTACTTACAGAGGTGTATGATAGTCCGTCCAATGCAGCTGAGTAGCGCTAGCGAATGGTTGAGATTTACCGAGTTGGAGCTGTCTGTGTTGAAATAAATGTTTGCTATCTGAGTTGAAGTTTTCTCCGTGCAGGTGAATGCTCGTGAAAGACACAAAACTAAGCTGCTGACAGAAAATATATGAAAACAGTCACATGCAGAAAATTTAAAACATGCCCAATAAAATAAAGTTAAGTAGAATGAATGTGTTGAATGCAAAATGAAACTGCTATGACACTGCTATGTTACGTGTGTAAACGAATGTATGCAAGCTTCTGTGTAGGAGATAGTTACGTGAATATGAAAACTAAACTAACTAATGCATGCAAGAATGTGAAAGTGGAACTGCAAGTAACCAAACTAACGTACGTGAAAACAATGCAGTGAAAAAAAATTGTTTTTTTTTAATTAATTTATGCAAACTAACGTGAAAATGTGAAAGTGGAAGTGCAACTAAAAATGTGTACTGGCACACGTGAATAACTGTGAAGACGTGGGGATTATGCAAACGTGAAAGTAAGATGTTGTGAAGGAATGATTTTTTTTTTGTTGAAAACTAATGCAAAAAAATAAAATAAAATAAATTAACACGAATAGACTTAAAAACGAAAAATCGAAAATCTCAAAATAGCAACTCCCCGGCAACGGCGCCAAAAACTTGTTGCGACTTTTCTATTGATTAGAAAAGTACAAATTTTAATAAATTCTGCAAGCGCACAGGCGTGTAGTATGCAGGTCGAACACAGAGAATTGTATTTTAAAACAATTAAAATCCATAGTTAAATCTTAGGCGTGTTAAACGAATTCGACGGTGAATTTTGAACAGAAAATAAAAACAATAATATACTCCGAATCGTTTTCGAAACTAATCGAAATTGCAACCAAAATATAAAATTGTAAAAAAAAATCAGAACAGAAATTGAAATTGCGGAAAAGAAGATAACGGAGCAAACAACTGAAATAATTATTAACTAACTGAAAAGAGTGCAGAAAATAACTAAGAACAAGAATAAATAAATTGCTAAATCTAATCAACAATCCTACGTATTCTGTTCGAAAATAAAAACAGTGCTGAATTTAAATCTAAACTTGAAGAAAAGTGATGAGGTAAGAGATGATTTCAAGGTGTTGTATAATGCTGTATATATAGGCTTTCAACCCCTAAAATCAGTCCATCTTTTTAGCAATAGGACCGGTTCTATTCTTAGTATTTGCCAAGATAATTGTACTGACTGGGTCCATTCCTTGAATTGGTAAAGAGTCAAGTTGCCACGTCATTACTTGAAATACTTTTATATATGAATTGGTCCAAATTCATACGTAAGCTACTTTTGAATGTGTCCCATTTTGCTTCATATCATGGCTATGTATTATGCTACTTTTTAGGAGGAACTGATCCTTTGCTTGAATTGGTGAAAGAGAACATATATACGTCCACATCATTGCTTGAATTGGTCCATATTGCTTTGATTTATTTCAATGCTCAAAATGTTGCACTCTTTGCTGCATGATTTTTGAACCAATGGACGGCATAACCGATTAATTTCAACGTTGCACTTTGGAATCAATAATCTGCAAAACCACAACAAAATACCCGTATAATACCGCTTTATTAAAATAAAAATATATGAAATAAACGGTTTACACCCTGGCATTGCCTGGTTGTGCCATGTCACCTATTCTAGCGCGCCTTGTACGATTTTGGATTTCTCCCGTAGCCCGTGGAGTATTTAGGGTAGTCTCCCAATCTGCAGATGCGTTGATACTGGATGGACTACTGGGACTATTATTGTGTTTAAAGGGGAGATTGGGTAACTCCTTAATGCTATTTAAAAGTAAGTTTATTTTACTATTGACATTATTATAATAGCGAAATATTACTACATAGTAAATAGTTTAACGTATCCTTAGGAGATGTGAATCCCGAGCATCTCTTAAGTTATTGCACTCACGATTGACACTGGATAGGAGATGTCAAATCCCGTAAACATCTCTGACGCCATTCCACTCATATTATTTACTATTGATTTAACTTACATAAGATCTTAGTTCTGACTCGATTGTTTTGTCTTTTCAATTCGCTCGGGTCAATCTGAGCATTTCATGATTTGAAGACTTTATTTCTGGAGGACGAAGACGAAGATTGTATTACTATTATTTATTATATTATTCCACTGCATTACATTGCTCCGCTGCATTGTTATTGATTATTCTCTGATATGTGTAACTCTGATATGTATTGTATAAGTATAATCAAATGTTTTTGTAAAATAGCTTCATAAACTGTTTATTTGATTATTATATTTTATCATTCCGCTGCAAGATTCTATTTTGTTTTTCTTTCTCTGCTTTTTCTTATTCACCCTAATAACAATCCGCCCTTTTGTATGCTTTGAGTCTGACGTGTGTGGTTTATCGTCGATTTAAAACATAGAAAAAGGCGAGACGTTACACAAGTGTTGTAGGCATGCTGTTAAAGTTAGATGAGCTAATAACTAAGGAAACTTGTCTCAGCTATGCAAGAATTTTAGTAGAAATCAAAGCAGATGTCGAATTGCTTGAAGAGGCTTACATATCAATGCTTGATGTGAAAATTTATGCAAAAAAAAGGGTATGAATGGGTCCTTCCAAGATGCAAAATATGTGCTTGTTTTGGTTACAATATCAAAAACTGCACATTTATAAAAGTTTGGAAAGAAAAGCCAAATTTGGATAAAAACATACAAGTTTTTGATGATGAATTTGAATCGAATGCATGACTATTGAGGAAAATGTCAGTTTGAAAAGCATGACGTTCGACACACAGTTGAAGACAAATTTAAAACTTTTGAAGGAACTTTTGAAACTCCAATAAGCAGAACAAGGAAATATCTAATACAGTGTTACACAAGCAAGGCGAAAATCAGGCAGTCTAAAATCTCACAGTTTCAAATGATGATAATAAGTTGAATAGGGATATAAAAATCAAAATGTGATCATTCAAGCACCCACTTGAGACAAGAGTTTAAGTGGGAATGCAGATCATGATATGAACATATAAGAACCTACTATGCAAATAACAGCACAAGCTAATAATAACAAACAAATAGCAGGAGGCCAATTACAAACAAATGGGAATTACGATAAATAGGACACCGAGCATCCCTCCAGTAGAAAAACTCATGTTGAAATACCGATATTAAATATATGAACATGGAATTCATCATAAGCAAAGGTAATGAATATAATTCTGCACAGGGGAATGCTATTGCGGTAATAGCCTCGCCACAAAGAGTAGGAACAGATTCAAGCCATCTAATTCAAAATGCACCTAGATTTACTTCCTCTCCTACAAACTCAAGTAAAAGAAAGAAGAGTAGAATAAAGATTATAGATGAAATCATCACCTCAAATAAGGCAGACACTGCCAAAGATAGGGAATTCATGAATAACTACATAATGAAATACCCAAGCTGGGATAATCAGCTTAAAATGCAGGATAATGCCTCTTGCAAAAAAGGCAGGAGAATGGTTAAGCAATAGTGTCACAGACTTTTTTGATGGAAAAACAAAGAATATTATTTTGCACATGCAAGCCAGTTTTATAGTGGTCGTACCACTATACAAAGTTA
The DNA here is from genome assembly GCA_030765085.1 of Allium cepa. Lineage (NCBI taxonomy): Eukaryota > Viridiplantae > Streptophyta > Magnoliopsida > Asparagales > Amaryllidaceae > Allium > Allium cepa. The sequence continues at coordinate 196,206,096 of CM060939.1, read as the reverse complement.
TTACATGCGTAAGGAAAAATCGCCTCAGCAACTACGTACCTACCAAAAGCTACAACTCACACTACATCACATATACAATACATCACATATAAGCTGCAGTAAACAAAACTTACAAGATTTATAAATACATCTAATACGAAAAGGGAGACATCTAAGAGAATTACAGAGGACCAGAACAAGAAGACAGAAGAGCAGTCTGTTCCATGCTGTAATCTATGCCTTCATCAAGATCATCAAAAAAGCGGCCTATGGGTGGCTTATGTAGAGGAGGAGGCACGATAGAAATAGCAGTGAAACAACAACTAAGCAAGGGACTACATCTGATGCAACAGAGGGTGTGTAAGCAGGGTCATCTAGACGCTTGCTTATTTCTGCCAAGACTTCCATGTGAGGACCGAAAAGGGCATCTTAACATTCCATTCTCTAGACATTGTTTTATGTAATGGAATTTTTGGAGGAAGTGGAGGAAAAGCCTCGAGATGACCAAGCAGTGGAGTATGGATATAGAAGGAGGCAATATGGCCAAAGGAGTGGCATATAGTACAAATATGGTCCTTCCATATGAATAAAACATTAACATGACCAGTAACATGCTCGGAGAGAAAGACTGGAAAGGAAGCAGGAAGCTCTTTATCTGGAGTTATCTCAATCAATGCTCTCGCATATGCCAGTATATCTCTGTGTTCTATGGCCTCATCTAGTAGTTTACCTAAATGATTAACTAGCCAATCTAAACCTTATTAAGGCTGGTACAGAGAAGAAATTTAGAGAGTCTAACCCACACACGAATTGATCGCACTTGTTCATGAACTGGATCAATGGTGGAAGACCATTTAGTTACAGCTTTTCACTATGACTAAAATGAATATCCTTTATAGCATCATTTATAAGTAACTTCTACTTATATTTTATCAATCAATACAATAATATCGATTGTTGCATGGAATGTAAGGGAACTGAACTCCCTGGAAAGAAAATTAGCTCAAGCAAAAGTACTAAAAACTTACAAATCCAGTATTTTAGGCATGCCTGAACATAAAGTTGATGTTAAAAAATAGAAATTTATTAAACCAGATCACTAAATAGCCGGGGTATAATAAATAATAATACAATGGGTGGAAATGGTAGAACAATGATTTTATGGGATCCAAAAATTAAGGAAATTAAAACAATATTTTATAAATTTGCAATATATACACTGTAATATGTACAAATAAAGAAGGTTACTTTAGAAATTATTTTATACATACATCAAATAGTGAAAATAAATGAACCTTACTTTAGAAACATCAAGTATTGTTAAATAATAAAATGAAAATTCCTTATTTATTATTAACGAATTTAAACACAGTTTTACTTGCTTTTGATAAAAGGGGAGGTATCCTAATACCTTTTAAAAAATTAAAAATAATTAATAATTTCATTTGAAAAGGGGACAGGCAGAGGCCACAATTTTTGACAATAAATTTACATAGAAATCTGGAGAATGCAATACACTTAAAAAATATTTTCCAAATTTTCACTATAATATATTTCCCAACCATCCAGTGATCATAATCCAATACAAGTATTTCTTTTAAAAAATGTTACAAATAAGAAAGAAAAAAAAAACCCCCTTTTAGATTTGTAAATGGCTGAACATATACAAGTTCATATGAGGAAATGGTTAAAAACGATCTTGTTGTCTTTGTAAAGGGCATCGCTAGTTCAAATTCAGCAAATTATTACAAAAAAACAAAAGAAAGTTCGAAAAATGGAATAAAGGAAATTCCAAACCAGAAATTAAACAAATTAGAAAGGAGTGAGAGTATTTGCAGAATAGCATTGATAAAGATACTTCTAACTTTTCTCAAATAAAATTTTCCAAACTCAGAGCATATTAATTAGCGCTCTTCATGTTCAGGCAATAAACATGAAACCAAAAAGCAAGTGAGGATTGGCTTTCTAATAAAGATGAATCCAGCAAATTTTTTTAATGCTAAAATGTCCAACTTAAAACATAAAAATGATATAGGCAAATTTTTAGTTACAAATAGAGTTGTAATAAATGAAGCCTTTCAAATAGAAATAGAAGCTATCAATTACTTTTACTCGTTATATAATACAGACTCATAAAAAAGGCTCTTCCAAATATTGATGTTATACATTTACTGCATCCAAATAGTCAAGATATATTACTAGCCCCCATTTGTATAGAGGAAATAAGGGCGTTATTTTCTAATATAAACAATGATAAAAGCCTTGGTCTAAATGGACTTGAGGCTAAATTCTATAAAACTAGTTGGGTGTATCTAAAATTATGTGTTTGATGTAGTAGATGAATTTTTTGTAAATGAGAAAATACTAAAAAACATAAATCGTTACTAATCACTCTTGTGCCAAAAATTAAAGTCTGAAATGAGTTAGGGGATTGTAGGTCAATTGCTTGATGTAATTTTATCTATAAAATTATTGTTATAATACTTTGTAATAAAATAAAAGTATTTATGAATTATTTAATTTCTAAAAATCATAGCGCCTTCTTTCCAAGAAGATTAATTGTTGAAAATACTTTATTAGAACAAGAGATGATTAGAAATTTTAACCAAGGCAGCAAAAAAATGTGCATCAGAACGAATTTGCATAAGACTTTTGATAAAACAAATAGGCATTTTAGTTTACATATGATGCATCAACTTGGCTTTAATGATAAATTTTGCAATCTGGGTAAAGAATACATTAATAATGTTATTTATTCAATACTTACATTTAGAACTACTAGTGGTTTTATCCATAGCAATAGAGGAATAAAGCAAAGATATTCTTTTTCTCCTAGCTTATCCACCATTACAATGGAAGTTCTCTCTTTACAAATGGAAATTGAGCAAACAAATGGCAATTTATAAACCAATTATAGAATTAAACAATTTATAACACATTTATTGTATGTTGATGACTTATTATTATTTTTAAATGCAGATGTGAAAGTGCAAATACTATGGTTAAAATATTTGGAAAATTAAAGAGTAGGCTAGCTTATAAACCAATGAGTGCAAAAGAAAAATATACTTTAGTAAATCATGCCAAAAAAGCAGAAATGCTGAATATATTAAAATTTCATAAAGGAACATTGCCGGTGAAATACTTGGAGCTACCACTTAGCATGAATTAGATCTATGACGAGGATTGCTCAAGATTATATGATCCAATACAAAATAGATTAGAGGAATGGTCTTGCAAACTATTATCTTTAGCTGCTAGATTAGAATTAACACACAGTGTCATCGTTGTTATTATTATGTATGGGCTACAAACATATAACATCCCGGCGAAAGCAATACAAAAAAAATCAAAAAAATGTATGGAAACTTCATTTGGAAAGGTAAATATCACAAAGTTTCTTGGAATGTAGTATGCAAATCAATGAAAATAGGTGGTTTGGGACTAAGAAACTTCAAAAATATAGGCAGAGGATGCAATCTCAAACTAATTTGTAAATTTTTAGAAGGAGAATCTTTGCGAGCTAAATGAATGAACAAAAAGTATGTTAAAAACAAAAATTTCTAGACAATGCCAATGGAAAAGCATCATTCTTACACCTAGAAGAATATATTAAACTGCAATGATATTGGAATTAAACTCATTAAAAGGTAATTTAAATATGGAAACAAACCAGTTTTCGGTTTGCTTTATGGGTTAATGGAAATCCACTTGTAAAGTAACTGGGATGGTATAACATCAGTTTGGAAATGTAAATGCAAAAGTGAACTGCATAATACAGAATCACAATTGGAATGAATAACAAAAACCAGCAGCATCAATATTTAAAGAAGCAATAGAAAAAATTATAATCAATCCTGGCCTACCCAAAGATAAATGGAATTGGAAGTTAGTTCAAAAGGAATTTTTTCTTTCAAAAACACATGTGATTACATAAAAGGAGCAGAAGCAGATTTAGACTGGATCTCTGCCATCTAAAATAGATCAAACTATCCAAAAATGGCATATTGTGCATATATTGCACTAACTAACTGTTAGGGTTTTTCCTAAGATTCCTACACAATTAGATTTTAGAAGGGAGAAGAAATGGAGGAAAACAAACAAACAAATTCCTCCAAACAAAAACATTTATTAATTCACCAATTTTTAACAAAAGAGAGCCTTAAAACCGAGAAGACATCTCAATCCCCAAAAGCCAATAAGATACACTTTTCCCCACATTCATAATGAACCATATACATGCCTATTTATAATAGAATTAATAAAATGCCTTCATTAACCACCGTTTGATTATTTCCATCTTTTAAAATAAATCATTCCCATATGGATAATTTGTTGCATTCTCTAATGCAATAAAAGAGGCAATTAATCACCCTACCAAATCCATAAAATATATAAAACAGGCAATTTATTTGAGTCACAATTCCACCTTGACTCAAATATAAATCTAATAATCTCCACCTTGATACGGTATTTCATAAATGTCATCCAAACTACATCTAGAACCTCAAACTCTAAATAATCTCCAATATTACTATGGAAAAAAATATTTCCATCCCTAAAAGAAAACATTAGCAGCCTATAATCCATCTAAATATGCTCACCCCCTGATTGAACATGTATATCATCAATAAATCAGAACTATTTATAAAGCCACAAAGATTTCTAAGCAGACTTTGTAGTCTTCCGTCGCATGCTCCACCTTAATTCTAGAAAATTTGCTTCTTCAAAACAACTTTGAGAAGTCCCTTCATTCTCCACCGTTCTTTCAAGCAACTTGTACACATTATTGCTTCCCCTTTTTGCGCACACCTCCCTATTGCCCTTCGAAACCCTTGTAACTGCACATCGAGTTGAAAAGTTGCAGCCTTTTACCTCCAACTGTTCTACCGAAATGAGATTCTTTATAATTTTTGGGAAGTGTCTAACTTCTGTAAGCTTCACCACCCTTGCCTCATGCATCTTCAATCTAACAGAATTCATGCCCATAACTTTCAAATCTCCACCATTAGCAGACTCCACCTTAGCATCTTACTTTTCATAATCAATAAATGATTCCTTTTGATTACATATATGGAAACAAGCACCTGAATCGAGTACCCAATCTTTGCTTTTGTCTTTATCCACAAGTAGGACACCGTCATTAAATTACTCACCAAAATGCACATTATCGTTGCTATTATCTTTTTGTTCATTTTGGTCTTCTTCCAATGCTTCCATCCTTCTCTTATCCTTTTTAAGCTAATTGCAAAATCTCAGCTGATGACCAAGTTTTTCATAGTAATAGCAGATGAAATCTCTTTCCATATTTGATCTATTTGCTCGCCTTTCCATATTTAGACGACTAACTGTCCTTGCAATATGGATTTCTACTTTCCTTTTCCTCTTTATCCTTTCCTTCCTGAGGTTCAATCTCCGCATATACTCATTAAGTAGCTACTAACCACTGAATCCATTGAAGGCTTTCCCAACTTTGATAATGAACTCATCAACATACATCAAGGCTTGTGTTTCATCATCCATCTTATAATTCATAGCCGTTAATTGGTTCACTTGTTAAGATGCGCTCTCTAATTGACTCACCTTCCTTAGGTTTTAGATTCATCAATCTTCTCATAAGAAGAGCCTTATTATTGCAGAGTTCTTTGCATAAATTCCTTTCAATTTCTTCCAAATTGAATAAGTGGATGTTCCGTTAGTAATTATATGAAATACCATATTCTCCAAAAAAACATCGAATGCAACCTTTCTATCCAAATTCTTACAACTTGCTTCAGATACATTACTATGTTTCTCCCCTTTGTTCTCCAATGGTTGGTATTGATATATTTAAAAAAATACTCCATCTCTGCCCTCCATAACCCTTAATTTCTCCATTAAGTTTTTCTACACTTATATTTTTCATAATCAAACTCTATTAAAAAAATTATGTAGTAGACTTTGATACCAACTGTTAGGGTTTTTCCTACGATTCTCACACAATTAGATTTTAGAAGAGATAAGAAGTGAATAAAAACAAACAAACCAATTCCTCCAAACAAAAACCTTTATTAATTCACCAAAAATATTACAAAAGAGATCATTAAAATTGAGAAGAAATATCAATCCCAAAAATCCAACATGGTACATTTTTTCCCCATACACAATGCCTATGATAGACTTAACAAAATGACTTCATTAATCACCATTTGATTACTTCCATCTGTTAAAATAAATCATTTCCATGTAGATAATTTGTTGCCTTCTTTTATGCAATAAAAGATCCAACTAATCACTCTACCAAATCCACAAAATCTATAAAAGAGGCAATATATTTGAGTCATTACTTCACTTTAACTCAAATATTTTCAAAATCTACTTAAATATGAAATATTGTATCACCAAAATGTAACACGAACAAACTACCAACCAAAGATGGTGCACAAAATAGAACCATAAAAGTGAAGCACAATGTTTACTTTGCAAATCTGAAATGAAAGCAGTGATCATATCTACTTCAACTGCATGTACTCAAGACACATTTGGTCAATTGCAAAAGCAAAATGCGACTTCAGCCAATACCAAACACTTCAAAACTTAAGAACCAGTATTCAATTTATCCAACATAAATTCAAAATCAAATCAAAGGAATTTGACTTGGCTTGCATAGTTCTCACAGCTGTAATATTACACAGTAACAAAGAAACATATAGCTTACAGCTTTGGAAAATTAAAAAAATCCGATAGCCAAATTCTGTTGGAAAATTTCAACATGTGGACCTCATATGTAAAAATAAATGTGTAGTGCTATTTTAGTGTAAAGCCTAATTAAAGTGATCAAATTTTGAATTGAAACTAAAGGCTTAAGGAAATAATCATCATGATATTACTGTGTAGATACCAAGGTAATTCTAATTTGTTGAAAGGCCAAAGTTGAAAATGCCAACATTATAAATAATGGGTTATAGTCTCCAAATTAAATAAACTCTGGTTATTCTCATAATCTCTTGTAATAACCCGCCTTTTCGACCTTCGGAAGTAGACGCTAATACAACGAGGGTATTCGCATGCCGAGCTTCCAAGTGTCGAAACGACAGATTGTTGGGGAAAAAAAAAAGACAGAACAGAATCTCACATCGTGACGAGTAACATAAAATATACAACAGATCTTTACAAAAGAAAATTTGAACTTTATTATACATATATCAATCGGAATCAACAAATAAATCAATGGCTTGGACGGTTATAACAGCATATCCTCACGATTGGTGATAAATATAAAAAAACTAATGTAGTGGGAAGAGAATATACGTCAATACATCTTAGAGGCATTCAGCTCGTTTCTTGAAGCTCGAAGTATCCAAATTGAATCTATAAATATGCTCGGTCTGACCCGAGCATTATGGTAAAATAACACCCAGAATAGTTTGGTAAACCAGCGTGAGAAACATACATCAAATGAATTTTAATGTTATAAAAACCTTTCTAAACAAAAGTACCTCGTAAGACCACACTGCACATAAACACGAACGAATTTTTACCTTACGGTAACCAAAATCATTTATATTAGAAAATCCAGTGATATTATAATAATATCTAATGGCGAAAATATCAACATTCAAGTAGCTGTGATGCTTGTGAGTGTAAATCACGATGATACTATGTATATAATCAAAAATCGCTAAGGCACGTTCGGTAATTATGAAGGATTCCACGGAGATGCCCTCGGTACTTTGAGAACGATCCTCCTGCACAAGGATCAAAGTTATTCTTTCGAAGCAACAATACATCCCTAGTGATGTACAATAGGAAATACATATTTAGCCACGCAAGGCCAAATGCATCACTCCATGCATGCATAAAAGTTGTACGTAACAATAGGAAGGAGATGACTGCAACATCATAGGATAGCTAAATCACTGGTTATGCATCCTATCTTTTGTTTTAGTCATTACCGCTGGTGAGGCTACGTCCGGCATTCCAGCTCACGCATCGCCAACTGAACAAATCACGGAACCACACATAGATTTACATACCTCAAAAGGTCTCGGAACCAAACATGGGTTCACACATCTCAACAAAGATCTCTGAATCACACATGGATTCCAATTCTCGGAATCACGCATAGATTCTTGCATCTCAACGGAGATCTCGAAATCACACATGGATTCTCATACCCCAACAGGTCTCGGAATCACACATGGATTCTAACATCCAAATAGATCTTGAATCTCCCCCAAGCATAGAACACATACATGGATTTGGAGTGATTACTGTTTCGAGTCATCCCTTACAAGTACATTCTACCGCTTACCGTATGTTTCAAAACCAATCGATCGACTTCTGAAATGCTCAATACTGGGTTCTTTTGGAACTAATCAAACATTACATAAGAGCAAGAATCATCCCCTAACCGTTTATGTGGACGGATCATCTCATCATTCATTCTAGAAGAATAAAACGAGTTTATATATATAGTATAGCACCAGTGACGGTAACTGTACTATATAGTTCCCGTGTTTCTTCTAAATATTTCTAGAGTTAAAATCCTTCGATGTTAAGTAAGGAATATTTTCATGCCACCAAAATTAAGAAGGATTACATATTTATGCCAAGATTTGATAGTCGGTTATTTAACTATTAAATAAACAAACATTCAAATCAGAGATTACATTTCTCATGGAAACCACCAAGACTCTTAAAATTAACCTTTGATCAATTAAATCTCTTGCCAAAATATTTATCAAAATATTCATATAGTTCTCTCATCGGTATAAGTATATTCACAAACCATACCTTTCAAAACTTGAAAAATCTTTCCACATACTTATATAAAACAGTATAAGTATAATTACAACATTCAGAAAGATTTCCTATTCCAAAACCATATTAAATGATCAAACCCAAATGTCATTAAAACATAGATATTAATAACCCAAAATACTAATCCTTTCCATAAATCCCTTTATTTTATAAATGAACATCTCCTTTATAAATTTTCAAGTCTATTTATAAAATTTCTTTATAAATGTCTAATCTATTTATACAATACTCATTATAAATCTCCAAGTTTATTTATAAAATACTCTTTTATAAATCTCAAAACCTCATTTATAAAACTTCCTAGTTTTAGATCTCGAAAATCCATGTATAAATCTCCTTTCAGAAACCATTAAAAACCAGACTCCATTTTCCAACTCCAAAATCTCTTTCTAATTTATAAATTCTTCAAATGAATTCTTTTCATTAATGAAGCCCTTATATAAATCTTCTCATTTAAATGATTTCTTTTTCATAAAAAATCTAATATTTTTTTAAAAACCTTTTATAAAACAATTTTATTATCTACCAACACCTTTAACAAATCAATTAGCTATCTTTAAACAATATTAATGAAATAACACTTTAAACAGTAATTAATAAATAATAAACTTTTAAAAAATTAAATAATATAATAATTGAACTTCATAATTTATACCATTAAAACATTATTGATATAATAGTAAATCAAATTTTAAACAATATTATAATTAACTTTAAAACAATATTATTAAATTAACGTTCAAACAACACTATATAAAATAATAATAAATAATAAATTTAAATAATAATTAACTTTACAAAAGAATTTTTTTTATAAAACACCTTGTAAAACAAAAATTTAACAAAACACTTTGTTAAAATAATTATTAAATATTCGCTTTACTTAAATTTATAAAATTGAAGTTAATTTAAATCCAAAACTTTCCCATTTTAGAAAGAGCCTCAATGTCCACAATAATACTTAAACATGCTACCATTAATTTCAATCTAACTTCTCAAGTTAAATGATAGGTACTTAAATAATCAAGCATGCATGTAAACCAAATCCATAATTAACAATCAATTGTTAACACATCACATATTCAGCATTAATCAACTGACATTTAAATAAATGTCCAAATTAATACAATAGTAGAACTTAGATTTATTCTGCTAAACAAAAGTCATTCAAAATAAACTCTTTCGTTTATTATTATTAGACGGTGTTTATTTGGCCAAATTGATGACACCAAAGAAGTATGTTTAAATTAACTACGTTATTATATAGACAACGTAAGTATATTATATCAGTATTTTTATCACTTTAAACATTTCAAAATGATAATTTATCCAAACCAAACAACCAGCAAATACAACATCCAAGCAGACAATAAATAATTTTTATATACTATATATCATACCGATTAGCAAAAAAGTGAGTTTAACTCACCGAAATTCGAGCTGTCACCGAAGCATTCTGGTTCCATCTAAAATCAAACATTGTTCGAATTTAGCGTAAAATTTCCAATAGCTTTAGTCGCAACCAATCCGATTCCAAAGTGTAGTTAATGTCATTATGAATCCAATGCGACTGACAGCGCTTGATTTGGAACTTGTATGAGAAAGATGTTGATTTTATAAGATTTCATAGTTAAAATAAAATTAATTAACATTAATTTCTAATTGCACATTATCTTTAATTACCCAATGCCTAAACTATCTTCCCCAACGCTAAATCACACCTACACACTGCATCCTCCCTATGTTGTGCACATATTTCTAGTGACGCGGAGCTACACCCATCCGAATGACGAACTGATTCCGTCGTTGGCTCTCTCTCCTTGATCTCCACCAAACGCACACCACCATCATCAGCTCGATCAACGAAGACGCATCGTGACCCGACACCCAAATGTCGCGACCTAGGAAAAATCGCATTCAACAAAGTCATGCTGCATTCCACCAAAATCCGGTCGATGGCTCTCCTAAACTCACCAAAAACTCAAATCCATACTTCAATCCATCAATTGACGACTTAAGCACCCTAAACACTAAACCCTAGATTCAAATCTCTCGCGACCATAATTGTCGCTTGCTTCAAATCATAATCGAGCACAACCAAACCTCTATAGAAATGAAGATCTACCCTCAATAAAACCAATATCGTTGTTTTCTAATTTTATGATTTTTATTTAATTTGTTATTGATTTTTAAAGGAGGAAGCTTACTAATTTTCTTTATTTCAGTGATGAGCACAAGGACGAGAGAAAGCATGTGCGTCGGATGTGTAAGATGTGTATTATATTTATTTGTGATTGTCAACATTTTGCCGCACAAATTTTTATTCGCGTACGGATTTTAAATGGCAAAGCAAAAACACGGTAGCGCTTAGTACAGTAACGCGATTCCAAAACTATAATAACATACACATGTTGAATTCTGTAAAATCATAAAAATACAGTAGTTTGTTGATAAATCGTCAGACGATAATTTCAATGTTTTTCAAATTATAAATTATGGAAACATCGAATAATTTAAATTAAAAGGTATGTCAATAAAAATTGAGTCATAAAAATAAAATAAAATTTTGATTATTTATTCGAATCACTTATTATTGTAAATGAATTCATAAATGAATTCACCGTTATTATTTATTAAATCAAAGAAGTTAAATAAGGTCATTAATTCATTTAATCAATATTCTATTCTAGATTTAGATATTTAAATCACTATTCAAATATAAATTCAAAATTCAAATATTAAATTCACCAATGAAATATTTATTTCAAAATTCAAATATTAATTCACAATTCAAATATTTTTAAACAATCCTTATATTTAAATCCAAGTTTAAAACCTTAAAAACCAATTATTCAAATATCTAAATTAATTAAATATTTAAATTCAATGACCAAAATTTCGGGTTGTTACATCTCTTGTATTGAAATAATTCAGATCTAGGATTTATGGCAGTTTAGAAGATCAAACCAATTGTTTTTCTCTTTAAATTAGCAACGGATTCACGTACGGCTTCCGCTAATTTATTTACCTTCCTCTGATTTCTTATCACATAAATATGCATTAGATATTCAGATCTAAGGTTTCATGATTAATCAGTTCTAAAGTATATTGAGATCCTATCGGAGCCATCCACCATTGATTTCATTGGGAATTTTTGATGTTTTTTAATTATGAATAAGTCTTGAATTAAACTTCATTTAGAAGTCATTGAATTTCAGTTAAGTTTCAGATCTGCTTGATCTATGTTTCAAGGATTTTTTAGGTGATAATTTTGGATTTGATTTAGTATCAATTTTTATATATATTGTAAATTAAAAGGCATATTGGTGAACTGTTTTGACATAGAAATATAAATTAAATGATCTGTATGTTATTTATGAAATAAGATAGAATTTGAAATCATTAAAGTTTTTTGAAAAAGATCTAAATTTCACTAAGTTTCAGAAACAACTTATGTTGGTTAAAGCACACACATATTTATTATTGTATATTTTGTACATAGGTTGTGAATTTTAACGTGAGGAATACTTTAGATCTAATATGTACAATCATTTTCTTTAATGTTTATTAATAGTATGGATATATATATGTAATTTAGAACCATTTATGCAAGAAATATAAATCTGATTCTATAATGACTTTACCTTACTTAACTTTTGATTATGTAATTTGAATATATATATATATATATATATGTATGTATGTATGTACGTATATATATATGTATGTATTTGTATAAGGTATTTGGATTATTTTGGAAATTTTATTAATTAAAAATAAAGCATGCTTCGTTAAGGTGTTTATGTTTATTTTGTCATTTAAATAAATTTTAATATGACACTAATTTATATTTAAGACCACAAAATGATCAATTGCATTTATTTTTATCACAAATGTATTAAATGTGGTTGTCATGGTAATAAATTAATTAAAATATTATCATAAATGAACTAAATCGTCAACTGCAATAAATTTAATGATGTTGCATGTTTGAATTTGAAATAAGAAAAGACATATGACTTATTATTTGATGCATTTATGTTGATAGGTATATACATATATTATATGTACGACCCATGTTATGCTATAATAAGCACTAAGCGAGGTGAGACGATAGAAGTCTCGGTTCACTTAATGTCGCTTAAGCGCTGCTTAAACATCGTTTAAGCCCTGCTTAATTCTTTACCATATTTTATCTGTACCTACATAAATATATTATAAAGAGATTATATAAAGTGTATTATATGTGTATAGGTGTATTATATATGTATACACAAATTCATCATAAAGAACTAAATTTAACTTATAAATTCATAGGTTTCAAAAGTTGGATTTTAGGTTTTCTACTCATTAAAAGTTTGCATACTCGAATTGTGTACAAACTATGCACATTTTGTTAAATAAAATAATCATATTTTAATGCAAATCATCTGTCGAGCCATATCATAGAATGAGGAAATTTTATTATGAATGTGGTTTTTTGCTATAACCTCAATTCCTTTTATTTGAAAAATAATACATTTTTTGCTCTTAAGCGCTCATCGCTTAATCGTTTTTCTTTTTCAAAAAATTAAGCATTGTGCATGATTTAGCACTTAAAGCAATGTCTAAATGACCCTTAAGCGTGTTTTTCATAACATAAGACCCATGCTTGTTGAAAATATATATCTACCAAATGAGGATAGCTATATATACATTGGAAAATGTATGAACGCTTACCTGCTTTGTAACGACCCGAAATTTTCGATCTCGAAAATTCCAGATAGTTAGGAAAAGAAGAAAAGAGATAGAAGAAGAAACAGAAAATCAAACTCAGAATCTCACATTCGCGGCGGATAAAATATAATATCAAATAATATTCTCTACATAAAGAAAGTCGTATCAGTCAATTACATTTTAATACATTAGAGTTACAACATACACAAACACTAGACAGATACAATCCATATATCCCAAATAAACTACAATATCACAGCGGATACTCTCCATACGTTCCTTCCATCCAGCTCGCCTCCGGAGCTCCAGAACGTCCGAACCTGAAAATCTGTAATACTCGGTCCAACCCGAGCATTACATCAAAGTAACACCCGGGTCAGATTGGAAACCAGCGTGAGTAAACTCATCTAACATAGAACACAAAAGCATATAACTCATATAAACCCGGGGTAACAATTTACAACTTCACAAGTCGTTATAGACATCACTTACATCACACATTAATTTCTAAGTACCAAAACTTAGATTAAATGGTCCAATTCACTTAAATCATTCCATTTCAGCCTATTGAATCTATAAGGAGTCGAAGTGGTTTCGGATATTTACTAATACCCGACTCCGGTCTCTTCGAATTCAATACCATCTTAACCCAAGTTATTCAAGTCAAATATAATTCAATTTTAAATACAAGATGTCACATTTTACACAGCAATTCCTCATCGATAGATAACCACATTATCATTGTCCATCCAAACATATCATATCACAAAACATTTCATATCAAAGATATCAATCAATTCAAGACATTTATCACTACAAGAAAAGTATCAATTTATTGCACAAAAAGATGGCGTGTTTGGCCATACTGCAATTTTTAGTTATTTTTCCTTTATTTTTTTCCTAATTACCTCGCTGTGAAATGTTCAGAAACTCTTAAAGCGGGCTTCTAAAATTTTTGGCCGCTCATTTCATCTTTTTTCAGCACATCCTACCTTCTTCTCCTCATAACCCTAGTTTATTTCCTTCCATGTCCGCTCTCCCAAAATGAATGCTTAAATCGTTGTAGTCGCCATCGACACTCTCTCAAATTGAAACAGAGAAGTCCTCCTCAGGTTTTCCTCATCGTCGAAGTCGGTGATTGGAATCATCACGGAATTTGTTCGTTCTTTACCGCAACACCCTACAGCCGAAGTCAAACCTGGATAAGAGTACAAAGAAATCATTTTCGGAAACGTAAGCTTTGTTATTTATCTGTTTTTAACTGAATTTATTTGAATGTAAAATTTGTTTTTCCTGCAAGATTAAAATCCTGTATAATCATTTTGATGAGAGGTCAGGCCAGGAAGCTCCTCTAATTATTGATGATGTTTATGAGATAATAATCAAGGTGAAATTTACATGTCAATGATTTTACTTTTATTTTTGTTCTTACTATGTATAAATTATCTTTGACAGTTTATTCCAAGGTTAAAAGTTAAGTGCTTAAATTTCTTGCACTTTGTTTCTTTGATAGAACACTTTAGGGATATGCTTGCATAATCATTTATCCTGATTATTATCTTATCCTCGGTCATAATAAATTGTTAAGAGTTATTGTTGATGCTATCTCATTATAGGTCATATAGATGGTTTATTTCCATTGCTCATGCCAAATCTATGCTATGATTTTCATTTAGGTTTTTGTCAATCCATTGTTGATTTTCATTGGTATATTTTGTGTAACATTGGGATTAGTGAGCAGATCATAGTTGTGGGCCTGTGATATATCATTTGGGTTGGACTGTAAGTAGTTTTATATACCATATAGGTAAATACATCTGTTTACATACAAAAATGGCACTTGTACTGTTGACATTCAAACATAATATGATTGATCACAATTTTAGATATGCAGTTGGTCTTTAATGTTGAAAATAAACCATAAAACTAGAAACATGCTTGTTCTGAATCTCCATGAAAGTGTTCTGCATATTAACTTTAACTAGAGTGAGCAGAAATACTTGCTGTTTCTTGAGAGTAACTGAGCTGTTACTTTCATTATCATTGGATAGGGTATTAGTAGCAAGGCCCACTCTTAGATTTATGTAGAAGTTTAAAAATTGGATTCAACATATCTTGCAGCAAGCGTAGGCAATTGCAAATGTACGCTGATTGTGATTGGAAAACCACTTGAGTGAGTAGTAAAACATAGAAGCGTTTGGATAAGTACATTGTGCCAAAATTCAGTTTTAAAATTTTGGAATAGGCCAGGGCTAAGTAATTGTTTCTGACATATTAACTTATATGCTGCTTTTAGTGCAAATGATTAAGTTGTTTCCAAGCACTTTATAAGTGTTGCAGTGGTTACTTCAAACTATAACATTAATCATTATTTCTTGCAGAATGCAACTCGTTTAGACAGCGCGATAATTTATGATAGGGACTTTGATTATGATTATTTTGGTTTCAAGACACTCGAGAGATCTTACCTCTTGAAAGTATGTGGAGTAGTCGTACAAAGACCTCAGCACATGCTTATGAGAGTTGCTATTGGGATTCAAAAACATGATCTTGAGTCTTCCATCAAAACCTACCATTTAATGTCTCAAAGATGGTTCACACATGATTTTCCCACTTTATTCAATGCCGGTACACCTCGCCCTCAGGTACATTGACACTATAAAACAAACGATGTCTAATTTTTACTCTTATGGGAAGTACGATTGTATTCTTCACACAAAATTTCTCCAAATAGTGATCTGAAACAGACTATGTTATCATAGCAAAATTTGAATAGTTTTTTATGTATATTGTAAAAATAGGCTTTTAAACTCAGCAATTGAACTTATACCAATTATGTGAACTATGTCCAACATATGAATCGATTTGGAGAAAAGCATATCAGAAAAATAACTTGGATTACACCGACTATGCTGCTTAAAATGGTTGATCCAAATATATGTTGTTTAGAAATTCTCTAATTAAAATATGGATAACTTGATTGGATAAAGGTACATCTTTATTATGCTATTTTAGTAGACATCTTAGTTTAATTTCTAACAATCGTTTTATTGGATAACTTGATTATGTTGGTTAGAAAAAAAGTTCAGAATCAACGAATTAGTATTTAGTCGATTTGATCGTAACAAAGGGTGAAACTCAATTAGTTAAAATAACTAGAAATGTTAGGATTTGACAGTAATAATTGATGTGATTACATTTACTTGGTTAGCATAGTTGGTTTTTAAAAGGCTTAAGGTTATTGGTGTTTTTGGATAGTATAAGTGGGAGGAAGTCAATTTTTATTCATTTAAATTGATTATATAAGTATGACTCCTTTTTTTCTCTGTCTCTACCCTTTTTCTGGTAAAGTTACAGTTGAAGTATGAATTTTGAAGAAAAGTTGTATTTTTCATGATAATAATCTATTGTCCACTACATTGTTAATTTTAGTAAAAAAAAACACAAGATAAACAATTTTAAAATGTTTTTGGCTTTTTCTTTTCTATTTTCAACGGGTCCAAAATGACTTGGGTTTAATAATATCACTTCTATGTTAATGCCCATACATTGAATAATTTTGATTAAACTAACAGCATGGTAGTTGCTCATGCTGGTGATGGAAACATTCGCACAGTGGTGCTATATAATCGAAAAATGAAGAGCAAAGAAAAGAAGCAGAGAAATTAAATCATTTTATGGTTTGCACTGCCCTGTCTTTAGAAGGTACTTGCACTATATCTTTAGCTGCATAAAATTATACATTTGAAGTAATGATATCTTTCACTGTCTTGCTTGTATGCATTGCCACTCCTTCGAGATATTCAATAAAGAAGTTAAAAAATTATTTAAGAAAAGACACCAGATTTACCTTCAAGATCATTTTGTTCAAGGAAAGATGGGATAACCATGTTCTTAGTACTTTTGAAACCATTTGTTTATACTAAACTACCATGCAATGATATTTGGTTTCATCTTTGTAAATAAATCTCCATTGATTACCCTTTGTTAAATGGAGTAGATGTTGGATATATGTAAATCCACAAAGTAAAATAGTCTCTAAATAAAGTGGCCATAGACATGGCATAAAGCAAACATAGATCTTTGGTTCAAAGTTTTACACTTATGCTTCATCTAGTTTCCAAATATTTATTATGTTTCCCAGCTTCTTTATTTCAGTTTAATGTTTGTATCATTTTCTCATTATGAGCGGTTTGATTTGCTATGTGAATTTACCAAGGTTGGGTAGTTTGATTATGAGCAGTTTGATTTGCTATGTGAATCTACCAATGTTTGTATCATTTTCCTTTCAACATAATTTGAATTTTAAGTTTTGTGTTTCTGAAGAACCTATACACGATCTTTGAACAACTTAGCCTATTTTGTTGTATTATCCTCATCCCCATATAATCTCCTTAATACTTATTTTGTAGTATATCAAAAATTATATAATTAGGGCCCCACTTTATACTATTCAGACAATTTTTTTCTCCATTGATTCTTTGCCTTCGAAACTTGATTCAAATCCATAATGTATTGCAAATTATAAAAGTATTTCACTGTTTGATTTAAAATAATAAATATTTTGACTTGAAATTTGATTCAAATCCATGCAATCTTCTATTCGATTTCATGAATATATTCACTTATAATTTTCTCTAAAAATCAATGAATATTTAAAATTTAAAATTTTGTTTGGACCATTTACACTTTTAGTTTTAATTTTTAATCTGAACGTGTTATTTCAAAATTTAACATAAAACTACACAAATATTGACTCTGTATATTTTCTTTTCTAAATGGCATATGTTTGGCTAGCAAAAATCAATAACCTTTTATGGTGTTGGTTTTATCATATCCAGAATTCACTAGTTTATTTTTTCAATTGGTATTGTAGAGAAAATTTTAGGTGAAATGAAAAGCAATGCACAATATATATGTGATATAACATTTTTAGTCTATTTTCATTTTACCTTTTTCAAACGTGAGTGGCGTAGAAGTATTTCATGGTATGGTTTAAAAATCTATGATATGCTTTAGTAATCAATACATCTAATTCCTAAAACATTCTTGTCATCTAATAGTAATGAGATGCATGCTTAATTAAAAACATGATGCATGAGATGGGTGTCACACCGAATGTTATACATATAATGCACTAATACATGCTTCTTTAAAGATAGGAAATATTAAGACGACAAAGAAGGAAATGATTCAGAATGGAATTTATCCGAATGCGATTACATGTAATTTATTTGTTGTTTAACAGGTCATAATTGGTTGTTTTTCTTAAATGAGTATGTTACTAATGTATTATTTTCTTAAATGGGACGTGGTGGTTGTTTTTATTATATATGACATTCATATTTTGCTAATAGTTCCCTGAAAGAGCTCAAAATTCCGTTATACCTGCACAAAATGGTAAATTCATATTTAGGGCCACTTTTCCATGAGCACGTTCCATTTACAGTTGATGACTGGTGGTCACGTTCGTGAATAGGACAGGTGTTAGTGAACGTCACGTGAGCGATTTCCCCTTCCACTCACACATCTATCATATAGGACAGGTGTTAATAAAGTTTATCAATTACTGTAATTTATATATATATATATATATATATATATATATATATATATGAATCAATATGCATATAATAAGTGTTTAAATTACTACAAACTTTATCTAAATTAATAAATATTATATATAAATTATATCATATATATATATACATATTTATATATGGGCTAATCACTTATATGTTTATATATCGGCTAATCACTTATCCACTATCGGACCACATTTAAACTAGGTTCATTTATATTTTAACTGGCTTTAAAATTAAGAAGTTGGGCTTTGTTCATGTGCAACAATGTGTTGAGACAAGGACAATTTAAACGACGATTAAAAAGCAACTAGTATTGTCACTAGCGTCGCCTAATATATTTGGATTGATCACTTAACTTTAAGCCATATTATGGGAAGTAAATGTAAACAACACAAATAAAATAGTGGAAAATTTCTATAAACCTTCAATTATCGAATATAAAACAAATATCAGTCTAAACAAATTTCTCAACTTCTGTGGTCACTTCAGCATGGCGAATGAGAACTCTAACCAAATGCATGAGGAGAATTGCAAGCATGGAAGTAATGATGGAAGACTAGTGGGCATAAACTACAAATGAAGGGGGCAAGATGAACCACAATCAGAGAAGCAAGCTTGCACGGTAGGACTGCAACTAAAGCGAACAACAACAAAGTGTTGTTGAAGGAGCATGAATTTTTCTGTCAATGAATCCTAAGCAATGTCAATCTGGATCAACAATGGATGTTGTTATTGCTCAAACAAAGTCCATTGCTGGTAATTCTGTTAATCGTTGGCCTTGTATTTTTTGTACCCTTTCATGAAATGCTTGAAAAACATTGTAAAATTCAATATTTTATGATTGATTATAGAGTCAGGTTCATGAAAGTTTCCAATAAACTACCTTTAAATAATATATATGATCACCTCAGGTAGGAGAGCGTTGCCTTTGTAAAGTAAATTAAATTTCTTCTTCCCAGTATATTGGTTAGACAATCATTTTTTTATCATCATGGTTTAAATTTTTCATAAAATTGTTGCTTTATATAACTACAAGTGTCTGATGTGGATAACATATGCATGCCTGTAGTGGCCTTACACGTGATTTAGATGTGATAAGATATGAAAAAAAGTAAGAAACTAGAGAATAATTTTGAGATGGTTGAATTGAATAAAGCATGCTAAATTATAGCAGACCAAGTAATTGTAGTAACAAATTAATAGTATCAATATGTGTTTCCTTGTGTAGAAGCCGAGTACTTGCTGAAGGGCTGAAGATAAACCGTTGAGATTGAAGTAGATTCACAGTAACAGTGTGAATAAAGCTGCATGGTGGGTTGTGTGGCTGTACACAAACGCTGCTGCGTACAGTTAAGGGTTAAAGTATTGGAACAGGTGAAACAATGCATGGTTCTTGATGAAACCTGGAACATTACGGAGCTACAAGGAGTTGGGAAGCCACTTTGTCTTGTTACATGCCATTAGCACGGTAGGTTGTAGTTCTTTATGTCCTTGAAATACTGCTTATCAAAATTTGAAGATCCAATATTTATTTCATCATCAACTTTACTGGCATTTTGCATTGTGAAGTTGACATCCATTTACTAAAAATTCTTAATTAATCCAGTAACAAAGTTGTTGTTCTTTGTAGTTACTTGTAACACCAAAAGATACACCTAGAGTTTCATGTTATAAAATTCGCTGAGCATACTGATTGCTGTTTGGATTTTTGAAGTTTCATTAACAATGTATAACATCTTGTGCCCTCATACGTAAGATGTTTACAAACACACACCGTTTTTTGAATTCTTATACAAACGTGTATGCAGTGAAAACGATGGAGTTGTTAAGAAAAGGAGGGAGTCAAAGAAGCATGGAAAAATATTCGAACCTGTGATGAGTGAACATCTTCTTGTTACTAAGGCTACTGATAGGTTTGAAACATTTCACTTTATTTTGGATTTGTGCTTCTAGTTTACTGATAGGATATTCCAGTAGTACCTTATTATGTTTTCAAGGGTAGTAAGAAGAGTAAGAAAACAAGTAAAGATGACTGGTAATTTTATGTTATTTCAATTATTTTATTAAAAGTTGTTGCCATATTATGTCAATTACGTTATTATATTTTTACTTTTTTCTCATTGTAGGATGCAACTATTGAACATCTCCTTCCAATTTTTCTATCTTTGCTTAAAGAAATGTGCAAGAAGATGGTGGGTGCAATTAAGAGTTCATAAATCTTTGCATTATAATGTATCGTTTTGTAGCGATGTTCGTATATCTTTACTTTTGATCAGCATGGTTGTACATATTGTTTTATATGCTTGTATGTTATATTACTTTTGGTCACAAGTATTTGTATGTTTAATACTTTGTTTTTGATATATAATGGATATGTATTGTGCTTTGGTTTATGAATTTGTATTATTATGTACAATGCAACTTGTTTATTGTGGTATTTGAACTATAATAATATTTATATGTTGAAATAAATATTACAATTGTAAATGAAAGCGTGAAAAAATAAAAATGGTAGGAAACATAATCTATAGCGTTTTAAAAATGCTCTAAAAATAGACATGGAACATCTTCTACTTACTATAGCATTACATAAGTGCCATCACAATACTTTACACGGATTATCAAGAAAGATACCAAGTGAAAACGCTATGAAAAGTTCCATAGCATCCAACAAAATGCTATAGAAAGTAACTTACACAAAATATGATGTTGTGAAGATCATAGGATAGCAACCAAAAACGCCCTGAAAATATTTTATAGCAACCAAATAAATGCTATAGAAAGCTAATTAGATCTATAACTAGTCAAACATGACAACGCAAAATGCTATAAAAGGGTACTTTTTATAGCATTTTCTTACACGCTATAATATTTGCCAGATATATTACAACATGTTGATATACAGCGTTTATAAAAACGCTTTAATAGCCTTTAATAGCGGTTTTAAAACGCTATAAAAGGGTCAGATTGTTGTAGTGTATTCACCATTCAATCATTCATAAGCAAGATGGATAATTTTCAAAATCAATTTAATTGATCTCTAATTAAATTAATTACTAATCCTTTAATCACTTAGATTACCTTTACTTAATCATTAATAAATTACAAATCAATTATTAATGATCTTTTAATTATCCATCTTAATTAATCATCCTTGATTAATTATCTTCAGTTACATAAAGTAATTATCCTTAACCATTTACAGTAATCAATCTTTAATTACTTTCATTAATTACATTAATTAATGATCCTTAATTAATTACTTCCACTAATCAGTCTCAATCAATCATAAACAGTAATTAACCATCCTGTAATTACTTTCCTTAATTAATTAACTCCTTAATTAATTATATTAATCCTTTAATTAATTACATCAAGTAATTAATCCTTAATTACTTCTCCTAAGTAATTAACCTTTAATTGTTGAGTCACAGATTCTATGAAGTTTTTGATTTTTGACAAAGAAATAAAGGCGATCGACAAAACAAAGACATCATGGCTATAAAGAGGCACAAAAGAGCTACATATGGTACTCTAGATTATAGGTTGATTATTTGATATTGTAATAGTGATAAACTTGTTAAAATCTATCCTCAAATAATCATGCACCTTAATATAATCGATATATATACGTTTGAATAGCATTACACATTCATTGAGCAATTTGACAGGGACCGGTCGACCGGTATTAAATCAGGCGGTCGGTCGTTTCTATGTAAAATGCACAATGAACGTGCACACATGCACATAACGACTATATATTTGAAATCCTGTCTACTGTCCATTTTTTGACCTGTCGACCGTTTTTAAACAGAGAGCAAACTTTTCCAAAAGACACTTCTTTCTCCAATGGTTGCATCTCTTACCTTTCATCAATGATCATATCTATTAATGGCTACTGTTCACAAAGAGTTACAACCATTTTTCTCTATATAAACTCATCTAAATCATTGATTCAAATATATGAATATATATATATATATATACTCTAATTTCTGATCTTACTTTCTAAATACTCCTGCATTTTAAAAGCTCTCAATTATTTTAATTGCTTATTGAATCATTAAATTATTTCATATCTTTTGATTCAATAAGTAATATACTTCACTTAATCTTCACAAAACATCATTCACATATTTTGAGGATAAGATTATAGGAAGTTTGTACTATAAGTGACAAAACTGTGTTAGCAAGAACACATACCGTCAACAAACAATTATATTCATCTTTGTTGAAGTCCTCAGTGTTGTAAGAGGCAAGTGTTGAAGTCCTCGGTGTTGTAAGAGGCAAGTGTTGAAGTCCTCAGTGTATTAGAGGCGTGAAATCCCGTTCGTTTGCTCGGGTGTTGTAAACCTGTTCCTCCAGGTGAAGCGAGGTAGTTAATAGTGAAAATCCAGCTAGAAGTCTGGGACTGGACGTAGGACGGTGCTCCGAACCAGTATAAAAATCTCTGGTGTGATTTTTCTATTTTTATTTACTTTGCTATTATCATCTATTTCCGCATTTATATTATATTCCATATTACACGATCCGTGTGTGCTATATTAGTACGTGCGCTCGTACACCGCATACTCTTCATTTGGTATCAGAGCACAGGTCATCATATAACCGTAACACAGTTATTTGATATATTCTTGTAATATGGCAAATAACGCAAGTACTAGCACTCAAAACACCACTTACATGGAAGGTCAGTCGACACAAAGACCTCCATTTTTCAATGGTCTTAACTATAGTTATTGGGCAACACGTATGTCATTCTTTATGCAATCAAATAGTTATGATGCTTGGAATGCAACTCAAAAAGAAATAGTGAATCCAACAACTGATTATTCAGAATGGACTGCGGCTGAGAAAACGGTAGCAGCCGTAAATGCAAGAGCAATAAATATGCTGTTTTATGCATTAGACCAAAATGAATATAACCGTGTTAGTATCTGCACTACTGCATATCAAATTTGGCAAACGCTAAAAATCACTCATGAATGTACTAACAAGGTTAAACAAGCCAAAATAGCCATGCTGAAAAGTCAATTTCAAAATTTCAAAATGAAACCAAATGAGACAATCAATGATATGTATTCACGGTTTCAAACTATCCACCATGCACTTATTGGCTTAGGACAAAAGTATTCTGATTTTTATGTTGTTTCAACAGTCCTACATTCTCTGACTAGTGAATAGGAAGGAAAAGTATTAGCAATTGAAGAAGCTAATGACCTTTCCGTCATGAAGCCAGATGAATTGATAGGAAATCTAATGTCCTACGAAGCTAACTTGCAGACTAGAAAGGAACAAAAAGAAGAAAAGAAAAACGTGGCATTTCATGCTGAAAAAGACGAAAATGAATCAGAGTCTGAAGATGAAGATCTGGCATTCATAGCAAAAGGTTTCAACAAATTTCTAAAACAGCGAAAAGCCAGTCGTTATAACAGAAAGAGATCTGGATCAAATAAACCAACATCATCCTCTATAGAATGCTTCAACTGACACAAAAAGGGGCACATGCACAAGGATTGTCCGGAGCAAAAGAAGAAGTCAGAAAATGACAAATTAAGATATAAGAAGGACAAATCAAAGAAACGAGCATTCTCGGTAACATGGGATGATACAGACTCATCAGAAAGTGATAGTGATACGGAAGATGAACAAGCAAATGTATGTTTCATGGCAACAGAAGATGAGGTACAAATTCCTACATTCGATGAACTGCTTGATATTAATGCTGAATTGATAGTCAAATATAAAGACATAAAACGACAGCTAAAAGAAACCAAAGCAGATTTGAGTAGAGCAGAATATGAACGAGATATGTTAAAAGACGAGAAGAAAATTTAGAAGAAGAACTTGAAAATTTTCAAGAATCGTCATCTAATGTTGACTCTCAACTAGTTCTTTTGAGTCAAGAAATTGAAACTCAAAAAGAGAAAAATGATGCTCTCACTACTAAAAATCATGAGCTTGAGGCAAAAGTCAAAATTCTGGACCTAGAAAGGGCTAATTTACAAACTAAGTTAGATAACATTACTCAAAATGTTTCTAACTTTAACAAAGGTCGAGAAAATTTGACAAAAATGATTGAAAGTTCACAATCTATTTCGGATAAACAAGGTTTGGGATATAAGAAACAAGAAACCAAGAAACATCTTGGAAATAAAAGGAAGAAGAAAGTAGAAAAAACTGAAGCTAAGAAAAATCTTAGTTTATTATATTTCAAACTAAAACCAGTTGTGAAATTTCAAAAGAAAAATGTCAAGACTATCAAAATATGGGTTCCTAAAACAAATAACAATTTAATTAGGAACAAATATATTCAGAATTTCATGAATATTGTACATCTTAATATTAATTATGTATATAAAGGGGATACCAGACCCGTATGGGTTTGGACTCCTAAGACCTAACTCTTAGGACCCCATAAAAAGTGGGTACCATGGACTTAATTTTATTTTTTGCAGGTCCCACTTAAGAAAAGAGGAAAGTGGATATTGGACAGTGGTTGCTCGAAGCACATGACTGGAGACAAGAGCTTATTGACAAATATTACATACTCAGATGGTGGCTCTGTCACTTTTGGAGATAATTCAAAAGGCTATATCATCGACAAATGCGATGTGAGAAATTGCGGTACATCTAACTTACCTCTTATTACTAATGTCATGCTAGTTAGAAATTTAAAACACAATTTACTTAGTATTAGTCAGTTATGTGACAAGGGTTTTATAATTTCTTTTTCGAATAATAAGTGTAGTATTTTAGATAAAAACCATAATTTAGTTTTCGAAGGATATAGAGACAAAAATATATATATTCTGAGTATGAATATTAATCATAATTCAGATATGTGTCTTGTGGCTAATGATAATGATCCTTGGCTATGGCACAAACGCTTCTGTCATATAAACTTCAGAACTATTGACAAGCTAGCCAAAAACAATTTAGTTAGAGGACTACCCAAAATGAATTTTAAGGTTAACAACATTTGTGATGCATGTCAACTAGGAAAATTGACCAAATCATCTTTTAAATCCAAGAAAGTCATATCAACATTACAACCACTTGAGTTACTACACATGGATTTATTTGGACCTACTAGGGTTCAGTCAATAAATCACAGTCGGTATGTGCTTGTAATTGTTGATGATTTTTCTCGTTACACATGGACAATTTTATTAAAAAATAAAAGTGACTCTTTCGATCATTTCAAATCTTTCATCAAACGAATTCAAAAATCAAAAGGGATTAAAGTTAAAAATATAAGAAGTGATCATGGAGGAGAGTTTGAAAATAATGAATTTGAACATTTTTGTACAAAGAAAGGTATATGTCATAATTTTTCGTTTCCCAGAACTCCACAACAGAACGGAGTTGTAGAACGGAAGAACCGAACTTTACAAGAATGTGCAAGAACATTATTGAATGGAACCACCTTACCAAAACATTTCTGGACAGAAGCCGTCGCAACTGCCTGTTATGTTTTAAATCGTGTGTCCATAAGACCTCTTACCAAGAATACTCCTTATGAATTATTTAACAAAAGAAAGCCTAAAATCTCATACTTCAAAATTTTTGATTCCAAGTGTTTTATTTTAAATACGAAAGACCAACTTGGCAAATTCGATCCAAAAGTCGATGAAGGAATATTTGTCGGTTATTCGGAACGAAGTAAGGCCTATCGTATATTTAATAAACGAACCAAAACTATTGAAGAATCACTTCATGTCTCTTTTGATGAATTCTATCAGCATCCTCACACTATATCAGATGATGACAAATCAATAGTCACTGAAATTCCAATCATCGCGAATATTGATTCTGACTCGGAAATAATTATTAGAATATTCCTCAAATATGTGAGTTACAATCACCACCAAGGATATTAAGAGACCATCCGGCCCAAAATATAATCAGTGAAGTAACATCACATGTCAAAACAAGGAGTCAACTCAACCAAATGGGTCATGTCGCTTTTCTTTCAAATATCGAACCTAAGAATCCAAAAGAAGCTGCTACAGACGATTACTGGATCATTGCCATGCAGGAAGAACTAAATCAGTTCGAGCGCAATGATGTTTGGGAACTTATTCCAAGACCAACTGATCAGTCAGTTATTGGTACTAAATGGGTCTATAAAAATAAGGCTGACGAACAAGGAAATATCACCAAAAATAAAGCAAGATTAGTAGCACAAGGGTATAATCAGGAAGAAGGTATCGATTATGAAGAAACTTATGCACCAGTTGCTCGACTAGAAGCTATTAGAATCCTATTATCTTTTGCTTGTCACCATAATTTCAAACTTTATCAGATGGATGTCAAAAGTGCTTTTCTCAATGGATTTATCAAAGAGAATGTCTATGTCGAACAACCTCCTTTGTTCGTACATGAAAAATATCCTGACCCGTGTTCAAACTTAAGAAAGCTCTGTATGGTTTAAAACAAGCACCTCGTG
Organism: Allium cepa; assembly: GCA_030765085.1. NCBI lineage: Eukaryota > Viridiplantae > Streptophyta > Magnoliopsida > Asparagales > Amaryllidaceae > Allium > Allium cepa. Next base: position 196,178,562 of record CM060939.1, on the reverse strand, counting down.
CTTGGTATGAACGACTACGTAGCTATCTTATTAACTCAGGATTTCAAATAGGCAAAGTCGATCAAACTTTTTTTATCAAACATTCTCAAAAGGATATTCTAGTTATCCAGATATATGTAGACGACATCATCTTTGGTTCAACAAATGATACACTCTGCAAGGAATTTGCAAGTATTATGACCAAAGAGTTCGAAATGTATCATATGGGAGAACTGTCATATTTTCTTGGACTTCAAATCAAACAACTTCCGAATGGTATCTTTATTAATCAAGAAAAATACTGCGGAAATCTTATCAATCGTTTCGGGTTAAATAACACGTCTGGTAAACCTACTCCTATGAGTACAACTACACATCTTGAAAAAGATGAAAAAGGTAAGAATGTTGACCAGAAACTTTATCGAAGCATGATTGGTTCTCTTCTTTATCTTACAGCTAGCCGTCCAGATATAATGATGAGTGTTTGTCTATGTGCACGCTTTCAAGCAGATCCAAAGGAATCACATCTACGAGCAGTGAAACGTATAATTCATTATCTTAATAATACCAAATATTTCGGTCTTTTTTATCCGAAAGAATGTCCATTTGAATTAGTATCATATAGTGATGCTGATTTTGGCGGTTCACGAACGGATAGAAAAAGTACAAGTGGTACGTGCCATTTTATTGGAAAATCACTTGTCTCTTGGTTTAGTAAGAAACAGAATTGTGTTTCGCTATCAACATGTGAAGCTGAATATATATCAGCGGCTCTCGCTTGTACTCAAGTACTATATATGCAACAAACACTTCAAGATTTTGATATTCATTTATCAAATTCTATTATATACTGTGATAACACAAGTGCTATAAATCTCTCTAAGAATCCAGTGAATCATTCTAGAACCAAACACATTGATATCCGTCATCATTTCCTTAGAGATAATATTGAAAAAGGATATATATGTCTTGAATATGTCCAAACTGATAATCAATTAGCGGACATTTTTACTAAGTCTCTGCTCGAATCTAATTTTATTAGATTACGAAGAGAGCTCGGTTTAATTTCAAGAAAAGATCTTGAATAGTAATTACTAATGATTGTCTTTTCCTTTGGTTATATTTTAACTATAGCATTTTTTTTAAAGCTATTTATTTCTTTGAATAAGAGCCTCTGCTTGCTTTCACAGTCAAATTTCTTTATTCACTCTCATCCACAGGCTTATATATAAGGAATTTCTTTATAAGCTTGTCAAAATTTCTCTCATTATTCATCTTTCCTTATCTGAGCATAAGGCTCTATACATAATTTTCTATGGCCCACATTTGTGATGAGTGTGCTCAAAAATCACACATTTCCGTTACAAGTTCTGAGCCAGAGGAGTATTATTCTCCTGAAACACCAAAACAGAAACCGAAGTATCGTCACCAATGCATTCGTACTCCTGGCAGTACACCAACCTCAAAACGAGTAAAGAAGGCGCTGTTTTGTTCTCCTCGTACCAAAGCACAGATCGACGAGATTCACCACTATCAGAAACATCAAATAGATCTTCAAAGACAGCTCCATTATGGGCAAGGCCAGCTTTATCATGAGCAACAACGGACATCGGCACGTTTATCTGTTTTAGAAAAAATGGCATCATTCTTTTGTGGTTCAAACAAGCATGATGTACATGAACCAATGCCGTCTAGGCCGTCAACATCTAGGAGTCCTAACTCTTGGGATCGGAATTATAACAGGAATGAAGGTGCTCAGAAAAACTGGAGTCCATGGACACAACGTATTAAAGATAATAAAGAAAATTCTAATGACGAATCTTCCACTCCTCATTAGATTTATATATACATGTTGTATCGTTTTCTCTCTATCACTCATGTAATAACGTTTGTATTTTATAATAAGAGTGAAATATGAATTATATAGCTCGATATATTCTCAAAAATTGCAAAACAGACTGTTTTTCATCAGGCAACAAATCCGGTCGACCACCTATAATATAAACGGTCGACCATTTAGCCTCTGGATGAAAACGGTCGACCGGTCATATTATAGCGGTCGACCGGCATACGTAAATTCTGTTTTTATATATACATTGCGTCATTTTTTTCCTTCCTCCTCATTTGTTTCAACCGGTTATTTATCCCCAAATTCCAAAACCCTATTCTCTCAATTTCAAATTCCAATTCTCCAAATTTTCTAAAAATGGCTCCTCCGTAAAAGAAACCCAAGAGAGGGTCATCCTCCAGAACTTCATCACTCAATATCTCTGCTAAGAAATGGCTCGAAAATCCGGTAGCTATCACAAGATGGAATCAAATGACTAACTACAAATTTCATCCGGGTTCTTACATCAAGTTTGATGATTTCACATCTTATGGAATCCGTAGGTTAGCAAATAACTCCAATCTTTCTCCATTGATCGATTTTTCAGAAAACAATGTGGAAATAAATCACTTGATGATCAAATTGTTCTATGCCAACATGAACCTGGACGAGTATAGACCTGATGATCCGAACGGAGTCATTTGGTCTGTCGTATGTGGCAGACAAATTTTTATCACTCATGATAGGATAGCTTCTATACTGGGTATTCCAAATCAAGGCGATGAGTTTTTATCACATTTCTGTGAAGTCTTCACTTGCAATAGCATCAGCCATCAATTCATGGAGGACAACAGTGATGGAACAAAATCAATTGGACTTCGACCCACCGCCAGACTACTACATCGCGTCTTGATGCTTTCTTTGTTTCCTAGACTAGGAAACTACGACGCTGTATACAAAGAAAAATTCAAGGCCCTTTATGCTATTTATGGGGATATCCAAATCAATTGGGTTCATATGCTATTTGACGAGATTCTCAAGGTGAACAACTCTACGCGACCTCACTTTTTCTTCAATGAATATATCATGCGTATTTTGCTAGCTTGTGGCGTAAGGCCTCCTAACTCTGCCACCTCGAAACCAAAATGTATTGATTCCGTAACCATCAAACGCATGAAGTTCCCTCCTCCTTACCTTCAGATTATGCCGTTTGAACAACAGCAACAAATAGGTCCAAGAAAACAAAAGGCTACTTCCTCTCGACCTCGTTCCAAAGAAGTTAAACTATTGAAATCAAAATCCTCCACAAAAGAATCACTTGAAACTATTACGCGTAATCAATTCTTGCTTGAATCAAGACTCAAGCGCATGGACACAAAAATTGACAAACGCTTCAACAAAGTCAAGTCATTCTTTGGTATTTTATGGGATGCTATGTCATGTAGCACATCCATCTCTGCTCAAGATCAGGACCCAGGCAAACGTCCTGCTCCTCCTGTTTTCAACTGGTCATCAACTGAGGAGTCTGCTGGTACTAGTGGACATGGTCGTGGAGAATCACCTAGAGAGGACGATGATGAGGAAGATGATGATGATGATGATGAGGAAGAAGATGATCAAGAGGAGACAGCATCCGACTCATCCTAGATTCTGTTTTCTATCTCTATATTTTGGTTTAGTACTTTAAACATCATTCGACACTTGTACTAAATAGTGTCGTTACTTTTATTCGTATGATATTATGGTGTATGATACTCTGGTATGTTTGGATATGTTATATTTTCTGCTGTGCATGGATATTCTGGTTGATATACTCCTATATTATTCCATTATCTATTATTCCTTTTTGTCGATGACAAAGGGGGAGAAAGTGCTAACAATTATTTGCAGGAATATATATATATATATATATATATATATATATATATAAAGAATACAAACAAAATCTCAGGGGGAGATCACATATTCAGGGGGAGATTCAGAACTTCAGATATATGTTGTCATCAATCAAAAAGGGGGAGAATGTTGAGTCGCAGATTCTATAAAGTTTTTGATTTCTGACAAAGAAATAAAGGCGATCGACAAAACAAAGACATCATGGCTATAAAGAGGCACAAAAGAGCTACATATGGTACTCTAGATTATAGGTTGATTATTTGATATTGTAATAGTGATAAACTTGTTAAAATCTATCCTCAAATAATCATGCACCTCAATATAATCGATATATATACGTTTGAATAGCATTGCACATTCATTGACATGGACCGGCCGACCGGTATTAAATCAGGCGGTCGGCCGTTTCTGTGTAAAATGCACAATGAACGTGCACACATGCACATAACGACTATATATTTGAAATCCTGTCTACTGTCCATATTTTGACCTGTCGGCCGTTTTTAAACAGAGAGCAACCTTTTCCAAAGACACTTCTTTCTCCAATGGTTGCATCTCTTACCTTTCATCAATGATCATATCTATTAATCGCTACTGTTCACAAAGAGTTACAGCCATTTTTCTCTATATAAACTCGTCTAAATCATTGATTCAAATATATGAATATATATTTTCTTTTACTCTAATTTCTGATCTTACTTTCTAAATACTACTGCATTTTAAAAGCTCTCAATTATTTTAATTGCTTATCGAATCATTGAAATTATTTCATATCTTTTGATTCAATAAGTATACTTCCCTTAATCTTCACAAAACATCATTCACATATTTTGAGGATAAGATTATAGGAAGTTTGTACTACAAGTGACAAAACTGTGTTAGCAAGAACACATACCGTCAACAAACAATTATATTCATCTTTGTTGAAGTCCTCGGTGTTATAAGAGGCAAGTGTTGAAGTCCTCGGTGTTGTAAGAGGCAAGTGTTGAAGTCCTCAGTGTATTAGAGGCGTGAAATCTCGTTCGTTTGCTCGGGGGTTGTAAACCTGTTCCTCCGGGTGAAGCGAGGTAGTTAATAGTGAAAATCCAGATAGAAGTCTGGGACTGGACGTAGGACGGTGCCCCGAACCAGTATAAAAATCTCTGGTGTGATTTTTCTATTTTTATTTACTTTTCTATTATCATCTATTTCCGCATTTATATTATATTCCATATTACACGATCCATGTGTACTATATTAGTACGTGCACTCGTACACCGCATACTCTTCATTAATTACTTTCCATTAAATAATTTCCCTTATATTAATTAAATCCAGTAATTTATTCATCAATTACTTCACTAAGTAATTACACTTATCAATCTCATTAAGTAATTATACTTAATCAATTTCCAAACGGCTATATTTAATTAACAAATTAATTAATCACATTCATCTCATTAATTACAACTGGGCAATTCATCCCTTAATTACCCTACAAACCAACTAAATAATCTTTAATTATAGATTAATTATTCTTTAATTATAAATTAATAAACCTTAATTATCAATTAATCTCCTTCAATACAAAGTAATCAATTCTTAATTACTCTTATAATCAACTAATTAACCTTTAATTAACTGATTAATTATCCGTTAACTATTGAATAATAACCTTAATAATTAATCAATACCTCTTAATACAAATTTATTTAATCCATAATTAATCTTAATCATTAACTAACTAATTAATTAATCATTAATTAACTAATTAATTAATCCTTATTTATTAATTAACAAAACTTAATTATTAATTAACAATCTTAAATACAAATTAATTAGTCCTTAGTCACTAGTTTATTAAACAGTTAATCAACCCTTAATTTACATTTGATTAATCTTTAATTACCTTTGATTAATCCTTAATTAATCAATCTTTTATCATAGATTAATTATCCTTTAAATATTAATTAATAAAACCTAATTATTAATTAATAGACTTAAATACAAATTCAGTACTTCTTAATTATTAATTATGTAACCTTTAGTTACAAAATTAACAATTCTATAATTACTAAATTAATCAATCTTAATTACTTGATTAATTGATTCTTAAAAAAAATTATGTTACTTCGGGTCAAACCCGTACATCACCCGAGAGCCACTCCGGGTTCTCTCCTTTCCCTTTTTTTTTTAAAAAAAACTTAGTTAAATTTATGCTTAAAACCTGGACTCGAAAACTCACTCAAGTTACTCGAGTATAAACTTGAGTCACCTTCCTCAATCACTCGAGCATTGCTTTGAGTCAGTACCAGTCCAAAATCCAGACACACCAAAACCTCTATGCACCATCCATGGCGAGGCTTCGACCATCGCCTATACTTCCCACATATCCACGATCGCCTGCATCGTCGATCCAAACACCCCAATCTCAAGTACAAGCTCACAAACGAAATAGAGCCATTCAACAGAAAAACGAACCATAAACATCACCAGAAATAGTCTCGAATCCCACGTCTCCGATCACTGGACGTCGCTCCACCACAACCCTAGCTTCATCTGACAACCACGCCACCATCCCCAGAGTTACGTGCCACTCGATGCTCCCAAGATGACGCCGTCCTCCAAATTTTGGCCACAACCCAAATTAGGGTTTAAAACTTGATCGAGCAATTCCCAACGCCACGGTGGATTAACCACCTTCCAACCATTTTTGCCGAAACAATCTTACACCCCGACCTTTTCGAGTAATGGCCTCGACCACCAGAAATGCTCCGGCTACCCGAAAATCCCAAAAATCCAAATTCTGGTTAACCCAGAATATCACATTCAATCCAAAACTAAAAATTATGATTTATCTCTTAAAATTCATGATTTAAGTCAAGGATTCATATTATAAAAGAAAAACAAAAGATTATTGAGTTTGAATTTGGCATATATCAAAAATTCTTATTGTTCTTTATTTTTTTTCCAGGTGATATTCAAACCTACCTTACTTAATTTTATTTTCAAAGTTTAAATTAAGTTTAAACAAACAATTTTTGTTTGATTTCCAATATCTAACAGAAAGCAGATGGAAAGATTTGAATTTTGATAAAAAAAACTTTAAACTCTGAACTTATAAATAGAGGTATACTCAGGCAAGCAACATGTATACTTTAATCCAATGTATATGCACAGAGATTATACTTATCCACACACATATGCAAAGCACTTTCAACACAGTAATTTACATGCAACAACTTTCATTTACTTAAGCTTTTATGTAAATGTTTACTCACCTTTTCAAAAAGCAGAAGCTTGAAAAAACAGGAATTTGAAAACTGCCTACTGTTGTTTTGATTCTGAAGCTTAGATTGAAAACTAAATTGCTTAGGAATGTTTACATGGTCTGGAATAGGATGATGATTCAGACTTGATTCCAGGTTGTAGTTGTTACAAGCTTAGATTGAAGAGGATACAGGCTTTTGAAAACTACTTACAGGGTTTGTTCTGAGTTTTGAAAATTGTTTTCAGATTTTGAATTTGAGCTTGCGATTTTGTAAAATGCTTTCAGGTTGAGAATTTTCTTTTCTCTGGTTGACATTTGTTTTGAAGAATGAAATTTTAAGTTAAGTTTGCTTGCTTTTTGAAAAGAGAAGAAAAAAATGAATAGATAAAATGTAAATTATGTTTTATCAAAATTAGAGAAAAGGAAAATTAAGAAGGACACTTGTTCAATTTGTTACATTTGTCACAACCATTATTTAACTCTTAACACATGTTAATACAAGGATTAACAACCTAACACTTGTCATTATTAAACTTTAAAAATATTTTTTTTAAAAAGGATTTAAAAACTTTTATTATTAATTTTACTAATAAGTAAGTGCTTTTTATTAATTTATAAATGCTTTTCTTAATCATAAATAAATAAATAAAATTAAAAGAAATAAAATAAAAACCAATTAGATTCTAAATAAAATCATATAAAATTATTAAATCCATTTTTAAATGCTAATTTAAAAGCTTTTGTATTTATTTACTATTAAATAAATATTTTCTAAATTTATATAAATAAAATTCTTTAAGGAAAAAAACAAATCTTATTTAAAAAAAACTTCGTTCATATATTTTTTATATCCAAAATAATTTCAAAATATATATACATATATATCCTTTAAATTCAAATTTAAATCCAAATTTTCGAATTCAAATTCAATTTAAAATTTAATTTAAAAATCAACTCAAACAAAAACAAAATATATATACATATATTTTAAACTTGTAATTAATAATTCTATTTAAAATTTGTCTATTTACAACTATATTTAAAAACATCACATTATTATTATTATTATTTGAAAATAACAATTTTACTAATTTTAAATAATTAATAAAGGAGATTATCACATTTTATTTGTACAATTTATAAATTAGTAATTTCAATAGTTAAATCAGATTATCCAATTATCTGATGCCCAAAATTCAGGTTATCACATTCCTCCCCCCTTTGAATCTTTTCGTCCCCGAAAAGGAACGAAGCCAGAATTTATTAAAATACTTAGATAAATTCTCCTTAAACCTTTTAAAACACTTTAAAGTCTATATAACATTCCCAAAATAGTTTTAGAAAAATACTTTTTATAATTTGATGTTTCAACAAGTCCTTCCTCGTTCACACAGAAATTCGGTCATACGTTGATCAGGCGTATGATTGAAAATTTATAAGTGCTTGGTAAACCCGTTTTCAATACCCAATGAAAATACTTGAAAAATAATTTTATTGAAAATATAGAAAACATTTGAAAATAAAGGAAATATCTTTAGTGAGAATGCTCTGGAAATCATCACCCCCATCCATAATCGCAGTTACATCTTGGGTTACGTTGTCATCACAGCAAAAGTCCATGTAACTGTAGGCACTCCACGCCTCTCGATTACGCCATGGAACGCACCACAGATCGCAGTTACATTCCAGGGTAACGTTGCAATCACAGCAAAAGTCCATATAACTGTAGGCATCAAGGCTCTCGATTTTCGCTGCCAAAAAAATGAAACTTCTCCATTCCCACATAGGTCGCAGTCTACCGATGTAATATCAAACATAGACCGTTGGCTCTCAGCAGCACACACGACTTTCGCTATGTCACCATAGGTCGTAGTCTACCGATATAAAACCAAATATAGACTGTTGGCTCTCAGAAGCATACACGAATTTCGCTATGTCACCATAGGTCGCAGTCTACCGATATAAAATCAAACGTAGACTGTTGGCTCTCAGCAGCACACACGACTTTCGCTATGGTCTGCAGTAGATCGCAGTGACATCGAGTTACACTACCGTCACAACATAACCCAAATGCCTCTATATGCATCAACGCCCTCGATTTTCGCTACACACTACACAAAATCCTCAGGAACTAGCTTTGTCCGGACTCCTCGTAGGATCAACTTTAGAACCCCCCTTAGGGTTCAAGGAAGTACCACACTGTGGCACTCCTAAGAAGTTCATTTCAAGGGAGCGCCTTTTTCCCCAGAGCCATTTTCAAAACACTTTATACTATACACATATAGTATCTTCAATTCGTACACCTAATATGAATCCCATATAAATCTCTTTTTCTCAAAATCGATTATTCCAAAATCGATAATTCTCAAACCAGGCTTTCCAAATTCCAATATTGATTTTACCCAAAAATCAAAAGCCTTTCCAAATTCATAGGTTCCAAAACCTTTTCTCAAAATCATTCTCATAAGATCCTTATATATATATATAATCTGTGGATCACTTCAAACTTGTATAAATTCCCTTTTTATACTTCAAATACTTTCAAAAACCCTTTTCTTCTGGAAAAAGATTCAACAAGGGGAGTTTTATCAAAGATACATAACTTTTTTAATTCCAAATCAAATATTCAAATTTGCTTACTCTATAAAGTCACTTACCAAATTACTTACTTCCATAAAGTAAATGTTTACCATAGAAATGTCTAATTTTCACTTTACTTCATCATATATTTCACAAAATATACCTTTCATTTCAAAAACCAATTCATATTTCTTATCCACAAATTCCCAGTATTAATTTTATTCAAACCCATACGATGTACACATATCATCTGTATGCTATACCAATTTGATCGCTCACTTGTTCACACAATTTCACTTCTGAACTAGTATTGTCCATCCGACTGCCTAGTGCGGACTCAGATCTGGTTTCTTGATCAGAAACCGTCATTCTCCATACATAGCCATAACTATGATAGAGATATCCAGAACCAATCAACAATCCATATCCAGGTTCGCCGTCGAAAATTGAGTGAAAAATTCCAACTCGGATCGATAAACTATCTCGAAATTCTATGCTCGAATCTGGATCAAATCGGTATGCGAATAGAATAATATACATACATCCTACGTATTTATCTTTATTGGTTATTAGCCAAATCAATTCTCTTTTCTATCACATTCACTTATTCACAAGTACTTAAATCCTATTTGGATTATCACCTCAATTCTTATCTCAAATGGATATTTAATCATAAACAGTTTGAACTCTGTCCAGCTTGAATTTACTTAATCTAGTCAACCCTACTAAAATTTGAATTCCCACTTCAAATTTCAAAATTCTAAACTTCACATTAATAATCTTCCCACTTATAAGTTCAAAAACTTATCACTTTGGGTATCGCACCTCATTCCAAATTTAAAACTCAACATTTAGAGTTTATTTCAAACCATCTTTGACTTTTGATTCAAAATAAATTTCTTTAAATTTTCAAACAACTCTTGTTTGAAATAGGACCCTTTCATTCAAATATATTAAATAACATTTCTTTATCATTTTGAAACAATTTTCAAATTCTGGACCCAGATTTAAAACTTCACAATTTAGATCATCTTCAGTTTCAATTTATATGTCATACTTGCCTAAATGTTTTACTTCCCTAAAACATTTCATTCTGCTTACTCATTAATACACATTTTATTATAAACACAACAATCATTTATGATAATAACCAAGATTATCATATCTGGACCAATTCATTATCATTTTATTCTGAAACTCTTCCCTAAATTCAAGATTTTAATTTCAATTTGAATCCATTTCAAACTTATCTTCATTCAATTTAAATTTGGTTGTATTTCTATTACCATTAATTTAATTCCAATAAATTAACAACCAATTATCTTAATATTTATTAGAAAGAAATATTGCTTTATATATAAAAATATATTCTTATATAAAATCATTTAAAATCTTTATATAAGAAAATAACAAGTATGCTCTTATATATATATATCCATACATTCAACTCATTCTAGACTACCATTGACCCCATCCTTAATGAGTAATCCCACCAGAGCCAAGGTTCTCGCTCAACCTGGCTCTGATACCAAATGTAACGACCCGAAATTTTCGATCCCGAAAATTCCAAATAGTTAGGAAAAGAAGAAAAGAGATAGAAGAAGAAACAGAAAACCAAACTCAGAATCTCACATTCGCGGCGGATAAAATATAATATCAAATAATATTCTTGACACAAAGAAAGCTGTATTAGTCAATTACATTTTAATACATCAGAGTTACAACATGCACAAACACTGGACATATATAATCCACATGTCCCAGATAAACTACAATATCACAGTGGATACTCTCCATACGTTCCTTCCATCTAGCTCGCCTCCTGAGCTCCAGAATGTCCTAACGTAGAAATTTCTAATACTCGGTCTGACCCAAGCATTACATCAAAGTAATACCCGGGTCAGGCTGGAAACCAGCGTGAGTAAACCCATCTAACATGAAACACAAAAGCATACAACTTATATAAACCCGGGGTAACTTGGATCAATTTACAACTTCACAAGTCGTTATAGACATCACTTACATCACACATCAATTTCTAAGTACCAAAACTTAGATTAAATGGTCCAATTCACTTAAATCATTCCATTTCAGCATATTGATTCAACATATCAGTCTATAAAGAATCGAAGTGGTTTCGGGTATATACTAATACCCAACTCTGGTCTCTTCGAATTCAATACCATCTTAACCCAAGTTATTCAAGTCAAATACAATTCAATTTTAAATACAAGATGTCACTTTTTACACAGCAATTCCTCATCGATAGATAACCACATTATCATTGTCCATCCAAACATATCATATCACAAAACATTTCATATCAGAGAAATCAATCAATTCAAGACATTTATTCATCATTCAATCATTCATAAGCAAAATGGATCATTTCCAAAATCAATTTAATTGATCTCTAATTAAATTAATTACTAATCCTTTAATCACTTAGATTACCTTTACTTAATCATTAATAAATTACAAAACAATTAATTAATGATCTTTTAATTATCCATCTTAATCAATCATCCTTGATTAATTATCTTCAGTTACATAAAATAATTATTCTTAACCATTTACAGTAATCAATCTTTAATTACCTTCATTAATTACATTAATTAATGATCCTTAACTAATTACTTCCACTAACCAGTCTCAATCAATCATAAACAGTAATTAACCATCCTGTAATTACTTTCCTTAATTAATTAACTCCTTAATTAATTATATTAATCCTTTAATTAATTACATCAAGCAATTAATCCTTGATTACTTCTCCTAAGTAATTAACCTTTAATTACTTCGCATTAAATAATTTCCCTTATATTAATTACATCCAGTAATTTATTCATCAATTACTTCATTAAGTAATTACACCTATCAATCTCATTAAGTAATTATACTTAATCAATTTCCAAACGGCTATATTTAATTAACAAATTAATTAATCACATTCATCTCATTAATTACAACCGGGCAATTCATCCCTTAATTACCCTACAAACCAACTAAATAATCTTTATTATAGATTAATTATTCTTTAATTATAAATTAATAAACCTTAATTATCGATTAATCTCCTTCAATACAAAGTAATCAATTCTTAATTACTTTTATAATCAATTAATAAACCTTTAATTAACTGATTAATTATCCGTTAACTATTGAATAATAACCTGAATTATTAATCACTACCTTTTAGTACAAATTTATTTAATCCATAATTAATCTTATAATTAATTAATTAATTAATTAATCATTAATTAACTAATTAATTAATCATTAATTAACTAATTAATTATTCCTTAATTATTAATTAACAAAACTTAATTATTAATTAACAATCTTAAATACAAATTAATTAGTCCTTAGTCACTAGTTTATTAAACAGTTCATCAACCCTTAATTTACATTTGATTAATCTTTAATTACCTTTGATTAATCCTTAATTAATCAATTTTTATCATAGATTAATTATGCTTTAAATATTAATTAATAAAACCTAATTATTAATTAATAGACTTAAATACAAATTCAGTACTTCTTAATTATTAATTATGTAACCTTTAGTTACATAATTAACAATTCTATAATTACTAAATTAATCAATCTTAATTACTTGATTAATTGATTCTTAAAAAAAATTATCTTACTTCGGGTCAAACCCCTATATCACCCGAGAGCCACTCCGGGTTCTCTCCTTTCCCTTTTTTTTTAAAAAAAAACTTAGCTAAATTTATGCTTAAAACCTGGACTCGAAAACTCACTCGAGTTACACGAGTATAAACTTGAGTCACCTTCCTCAATCACTCGAGCATTGCTTCGAGTCAGTACCAGTCCAAAATCCAAACACACCAAAACCTCTGTGCACCATCCATGGCGAGGCTCCGACCATCGCCTATACTTCCCACATATCCACGATCGCCTGCACCGTCGATCCAAACACCCCAATCTCAAGTACAGGCTCACAAACGAAATAGAGCCATTCAACAGAAACAGGATCCATAAACTTCACCAGAAATCGTCTCGAATCCCACGTCTTTGATCACTGACGTCGCTCCACCACAACCCTAGCTTCGTCTGACAACCACGCCACCATCCCCAGAGTTACGTGCCACTCGATGCTCCCAAGATGACGCCGTCCTCCAAATTTTGGCCACAACCCAAATTAGGGTTTAAAACTTAATCGAGCAATTCCCAACGCCACAGTGGATTAACCACCTTCCAACCATTTTTGCCGAAACACTCTTACACCCCGACCTTCTCGAGTAATGGCCTCGACCACCAGAAATGCTCCAGCTACCCGAAAATCCCAAAAATCCAAATTCTGGTTAACTCAGAATATCACATTCAATCCAAAACTAAAAATTATGATTTATCTCTTAAAATTCATGATTTAAGTCAAGGATTCATATTATAAAAGAAAAACAAAAGATTACTGAGTTTGAATATTGACATATATCAAAAATTCTTACTGTTCTTTATTTTTTTCCAGGTGATATTCAAACCTACCTTACTTAATTTTATTTTCAAAGTTTAAATTAAGTTTAAACAAAACAATTCTTGTTTGATTTCCAATACCTAACAGAAAGCAGATGGAAAGATTTGAATTTCGATAATAAAAACTTTAAACTCTGAACTTATAAATAGAGGTATACTCAGGCAACCAATATGTATACTTTAATCCAATGTATATGCACAGAGATTATACTTATATACACACATATGCAAAACACTTTCAACACAGTAATTCACATGCAACAACTTTCATTTACTTAAGCTTTTATGTAAATGCTTACTCACCTTTTCAAAAAGCAGAAGCTTGAAAAAATAGGAATTTGAAAACTGCCTACTATTGTTTTGATTCTGAAGCTTAGATTGAAAACTAAATTGCTTAGGAATGTTTAACTGGTCTGGAATAGGATGATGATTCAGACTTGATTTCAGGTTGTAGTTGTACAGGCTTAGATTGAAGAGGTTACAGGCTTTTGAAAACTACTTACAGGGTTTGTTCTGAGTTTTGAAAATTGTTTTCAGATTTTGAATTTGAGCTTGAGATTTTGTAAAATGCTTTCAGGTTGAGAATTTTTTTTTCTCTGGTTGGCATTTGTTTTGAGGAATGAAATTTTAAGTTAAGTCTGCTTGCTTTTTGAAAAGAGAAGAAAAGAATGAATAGATAAAATGTAAATTATGTTTTGTCAAAATTAAAGAAAACGAAAATTAAGAAGGACACTTGTTCAATTTGATACATTTGTCACAACCATTATTTAACTCTTAACACATGTTAATACATGGATTAATAACCTAACGCTTGTCATTATTAAACTTTAAAATATATTTTTTTAAAAGGATTTAAAAACTTTTATTATTAATTTTACTAATAAGTAAGTGCTTTTTATTAATTTATAAATGCTTTTCTTAATTATAAATAAATAATTTTTTTTAAAAGAAATAAAATAAAAACCAATTAGATTCTAAACAAAATCATATAAAATTATTAAATCCATTTTTAAATGCTAATTTAAGAGCTTTTGTATTTATTTACTATTAAATAAATATTTTCTAAATTTATATAAATAAAATTCTTTAAGGAAAAAAACAAATCTTATTTTAAAAAACTTCATTCATATATTTTTTTATATCCAAAATAATTTCAAAATATATATACATATATATCCTTTAAATTCAAATTTAAATCCAAAATTTCAAATTCAAATTCAATTTAAAATTTAATTTAAAAATCAACTCAAACAAAAACAAAATATATATACATATATTTTAAACTTTTAATTAATAATTCTATTTAAAACTTGTCTATTTACAACTATATTTAAAAACATCACATTATTATTATTTGAAAATAACAATTTTACTAATTTTAAATAATTAATAAAGGAGATTATCATATTTTATTTGTACAATCTATAAATTAGTAATTTCAATAGTTAAATCAGATAATTATCCAATTATCTGATGCCCAAAATTCAGGTTATCACATTCCTCCCACCTTTGAATCTTTTCGTCCCCGAAAAGGAACGAAGCCAGAATTTATTAAAATACTTAGATAAATTCTCTTCAAACCTTTTAAAACACTTTAAAATCTATATAATATTCCCAAAATAGTTTTAAAAAAATACTTTTTATAATTTGATGTTTCAACAAGTCCTTCCTCGTTCTCACAGAAATTCGGTCATACGTTGATCAGGCGTATGATTGAAAATCTTTAAGTGCTTGGTAAACCCATTTTCAACACCCTGTGAAAATACTTGAAACATAATTTTATTGAAAATATAGAAAACATTTGAAAATAAAGGAAATATCTTAAGTGAGAATGCTCTGGAAATCATCACCCCCATCCATGATCGCAGTTGCATCTTGGGTTACGTTGCCATCACATCAAAAATCCATGTAACTGTAGGCACTCCACGCCCCTCGATTACGCCATGGAACCCGCCGCAGATCGCAGTTACATTCCAGGGTAACGTTGCCATCATAGCAAAAGTCCATGTAACTGTAGGCATCGGCGTTCTCGATTTTCGCTGCCAAAAAAAGGAAACTTCTCCATTCCCACATAGGTCGCAGTCTACTGATGTAAAATCAAACATAGACTGTTGGCTCTCAGCAGCACACACGACTTTCGCTATGTCACCATAGGTCGTAGTCTACCGATATAAAATCAAATATAGACTGTTGGCTCTCAGAAGCACACATGAATTTCGCTATGTCACCATAGGTCGCAGTCTACCGATATAAAATCAAACGTAGACTGTTGGCTCTCAACAGCACACACTACTTTCGCTATGGTCTACAGTAGATCGCAGTGACATCGAGTTACACTACCGATATAAAAACCATTTCACATTTCCTATCCACAAATACCCAGTATTAATTTTATTCAAACCCATACGATGTACACATATCATCCGTACGCTATACCGATTTGATCGCTCACTTGTTCACACAATTTGACTTCCGAACTAGTATTGTCCACTCGACTTCCTAGTACGGACTCGGATCTGGTTTCTTGATCAGAAACCGTCATTCTCCATACACAGCCATAACTATGATAGAGATATCTAGAACCAATCAACAATCCATATCCAGGTTCGCCGTCGAAAATTGAGTGAAAAATTCCAACTCGGATCGATAAACTATCTCGAAATTCTATGCTCGAATCCGGATCAAACCACTATGCGAATAGAATAATATACATACATCCTACGTATTTATCTTTATTAGTTATTAGCCAAATCAATTCTCTTTTCTATTCACATTCACTTATTCACAAATACTTAAATCCTATTTGGATTATCACCTCAATTCTTATCTCAAATGGATATTTAATCATAAACAGTTTGAACTCTCTCCAGCTTGAATTTACTTAATCCAGTCAACCCTACTAAAATTTGAATTCCCGCTTCAAATTTCAAAATTCTAAACTTCACATTAATAATCTTCCCACTTATAAGTTCAAAAACTTATCACTTTGGGTATCGCACCTCATTCCAAATTTAAAACTCAACTTTTAGAGTTTATTTCAAACCATCTTTGATTTTTAATTCAAAATAAATTTCTTTAAATTTTCAAACAACTCTTGTTTGAAATAGGACCCTTTCATTCAAATATATTAAATAACATTTCCTTATCATTTTGAAACAATTTTCAAATTCTGGACCCAGATTTAAAACTTCACAGTTTAGATCATCTTCAGTTTCAATTTATATGTCATACTTTCCTAAATGTTTTACTTCCCTAGAACATTTCATTCTGCTTACTCACTGATACACATTTTATTATTAAACACAACAATCGTTTATGATAATAACCAAGATTATCATATCTGGACCAATTCATTATCATTTTATTCTGAAACTCTTCCCTAAATTCAAGATTTTAATTTCAATTTGAATCCATTTCAAACTTATCTTTATTCAATTTAAATTTGGTTGTATTTCTATTACCATTAATTTAATTCCAATAAATTAACAACCAATTACCTTAATATTTATTAGAAAGAAATATTGCTTTATATATAAAAATATATTCTTATATAAAATCATTTAAAATCTTTATATAAGAAAATAACAAGGATGCTATTATATATATACATACATTCAACTCATTCTAGACTACCATTGACCCTATCCTTAATGAGTAATCCAACCAGAGCCAAGGTTCTCGCTCAACCTGGCTCTGATACCAAATGTAACGACCCGAAATTTTCGATCCCGAAAATTCCAGATAGTTAGGAAAAGAAGAAAAGAGATAGAAGAAGAAACAGAAAACGAAACTCAGAATCTCACATTCGCAGCGGATAAAATATAATATCAAATAATATTCTTCACACAAAGAAAGCTGTATCAGTCAATTACATTTTAATACATCAGAGTTACAACATGCACAAACACTGGACATATATAATCCACATGTCCCAGATAAACTACAATATCACAGTGGATACTCTCCATACGTTCCTGCCATCTAGCTCGCCTCCTGAGCTCCAGAACGTCCTAACGTAGAAATTTGTAATACTCGCTCTGACCCAAGCATTACATAAAAGTAACACCCGGGTCAAGCTGGAAACCAGCGTGACTAAATCCATCTAACATGAAACACAAAAGCATACAACTTATATAAACCCGGGGTAACTTGAATCAATTTACAACTTCACAAGTCGTTATAGACATCACTTACATCACACATCAATTTCTAAGTACCAAAACTTAGATTAAATGGTCCAATTCACTTAAATCATTCCATTTTAGCCTATTGATTCCACATATCAATCTATAAAGAATTGAAGTGGTTTCGGGTATATACTACTACCCAACTCCGGTCTCTTCGAATTCAATATCATCTTAACCCAAGTTATTCAAGTCAAATACAATTCAATTTTAAATACGAGATGTCACTTTTTACACAGCAATTCATCATCGATAGATAACCACATTATCATTGTTCATCCAAACATATCATATCACAAAACATTTCATATCAGAGAAATCAATCAATTCAAGACATTTATTCATCATTCAATCATTCATAAGCAAAATGGATCATTTCCAAAATCAATTTAATTGATCTCTAATTAAATTAATTACTAATCCTTTAATCACTTAGGTTACCTTTACTTAATCATTAATAAATTACAAATCAATTAATTAATGATCTTTTGATTATCCATCTTAATTATAATTATCTTCAGTTACATAAAGTAATTATCCTTAACCATTTACAGTAATCAATCTTTAATTACTTTCATTAATTACGTTAATTAATGATCCTTAATTAATTACTTCCACTAATCAGTCTTAATCAATCATAAACAGTAATTAACCATCTTGTAATTACTTTCCTTAATTAATTAACTCGTTAATTAATTATTAATCCTTTAATTAATTACATCAAGTAATTAATCCTTAATTACTTATCCTAAGTAATTAACCTTTAATTACTTCCCATTAAATAATTTCCCTTATATTAATTACATCCAGTAATTTATTCATCAATTACTTCACTAAGTAATTACACTTATCAATCTCATTAAGTAATTATACTTAACCAATTTCCAAGCGACTAATTAAAAAATTAATTAATCACATTCATCTCATTAATTACAACTGGGTAATTCATCCCTTAATTACGCTATAAACCAATTAAATAATCTTTAATTATAGATTAATTATTCTTTAATTATAAATTAATAAACCTTAATTATCAACTAATCTCCTTCAATACAAAGTAATCAATTCTTAATTACTTTTATAATCAATTAATTAACCTATAATTAACCGATTAATTATCCATTAGCTGTTGAACAATAACCTTAATATTAATCAATACCTCTTAATACAAATTTATTTAATCCATAATTACTCTTATAATTAATTAATCATTAATTAACTAATTAATTATTCCTTAATTATTAATTAACAAAACTTAATTATTAATTAACAATCTTAATTACAAATTAATTAGTCCTTAATCACTAGTTTATTAAACAGTTAATCAACCTTTAATTTACATTTGATTAATCTTTAATTACCTTTGAATAATCCTTAATTAATTAATCTTTTATCATAGATTAATTATCCTTTAAATATTAATTAATAAAGCCTAATTATTAATTAATAGACTTAAATGCAGATTTAGTACTTCTTAGTTATTAATTATGTAACCTTCAATTGCTTAATTAACAATTCTATAATTACTAAATTAATCAATCTTAATTACATGATTAATTAATTCTTAAGAAATTTTTTTATCTTGCTTCGGGTCTAACCCGTACATCACCCGAGAGCCGGGTTCTCTCCTTTCCCATATTTTTTCAAAAAAAACTTAGTTAAATTTAAGTTTAAAACCTGGACTCAAAAACTCACTTGAATTACTCGAGTATAAACTCGAGTCACCTTCCTCAATCACTCGAGCATTGCTTCTAGTCAGTACCAGTCCAAAATCCAGACACACCAAAACCTCTATGCACCATCCACGGCGAGGCTCCGACCATCGCCTATACTTCCCACATATCCACGATCGCCTGCATCGTCGATCCAAAACCCCAATCTCAAGTACAGGCTCACAAACGAAATCCAGCCATTCAACAGAAAGAGGAACCATAAACATCACCAGAAATCGTCTCGAATCCCACGTCTTCGATCACTGGACATCGCTCCACCATGACCCTAGCTTCGTCTGACAACCACGCCACCATCC
Source organism: Allium cepa (assembly GCA_030765085.1). Classification (NCBI taxonomy): domain Eukaryota; kingdom Viridiplantae; phylum Streptophyta; class Magnoliopsida; order Asparagales; family Amaryllidaceae; genus Allium; species Allium cepa. Next base: position 196,158,319 of record CM060939.1, on the reverse strand, counting down.
CCAGAGTTACATGCCACTCGATGCTCCCAAAATGACGCCATCCTTCAAATTCTGGCCACAACCCAAATTAGGGTTTAAAACTTAATCGAGCAATTCCTAATGCCATGGTGGACTAACCACCTTCCAACCATTTTTGTCGAACATTCCTACACCCCGACCTTCTCCAGTAATGGCCTCGACAACCAGAAATGCTCCGGCTACCCGAAAATCTCAAAAATCCAAATTCTACTTAACCCAGAATATCACATTCAATCCAAAACTGAAAAATATGATTTATCTCTTAAAATTCATGATTTAAGTCAAGGATTCATATTACAAAAGAAAAACAAAAGATTACTGAGTTTGAATTTTGACATATATCAAAAATTCTTACCGTTTTTTTATTTTTTCCAGGTGATATTCAAACCTACCTTACTTAATTTTATTTTCAAAGTTTAAATTAAGTTTAAACAAACAATTCTTGTTTGATTTCCAATTCCTAACAAAAAGCAGATGGAAAGATTTGAATTTTGATAATAAAAAAAAATTAAACTCTGAACTTATAAACAGAGGTATACTCAGGCAACCAACTTGTATACTTCAATCCAATGTATATGCACAGAGATTATGCTTATACACACACATATGCAAAGCACATTCAACACCATGATTCACATGCAACAACTTTCATTTACTTAAGCTTTTATGTAAATGTTTACTCACCTTTTCAAAAAGCAGAAGCTTAAAAAAACAGGAATTTGAAAACTGCCTACTGTTGTTTGATTCTGAAGCTTAGATTGAAAGCTAAATTTCTTAGGAATGTTTAACTGGTCTGGAACAGGATGATGATTTAGACTTGATTCCAGGTCGTAGTTGCTACAGGCTTAGATTGAGGAGGTTACAGGCTTTTGAAAACTGCTCACATGGTTTGTTCAGAGTTTTGAAAATTATTTTCAGATTTTGAATTTGAGCTTGAGCTTTTGTAAAATGCTTTCAGGTTGTGATTTTTTTTCTCTTGTTGGCATTTATTGAGGAATGAAACTTTTAAGTTAAGTTTGCTTGCTTTTTGAAAAGAGAAGAAAAGAATGAAGAAAGAAAATGTAAATTATGTTTTATCAAAATTAAAGATAAAGAAAATTAAGAAGGACACTTGTTCAATTTGCTATATTTGTCACAACCATTATTTAACTCTTAACACATGTTAATACAAGGATCAATAACCTAACACTTGTCATTATTAAATTTTAAAATATTTTTTTTAAAAGGACTTAAAAACTTTTATTATTAATTTTACTAAGAAGTAGGTGCTTTTTATTAATTTATAAATGCTTTTCTTAATTACAAATAAATAAAACTTTTTAGAAGGAATAAAATAAAATCCAGTTAGATTTTAAATAAAATCATATAAAATTACTAAATCCATTTTTAAATGCTAATTTAAAAGCTTTTGTATTTATTTACTATTAAATAAATATTTTCTAAATTTATATAAATAAAATTCTTTAAGGAAAAAAACAAATCTTATTTTAAAAAAAATTTCATTCATATATTTTTTTTATATCCAAAATAATTTCAATATATATATCCTTTAAATTCAAATTTAAATTGAAATTTTCAAACTCAAATTCAATTTAAAATTTAATTTAAAAATCAACTCAAACAAAAACAATATATATTATTTAAACAATCCCATATTCAATTTGTAATTAATAATTCTATTTAAAAATTTTCTATTTATAACTATATTTAAAAAAATCACATTACTATTATTATTCGAAAATAAATTTTTTACTAATTTTAAATAATTAATAAAGGAGATTATCACGTTTTATTTGTACAATTTATAAATTAGTAATTTCAATAGTTAAATTAGATAATTATCCAATTATTTGATGCCCAAAATTCAGTTTATCACATGCTTCTACCCCCACACAATACATAAGCTCCATCAATTAGCATAGTTGTGCTCCTGAACATTTCCTTCATGTGTGCATGATCCATTGCCACACCACATGCTTGAAAAAGAAAATTATGAACTCTAAATCATTATGTTTCAATACGAACATAAACAAGTTCATGTTTATTGTTACATTTCCATACAACCTCAAATTTTTAAACTTATTTGCATTTTATAAATGGGGAAATTAGGCACACACCCTTATTTTCAAACACTCCGCCTCCTCCTAAAAACAAATTTTACGAAACACTTTTATAATTATTTTGGGCGGAAGTTTGTAGTTTTCAGTGTAAATATTTGCATTTTTAATGCAAATTGCACTTTTTTTTAGCAAATACTTTCAATTTGCGGTTTTAATAGCAAATTTTCCTAAAAATAAATCTAAGGATATTTCATGAACCTATTTTTGGAAAAGGACAAAAGTGTATTTTGAAATTCATAAAAAGTGTTTGACAAATTTTCCCTAATGGATTCTCAAACGCAAGGAGAATGATCTACAATTGGAAGAGAAAAACTCATGGCTTGAGTTTAGCTGTAAACCATTATCGTGTGCGTGTGTATGGGGAAAGGATCTGCTACATCTCACTTTTGCTATAACTCAAATCCCCCTGATTTCAAGCACATTTTCCGAATTAAATAATATTCCTTCTATCTCTTCAATTCATTTTCATGTCTATGCCACAAACATCATCAACGTAAGCTTTGAGACAAGTTTAAAGTCTCTATTACAACCAAAATGTCAAATATTGGTGAGTGAATTTAAAATTCAGTGTTAAATATTATTACTGAAAACGTTCGGATTATCAAACATAGTAAAATTTTGTACATACGATCTTTTAATTAAATGAAAAGACATCGAAAAGATTTGCATTCATTTCGAATAGTCTAGCTCAACAATTATCGAGTTGTAGCATAAACTGTGTACTATATGAGGTGTGGTCGATCTCTCCCCTTTTTTTTGTGTGTTTCCTCCTTTTTTTGTCCCCTTAAAACCCCCTTAGTCTTTCTATGTAAAAAAATTCGACTGAAGTGATTTTTTTGGACATGTATGTTGTCATTTGTAACATCATCTAGGGGCATTTCACTAGAAGGACAAACTTATGAATCCAATTAGTTTTTAGGACACACTTCAACAGAAATTAATTTCAAGGCCAAAGTCAGCAGAATAATTAGTTTTAAGGACAAAGTTAGCAGTCCAATTGCTTTCAATGACATAATTTCATAGGCTTTTAGGCCTTAGAAATTAATTATTTTGCATTTTGTCCTTAAAAGTAATTATTTCAGTTTTGTGTCCTAGAAACTAATTGCATTTGCTAAAGAAGTCCTTGTAGCTAATTTCCACAATAAATAATATATATCCTTCGCATATTATATATGTATATGTGTATGTGCTCACGTGTGCATGTGCGTCTGTGTGTGTATGTATCTGTATATGTATATATATGTATATGTATACATATATGTACCTCTTAGAAAAATATGTGCGTGGATGTGTATACAGTGGCATCCCAATGCTATGTGTTGCCCTAGGCGAAATTTAAAATTTTGAAGAGAAAAAAGGTAAAATCATAAAACGGCGACTCCAAGACTTGAACCAACGCGGAAAGAAACTTGTTAAGCACAGAAACCATTGTGTTACATACTCATTTTATAATCTATATTGCCTTTTTGCTTTACTAAATCGATTTTATTTAAAAGTAGCTGGAAATTTTGTTGCTGGTCTTCACCGTCTTTGGTGATGTTACCCTAGACGAAAGTCTTCCTCGCCCCCCCTCCGGCCTGGGGCTGCGTGTATACATAGGAAGGATCCACATCTCCCAAACATCAAATAACCTCACATGTTTACATACGAATTTTTTTCTCGAACGCATTCAATATTTATTAGATATGATCTTATTACAATAAAATAAACCTCATAAATATTCGTATCGTCTCAAAATTCATAACCTATTCAAAAGTTGAGACAAATAGTATATCTATTTTTAGTCTATAGACATTAATTTTTGAGATTATACAATTTTTCATCAAGTAGGTCTCAAATTAAAAGATGATAGTTTGGACGGGTAGATTAAAATACAAGATGGTAGAGATTGTCATTAAAACATAAGACCAAAGAAAATATTAAACTTAGTAATAAAAATATTGTTTTAAAACTTAGTAGTTTTGATTTCAACCGACCTCAATTTGAGAAACTATGAAATTTTTTGGGTACCGGTTCAATATCAACCATCTTTGATCAAAATCGTTAGATCTAATACATAGATGAATGATATTGTTTCCAAAGTTTAAGACAAAACAGATGTCAAATTTTGAGGTAGATTAATTTACAGAAAATTTTCATCAAGGACAGTTTTTAGGGATTTATTTGGATGTAGGACAGCCCGCTAATCATTTTCTCTAAAGGACAAATTATCATTTTTCCTTTCCAGACCATTTTCGTGCACTTCTTCTTCTTCTTCCTTTCGATGAAAATTTTCAGTTGCGATCAAATATCTCTCTCGCAATAAAAATATCGATCTACTTCGTTCGATTATTTCAATTTCATCCTTCTGAAAATTGTAGTTCATCGATCATTTTTTTCTTACGCGCGTTTTGTTGATCTCGTTATTTTCATATTTGTATAGTGATCGATTTCTTCAAATTATATTAATTAGGTATGCTAATATTACTCTATTTTTTGTTGTTTTTCTATTCGAGTTAAAATAATTTGGCCATGCTTTCTAATTGTGTTCATTTTTAAAAATGATATGCAGTGTTGTTGTTCTCATTGTTTGTTTGTTCGTATATGGCAAATTGTGGAAGTAGCAGTAGGTTTTTTATTATTATTCATTTCTTTATGCACTGTTGTTTTTTAATTTGCTTTTCATTTAATTTATCTTGCATTTTTTTGCATTAATGTTGGGTTGATTGGAAAAGTATTATTGCTTGGGTTGTATATAAAGTTGTGATAGAGTGAAAAAGCATAATATTTTAGGTTCAATTTTTGGGTATCATTTTTATTTTTTCTTAGTATCATTTTTTTTATTATCAGTAACTAGGTATCAGTTTTGTATACGATAGGTATCGGTTTTGTGAAATTGAATAATTAATGTTCTAAATTGAACATATTTTTATTAATGTTTATTTTTTATTTTTTTTGGCAGTGGGAATAACAGTCTTCTTTGTCTATTTGTGTTGAATAATAACACTTTTAGCACTCGATTGTCTATTGATTGCTCTTTGTATGATTTGAAGAATGAGATATAAGCTTATGATGATTGGGGAAGTAATTGATTGGATTGTATATAAGGTTGTAATAGAGTGGAAAAGTATCATACCTTAGGTTCAGTTTTCTGGTATCATTTTTATTTTTTCTTAATATCAATTATTTGGATTATCAGTAACTAGGTATCGGTTTTTTATACCTTGGGTATCGGTTTTCTGAAATGGAAAAACTAATGTTCTAAACTGAACATGTTTTTACTAATGTTTTTTTTTGATAGTGGTGATAATGTGGGGTAGGTAGACCGTCAGTTAAGCCTAAAGGAGGATTATCATATTTTCAGAACAAACAAAACAGACATGGCGAATGCAAAGCAGCTTGGTCATAATAAATGGAATTGTCAAGCTTCGAAGAGGATACGATTTGATTTTTCAGTTTGAATTTGTTCAGAGTAATAAGTGGATGTGTGACTTGTTTTGGTGGTTTATTATAATTGAACCTTTTGTTATTAATTTGTATTCAGTATAGCATATTATCAAATTGATTTTAATTTCAAGTATTTAGTATAAGCGTTATTATCAGTTTTAGTATCAATTAAATGTTTATACAGTATCAGTTCTGGTATTTGTTTTTACAAGTAAGAGCAGCTTTGTTTTAAGAACATAACATCATTACTTCATAAGTATCATATTGCAACAGAACATCATTACTTCACAAGTACAAATTTCAACAGAATTACATTACTTTACAAGTATCAAATTTAATTGTGAAACATCACAGTGTGAATTCAGTTCTTTCCTTCTCTTTCTTCTTCTAAGCTTGATATGTATTTAGATAGACTCTAGCAATGTTCGTCATCTGTCAATATTGCATGTACAATCTTCAGTCAAATATGTAACAATTTCAAGTTTGAAGTAGTTAAGTATCAGTCTGTATTAAGTAGATATCAGTTTTCTGTAAGTAGGTATCATTTTTTTTTCAAGTAGGTACCACAGTTTCTGTTTGTATTTTCTTTTGAATCATTTTTTATTTCTTCTTTTTGTTCTTGTTCTCTTTTTTGCATATTTTCTTCAAATGCTTTCTCTGCAACTATTTGTTGTTGCATATTCTCTTCTTTGTTCCGTGCAAAAAAATCACTGTTTCTATAACAAAAATATACTAAATTTGTTATACTTGATTTTATAGTATCAGTTACATTCTCTGGTATACTTTCTGTTGTTTCTTGTTTGCTTTCAATTTCTGTATTATTTTCATGTCTTCTTTTTGTTCTTTTTTCTCTATTTCGCTTTTCGTATTCTACTAATGTAGGTTTGTAAGTTTTAACTTGTTGCTTCTTCTCTTTACTGTCTTTGGTATTATTTCCACTAGAGTTAGGTTTCCCTCTTGTATCATTACATTTTCTCTTGTAATATCTACTATTGGAAGCGAACATTTTCACTTTGTTGCTCCACTTTCGATGTAGCTAGGGTTTCTCCAACTGTCGACTATTGTGCTTGTTGTTCGTCGGCTGTCGATTGTTGCGGCTGTGTTGGAGATGTAGATTTGTTTCTGCTTTGGGTTCCCTTTTTTTTAGCAAAGTTTCGTAGTGAAAGCGAGGAGGAGGAGATGAACAAAAATTTTTGTTTTGTTTTAATTTGTATCTGGACTTTGGCTTTGTCCTTACGGTAAAAAAAAATTTACGCGTGTCCTTGTGAGTAATTATTTACTTTAATTTGTCCTTTAAGATTATTTACCATATATTGTTTCCAAAGTTTTTGTTTCCAAAGTTTAAGACAAAAAAGATGTCAAATTTTAAGGTAGATTAATTTAATCTCAATTTTGAAAACAAATATCATTAGCCTCAATTTTCGAAGAAATTCTTGTAGTCCCATTACAACATATATAGCGAAGATACGGGCCACTGACAACTAGTAGGCAACTAGTATATATGGAAGATATTTGACACATGCTACAAATAAATTCATATCTCGAGACCTCATTATGTATTATAAAGTTGTCATCCCAATTCAGGGAGGGGTTTGCAGCTCTACAACTTGAACTAGATCGACGACGAACGGGTGATGCAAGAGTTACAATATTATACACTGGACTCTTTTGTAATAAAACGTATCTATCTATTAATACCTTGATACAAGAGTTACAATAAGTCCATTATGTTATTTAATTCTTGATATAAGAAAATAAGAACTAGGCAAGCAATCGAAAAATATGAAAATGTTTATGAGATGGTACATTTTAAAATGACATGATAGAAATTAAAACAACTATCTACACCTAATTATTCATATTCTGTCACAAGATCTGAAGTATGGGTGGAATCAAAATTATGGAATAATAGTTCTCTTTCAATTATTCACTAGAAATTTACAGTTCACGACAACGGAACTTTACAGACTTTTTGTTGTGATCTACTTCCAAAATAAATCTGAACCATGCGGAATACTGGAATTTTTTACCAGTAGATCATTATAAATGGAAGGATAATCAATAAAAATTCAGGAGATAATTTTAAACTGACTTGCATATTACGAGACATGTCTCGTATACATTTCATATTTGGAAAACTTAACAGGATCAAAAAGATCCCAAGATAATCAACAGAGGCTAACTTTGCACAACATCGGAACGTGATTTTCTCTTTGAACACACACATATATAGTGCACAAAGACCATGGAGAATTTTTTTGGATAATCCGTCGATGAATCGAGAATGATGAAGATGATAACTGCTGTATTTATGACTTCAAGGATCTACTGCGTAGATTATTTTGGACAAAAGTTCAACCTAACAGGTACAAACGGGTTATCGAACTATCGACTTCAGGATTCAATGAAGCCTTGAAACAGCGTAATCGGATTCAAAAGTTGTACGATTTTGATCCGACCAAGAACACTCAAATTTGATCTCTAATGGTGCAATTTAGCAGAGAATGAAATGAAGAAGAAGAGAATAGATCTGCAACGTTTATGCATTTGTAATACCCTACACGCGTTGCAAACTGTGTTTTGCAACACTTTCTGAAAGAAGAAGAGACAAGCAAAAGAGATTAATCTTCTGAAATGGTTCTTGGACGTCACTATTTATAGTAGAATAAGAAGTGTTCATTCGTCATGCGTTGCATCCTTTCCAACAGTCCGAAACTGTTACAAATGGTCGCGCCTTTTCACAACGGTTTAAAACTGTTACTAAACGGTCGCGTCTCTTCATTCAATTGACCCGCCAAAAATTTGTCCATTCAAATTCTGGATCCAGCCCGTTAACAAAATTAATTCGTTATTTTAGACCCGAACCCGAACCCGGCCGGGCCCGACGGACGGCGGCGGCGGCCCGCGCATGTGGTGGTGATGCATAACTTCCCTTCTCACATCAAAGCAAAGCTTTGGGTGCCCCAAGGGCCCAACCTTCCTTAGAGAAACCTATATTTGAGCAAGTATAATCCCCTATTTTCCAAGATGGGGACTATACATTCCACCTTTCTTCTTCCCACTTCTTCCCTCTTCATAAGCAAAGCCAAATTAATTTTGAAAATTTCCAACAATTTCCCTCCATTTTCAAAATAAGTAAAATAAATAAAATAGACGGCTGCATCACTAGAGTGACTACCTACATACCCAAGTGGGATCAAGCCAATGTAGTTTCATGATCAAGTTTTGCATCATCATGGAAACCAATACATAAATGATAGGTATCTTTTGGATTTGAACCTTCACTTAGTGTAAACCATTCAAGTTCTATCGAGGTCTATGGTGAACGTATCTTGAACCAAGTACCCCTAATGATAGTACCAGAACAGTCACACATACTGATTTTCGTATATAGAGTATTTTGTATGCTCAGCACATTAATGGCCATGTGCTTAAATCCTGAGTTCATGAGTCTACTTTAGAAAGCGATCTTACTTTCTTAGGAAACAGCCTGATTTATATACTCATATAGGTAAGTCTCTTAAGATGTTTCTACGATACACCTTTTTAAGGTAGCTAGACTTATTAAGGATATATTATCCATCCTTTCTTCTTGCAGAATCCAACACTAAGTATTATGGAATTGTTGATTTAGTGTTCCATAATCATTCTCTTAACTTGTTGGTATCCATTAAACTTTGTCTATCTTTTTCAAAACATATGTTGGGTTTTTTTTAAGGATGATCAACCTTCATTCACAGACCTTAATCCCATTTCCTTTGATTTTATAGAAACCATTGCCTTTGGAAGATTCTTTGTGAGTGGGTCAGCCAAGTTTTCCTTTGTTTCTATGTAATCATCAGTTATTACTCCACTTTTGAGTAACTGTCTTATCATATGATGTCGTAGACTCTCATGTCTAGACTTTCCATTATATGTCTTATTAGAGACATTGTATATTGTAGCCTAATTATCACAGTTAATCAAGACTACTGGAGATGGCTTCTTCCATAATGAGATTTCTATTAATAAATTCTTAAGCCATTCTGCTTCCTTACAAGCATCTTCTATTACAATCAACTCTGACAGCATTGTCGAATCAGATATACAGGTTTGTTTCTTGGAAACCCAAGACACAGCAGCACCTCCTAATGTAAAGATCCATCCAGTCGTAGACTTGGATTTTGATTTTACATTGTTCCAGATTGCATCACTATATTCTTCTATTACAGTAGGATATTCTTTTTAAGATAAACCATAGGTAATGGTTCTTTTCAAATAAGCTAAAACTTTGGAAATAGCATTCCAATGTTCAAAACCTGTATTACTCGTAAATCAACATAACATGCTTATAGCATGTCTGGTCTAGTGCAATGCGTAGCATTAATAAAACTCCCAATAATACTGGAATACTCAAGTTGAGAAATGGTACATCCAGTATTCATTTCTAATTTAATACTAGGATTTAAAGGAGTAGGTAGTTTGTCATTATAATGACCATACTTTCGGAGGAACTTCTCAATGTAATGAGATTTTGTTAGTAACAACTCCCCTCTTTCCTAATAATATCAATTCCCAGAATTACGTCAGCTTCTCCTAAATCTTTCATATCAAATTTAGAAGATAGAAACTTCTTAGTTTCATTCACATAGGATATATTGGAACCAAATATTAGCATGTCATCAATATATAAACATATTATAACATAATCGTTGTTGTTCGATTTGCTATAAATACATTTATCAGCATCATTAACAATAAATCCATATGACAATGCTATTTTATCAAACTTCTCATGCCATTGCATGAATGCTTGATTTAGGACATAAAGAGACTTTTACTAATTTGCAAACTTTATTTTCTTGGCTTGGGGTTTTGAAACCTTCAGGTTATTCCATATACATCTCTTCTTCTAAATCTCCATTTAGAAACGCTGTCTTTACATCCATTTGATGTATGACCAATTTATGACTTGATGCAAGTGCTATTAAATAGCGTATTGAAGATAAGCGAGCAACTGTAGCATATGTATCAAAATAATCTACTTCATATCTTTGCTTATATCCCTTAGCAACTAATCTGGCTTTAAACTTATCAATGGATCCATTCGTATTCAAATTTTTCTTAAATATCCATTTACATCCTATAGGTTTAGCACCAAGAGGTAAGTCAGTTAAAACCCAAGTTTGGTTTAACAATATGGAATTCATTTCATCATTAATAGCTTATTTCTAGAATATTGAATCTCTGGAACTCATAGCCTCAGAATAAGTTTTGGGGTCATCATCGACGTTCATGACATATCTAGTCACATTAAGGACTTCGTCCTCACTGCCTTCTATAAGATATGTAATGAAGTCAGGACCATAGTCCTCCTTTCTTGCTCTATTACTTCTTCTTTGCTCAGTGCTATTATCTGGTACTGATACTTCCTTGCTGTTTTGAGCAAGAGCATAGTCATTGTCATTGATATCATCAATCGTATTAGGTTCTGGACTAGATGATCTCAATGGAATCTCAACAGTTTGATTTTCAGAGAATTCTACATCTACGGATTCTATAACTTCTAAGGTGTCAAGAATTAGGAATCTATAAGTTATACTATTAAGTGAATATCCTATGAAAGCACATTTAAATTCCCTATTTCCTAACTTTGGTCGTTTAGGGTATAGTTTTCTAACATATGCTAAATAACCCAAACCTTTATGTTTTGTAAGATTAGATATCCTATTAAACCATAATTCATAAAGGGAAACATTATTCCTTTTAAGTGGTACTATATTTATGATATAACATGCAGATAATATAGCATCACCCCATAGGTTATAGGGTAAGTTTGAACTTATGAGCATGGCATTAACCATTTCTACTAAAGTTCTATTTTTCCTTTCAGCAACACTATTTTGTTGCGGTGTATATAAGGCAGTGCATTGGTGAACTAAGCCGTGTTGCTTACAAAATAAGGTGAATTCATTTGAGAAATATTCACCACCTCGATCTGAATGTAATACTTTTATTTTAACTCCTAATTGTATTTCGACCTCTGCTTTGTAAATTTTAAATTTATCAAAAGCCTCATCTTTAGTTTTCATTAGATACACATATGCATATCTAGTAAAATCATCAATAAATGTTATATAGTATTGGTTACAACTATAGGTGATATGGGTTTTTAAGTCACCTACATCACTATATACAAAATCAAGCAAGCCAATTTTCATTTCTATAGATTTAAAGGATTTTCGGTGTATTTTTGCTTGAACACATATTTCACATTTAGAGATAGTATCGAAATCACAATCAGAAATTAATCCTACTTTATGCATATTTTTAAGGGAATTATAATTAACATGTCCTAGTCTACCATGCCATAAACTAACAGAATCAACAGCATAAACAAAAGATTTATTTATTACATTCAACTTAATCATGTCGTTACAAGAATATCTCTGTCCAATGAACTTCCGTTTTTGGACAACACTAGTTTGTCGGACTCATACACTATCTTGAATCCTCCATTGTTAAGAAGATATCCAGAGACCAAATTCTTACAAATATCAGGTACATGATATACATTAACCAAAGTAAGAGTCTTTCAGGAGATAAGGTAGTTCTATAGTGCCTTTACCAATCACCTTACTCGAACATTGTTTGCTCCAATAACTTGATTCTCATCTCCGCTAACATCTTCGTAGTTCTTTTAGAGACTACAGTCATTGCATATATGAATGGTTGCTCCAGTATCAAGCCACCAATCATTTTCCATGTTCTCAACGGAGTTTTCTACTTGCAATACTGCAACCAGTTTGTCTTCGACCATATTCGCCTTTAATTGTTTTTTTTGTAGACGACAGTCACGAGCATAATGGCCGGACTTGTAACATAACAAGCACCTTTCTTTTTATCTTTCTTAGAATGATTTTTATTCTTAAAGTGTGTCTCATTCTTAGGTTTTAGAGAATTTGATATTTCAACATTATTTGCCTTAGAATGAGACTTAGTTTGTGGATTATCATTTAGTTCTCTTTGACGAGAGTCCTCTTCTATACAAAGATGACGCTGTAAATTCTCTAAATCATAATCCGTCTCCGCATGTTTCAGTTTCATTTTATAATCATTCCAAGAGTTAGGGAGTCTAGAAATAATAACTCCAACCACAAAGGATTTAGGGAGTTCAATCTTGGCATCTTTCAGTTGATTGACTATATATATTATATCACTAACTCGTCCAATAATGGACTTATTATCATGCATTTTGAAATCCATAAAATTGGATACCGGAAATTTCTTGTTGCTTGCCTCAGATATTTGATATTTTCTCTCCAGGGCAGTCCAAAGTGCTTTGGCTGTTTTCAGACTTCTATGTGCGCAATAAGCAGATGTAGATAACGCGTTGAGAATGTGCCGTCTACGCAGGAAATCATCTTCTTTGCGCTTTGCTCATTTTTCATTCAATTTGTCAGTATCTTTATCAGTTTCCTCTGGCATTTCCTCCAAGTTATCTTTAAGAATATAGAACAATTTGACCATGATCAAAAAGAATTTCATCGTCTCTTGTCAACGAGTGAAGTTTTCACCATCAAAGCGCTCCAATCACGTCAAATGTTGATTTGTAACTTGAAGAGCATTGATATTTCTTGAACTTGAACCATCCATGGTTGAAATATTGTCTAAAAATTATTGGATAATCTGTCGATGATTCGAGAATGATGAAGATGATACCTGCTGTACTTCTGACTTCAAGAATCTACTACGTAGATTCTTTTAGACAATAGTTCAACCCAACAGGTACAAACGGGTTATCGAACTATCGTATTCAGAATTCAGTGAAGCCTTGAAATATCGTAATCGGATTAAAAAGTTGTACGATTTTGATCCGACCAAGAACACTCAACTTTTATCTTTGATGATGCAATTTAGCAGAGAATACAATGAAGAAGAAGAGAATAGATCTGCAATGTTTATGCATTTGTAATACCTTATAGGCGTTGCAAACTGTGGTGGAAATGACTGTGTTTTGCAACACTTTCTGGACATCGCAGATCTGGAGGATGAAGAAGAAGAGACAAGCAAAAGAGATTAATCTTTTGAAATGGTTCCTGGGCATCACTATTTATAGTAGAAGAGGAAGATTCCATTCGTCAAGCATTGCATCCTTTCCAACAATATGAAACCGTTACAAACGGTCGCGCCTTTTCACAACGGTTTAAAACTATTACTAAACGGTCGTGTCGCTTCATTCAATTGACTACCCAAAAAATTGTCCGTTCAAATTATGGATCCGGCCCGTTAACAAAATTAATTTGTCATTTTAGACTCGTACCCGAACCCGAATTCAATCTGGCTGGACGGACGGCGGCGGCGCGCGCGTGTCATGGTGATGCATAACTTCCCTCCTCACATCAAAGAAAAGTTTTGGGTGCCCAAAGAGCCCAACCTTTCTTAGAGAAACCTATATTTAACTAAGTATACTTCCATATTTTCCAAGATGTGGGATTATACATTCCACCTTTCTTCTTCCATCTTCTTCCCACTTCTTCCCTCTTCATAAACAAACCCAAACCCAAACTAATTTTGAAAATTTCCAACAAAATTTTCCTGTAAATTGGTTAGTGCATGCCTGATATAAATACATATTTTGAGAACTCATTTGGTAGTACAAAATTATCTTCTCAGTTCAGGAAGAGGTTTAAGTGCTACAACTTGAGCAAGATTGAATTAATCAAAAAATCTTTAGCTAGATTGATAAATAATTGATAAATGAGAACTCATTTTGTAGTATTGGTTTTTGGACTTCTTGAAAATGACTATAATACTATTTTATGGGGGATGGGTAAAAGTTTACCTTCATAAAAAAGCACACCTTGGTAATATGGCTTGGCTAAACAAGCATTAAGCTCCCTCAGTTAGCATAGCTGAACTCATGAGCATTTCCCTAGCGAGTGCTTAAGTTCCACTGGAACAACACATGCTGAAAAAAGAAAATTATAAATCAAATTTCGCTAAAATTACATTCTAGATATAAACAGGTTTGGGTTTACTGTTAGATTCACACACAATTATATTACTTTTAAACTTCCAGCATGATTGGCACGTAAATGTGTATATTTTTACCACCATATTTAATCTAATTAAAATAAATAAATGATCATATTGGGTATTTTAACTTGTTTAAACCAGAATACATTTTTGTTCAAATTGTCTTATATTTATTTCGTATAAAAGAAAAATGATCATTTTTGTGCATAAATTAATTTATGAAAAATTACTTGGAATCATCTACGTTTTTTTGTAGGAATTTGGATTCATATACAAGTGGTTTCATGAAGATATATGCATACACAAGATTGAATACAAGGAATGGAGATGGAAATAATTCATTTCATGAATCACGGAGGACCCCACTTATCCACTTACCATGATCCCTCTTAAGTGCTAATACACATGATTAAAGCTACATGCACATATAAATTGAGGGTTGTGCTAATGCTAATGATTAGTTGGAGGTTACATTTCCTAAAAGGGTAGTTTGGGTAGTTCCCAGAAATTGGATTGGGGTTTCAAGCTTGTATAAATACCCCTTATGCTTCATGTAACTCTCTTCACTTAATCTCTCTTAGGTTTTCTTCTCTTAGTTCGTTTAGATCAAAAATAATATGAGAGCTCTTTTTTTTCATGGCTACTTAGCCATTTCTTTTATGTAATTTTTTATGCAATTTTAATTCAAGTCATTCCTTGTTTATTTACTTTTATACAAGTATTGTAGATCTTTTTTATTTTATGCGAATAGAATAGCTCTTCCTTTACTTTGCTTCATCTTCTTCTTTTTTGTGTTTCATGTTGCATGTTACTTGTCTTGATATGATAACACAAATAAGAGACTAATCCCTTCAATTTAAGGATAACGAAGCTTTTGATTATGTAGCTTCAACATTTTGATAATTATTGCTCTATTTTCGTGCTTAATGAGAATGCATGAATTGGTTCAGCTTGTTGTTTTTGCTTTGAATTTGACAGCCTATATTGTTGACATCAGATAGGTTATGCTTAAACAATCACAAAACATAAATTGCATCTTCATCTAAAAATGGTTATGGAAACGAAGTGAATGTTGAAATTAAAATTTGATGTCTTATATTTCTAATTAATAGTTAATGGTCATGCTTAAAAAGATTTTGCTTTCAACTTTGTTGTCTTATTTCATAAGATTTAAAAGTGTATTGGTGGTTGTGTTATAATTTGATGGTTTACATTGAGTTAATTAATAGCATAAATATGTCATACTTATGATAAACACAACAATTAATTACACTAATGACCAAAAGAGAGATCATGATTTCATATTTGGTTGAACTGTATAATCTAGAGAGTGTAATTATCTCCAAATTGTCAATTTATTATCATAGTTTTCATTCACTTTTGTAGCTGTTAGTTTTGCAATTTTTAGCAGTTAGTTTAAACATCTCAAATCATGGTTAATTTGATTGAATAGATTTTTAAAATCTAACATTTTCCTACGGATCGACCCGTACTTACTACGTACTACGATAGTACGCCGTGCGTTTGCGGTTAATTTTATTATAAATTCGCTCGACGGTTTTCTAACTTGATAGAATTCTCATCGACGAACAAGTTTTTGGCGCCGTTGTCGGAGATTTGTTTTGATTTTGATTTTCTATTATTTGAATTATTTTTGTTTGATTTTTGTGTGTTTTATTTTGTGTGTGTTTGCATTAAAAAAAAATTGTGTGTTTGTTGTTTTATTTTTGTTTTCAATTTGTTGTGAGCTTGTTCTAGTTTTCCCTTTGCATTTTCATATTTAAAAAAAAAATTGCATACTTCCACTTCAACTTCCATTTTAGTTTGCATTTTAGTCTTTGGTTCATTGGCATTTTAGGTTGCACACTTTCATTTGTAATTCTGTAAGAAAAAAGAACATACAATTTCAAAATAAAAAATAAAAAAATTTCATTTTCTTTACATTTTACATTTTCTGTTTTATATTGCTTTTATTCACTGTTTTACAAAAATATTCACACATTACCTCTCTGTCACTGTTCACAGCCCGCCAATCACAGCCATCACTGTGCACAGTGCACAAGTCATCCCACCCTCTGCCTTGCAATCACCACTTCACTGTTGCTGCCTTAACTTATTTCTTCAACCTCCAGTAATTTTCTTCTCTGTTTACATCACCACATACCCAACAACCAACACAACTTCCCTGTCACCACCGAAACAATAGTGCAAACATTTCAACTTACAACTTCATCTTTGCATTACGCTTCACATCTTCAACAAAACTCCACTGTCAACATCAGACCACATAAACACACCACACAACGTCCTTCATCACACTGATCAACACTCCATATAGACATAACTTCCTCTGTGCACCAACAACTTGCCAACAAACTATTTCAACAACAAACCACAAACTCACACAAACTCCCTTCTGTCACTCATACAAACAGTTTCAACGCATCCCTATCACTCAACCACCCAGTTGCTCCCCCTACCCCTTTGTCAACATTCAACCTCAAACCAATTTCCAGTGCACACAGCACCCTGCACAAAACCCATATAAAACCGTCCCCTTTGTCAACATAAGACCACATAAACACACCACACAACGTCCTTCATCACACTGATCAACACTCCATATATACATCAACTTCATCTGTGCACCAACAACTTGCCAACAAACAGTTTCAACGACAAACCACAAACTCACACAAACTCCCTTCTGTCACTCATGCAAACAGTTTCAACACATCCCTGTCACTCAACCACCCAGTTGCTCCCCCTACCCCTCTGTTAACATTCAACCTCAAACCAATTTCCAATGCACCCAGCACCCAGCACAAGACTGCTGCACAAAACCCATGCAAAACCGTCCCCGGCCTCACTTCCTTACCACCACCTCCTCTGCCTGCATGTACAATCCAATACTTCTCTGACGAAACCCTGCTGTCCATCATCACACTCCATCACTGCAGCCCCTCCAACTCCTACCACCCACTGCTATACAAATACACTACAGTGCCACAGTGCCACTCTTCCATTCCACTTCACCACAAGCATTCATCCTACCAGCAAACCTCCTTGCATACAACCTTCATTCACCACTTCCTAACAGCTACTATCAAACTACTCCAATCAGTGCCTACACCACACCAGAGCCACCACACAACAACACGGTTCGACATTCAAATTTCCACCACAAATAACCACTCTGCCATAACTAGAAATTCAACTGCCTCAAATTGCAGCAGCAACAACTGTTGCTCCAACCCCCACCCGTCAGCCACATCAAACTGCTAACATATCTACCACTTACTTCTCCACCCAATTCAGCAGCTTCTTCCAAAAAATAGTGCACACATCCTCACATCACTACTACTATGCAGCATATCATCCGATGCCTGCACATACAACCCATCATCCCTCTTACCGTCAACAGTGCATATCACTAACACCTCTGCTGCTACTGCTATCAGAACTTTCAATCTCTCTGCTTGATACAATTTCCTCAGCCTCAAATCACTGCCGCTGCCTATTCCAATTGCCGAAACCCGCAACCCCAAATCCGATTCGAAACCAATCGACCAACTCGCCACTAATAAGAGTATAACCGGGCCTCCAAAAAAAATCGCGACTTCTCTAACCCACGACCTTCAAACTCGGCAATCGAGAACTCGAACATGAATTGGAACGAGATAAATTTTTTGTTTTGAATTGGAAGTTTTGATTCAGAAATTTGCTTATTTGATTCGAGAATTTGGGTGGATTTCTGTGGAACAACTTGTTCTGTTTGAAAAGAAAGAAAGGAAAAAAAGGATATAGAAGTGGTTGAGTTGAAATGTTGTTTCAATGAAGTTGGTTTGAAAAGTTACCTGGCTGTTTGTGGAGTTGATGCTTTCTTTTTATTTTATTTTCTTTTTTGTTTATTTAATTTGTTTGAGCTTTATATCTTTCCCCTCTCTAAAAAAAAACTAAGTTTCGATTAGTGTTGTTTTCAATTTGTTAGTTTTGGTTTCACTTGTTTTGTTTTTCTTTGATTTACTTGCATTATATATATATATATATATATATATATATATATATATATATATATATATATACACACATACATACATACATATATATTTAAAAAAATAAAAAAAATAAACTGTATATATCTTATTTTTATTTTCAGGTTGCCGAAGCAGATAGGAAGAGTTGTTTGCTTTGCTTAGCTCACAAAAAAATAACTGCTTGCTTGCTTATAAAAAAATTGTTGCTTTTATCCTTTATCTATTGCTTTTATTTGTCTTGCATTGTTGGTTGCTTGCATTTTCATTTGTATATAAAATATTTTTCAAAAAACCAAAAACAAAATTAAACTTCATTGTAGTTGCATTGTTAATGCAAGTTTTACTTCAGCTATGCATTTCATCCTAGAATTTTGATTAATAACGGTTAGAAATCGATAACTCTTAATTGTATATTGTCAATTTGTCATCTTTCGACAATTTAATTTTTTGGTGTCTAGGCTATGGCAAACCAATAACCATTTATAAATATTACGGTGATTCGTAAATATTATAGTACTTGTTCCTCTTAAAGTACTTAAACCTTCGGTTGCATTGCTACGGTAGTTCGTGGTGCGCCGATAAATCATGTCTGTTACCTGGCTAAGAACTATCTTGTTGAATTAAGACAAAGTATGATTATACAATTTTAGGTTAGCAGCTACTTAGGATAAATAATTTTTAATAAAAGCCTTGCATTCATTTATTTACATTAGTTCATGCATATTTTCAAAAAATAAAATAAAATTCAACATCCAAAACTAAAAAAAGATTGTAAATACTCCTTAACCTAGTTTTAAACCCATTCTTTTGAAATTTTTCAATCAAAATCCAAAAATAAATTACTTAGTTTTTTCTTAAAAAAATCCAAAAAAATATAAAATCTTTTCAAAAACAAAAAAAAAAATTGAAAAAAAAATCCCTTTTGAAAAAAATAAATTCTTTTTAGTAAATAGTTTTCTTTTATTAAAAAAATTCCAAAAAAAAACATTCTTGAAAATGTCTGAATTTTCATATTCATTTGAATTTTACGATAGTTGTGAAAAGCAATATAATCCACACAATTTCACTTCAAATTCTTATGGATATTTTAACAACAATTATTGTACAAACAATTTGAATTTTGCGCCACAAAATTTTCAAAATGATGACCAACCTTCAAATCTTGAAAATAACATTTCGTCTTTAATTGAAATCTCTACCAATAAAATCAAATGATAAATGATTAGTGTAATTCTTATTTGTGTGATAACTCAAATCAAAATTTTCAAAGTAATCAAGATTTAAATTCACTTCAAAATGCAAATGATTTCGAGTATAACCCATGCCAATTCAATTTTGAACTTCAAAATGAATTTCAAAATCAAAACGAAAATGTGATCCACTTTTCAAATTATTTTAGCAATGGTAATAATCTCGACTACGATATGAGTGAAATTTTTTGTTCTCAACAAATCCAAATCAAAAATTCTCAAGTTAATAACTATAAATTGGATTATGTTGAACAAATGGACGAAATCTACAATGATCACATGGATTGTTGTTCGAAACGTATATGAAACAAGGTGAGAAACAAAACCAAATCCCAACATGTGACGAGTCAAATGATAATCCATCTTTTACCCAAATCGACGATTTTCAAACAATAACTTTTGAAATTGAAAATCATAATCTTAATGAAGTTGTTGAAAACGTGGTAATTGAGTTGGATTTCAATTCTTTTGAGGGTGAGAAACTCGATTTAAGGTTCGATCTTCCTTTTTCCGATTTTGAAATTTTGAACACAACAACTTTGGATGTTGAACTTGACACATGTAATAAAGTTGTTGATAATTCAATAAAGGAAGACGAATTCAATGAACACAATTTCTTTGCACTTTTTGAAAATGAATTGTTAAATTCTAAAGGGGAAGATTTGAATCACAATTTCAATTTGAAATCAATAATTTTGAAAAATTTGTTGATGATGAGCTTGACTTTCAATTTGGTAAAAATAAACTTGAATTTCAATCAATTGTTTTATCAACCCCAAAAAATCATTGAAAATAAAACAACTCGTACATTTTCAATAAAACAACATCGTTTTCGTAAATATAGGTCATTTTTTTATTTTCTCCTTTCAATTAGGTTGACTGTGGGGACACGGTAAAAATTAAGTCAAAATTAAGTATGGGGGAGTCTCATCATTTTCATTTTCAATTTTTCATGGTTTATTTTTGCGTTCTCTTTCCAAAACTAAAGAAAAGCTCAAAAAAATTAAGAAAAAAAACCAAAAAAATCTCAATTTTTTTAAGCATTTTGGTTTATTTTTAAAGAAAAACTATGGGATAAATATAAGATTTTGGTTACTGAATTGAAAATTTTGAAAATTTATTTGTCTCAACAATAATAAAAATAAAGTTTGATTCCAGATAACGAAGATTTAACTAGTATATAGGTAGGTTCATGGTGATAATTATGAAGTATATCCTAATTGAAATCTTTGTTTAAAAAAGTGGTGAATTTAAAGTAAATGATATAACATTTTTTGTTACATATAATTTTTATTAACACCTAGAATCATGTTTTCACTCGCCATGCTCTGTACCCTTCTCACATAAGCCCAAAAGGCAGTGAACGATCGGTATATCTGGCCTCAGTTTATCTGAGTTAGGTGTGTGTATAAAAAAATCTTTTATCAATAACACATACAGTCGATAAGTGTTCACACTTGTGTGTTCACTCGCTGCGCCCTGTATTCCCCTCATATAAGTCCGCAAGGCAGTGCACGGGTAATATATATGGCCTCAGTTTTCTGAGTTAGGCATATGTAAATATTGTTAATAGCAATAAAATTTTCAAAAAATACTTAGAAAGAGTTAGCAAATGAAATCCAAGCACTATTTTAACTTGTTTGATTTGAATTGTTATTGAAAAAAAATGAAAATACCACTTTGATAAACTTTCATAATCAACGAAGGATCCATTTCATAATTACACCGTGTTATCAACCGTAATAACAAGTTCAACAATAGTCTATTTGTTATGATAACTTGATTTTTATTGGAAATTTTCACGAGCAAAAGGCTCAAATTTCTTGATAACCAAAAATTATATTTAACTTATTTGCATCTATTTAAAAGTAAATCTTTCATTTGTAAATATTTTCAAAAACCCGTTCATCTCTTTGTAAATAAATCTTGTATTTTATAAATATTTTCATATTGCATTTGGATTTTGTGGGTAGTATCCGTTGAAACTCTCACGAGACAACACTCATCTACTGGAGACACCCAAAGATTTAACGGTTTGTTGCATATGCTCAATGCAATCGTGCTCACTATGAAAATAGATTTATCTTATTTTTAGTTTATTCGAGGACGAATAAAAAGATAAGTGTAAGAGTATTTGTTGTGCACATAAATGTGCATATTTTTAGCACCATATTTAATCTAATTAAAATAAATAAATGATCATATTGAGTATTTTAAGTTGTTTAAACCAAAATTCAATTTATTTTTAAATTGTCATATATAAGAGCGAAATATTCATTTTAGTGCATAAATTAATTTGTGAAAATTTGCTTGGAATTATCTATGTTGTTTTGTAGGAATTTGGCTTCGTATATAAGTGATTTCATCAAGTTATATACATGCACAAGAGTGAATACAAAGGAATGGAGATACAAATAATTCTTTTCATGGATTATGGAAGACCCCACATATCCACTTACCATGATCCCTCTTAAGTGCTAATACACATGATTAAAGCTACATGCACATTTGAATGAAGGGTTATGCTAATGCTAATGATTACTTGAAGGTTACATTTCTAAGAGGGAAGTTTGAATAGTTCCTAAAAATTGAATTAGGGTTTCAAGCTTGTATAAATACCCCTTATGCTTCATATAACTCCCTACCCTTAGTCTCTCTTCTCTTAGTTAGTTTAGATCAAAAATATTATTAGAGCTCTCTTTCTTTTCATGGCTACTTAGTAATTTCTTTTATGTAATTTTTTTTCATGCAATTTTAATTCAAGTCTTTTCTTGTTTATTTACTTTTATGAAAGTAGTGTAGATCTTCTTTTATTTTATGCAAATATAATAGCTCTTCCTTTACTTTGCTTTCATCTTCTCCTTTTTTGTGTTTCATGTTGCATGCTACTTGTGTTGATATTATAACATTAATGAGAGGCTAATCCCTTCAATTCAGGGATAACGAAGCATCTGATCATGTAGCTTCAACATTTTGATAATTATTGCTCTCTTTTTGTGCTTAATGAGAATGCATTAAGTGGTTTAACTTGTTGTTTTTGCTTTGAATTTGATAGCCTATGTTGTTGACACCAAATAGGCTATGCTTAAACAATCATTAAACGTAAATTGTCTCTTCATCAAAATATGATTAGGGCAAAAAAGTGAATGTTGAAATTAAAATTTGATGGCTTATATTTCTAATTAATAGTTAATGGACCATGTCTAAAATGATTTTGCTTTTAACTTTGTTGTCATATTTCATGAGATTTAAAAGTGTATTAGTGGTTGCGTTATAATTTGATGGTTTATATTGGACTAATTAATAGCACAAATATATCATATTCATGATAAACACAACAATTAATTTCACTAATGATCAAAAGCGTGATCATAATTTCATATTTGGTTAAACTATATGATATAGAGAGTACAATAATTTCGAAATTGTCATTTTATTTTCATAGTTTTCATTCATTGTTGTAGTTATTAGTTTTGTAATTTTTAATAGTTAGCTTAAACATTTCAAATCTTGGTTAATTTGATTGAATAGATTTTGTACGCTTGCGGCTAATTTTATTATAAATTCGTTCGACGGTTTTCTAACTAAATAGAATTTCCGTCGGCGAACACAGCGGCTTATAGGTTCACAAGAAAATACTTAGTTGGAGGAGCAAAAATCACGGTCTGAGTCTAAATGCGGGCCAAAATGACAAATGTCAATTTTATTGACCTAACTGAACCCCACAATAAAAACAAATTTAGATACAAACAAAAATTAATTATTACATGGCCATAAGATGCACAGAGGCGTGCTTAGAGACTTCGAACATCATGCCTGTTGCTTTACATCGAGCAGCATAAAATTATGCTATGAGAACATTAGAGGTAAAAGGGCAATAAAGAATACTAGGTGGAGACCCATGCTTTGCACACAGGCAAATGGTGGTAAAGATCAAGTGGTAAATATTTTACAATATTGGAAACAAGTGATATATCTTATGTTTGGTCTCATGGTATCAAAGTCGATGATGTATTTTATTTAATATGATAAAACGGCAGAAGGAATGATATTATGAAGAGGAGCAAAATCATCATCAGCGGTACAAAATGTCATACTGAGGTTATAAAAGGATAGTGTACGGAGTTTATATATTTGTGAAAAGGAAAATAAACACAATTTGTAGGACTTAATGTGAATTTCAGTTTTCTTACATTGATCAGAGTAAGCATAATCAAATGGTCAAGCTGAATCCTTATTTCCAAGATCTGAACTACTAATTTAACAGTTTATGTTTAAGTTGAGCACAACCATGCAGACAATAAATTGGAACAACCTATGTATTATAATAAAACAAATATAGGCAAATGCAGTAGTTATTCCACTATGCATTCATACACAGGTACGATGAAAACCAAAATACCAACAGGAGGTTCATTTTTGTATTTGTGGTTGATTAAAGTTTTGTACTGTGTTAAAACCTATGAAATGGAACAATTTCCGTACAAAATTGACATATAGGTAAAAAAATGTAGTTCCAGGTAAATGATGCCAACATTAGGAAACTGGTTACAGTAACGTCTGTACTGTACTATGCAGAGTGAACTGGTTTGATGTCACCACCATGAAACTGGTTATAATAAAGTTGCAAAGAGCAGAAGTATGATCCGTGTCCTTTTATGTACATCAGCTGTCGGACAGAAAGTAGCCGTATCCTATAATATCAATCACCATGCAAAAAAGGCTAAGAAATAGTATGAATGTATACATGACAGTCACAATGATTCTAGTTGTGTACATAAAATCGCGACAATATAGAAGAACTAATAAACAGGAGAAATAGCTTGGTGTTAATTGTGCCTATCACATCATGCAAACCAATATAAACTTCACATCTAAGCTTAGCTTGATGACTCTTTATCCATGCTAACCTGTCTTCTTCAATACATATATAAGTGTCAACAATAAACTGTTGGCAAAGCCATTTACCCAGCAACAAAATCAATCCATAAACATTTCTATGCTGAAGGCGATACGCATAGTATTCCCGCATTGTAACCATTAACCGCATCAGTACTCCACTATTCTTAGAAGACCTATACTCTAAGTCTGGTCAAAAACCATCTTCACCATACAGAAATAAAATAGGATAATGCAAGGATGCTTCTCATTTATTCGCTTTAATAAACCGCTTTGCTCCTCTATGATAATGTCTCTGCAGCCACAAGAGTCAACATTAGCAATATCAGTTCATGCCATAATCTTGGATGAAGTTGGAAGATTATATTGTCTACCATCCCTACATCTTTTCTCACTGACTGTCAAAATATTGGTTGGTACTCAGTTTCATGAAATCTTTCTCTTGCCATTCGGAAAACCTGTGCTAGCACATTGCACTAACCAAACATGCATATTAAATGATTAACAATTTCTTCATCTAGCCTATCCTTTCCATTTACACCATGTGCCATTAACCTATTTTCAACCCATTCTAGTGGCATAAAAATTTATGCAAACTTTGGTTTACCAGTCGTCGGCAATAAATATCATACCCTGTGGTGATTTTGACCATTTATACAAAAGATATACGGTGATCGACCATCGTTTATAGAACTGTCAACATGGCCACCCATTGATGTGAATGCAAATATCGAGTTATAGGTTCAAATGTTTTCCCTAAACTTTCTGCAATGTTGATCCCCGTTGTAGTTTAGCAAATTAATCAAATATTCGGGACATTGCTGATGTGATGGTAATTGGACTTTTCCTTTGCGGCAACAAATAGAATATAGGTTTAGAAATCATACTTCCTTTTTTAACCCTTTCCTAAAAATAGACCGATGCACCACAATGCAGTTCATGTACAGCAAGGAGGTTCCTAGGTTTTGTGCTGAAAACATTTTTCCTAAAAAGGAAATATAACAGTGAACATAGCACAGAAGCATGGTACCAAGAATTGATAAAGTAAAGACACATTCAACTCACGAACTATTAGATGTCCAGCACCCGAAGGAGTTGTTTGCAAAGAAACATGTTCATCACGTGGACAGCTAAAGTTGGTGGAACCATAGTCAAAATAAGGGAATGACAGTTTAGGGCATCGGAACATCAAATTTAGACCTGTAAACGGATGCAATCGGACACGGATAGTGCTATATCCGTATCCGTATCGGAAAATAAAAATCCGTATCTGATATCCGCGAATATCTATTAAGTAATATCCGTATTTGTATCCGCGGATATTTTTGGATATCTGAGAATATCCGTATCCGGCTTAACGAATACGGATATTTTCGGATATTGAAATATCCGAAAATATCCGCATTCAAACTTCAAAATGTAACTGAAATTTAACTATTTAATTTGGCTTTAAACAAAAGATGAAAAATTGTAATAATACATCAAATTAACAATAACTAATTCGATCACATAAAATCCATACGATAATGTTTCATAATTCATCGTATAATCCATAGCCTAATTCAATCACACAAAATCATAAAAAACATAAAGCAAAGACATCATACATGTTTTAAATTGTAGCAAATACCATAACTTATCTTAATAGCACACATATAAACCAAAATATTGCGTTCTTTCTCCATGGAGTGGTTGAAGCTTCAAAAGATGAACCTGCAGAAAAATATAAATGTGTATATTAATTTATAAACAATTAAATTTCATAAATAACCCAAAACTTTTGTTTGTACATCCAGTTTCTGAATTTAGGTGGAAAGTTCATCCTAATTCCTATCAAATAAGGTCATGATGGCTGTTTGACAGTATCAGTGGCTTTCTTTACATCTGTTTTAATCATAGCCTGCGGAGATTGTTTAATTGTCAAGTTGGAAAATGAAATGCGAAATACATAATAATGACTGTTTGCGTGCAAAATGAATGCCAGTTGAGAAAACAAACAAATCTTACTAATGCAACTGAAGAAGTTGCAAGTCTAAATCCCATGCACATGGAAATAACTACCTAATATATACCTGGTCCATTAGGTATATATTTGTCTGACAAGTACCGATCATTTATGTACTTCTATGTTCCCTATTATATCATATTATGCATTCGAACTATCCAGGCTTCATGACCATATATTAATACAGAGCACAAATGATGTATTTGTTATGGAATATTTCACATCTATTTCAGTACACACAGTTTAGTCTGTATCATATAAGGTACTGCAAAATGAAACTACACAAAGTGCAACTAATTCTAGCGTGCACAGTGAGCAATAGCAATTTTTAAATCCAATTTTTTGTAATTCTTACAGGAATATAATTATATGTCGTGTCCAAGGCTTGCAACAGACTGACAGAGTACGTTAGCATTATTGATGAAAATATACACACCCTAATAATATCAGGTTTTAATCTTATCCATTATTTAAGACAAAGGATTATATTCCAAGAGCTAAACAAATAGAATTGATGTGTAAAGTGTAAACAGCCGAGCACTTCACAAGAATAAACAAAATAGAACGCAGCAACTAGAGAACAGAATAGAAAAAGACCTTATTTTACTACAAGACAAAGAAAGAAACATCGACAACAGATGGCTTGACAAGTTCTGTTCCTAGTTATCCCTTATCTTATCTGAAATAGGTATCTTCAAAATATAAACAATTAAATTTCATAACTAACCCAAAACTTTTGTATATCTGACAGTAGAAATGCATTTGTACCTCCAGTTTCTGAATTTAGGTGGGAAGTTCATCCTAATTCCTATCAAATAAGGTCATGATGGCTGTTTGACAGTATCAATGGCTTTCTTTGCATCTATTTTAATCATAGCCCGAGGAGATTTGTATGAAGCAGAGTAACCGTTGCATGAAAATTAGGAGATATTAGAGTCTGTAGTGCAGACTTTAACCTCAGCAAGAATTCTTGATATAGACTTGTATATGACACTGCAACAATTGCATGAAAATTATTACCCAGGCTTTAGAAGATATTATTGATGCGTTACAACCAAGAATCCATCAAAGACTTAAAACTACAATCTACATTACTATTTATGAATACTATATTGACTATTAATTCACATAGTTGCTACAAAAAATATGTAACGAAAACAAATGAAATTAACTTGTATATTCATATGAGTGAGTTATACACATATCTAAGCTATACATATGATAATATCAAGACAATCATAACAAAAATTTAAAAGAGGACACATAACAGATTCATAAAGTTCATATGAAATTATGAATGTACTTTTCATAGAAATGGAGTGAGATTCTGAAACAGCCAAAGTATTAATATAGGATGATGATGTTTATACTAATGTATTCTATGGTGTTAACTGGAAGCTCAACAAATGGTCGCTCGAGATAGCTGTAGGAAAGAAATAGAATATAATCCATATGACAAATGCAAAGATTAGCAACAAACATGTCAACACTACAGTTCGATCAATCCAACAAACATGTTAACAGTAATAAGATATAAAATTATACCAGAGGAAGAGTAGATCATAGGAGCCAAGACTACATCGGCAACAGTCCAAGTTCAGATTGCAGGAGATGATTATCGATGAAGATACTAGGAGCAATCGTCGATCGCAGGAGCTAGGAGTAATCGTCACGCCTGGAGCAATCGCAGGAGCAACATGCGATTCCGATTGTAGGCGCAACCGCGATGATTTTGGGTAGATTTAGAAATTAGGGTAGATCTAGGGTTTTCAATTTTTTTTGGAAAGCGGCTGTAAAAATGAATGGGAGAGATAGAGAAAGAAGAGTGCGTGGTCAGCTAGGGTTTATTATCTAAATGCCTTTAGTCGTGGATAAGGAATCCATCGGTTTCTATGAAATGCCTTTGAAAAATTGAAATAGGCACTGAATTTTAGTTATAATTTAAATTACCCATATACTTAAAATAGTAATTATTAGAAACATACTTAGTTTCGGATCGGACAGATATTTATTATGGATACAAAATAACATATTAAAATAGTAATAAAATAACTTCGAACCGGACAGATATTTATCGGATACGGATATAGCTATATCCGTATCCGAAGTATCCGAAATATGTTTCGGATATCGGATATCTGCATCCGCTTTTCGGATATCGGATAATTATCCGCTTTTCGGATACGGATGCGGACGGATTTCGGATATTTCGGGTATTCATTGACAGACCTAATCAAATTAGTACCTGGTAATAAACATGTATCAGAATACTTAACAGTTGTTAAGTTGAAATAGTAAAGTAGTCTATAAATAAACAGTCAGAAGTAAAAACTAAAAACTAAAAAACTCACCTCCTTTAGAATGTAAGAGGAACAGAGTTTAATCTAAAAACTAAAAAACTCATAACAGAACTTTTCTTGTAACTGTTGTGTACATACGTAAAAGTAGTATCAATTTATATCAGTAGAAATTACCAATTTACTGGTAAATTACTTGAGATTAATCTAACTATAGTTGTTGTATGAATAGGAGTTTGAATGTGAGTTATTTAACAAATTATAAAATTAGAAGAAGTATGACAGACATACATAAAATGTAGTGTACATAAGTCGCATCGAAAGGAGGACATAAAAATGCAGGAAATTATTATATAATAATATAAAAACAGTGTAGCTTGATAATTGAACTGCAACCGAGTCAAGTACATGAAAATTCAAATACGTAGCTAGATAGTGAATGTTATTAGATGCTATGAACCAAATCAACACTTTTCCGTACAGTAATAAGGAGTAGAGAAATCACCTCGAAAGTACCCATGTCGCCTATGCTTTAAGTGCGAATACTTGAAATTGCTAGTTCAATTTGCATACTGCAGCAACAAACAGTCAAATAGCTGACAGTCATGTCATCAAGTAGCAGGCGGAAAAAGTACAAAGTAGGACTCACCTACTCTTATCTGTTTTTCCAATACGCACAAAATGTGTACCGAATCTTCTCTATGGCTGTTGCACAAATAGGTGTTACAGGAGGAAGGTTTGTAGTAAAAAATTCAGAGGAACATGAAGTGCAATCAAATCATCTGATCCTGGCATATCGTGTGACCCTTTTTCTTCCCAACATCAACCTACGTTTGCATGAAACAATCGACATCACTATAGATAGTAACATTAAGTTTAAAAACCTTTAGAACAGCAGGGTATAGTAAGTGCCATGCATAAAGTAAGTAAAGATATCACATAACAATACGCGTCTCAAACATAAAGACTGTATGGTGAGTAGATAGAAGAAGGTACAACGAACAAAAATATTAGGTAAAAATGGACAGAGCAGCATAATAATGTAATGAGAATGAGTAAGGAAAAGGGTTGGGTAGACAGAGTAACCCTCTTTTGGTTAAAATTACAAATGAACAATCAATAGATGCAAGCAGAAAAATGGAAAAAAGGTGTGTATGTTTAATTACCGGTCGACGACAGTTGTCGTTGTGCATATCAGAAAACCTTCACTCTGTCATCAGTACCGTTCAGGTCTCATGCCAAAAAGAGAGGACAACTGTTATCCAAAATACACAATCTGCAAACATAGAACTACCAATGTTATAAACGGAATAATGCACATAAAAACTATGTAGTGCATAGTGAAAAGGGTTTAGCGTACAATCTTGTAAAAATTTACAGAAAAATTGGAATTCTGAGCGTAATTGCTGTTACATTATAAGTTTCAATAGTAATTGGTAGTTGGTAAACTAATTTTTATTAAACCTTCATGGTGAGCGGTAATGACTACTACTTATCGATATCTAAATTCCTATAAATTTGCTTACATTATATAGGGAAGAAAGTTGGGGCAGTTGAATTCATCGAAACATATAGTAATGTAAGATGGTATAAACCAAGGTTCAAAATTCCGTTTCGTTCTGGTCAATGGTAGTTTTAAATTTTCCATTTCCGTTCCGGACATTCCGAAATTTCCGCTTCAATCCCGGTTTTCTAATTCTGATACTTTTTTGCTTTAATTTGTATATACGCTAATAAATATCCAATATTTTCATAAATTTATAGTATATTTTTTACATTACATAAAATACACGCTTTAATTAAAAATCCAATGTGTAACATTCTGTATTGTTCATTTGAGATTTTTAAAACTTGGATCAATTTTGAAATTTTTTATTATGATTCGATGTAAATTAACAAAAGTACAACATTCTTATGAAACCATATGATTTCTTCTCCATTTATTTATTGTCCCGGTTAATTTTTTTCTTTTTTTAAATTAATATATATTTGTTGTATTTTTTTATTTTTATTTTTTGATTTCAATATTTGAAAAGCAAATCCGGAATTTTGGCCGGAACCGGAATTTTGACCGAGAAGGAGTAAATGAATGCTTTAATTGGAATTTTGACCGAATCAATATTACAATGCTTTAATTGGAATAAAACGCGTTTTGTCTGAGAAGGAGTAAATGAATGGGCAGTATAAAATGGTGGGAACAAATTAAGTGTAATTTTAACATTGCATATTAATAGTAGCTCATATGCACAGTCATAATTATTTAGAGCAATAAATTGTTTAGAGCAATTGTTCCAGACATTCCAAAAGGACAGCAAAGCAGCTAGTAAATGCAAAATCAAGTATTTGTATATGATAATCAGACATAAAAGAAAGCAGTAGTTGTGAAATTAGTATTTTCGAGATCTGGTCAGAGGACATCTATCATATTACCAAAAGAGGATAAATCATGTATCATATTACCAAAAGAGGATAAAACTGACAAAGTAACCAATGCATATTGTCAAATAATAAAATCTAGGGACCAAAGCAATTCAGTTGTATGGGTATCGGAGTATAAAGTAAAAATGTCAGTGTAGTGTGAAAATGAAGAAAGACATACAATCAAACACATTCTGTGTTAACAAAATACTGTCAACAGGGAAAAGGAGAGAAGATAAAAAAAGGGTACACATACGCATACAGTTAGGTTAGAGAAAGGCGAGCAAAGCTTGTGCACAAGGGTCAGAGAAATAAAGTACAATTGGAGAGTAGATAGGAAAACGAAGGTGAACTCACTTACCGATAATCAAGTAAGTAGCAGACTTATGTCCAGGTAACCTACGCGGACCATGAAGATTATGAACGGAAGAAGAAGGAATAATTTTTGACGGAGAACAGGATGAGATAGCAAACGCGGCAAGGAGGTATGTAATTGGTATAGGAAAAGGAGCGATAAATGGTACAATGATAGGGGTGTCAGGAAGTTAAAAAGAGTGGGGAGAAGGAAATCCTGTAGAAATTAATAGATGGCGGGAACGGTTGAAGCGGAGAAAGGAAGGAGGAAAGGAGGAAAAAAAAAAAGGAGGACGTAAATGCGGGGAGATTGTAAAATGCAGCGATGCCAGATTGTCCAAGTCAGCAAGGGTGAACACCTTTCCATGGTCTCTGAATCCCCTGAACATGCATAATCAAACATGAATAATTAATAATACTTGCTTTTGCAATTAATTGGAAGCAGGTTTGAAAAATACTGAGAGAGTGAGCTGTATGTGATGCACAGCATAAAGCTAATGTTACTCTAATCCCTTAGATAGCAAACAAAGAACCATATTGCAGCGAAAATCATCTAAGCCTATACGGTTATAATAGCTCTATATGAGGTCAAATATGTTAAAACTAGTTACCAAAACTTATCAGAGCACAGGTGAAATCAAACAAATAAAGCAACGTCTTTCAAGCGGTTCAACCCTATTACCATTACCATTACTTGTCAAATGGGCCTTTTGCTTGCTGTTTTTGAAGACATCAAGAATCTGGTTAAAGATGACTATTATACATAAAAGTTCACTAAACTAACCCTCAAGTCATAAATTTATTCTCTTCTCCTCATTATCATAAATCTCCTGTAATGCTTACTAAAAATCATAATAGAACATTTAAAGACTTGAAGTTAAGATGAAATGCATAGTTATTGATATTAATAATTGTATTGAAAATCTAATTTAAGTGTCAAATTAATTCATTGGGGCTGTATCCGTTGATTTTATCAAACTTTTAAATGTAACCACATTAATTTCATCGGAGAGTAGACATCAATGTTTATAGCAAATGCAAGATTTTTGTTCAAGTGTATTGCAGAGTTGGCCTAAATAATGAAATACATGGAGTATAGTATTGCTTTATTTTAGTATTATCCTACTATCAATGAGTAATAGGAGGCTGCAAGGCAAGTCAGTCCATAGGCTGAAACTAAAAGGGACAACGGTAGTTGGGTCAAATATGCAAGCAAATATGATCCGCACACAATTCTCTCTAAATCATATGATATAATACTACGACGCCCATTGGTAAGGTACGCATCTCAGTTTTGAGTGCTGATCAAAGGTGCAAAAATCGCTAGACGGACACTAGACGGAAAGTGTGGACTAGGGATTAATCGTCTTGGCGAGGATTAATCGAAGATTAATAAACTTGGGCGTTTTTGATAAACTTGAGCATTTTGAATAAAATTTTAGTATTTTGTTTAGTATTAACTGATCCAAAATGAAATTTTATTGGGTTGGATGATTTTGGAAGCAATCATGGAGACAAAATAACTTGAATAAAACATTTTGATGCTTATAAGAGAAACCAAGCCTAAATTGATGCATAAGCGATGCCTATAAACTCGTTTATATGCTTAGATAATACAGTAAGTCCCCTCTAGACGGATTAGGCAAATAGTTAGACATAAGGCTAGCGTAACGTCTAGACGGGGCCTATCCAGGAGCCTAGAAAGATGTTTATAACAGAGGTGCTATTACGATTGAGTGCTGAAATGATATCCCATGACTCCAATGCAATATAGACAATAATATGACATGTGCTGGCCAAAGTGTCCCATAAGTAAGTCATTGTTGCAGACTCGAATGTACTTGCAGTCTTTGAGAAATTACATCTTTAATAGCATATAAACATTCAAAAATTAATTTTCTCGCTAAGACGTATTCTTCTATCCATGACTGATATATCAAGAAAAGGATCACGCATGTTATATAATATAACGGGCAAGGAACTTCTTGTTAGGTTTGAAAATGAGACTAGCACCGGTACCTGTGCATTTGCTTTATTAGAATTTGATTTCCCTTTCTTTTCTCCTATCTACAGACGTCGTTGGTAGTTTACCACTAGAACGTCAGTTACTTGCCCTAGATTTAACTCGATGACCAGGTTTTCCATTTTTATCTGAATCCCGATCCCGCTTGGCATCTTGAGATGAGTCACTTTTAAATCTCGCATCTCACCCGTCTCGATCGAGATCTTGCTGGACGATTCGAAGCATCAAATCTCGTTTGAGACAAATCTCGGGCGAAATCTGGAAATCAAGGCCGAGATCTCAAACGAGATTTATTTGCAAGATCTCACCCGAGTTTATGATTCTTTAATTTGAAAAATGGACAGCTCATAAAATCCACAATAAACTAATGAAATATCCATTCTCTCTTCTAGATTATTCACCACTTACTATATTGCATCGTATTTAATTCACTTTTGACCAACACCAAAAAGCTCTTCTTACTCTATTTTCATGTTACATTCTGTTCAATCTAGTTCATGTTCGACGGTTGTAAATTTAGTTAATCGAATTCAAGTTTGTAAATTCCATCTAAACAGTCCAGGTTTCCTGTTGGAAACTCTAAAAACTAAAGTAGCGTTTGGCTTGTTATTTTTAATTTTGAGTTTTGGTCCATACAAAATTGCACACGGCACATGTATACCGTCAAATACGATCAATTTAGAAAACGAATTGACATACAAAATATAAAACAACTTTTTTTTATTTTTCGTATTTTGAGAAATAACACAAGCATGTAAAACAATCTATTTTCCCATCGTCCCTCTATCCCCTTTGTTCTCCAATCTGTCTTTCTTTCATCCCCTTCACTGTCTCCCCATTCTTCTCATATTTGACATACATATTAAAAATAAAAAATAGAAAATTCATTTTTAAACCAACCACTACCTAATTTCTTCTTCTTTGAAGTTGTCTTTTCAACTGCACTATAAATAGGAATGATTCTTTTGTTAACTGCAGCAAATTCAAGCAAGAAGATTTTAAATTATTTTTTATTTTGCTTTTAAATTGCAGTCAACTAAAGCACAAAGAATATAAGTAACCATTTTATTTTGTAAATTACACCGAAAGATTCGTGGTAGTGGAACAGTGGTGTGCAAAATGCTATCAAAGAGAAGAATGAATGCTACAAGTGTTTACATCATCACAGGAAGGAGGACAACATGCAAAAGTATAAAGTGGTAAAGAAGAACGCAAAAAAAAGGTAAATGAAGAAAGGGGTCGGACGTATGAAAATCTATATCATAAGCTAAGTACGAAGAATGGTGAAAAAAAGATCTATATGATAGCTAAGCTCCGCGAGAGAAAGACAAGAGACTTCAACCAAGTTAAATGCATCATAGATGACAATAACAGACCTTTGATAAAAGATGACGAGATAAAAAATAGATGAAGAGATTACTTCGACTAGCTATTTAACGAAGAAGGTGATAGCACTACGATCGAGATAGATGACATTTTGCTGACACCACTAGACATTTTGTTTGGAGAATTCAAGAATCCGAGATAAAGGAGACACTAAAACGGATGAAAGCAGACAAGACATTTGGGCCTGATGACATTCCCATTGAGGTGTGGAGATGCCTTGAAAATGCAGGAATAACTCGGCTAACTAAGTTATTCAATAATATTTTCAAATCAAACAAGATGCCAAATAAGTAAAGAAGAAACATATTAGTTCTAATTTTTAAGAATAAAGAAGATATCCAAAGTTGCACAAACTACAGAGAAATTAAGCCTACGAGTCATAGAATGAAGCTTTTGAAAAAAGTCACTGAACATCGATTAAGAAGAATGATAAGCGTTTCAAAAAACCAATTTAATTTCATGCCTGAAAGGTCGACCACAGAGGCAATTTTCCTAATAAGGCAACTTATGGAGAGGTATAGGTAGTAAAAAAAGACATACACATGATATTTATTGATTTGAAGGAAGCTTATGATAAAGTACCGCGAAAAGTGATGCGGTGGGCTCTGCAAAAGAAGAGAGCCCCAACAAATACATTACATTTATTAAGGATATGTCGATGATGTGGTGACTACTATCAGAGCATGTGGTAGTAAAACCAGTGACTTTCCTATTAACATAGGATTACATCAAGAGTCGGCTTTGAATCCCAACATTTTTGCATGAGGTTACGAAGGGTGTACAAGATGAAATTCATTTGTGTATGTTATTTGCTGATGATGTGCTAATTGATGAAAGTAGGATTGTAGTTGATAGACAACTGGAGCTGTGGAGATAGACTTTAGAATCAAAGAGATTTAGGCTTAGCAGAACTAAAGCAGAGTATATGAAATGCGAGTTTAACACTGTCAGGTCAGAGGATGGAGATGTCACTCCGATCGGACAAATAGTTCTCAAGAAGAAATCCTTTCGATATATAGGATCAATGTTGCAGTATGATGGTGAGATTGATGAAGATGTTAGTTTTAGAGTTCGAGCGGGATGAGTGAAATGGCGACAAGCGTTTGACATTCTCTGTGACAAAAATGTCCCACAGAAGCTTAAAAAAAGTTCTACATAACGGCAATCAGGCACGCGATGTTGTACAGTATAGATGCTGGTCTACTAAAAGTCAACGCGTTCAGAAGATAAGCGTAGCAGAGATGCGTATGCTGCGATGCAGCTGCGGTCATACGGGAAGAGACCGAATTAGAAATGATAATATACGTGATAAAATTGGAGTAGCACCAATTGAGGAGAAACTAATTGAATATCGCTCAAAGAGAGTAGAGGCCCACCAAGGTTGACATGGGAGGAAGCAGTAAAAAGGATTTGAAGGTTTGGAGTATATCCAAAGAGCTGGTGTCGGACATGAGCGTGTGGAAGTTAGCGATCCACATACCGAAACAATGAGCTATGAGTTTTTTAAGTTTTAGATTATAGAGCTAGGAAATATGAACCTAAAACGTAGTGTTTAGTCTTGGACCAATATTACTATTAGTACCATTATCACTGTTAGTATTATTATTATCATTTATCATTATCACTTTTAGTATTATTATTATCACACACACACGCATCTTTATTAATAGTTGGCTTAAAAGTGCAAACTTTTGGTCCGACCGCATACTTCCAAAAATACCTTTACTTATATATGATTCAACGCTCATCTATATATATTGCCAAATCCCTTAAAAAATTGGATCTAACAAATAAACTCAATTTACAAATTCAGCATGTGTCTTTACAAATATAAATAAACATTAATATCACTTGAAAATAGGACCTAATAAATAGTTTTTTCACAAATTCAAAACGTTTAAATATAATCAAATCTTAATGTCACTTTAAAATAGAATATAACAAATGAAACTACTTTATAAATTCTTTCTTTATTAACTAATAACAGAAATATAAATTCAAACTAACAAAAAAATTAAATACCGAAATTTAAAAATAAAAATTCAAACAAACCATGCATGAGTTCAACACAAAATACGACTAAATATTTCCGAAAATTATTTTTTAAAGTGTTTTGAAACACATACAATTTGTATAACAACTCACACGCAAAACGCGTGCATATATATATATATATTATTTAGTTATTATTATTATTATTATTAATTTACTTATTTGACTTTATTTTATTACTGTTATTATTATGACTTTTAAATTGACGGTCATATAGTTTTGGGTTCAATCTCCAACAGATCCCAACTTATTTGAAAACAATGGCTTAGTTGTTGTTGTTGTTATTTATTTATTTGTTGTTATCTTTTAGTTACGAATAACATTAACAGATTCATAATATTAGTTGAATTATAGTTAAACTAAAATGTTGGGTACTACACAAAAAATTGGTTAAATTTATTTCTTAAATCAAAGTTTGATACAAGATAAAAGATACTATTTTGACAATAAACGACTACAAATGAACGATGGATGGGTGGATTGATACTTTCAAAAGATAACAAAAATGTTATAGTAAATTATTTAAAGTATTAGCATTTCCAGAAGAAGCATTTTCATTGGCTCAATGATCTACGAATTCAGAGCATACTGATGAGGAGGATGACATACGTGTGAAGTAAACCTGATTTTATTTCGGTTAACTATCTTGATATTTCGTGTTTTGCACTTGGAGTTTCGCTCTATATCGCCATTATAAATTTTGCAGCTAATGTATTTAAATTTAATTGTATAGTCAAATTAATTGGGTACATAAAACATACTCTGAAATAGCTGCAATGAACTTTTGAATCTGAGATGGACTTTGAGCTACATTCATTTCGTCTAAGATCTCACCCGATACAAGATCTCGCATGTAAAATCTTCATGACGAAATGGGATCGAAATCCAAGAATTGAAAACTTAGAAGTTGATTTATAAGCTTCATGGACTAGTTCTAGTGGATCTTCTATCCTTGAGCTAAAATTTATGCTTTCTGTAGAAGGGCCTTTTTGCAACTCATTGATTTTAATTGAGTCATTGCATAATCTAGAGTGCTTATATATATATATATATATATATATACATATATATATATATATATATACACACACACACACACACACACCCTATAAAAATGACATTATTAATGGAACGGATAAACATTTAAGTTTCAAATTTCATTTAGAGGCGCATTTTTTTCCAAAATTGTTGCTTCTTTCTTTTACCTTTCAATCATTTTTCGAAAATCCCATGTTTATAATTAATAAAAAAAATCTCGAAATGAATTCATTTCTGCAATCGCCCGAAAGATGCCGAAATTTCCATTATTTCCATCGAAATCCAATTACATCCTGAGTAGATTCCTTTTTGTGTATGCGGGTAACTAATGAACCTTCAGTTATATCAAGTATCATTATTTCCTAATGTACACATGTTATGAAATGAGACAAGGAGTAATTTCTATAACATAGAAACTGATAGAATAGATCTTAATTTTGTATAAATGGGGTTTGCCACAAGTAGATTTGATAATGTGATTATATATTTTATATTGGTAACCTATTCGTATTGGTAATCAACCAATCATAACATATGGATATCTTTATGAATGACGTTTTTCAAGTTAAAGTATAAAGATGCATTTTTCATTATCTATTATTCATAAAGGAGGCTTTGTCCCAAATCCCTATTAACTTGGTATAAGCTAATCATCCTATAAAACAGAAAGAATAGATCTCAATTTTATATAAATGGAGTTTACACAAATAGATTTGATATGCAACTTTATATTCCCTGTAGATAACCTATTCATATTAGGTAATCAACCATTTATAAAATATGTATAATTTAACCCTGTAATCATCTATGCAACTATAGTATAGACTTGTGATGCAGCGCAATCTACAAACTCAATGGAGTTGAATTGCTCAAGGGTCTTAGGTCGTTCACGACCTAGTGAAGGTCGCTCGCGAGTGCAATCTACGTTGATTTAGGTGGACAGCGACCTAGTATGATGGAAGGTCGTCCAAACGACCTAACGAGTCGAGATGACCAACCTAACAAGCAAACTTGCCAAACAACAATGCAACAGGTCGCTCAACGACCTATGGAAGTTAACTCGCGTGAAGGGCTAGGTCGCACAAGCCAATGCCGCATGGACTTAGGTCGCGAGAGCCTTAGGTCGTTTGTGTTGTTTCCTTAATTAAGTCGTTCATCCAAGGCCGCTGATTTCTGGAGTCACCGTGGTTCTCGGGTCGCGTGAAGAGTTCCTGCTGCTGGGTTGGTTAGGTCGTTTCAGGTGTTAGGTCGTAACTCGTATGTTGTGGTTAAGTCGCTTGGTGTTGTAATATGTTGTAACTTGTATATATGTTAAGTCGTAAGTCGCGTATTTTGTTAAGTCGTTTGCCTGTTAGGTCGTGGGTCGTCTGTAATGGTAGGTCGCTTGAAGTGATGAGTAGTATGTCGCATCTGTTAAGTCGGCCGTATGTTAGGTCGGCTAAGGTGGCTTGTGTGTGTTGTAACTGCCTATAAATATGGGGTCGTGTCATTTGTAAAACGTTGTTGATTTTTGAATAAAACTTTGTGTTTGTGTGCTTTGTGCCACTTTAAAATTGGTAGTTGAGTATTATCTTCTATCTCCATTTGCGGTATTCGAGTGCGCTCAAATCAACGGATTTGAAGCCGATTCACGGAATCTCGTGCGCGAGATCAACGTCGAAGAATCGTAGATCTTTTAACACGGTATCGTGCGCGATCAACGTGTTGGGGATAGCTAGAATTCGGTATCTTTTGGAGATCAACGAATTTGAAAATTCGGTAGCTTTCAATCCATCGATTTATATTGCTTCATCTAATCGTTCTTCGATTAGTTTGACACGAAATCTTCATTTCGTTGTCATCCGTTATAATCCGCTGCGTCAGTTTTGGTATCAGAGCTTGACTTAGCCAATCATAGCTAAGCCGAGTCCTTGGAACCAAAGAGAAGAGTTTGAAGAGTCAAGGCCGAGCTAAATCAAGCAAAGCCGAGCTAAGTGAAGTGTTGTTCAAAGCCGAGCCGAACTTGTTCAAGTTTGTGGGAGATTTGTTCATTGAAGCTGTGCGTAATTTTGAAGTACAGGCCGAAAGTTCAGTTGTTGAAGTTTAAGCCGAGTTGTGAAAGATTAATCATGCCGCCGAGGAGAGCTAACCATCATTAGAATGTTGAAGTGTTGTATAGAAGAGAAGAAGCTGAGCAAATGGAACAACGGATCAATGAAAAGTTTGATGAAGTTATTGGGAAGTTAGAGAAACTGATGAATGACTGGAATCAAAGTCAAAGGAGAAGGTCGCCAGTCTCGAACCATAGAGGAAACAGAGTTTCGCCATCGGTTACGAAAGCGAGGAGAGTGTCGCCACAATCTTATCGAGAAAGAAGAGAATCATCAGTTTCATTGAGACGAGATCATCATGAGTATAGACATGAAGATAGAAGAACTGCACGTGAGTTTGAAAATGAGTCACATCCCGATATTGATAGACAAGGTTGAAGGACCATGCATGATCATAGAGATGTGGATAGACGAGATAGACATCGAAGCACATTTGATTTTGATGAGTATGGTGATAGAGGTAGTATGCATTATCGAGATCGAGGTCAAATGCGAAATCCATATGTGGAGGTAGAAGATGATCGTAAATGGGAGTCAGGGATGAAGACTGAAATTCCAGAATTCAAAGGTGGAATGGTAGTTGAAGAATTTTTGGATTGCTTATCTAATGTTGAAGAGATTTTTGATTTTAAGGAAGTTCCCGAGCATCGCAGAGTTAAGTTGGTTGCTACACGTTTGAGAGTGAGAGCTATGGCATGGTGGCAACAAACTAAACTTACACGGGAAAGGATGGGAAAGTCGAACTTCATGGGAGAAGATGAAGAAGTTAATGAAAGCTACTTTCTTGCCGTATAATTATCAGTCTCTTATGTATCAGCGATTGCAGAACTTGAGACAGGGAACAAAGTCTGTGAATGATTATGTGGATGAATTTTATCAACTGATTGGCAGGAATGATATCATGGAGACAGAGGAACAGTTGACTGCTAGGTTTGTTGGAGGGTTGAGAATGCAGATCCAGGATATGGTGAATATGTTTGATCCGAGATCTGTTGCAGAAGCACATCAGAAAGGACTTGCTTGGGAGAAACAAGGGAGACGAGGAGGTGGTGTGTTTATGAATTCCAACAACCAGAATAAGGGTGCTAGTAGCAGTGCTAATGTTTCCAAGACAGTCAATAAACCAGTTGTCAGTGAAGTCGCTAAAGCTAAGGCTAACAACAATTTCAAGTGCTATAACTGTCAAGAGTTTGGTCACAAAAGCAATGAATGTCCAAATCCTAAGAAGCGAGTGATGGTTGCTGAGGCTGAGGATGAGGATGTTGGTGAAGATTATTCTAGTCCAGTTGAGGGGAATGAACATGATATCGCGTCGGGAGATGAAGGATGTAATCTAATGTTGAGGAGATCGTGTTTGACACGAAGCAGGAAGAGGAGGCTAGTTGGTTGAGGAGTAATATTTTTCAGTCGACATGCACTATACTGGGGAAGGTTTGTAAATTTGTGATTGACGCGGGAAGTTGTGACAATATCATTTCTACCGAAGCTGTGAGAAAGTTGAAGTTGAAGACGGAGAAGCATTCAAATCCTTACAAGTTAGCGTAGTTAAGGAAAGGATGAGATGTGAAGGTGGACAGGCGAGTTCATGTTCCGTTTTTATTGGGAAGAAGTATAAAGACGAGATCTGGTGTGATGTGGTGGAGATGGATGTTTGTCACTTGCTTTTGGGAAGACCGTGGCAGTATGACCGAGCAGTGCAGCATGATGGACGAACCAATAGCTACAGCTTTATGTTTGAGGGTACTAAGATCATTTTAGTTTCGAAGAAGAGACAACAAGAAGAGAACAATTCAGAAGAGATTGAGGAACTGAAGACTTTGTTGACTTTGAAGGAGTTTGTTGGAGAAGTAGAGGAGAGTCCGGAGGTGTTCTTGTTGATTGGACATGAAACTACTGAATCTGTTGAAGTTCCAGAGGGAGTAAAGCCAGTATTGGAAGAATTCAGAGATGTGTTTCTTGAAGAGTTGGCAAAGGAGTTACCACCGTTGAGAGATATTCAGCATCAGATTGATCTTGTGCCAGGGGCGGTATTACCTCACAGGCCACATTACAGGATGAGTCCTAAGGAGCATGAGGAACTGAGAAGGCAGGTGGAGGAGTTGTTAGAACAAGAGCGTGTTCAGGAGAGCTTGAGTCCTTGTGTCGTGCCAGCCTCATTGGTACCGAAGAAGGATGGTTCGTGGAGGATATGTAAACAGTCGGGCTCTAAACAAGATCACTGTGAGATACAGGTTTCCTATGTCGAGGTTCGATGATTTGATTGATCAGTTGAGTGGGGCTGTTGTGTTCTCAAAGATTGACTTGAAGAGTGGATACCATCAGATACGTATTAGACCGGGTGATGAGTGGAAGACTGCTTTTAAAACTAGGGAAGGTCTAGACGAATGGCTGGTTATGCCGTTTGGCTTGTCAAATGCTCATAGTACTTTTATGAGAGTGATGAACCAAATTTTCAGACCATTTATTGGGAAGTTCGTAGTAGTTTACTTTGACGATATTTTGATCTACAGTGGGAGTATGGAAGAGCATATCCAACATTTGCGAGAAGTGCTGTTTATTCTACGACAGGAGCAATTCTATGCAGCAGCAAAGAAGTGTGTGTTCGTGACGCACAGTGTTTTGTTTTTGGGATATTTTCTGTCAAAGGAGGGTATTCAAGTGGATGAAAGCAAAGTGGAAGCTGTCAGGAGTTGGCCACAACCCAAGACAATTACTGAAGTGAGGAGCTTTCATGGGTTGGTATCTTTTTATCGAAGACTCATTCCACATTTTAGCAGTGTGATGGCACCTGTAACCGATTGCATAAAAGAAAAGAAGTTCATGTGGACATAGGAAGCAGAGTTAGCTTTTGAGAAGATCAAGACACTTTTGACGACAGCACCCATTCTGGTACTGCCGGATTTTCAGATATTGTTCGAGTTACACACTGATGCTTCGAAGGTTGGAATAGGTGGAGTACTGAGTCAGAATGGAAGACCAGCTGCTTATTTCAGTGAGAAATTGTCTGGAGCCAAGTTGAGATATAGCACTTATGACGTGGAGTTTTACGCGATTGTTCAAGCTGTGAAGCACTGGAAGCATTATCTGTTTCAGAAGGAGTTTGTTTTTTATACTGATCATGAGGCGTTAAAGCACTTGCAAGGGCAGGACAAGATAGCAGCTAGGCATGCATCGTGGATTGCATATTTGCAGCAATTTACATTTGTAGTGAAATATAAGTCGGGAATTACGAATCGCGTGGCAGATGCATTGA
Source organism: Allium cepa (assembly GCA_030765085.1). Taxonomy (NCBI): domain Eukaryota; kingdom Viridiplantae; phylum Streptophyta; class Magnoliopsida; order Asparagales; family Amaryllidaceae; genus Allium; species Allium cepa. The sequence continues at coordinate 196,114,635 of CM060939.1, read as the reverse complement.
GCAGGAGAAATCATTTATTGACTACAATGAAAGTTGAAGTGACCGGGTTTGATACACTTCCAGAATTGTTTGTTGAAAATTTTTACTTTGCGAAGTTTGTAGACGAAGTCAATAAAGGGAAGACGGATGAGTTTGTGTTAGTGAATGGATTTCCTAAATCGATTATGTATTCCAGATTGTAGTTTGCGACTGAAGATTGTGAAGGAATTACATGAGGAAGGCCATGTGGGTAGAGATCGTACATTACAGTTGATTTCTCAATCTTATTTTTGGCCGTCAATGAGAAAAGAAGTCGAATGGTTTGTGGAGAGATGTCATATCTGTCAAGTTTCGAAAGGAACCGCTACAAATGCAGGATTATATATGCCGATGCCTATTCCTACTAAACCGTAGGTTGATGTGAGCATGAATTTTGTTTTGGGTTTGACAAGAACTCAACGAGGAAATGATTCTATATTTGTGATGGTGGACAGGTTTTCAAAAATGGCACATTTTATGGCTTGTAAGAAGACAGTTGATGCCGTCCGGTTGCTCAATTGTTCTTTAAAGAGGTGTATCGATTGCATGGGCTACCTGAATCTATTGTTTCTGATCGGGATACTAGATTTCTAAGCCATTTTTGGTTGAGTTTGTGGAAGATGGTTGGAACGAAGCTGAAGTTAAGTAGCGCCTATCATCCGCAAACAGATGGGCAAACGGAAGTGGTGAATAGATCGTTGGGAAACTTATTGAGATGTCTTGTGAAAGACAATTTGAAAAGCTGGGATGTGAAGTTATGTCAATCAGAATTTGCGCATAATCACGCTGTCAATCGAAGTACTGGTTTCAATCCATTTCAGGTTGTCTATTCAACAATTCCGAAGGGACCGTTGGATTTGACGACAGTGCCATATCAGAAGGGAGTTGTTAAGCGAGCTTGTGATTTCGTAAATGAGTTACAGGAATGTCACAAAGTTGTTAATGAACGATTGCTTACATCAAATGAGAAGTATAAACAATTGGCGGATAAGATGCGAAAGAGTGTGAACTTCAGAGAAGGTGGTTTGGTTTGCGCCGTTTTGACGAAAGATCGTTTTCCAGTTGGAACATATAACAAGCTAGCCGCTAGAAGGATTAGTCCTTTAGAGATCGTAAAAAATCAATGAGAATGCGTATCAGTTAAGATTGCCGGATAATGTTCATACTTATGATGTTTTCAATGTCAAATACTTGGTTCCATCTCATGGTAATGAGCCTGTCAAGGAAGAGGAAAGTGCAAATTCGAGGTCGAATTCTTGTCAACCGGGGGAGGATGATGCAGCGCAATCTACAAACTCAATGGAGTTGAATTACTCAAGGGTCTTAGGTCGTTCACGACCTAGTGAAGGTCGCTCGCGAGTGCAATCTACGTTGGACTTAGGTGGGCAGCGACCTAGTATGATGGTAGGTCGTCCAAACGACCTAACGAGTTGAGATGACCAACCTAACAAGCAAACTTGTTAAACAACAATGCAACAGGTCGCTCAACGACCTATGGAAGTTAACTCGCGTGAAGGGCTAGGTCGCACAAGCCAATGCCGCATGCTATCAACATATGCCGCATGGACTTAGATCGCGAGAGCCTTAGGTCGTTTTTGTTGTTTCCTTAAGTCATTCATCCAAGGCCGCTGATTTCTGGAGTCACCGTGGTTCTCGAGTCGCGTGAAGAGTTCCTGCTGCTGTGTTGGTTAGGTCGTTCCAGGTGTTAGGTCGTAACTCGTATGCCGTGGTTAAGTCGGTTGGTGTTGTAATATGTTGTAATTTGTATATATGTTAAGTCGTAAGTCGCGTATTTTGTTAAGTCATTTGCCTGTTAGGTCGTGGGTCGTCTGTAATGGTAGGTCGCTTGAAGTGATGAGTGGTATGTCGCATCTGTTAAGTCGGCCGTGTGTTAGGTCGGCTAAGGTGGGTTGTGTGTGTTGTAACTACCTATAAATATGAGGTCGTGCCATTTGTAAAACGTTGTTAATTTTTGAATAAAACTGTGTTTGTATGCTTTGTGCCACTTTAAAATTGGTAGTTGAGTGTTATCTTCTATCTCCATTTGCGGTATTCGAGTGCGCTCAAATCAACGGATTTGAAGCCGATTCACGGAATCTCGTGCGCAAGGTCAACATCGAAGAATCGTAGATCTTTTAACACGGTATCGTGCGCGATTAACGTGTTGGGGATAGCTAGAATTCGGTATCTTTTGGAGATCAACGAATTTGAAAATTCGGCATCTTTCAATCCATCGATTTATATTGCTTCATCTAATCGTTCTTCGATTAGTTTGACACGAAATTTTCATTTCATTGTTATCCGTTATAATCCGCTGCGTCGGTTTGTTTCATATGATAAAATTCATTCATTTAAAAGATAAATAAGGTATATTTGAAAGCTTGTAAAAAAAAATTTTAACAATGTTACGCTAATCTCAAATGTCATAAATTGTTTAAAAACTGCCAAAGAAATTGATCCCAAGCTCTATTAAACATGCACAAAACCTCCTAGTTAATGGCTTTTGATCAAAATAATAAGCATCTTTTGAAGGTGCCCAAGATCAAACTAGAGACCTTTTGCATGGAAAGCAAGCGCGATAACTTCTATACCACAGCTCCCTTAAATTAAAGTGTTACAAATTTATTGTAAATTAGTACAAGATCAGTACTTTACTCTTACCGTTTTCCAAAGAAAAATGTCTGTTCAGGGATATCCAATCTAATTCATATCTTCAAAGAACACCTACCATATTCAATCACTCAGCTAACCAAAATAAATCAATTTGATTATGTAAGTCTAGATATAAGAAAATATGAATAAGAGGAGCAATCAAGAAAAAAAAGGAAATGCTAACAGGATGATGCAATTTAAAATTACGGGGCCAAAATTAAAATTGAAGATATGTGCCAAACTATTCATATTGGACTACAAGATATACAATATGGGCAGAAAATTTTCACACGTTCAAAATTATATGAAACAATTCTCTTTCAATTGTTCACTGAATGTTTATAGCTCAGTAACAGAACTTGCACTTTGTTTTCAACATCATCTACTACCAAATAAATCTGAACCATGTGGAACACTTGAGTCTTTCCCTTGTAGATCGATATATGTGGACACATATAAATGGAAGGATAATCAAAAAAGATTCAAGACACAGTTTCAAACTAACTTGCATATTTTACCCAAGACACGTCTCATATACATTTTCATACTTGGATAACGACATAAAGATGATCTATAGAGACTAACTTTGCCTGGCATAGAAATCATGATTCTATCACTTTCCATGCAAGATATATATATATATTATATACCACACAAGCCACAAAGAAATTTCCATGTATTTAAGTTAGCACATGCCAGAAAAAATAAATCATATTTTGAGAACCCATTTTTTTAGTATGAGATTATCACCCCGATTCCAGAAGAGTATACAGTGCTACAACTTGTGCTAGACTGACAAATGAGTGATGGCAGAATAACAAGTATTGGTTGTTGGACTTTCTACTAATAAAACAGATATAACAATATTTTACGGAAGATAGGTAAATAAATTAAAAAAGAAAATTACCTTCGTAAAAGCACCATGGTAATATGGCTTGGCTAAACAGTGAGTAAGTTGCCTAAATTAGTACAGGTTTTTTCATGAACAGTTCCCTCATGAGCACATGATACATTGCCACACCAAACGCCAGAGAGGAAGAAAATTCTGCATCATATTTCATGAATTTCATTAAAGATATAAACAAGTTCTTGTTTATTGTACATAATATTTCTAAATCATGGGTTGAGTCAATATATAAGAAATAAGTCAAAACCATTGGAGATATATTTTATGAAACTAAACAACATCAACCACCAAAACAATTTTAGGGAAAACTAAAAGTTATTTAGAACATCATGCTTGTTGCTTTACATGGAGCAGCAAAGAATTAAGGTCCAAGAACGTTAAAGCAAAAGACAAAAATTATTAAGTTAAATGGTATAATGTTATGGGATAGGGATGGAAAGTTGAGGTCAATTTTAACATTATCCTGCAAAACGAACATAACATATAATTTCAGGAAGCCATTCAGTGCTTTCCACTACCACTACTTTGATTCAAATCTCGAGAATCTTATGCAACCACAAAATGTCTTAGTAACATAACAACAATAACGTATTTCATTGGCACTAATCAAATATATCACTTACAGTCGGGGACCGTGCGCGGTGCAATTTGCTAAACAGAAAAGATTACAACCCTGTTGCATCCCACTTGACCTCAACCTGATACAATTTCATTGTACAAAAGAAACGATTGAAATGTCTTGACTTCTGTGTACCCAGGGACAAAAATTAACAGCTGTAAGGCTACAGTGCCTTCATATAAGCAAAAAAGCAATGTAACAAAAAATGCTATGTTTAACATAAACATGTAGATTTTCTACTTCTTGTACGCATGGATACTTCTCATCCCTTGTTGCATCTATATTGTATCTAAATTGCATAGCTCCAGAATACAGAGATACCCATATCCCATATCACATCAAAACCTTATTCTGTAACATACCCATGCCACATAACTTGAAACTTTATTTGTGCTACCAATGTCAGGTTTCAACGTATATCAATGCAGTACAAATATAATTAGACACAAGGAATTCATATGTAAAGACTGCATACCAGGCAACATGGATACTAATATAACTTATCATTTGTAGTTTCTTTGACACAGCATCTTGAAGTGAGGTCTATAGTTTACATCTTTTGGAAAAGAAAGAAAAATCAAACTAACTTACAGACTAATGCAATGCACTAAACTACATCAATCCTCTATCCTGGATCACTCTTCCAAAATTGTCAATCCCTGTTATTGTTCAACAAAGCATCTAAGTGAATAATATACATTTAATATTTGGTTTCTTCTGATATCAGAATCACACTTCCTAGCTCTCTTCTACTTACTTGGTTTTATTGCAGAAACACCCTTTTTATCCCTTATCAACCTATTAGTATTATCAACCGGGTTTTCATTCCTTTCAGTCAATTTCAATTTAGATCTATCCTTTGGGTCTCTGAAAATTTTAAGAGTCTCCGAGATTACTTTAGCTTTCTTTATTACTTTTCTCAATGCCACAACCGTATCTCCTTCTCTCCCTTTAAAAGTTCCAGGCAACTTCGTGGAATGTGGCACTGAATCCATCAATTCTGATATTTTCTTCACCTTATCTACCCTTTCTAACTTCTTCAACTGCTTCGCCAACATCCTATAAGTAATATATTGTGGAACAATTCCTCTTTTCACCATGGATTCAAACTCAACACAAGCTTCATCGTACCTTTTCAATTTAACTAGCAAATGCACTAACATAGTACTTGTAGTTAAATCAGACTCAAACCCATTCTGGTTCATTTCTTTAAATAACTGCACAGTCAACTTCAACCTCTTATTCTCAGACAGCAATTTAATCAATAACTGATAAGTCAATCTATCAGCTGCATACCCGGACTTAACCATCTTATCATAAAGATTCATACCTTCTTCCACTTTTCCAAACCTCACAAAATATCTGAAGAAGTAATTATAAGTAGTAGCGGTTGGCATAATCTCCCTATCAATCATCTCCTTAAGCACTTTACTTCCACCAAGTAAGTCACCATTCTTTATGAACCCCTTAACTAATGAATTATAAGTTGAAATATTTGGTGCAATCCCATAAAGTGGAAACTTTTCGACAAACCCAACCGCCTCCTTAAACAGTTTGTCCTCCGCAAAAGAATCCACAATTGGATTACAAGTAAAGTGATTTGCCTCAATCCCTTTCTCTCTCATTTCAATCAACATCTTCACTGCTAGGTTTGTCCTCCTCATCCTACACAAACCTTCAATCAAAGTGCCATAAGTAACCACATTCGGCTCCACATTTTCATTTTTCATTTCCTCCCACAATTCCTCAGCTCTTCTGACGTTTCGTGCTCGGAACCATCCATGCAAGAGGATATTGTAGCATTTGAGATCTGGTGACCAACCAGGGTTGTTCTTTTTGTGCAGCTTGATGTAACGAGCAGCAAACTTAGGTTGGTGTTCCTTGACGAGGGCATCTATGAAGGGCGACGGAGGAAGGAAACACGAGAAAATTCTTCATTTTGGACCGGTTTAGTTTAGCGTACAGCGCTTACCAAAACAGTAGGACCTCTTTAGTTTTACGACCTTTGTGTTTAGTCTCTTCAGAAAACTTAAAAATTTTAAATTGCTGCAATGGCGACGAAGGATAGAATCAAGAACAACCAAGGAAATGAAGGGACAGCGGGGCGGATTGTGGATTGATTTTCATTTTTTTTTTTTTTCCATTAACACAAAAAACACACTAAATTTATTTTCTATCTTGTATGTTAACTTCATTTTTTAAATTTATTGTTTTTCACAAAATAGATATGTCGTGCATTTTTTGTTTGGACGAAAAGCAAAGCTAAAAATGACAAATCAGATGGGAATGCAATTTCCCAAAACAGGAAATTTTCCTTAAGGACAGTTTTTAGGGCTTTTTTGGATGTAGGACAGTTCGGTAATAATTTCTCTAAAGGACAAATTATCGTTTTTTCTTTCCAGCCCACTTTCGCGCGCTTCTTCTTCTTTCTTTCGATCAAACTTTTCAGTCGCGGTCAAATTTTTCCTGTCGCAATCAAGTTCTTTCTCATAATAAAAATATCGATCTTTTTCATTCGGTTATTTGAATTTTGTCCTTCTGCAAATACTAGTTCATCGATCATTTTTTCTTCCGCGCGTTTTGTTGATCTCGTTCTTTTCACATTTGTACCGTGATCTCGTTTTTCTTCAAATTGTATTAATTAGGTATGCTTATATTACTGTATTTTTTGTTGTTTTTCTATTCAATTTAAAAAAAATTGTCCGTGATTTGTAATTGTGTTCATTTTTACAAATGATATGCAACGTTGTTGTTCTCATTATTTGTTCGTTCATCTATGGCAAATTGTGGAAGTAGCAGTGTGACACTACAGATTTTTCCCGTTCGAAAATCGACATTCATACTTTACATCGTACTCGAATGCCGTAGATTCGACCGTCCGTATCCGAGTCGCCGGAGCTTATAACACAATTAAATATAATAACACAGCGGAAGAAAAAGAATAATACATTGATACAATATCCGATACAATGAATATCAATATACATCAGAGGTATGGTACAAGAAAATAACAGCGGAAAGAATAACTATGATCTCCAATAGAAAGAATAGTCTTCAGAAGAGAACTCCAATGCTTGCACTCCCTAGCTCCAAACATCAATCCAGAACTAGCTATTAAACCTGATTATCTGAAAAACCCAACTCTAGACTGCCCGTGTGGAAAATAGTGAGCACCTAGAGTTTAGGAAAGAAACAATAAACTCCAGGTCAGTCGTGGAACTGGTATGAGTAACAAAAACAGTTTATCTTTAAAAACAAACAAAGAAATATTTTAAAATAGATCCGCAATGCTTTTAGAAAATGTAACTACTATAAGGCCTCCCGCACACACACACAATGCAAACACAGAATCAGAGGAGATTTATCCTTATGATGGTCAAACATGCTTGATACCGTAGAAAGATCTCTTTGATATTATTACTATAAGTGCAAAGTGCAGAAAACATTTCGAAAGTATACTATAAATCTTAGCCAACATACGACCATTATCGTATGCCTACTTTAGCTACCATGTTCAATAGTAGGTTACCGCCACATTCCATGGCAGGTTATACAACTAAAACCGTACAAGGTGCGTATTGTTTCTTTGGATTTCCAACAAATAGTCGGGTCAAGGAACTTCCCATTTCTACATGAGTACGCCTCTGGAAGGACACCCCGAGAACCTAACCGGATCTCTGCCAATACAAGGCCGGGTTACCCCTAACTGGGTAACTACTGACACTAGTATGTCATCCCTCCGGTCGTAACCAACCTTTATCCAGGGCCCCAACAACAATCACAAAGTGAGATATATATACATATTTGCGATATCCACATAAGTTAAGTATCTGGGCTCCATACCATGATACCACTTCTATCCAGAAGGAAATGACATACCCTCAGAGGGCGCTACCCACAAATAACCTTGCCGCATCTTTCCTGTTTCGACCATTTCCGGGATGTGAGGCCCGACAAAGTCTCATCCACAAAGCTACGCTTTTCACAAAAGCTATGCTTTGATCACAAATGATCAGCAGCACTCAGCATGCCACATTACCAAGTTGGGAGTATATTACTGATAACCATCAACTACATAACCTCTGAGCTCGTACGTCTCAAAGAAGGGTGTTAAGCTAAGAGAATAAATTCTCCGCCACCAATAGAAATGTATTTGAAAGAAATCTGCTTTATATCTCAAATGTAATGTCAGACATATAATCCATACAAGTCTGTTCTGGGTTCGAACAGAACCGAAGGCACTTCCAAAGAAGCCCTTGCAATCCGGATAATCCCTAATCACGTCCGGACTTCCCATCACATATGGAGTCTCTATACCGTGGACCAGTCGATGCAAAGACATTCGATGAGTTATCCTTTCGCTTTCGAAAATACCCGGTCTTCACCACCGGTCTTCAAATGCTATCCATAACGTCGTATCACATATTCGGAATGAGTTATATGACACAAATGTCCTCTCCCGGCTAAACCAAATAGTGAGCGCGATATTTAAAACATATGAATATGAGATTTTAATTAAGTCACAACTTATTACCCAAAACTTTTCTTTCAAATGGTTTAAACAAATTACCATTTCCAATCTTTTAAACAAAAAGATTCATTCATAGATTTCTAAACAATTTCCATTTCAATTGGATTAACTCGTTAAATCTTTTAAATTAAGATTTAATTTATAACTTTCAAACTCGTTTCCAAAGATTCATTCATAGCCTTTCAAAACATTTCAATTTCATTTCAAACTTGAAACCTTTCAAAATTGGAAGTTCATTACTTATGTGACAACTTTTATTATTTGAAAACAAATAGTTTTCGTTTTAGAAAAATCCAATTATTTTGCACGAGTTAAAGCCTTTGAATTATATTCACATTCCCAAATCAATACTTTTAAAATAGTTTAACCCATATATAACTAGTATAACATCTTTAATCCCTAGTTTCAAATCATAGGATTCGGTTTCAAATTTTGTATTCAAATTTAAATCAAAATATTTAAATTTCAAAAATCAATCGAGTTATTCAAAATAAATTTCATCTTTGAAATTCCATTTCAAAAGCTTTTCACTTTAAACCCAATCCATTTCTAAAACATTTGAATTCAATTTGTCTTTCAAAAAGTCGTTTCAAAAAAACTTGTAACTTAATCGATTTCCTCGTGAAATCCATATTTGTGTGTGTATGGTGTGGTCCAAGGTTTAACACAATAGTGCAACATCATTCAATTATCACAGATTAAAACACAGAAATATAGTTGATAAGCGATATAACTATAACGCTTATCGCTCATTCACATAACACAGATATGTATATCACCGATAATAAATCACATCATAGATAATTAATTACATTACAGATCACAACGTAAATCAGGATATATCACAAAACATCACATATCAGGAATATCAGACAATTAAATCATTCAGTCAAGTCCAAACATTCATAAGTAAAATTTATTAGTTAACAGATTTATTTAATCCTTTATTAGTTAATCTTTTATTATTAACTAATCGATCTTGATTAATGAACCAATTAACCTTCAATTATTTAAATCATCTTAGTTAATCACAATTATTAATTAACCCTTTAATTAATGAGTTTAACTAACCCCTTAATTAATAATAAATATTTATACCCAAATTACTGATTATCATTTAATTTATTACATCTGGTAATCATCTATAAATTAGCTTTCTGAGTAATTATATTTTCCAAATTGTTAAATGGTTGTTCTAGATTAATTATTCTAATTTTTGTCAAATTAATCACATTGATTATTTATTTAAATAATCTTAGTTAAAAATCTTTGTTAACTATTTAATTTCTTTAGTCACTTTTCTAAAGAAATTTACTTACATAATCATTATTGATAATAAATTGATAAATCATTAAGAGCTCATTAATTAATGGATTTTAAATCATTAATCTTCACTAATTAAAGTAAACTCATTCATATTTAGGATGTAATTGTTATTTACAATATGTTGAAAACATTTATTTCAAATTTCCTTTTTAATAAAGTTTAAAGTAAATTTTCCAACATTTTTGTGTAAAAATAACAATTGGTTATATAGGAAAATTTTAAAGGGTTTAAAATCACTTTTCTTTTTGAATTAACATATTTAAAATTTACTTCAACACTTAAGTTATAATCTTAAATAATTTCAAAATCTAGAAATATGGTTTAAAAGTTTATTTCAGGTTTAAACTTTTAACTTTCACCTTGTTTAAATCTTCCTTCTACAATTTCTAAATTCATTTTAAATTTCAAATTACTTTCAATACCCTTAACTACTGTTAAGTTATTAAACAATTTGGATTTAAAATTGTAACAACCAAGTATTTTCAATCATTCACATCCATTATAAGTGTATAGGTAGACACTCATGCCGCAATTGAATTGCTCAAAATACCGCGTTGTAAATAAAAATTTGGCAAATCTCCAAATATACAGTAAATAATAATCATAGATCACAGACACAGAGTAATAATAATGCAGCGGAAGTAAAAGAGATAGTAGTTCATGAAGCTACTATATAAATATATCAGAGTTACATAAGATACAACAGAATAAATAAAGTACAAAGGAAGTCTCACTTCATAGGAGTCTACTAATACAAGAGCTGAAAGGAATAACATACTGAAAAGATAAAACTTGATAAGTGGATAATCTCCAGCGATTCCAATCTCTAGAAAGTGGAAATCCAAATCTGTGAATAATTCAGGCTGACCTGAGCGTAAATAAAAATACAAACACTCGAGTCAGGACATACATACTTATACAATGTAAACCAACTCAAGTGAACTGTAGTAAAGGTACAAGTAACTTAGAAGATGTTTGGGACCGCCCATCCTCTAAGGATCCGTTAAACTATTTACTATATAGTATATTACGCTATATACAGTAGTGTCTAATCAGTAAAGTATAATCATATAGAAAATAGCGTTAAGGGGATGGTGAACCTTAACGCGGTCGGATCTTTAAAACCAAAATCATAGTAGGCTCGATATAAGGAGATGACACAACACGCGAGGCAATGCCAGGGTGGATACACCGTTTGCACTCCGGACCGGTGGTGACGGCAAGCCAGCAGCTCCGCCCACCTCGAACAATACCCCCGAATCAAAGTGGCGCCACATATCGAATCACAAAAGTAATAGAATGGTTTCCGATGGAGCATGCACGATGAAAGGGTGCGACCCTTTGTGCAGCCTGGTATAGCTCCCGTTTTATTCATTTATGCCAACTCACGGGAGTTGGGTCCACGTAATATACCTCGAGAACGTCGCCACCACCTACTTCATTCTGGAATCTCCACCGCGTACACAGTTGTTAAAGTAGTTTTCGGTATTGGCCGGCTACAAGACAATATCCAATCCTGGTCTCTTTAACAACCAATCGTTATTATAACCCGTAGTTATAACTTTAAAAAAAAATTTATACTTCAAAATAAAATATCATTTCAACCCAAATCTTTATCAAAATAAAGATTAAATTATTTCCAAACCATTTCAATATATCATCATACCATATCTTTCGATTCAAATATTTATCAAAATAAATATGAAGTCATTTCTAACCATTTCAATATATTAAATTATCATATCCTTTCAAAACTTCCTTTCAAATCATTTTAATATATCAAAATATCATAACCTGTCAAAACTTCGTTCAAAATATCTTATCTTTCAGCACTTCCTTTCAAATTATTTTAATATCAAAATGTCATATCTTTCAAAACTCCATTTTCAAATCATTTTAATATATCAAAATATCATATCTTTTCAAACCACATTTCAATCATTTAATATATCAAAATATCAAAACCACATTCATTTCAAATCATTATTCATTTTATTCAATTTAAAATACCATTTCAATTCACATTTCAAAACAGTTTATATTCAAAAAAAATCATTTTTAAACATTAAAATGAAGCTATTATGTTCAATAATTAAATTATTAAATTTCCAAAATTTTCGAATTCCAAAGTTCATTTATTCACTTAAGTTTATCAAAACAGTGAAAATTCACTTTTCGTGGTATTTAGAAAACGCAACGGAAAGATACATTCAAAACAGTTTAATTTAACAAAAGATAACATTTTAAAATGTTGTAATAGGGTTTACTTAAATTTCAAATAAACTTAGTTAAATTCAAAAATTATAGCACTTACAAAAATTGCTATAATAGCTTTTAATACAATTTAGCTTTTTAGTTCATTATCATCAACTACAGCATTTACAAATGCTGTAATATCATTTACATTGTAATTAATAGCATTTCAAAAATGCAGTCAATTAACTTCAAATATACAATATAATTCTCAACCAATTTTTTATTTATTTAAAACATTTTTAACTCATAAAATCATACATTTTCACATTTATAAACATCATTAATTTTCCTCAAGTTCATGATTTTATAAAGTTAAATTTCCATTCAAAAATCAAGATTCAATAATAATTCATTTATTAAATTGCAATGTTCAATTTTAAATTCCTTGCATTAAATTTCAACTTAACACTTAAGGTCAAATTCTCAAATATAACTTAGTTTTATTTTTGTTTTCTTAACTAAAAGTTCACTTTTAAGTCAATTTCATAAATTTTCAATTTTAGTTATCTTTCAAAATTTCAAGTTAAATATTCATTCATTTCACATTCAACTTTATCAAAAATCATCAATATGATATAAAATCACTTTAAATTAATTTAAATTCAAAATATCATAAATTTATCATAATTTCATATTCAATTTAATTTCTAATTATAATTAAATCAAATTTTCCAAAATAACTTACGTTTAAAATTTTCTAACTTTTCATTAATTCATTTACTTACAATTATTCAGAAAATCAATAATATTTTACAAAAATCCTTTTTAATTAGATTTAAATCAAAATGTTTTAATATTTACATTTCTAAAAAAATTAAATTTTTTTAGAAAACATATATTAACTACGGGTCTGTATATAATTTTCTACACTAGGAAAAGTGATACGGGTAATATATCATTTCAACCCGTAATTTACAAAGAAAATCCGGATTTTATCATTTCAAACCCATAGTCCCAAGTAAATGAAATAAATTGAAAATCATTCAAGCCTATCATTTCAGCCCATAACAATTTTCCCTTATTCTAAAGTCCGTTCGGGTATGCATCATTTCAACCCATAGTGATTTCTAATTTACAGGGAACTTGCAGTGTGATAAAATATACAGAATAGCATGAAATAACAGTAACATATGATATAACAAGTATAATAACAGGTGTGAACATCATATGATAATAATATAAGCAGTTATAACATGTTAATATAGTTCTACAAATTCACAGGGTGTCATTTTACTACTTATATAAGTACATAATGTCTGGTGAGAAATACTCACATGTCACAAGCTGGAGAACGACACCAAAGCACACGATACAGACACAACGAAGGCACGACAACACTACCATGATTAGAGAGTGGAGAGACAAATATAATTGCCTTGTATACATATAAATAAAACAATTCAAAATACATAAGTTTTTGAAAGCCAAATTACACTAAACGACACTAGGAATCAAAGCCCAAAACAAAGGCAAATTCTTTGCACTTGTTCTCAACTTCACATATTTCAGTTATGAACTGAAATAGCACAGCCAAGGCATGTATAAAGGTCTGGTTTGGGTCCATAGTGGTTAGCCTATCATGGTTTAAAAGTGTGGAGATTTATAGGTGCAACAAGTCAACACTACAAGGCAATTTCAAGGCAAATTCAACAACTCTATGCTACAATTTGGTTCGGCCATAGGCTCTAGGGTCATGGTCAGAGACTCAGGTGGCGATGGATGATGTGCCAGGGGGTGGTGGTCAGGTCAGAGCTGGTGATGGTGGTGGAAGTGGCGGCAAAAGGTGGATGAAGGTGATGGTATTAAAACTAGGTCAGCTTGAGTGCATAGGTGATGGATTTGTGGATTTGGTGGTGGTGCTTGCCTTGGGGTTGTTTGGCCTGCCATGGTGGTGATCTAGGGTGGATGATGATCAGAGAATAAAGTGTTGGAGGTTGGCCTAGATCTGGTTGAGGAGGAGTGGAGCCATGAAGTTGAGAAACAAGTTGCAAAATCACATAGAAAAACTAGAAAACAAGAGAAGAGAAGAAGATTTTACCAAATTTTTGCAAGATGGAGGCCATGATTTTTTTTTCCAAGGGTTGAGAAGCTTTGTTGCATGAAAAATATGAGGAAGGCAGCTGAAAAAAATGAGGAAAAGAGCGGCCAAAATAAAAGATGTATTGATTAAAATGAAACGGTAAAAGAAACGGTGAAACGACTTTACGTTTCTTAGCTTTTAAAACCTTCCATACTTCCTTTTCTTTTAAATCAAGTAAAACAAAATAAACTTCAGCAAGTACATCTAAAAACCGAAAAAAAGTGAAATAAAATAAAAATATATAATTAAATTTAAAGAAAATATAAAAAGAATAAAGGAAATTGCTTAAAAATTGAAAACAGGGTTCAAAAATTACAATCAAAACATCAATGGCTTTGGAAAAATATCTACTTCATTTTAAAAATATTCTAAAGCAAAATTTGGAAATAAAATAATTTATTTATCATTTATAAAATAAAATAAATAATTAAATTGGAGAAAAATAGAAAAGAACTAAAGAAAATGTTTAAAAATTGAAAACAGGGCATGGAAATTACAAGAAAAATACAACTAGCTCTAGAAAAATTCCTGCTTCACTTCAAAAATATTAAAAGACAAAAATATACATAAAATAATATATCAATACATATTACAAAAAAAATATGACAAAGAAAAATAAAATTTATACTATTTAAAATAACAAAATTGCAGAATAAACGAATTGCACTCAATATTGAAATATACATAACTTTCACAATTTAAATCCGTTCCCAACGAAACAAAAAGCAGTGTTCCTAAAATTTTATGTACTTTACAAATAAAAGAAAAAAATTTAAATTTTTGAACTTTTAAAATTTTAAAATAAAAGTCAAAGTTTGACTATTTTGACCAAAAACTCACTTTTTAGAAAATATTCTTTTTAGTCATGCTTTGGAATGATAATTCATATTAAAACTAAAGTTTATCATTCAAAATAAATAAAATAATTTTTTAAATAAAAAATTTAATTTAAATAATTAAAATATACAAAAAATAAATCACAAAATACAGGGTTGTTACACTCTCCCCCACTCAAAACTTTTCGTCCCCGAAAAGGAATGAGGTATGGGAAAGCACAGAAAAAGATAGAGTGAAACAAGATTAGGACAATATGACAAGGAGAAGGAAATTATACATGATAAATATTGTGATAGGTAAGTTTAACAAGGTAGAGATGATCTTTCCAAGATCCTCCGGAATCAAGAACACAAGCACGAAAAGGTGGATTCAAAATGAGTACCAAAGATTATCAAAGATTATAGAAGATTTCTAAACAGAAAGATTATAGAAAGATGCCTATACCAGTCTATAGCAAGATGAGGATGATAAGGACAACCCAAAGATAGATTAAAAAACAAAATAAGCAAGTAAATTTGAAAGCATGGAAATTTCACCTTAAATAGAGAATAAATCTTTTACACAAGTTAAATAAATCTTAACTATCTCAAATTTCATTATCTTATTATCTAATCATCTAAAATTAACAATTTTTAAAACCATGGGTTTGAAAAATAATCATTTATTACACTCACAATATACTTAATAAATTTTATTCTTCTTATTCCTAATTAAAATTAAATTTATTCCTCCCAATATATTTATCACTTATGTTAATACTTACACTTATTATAACTGCTTTCTTTTATTCTTAGTTCTTTTAACATTATTTTATTGTAAGTTATTCAATTACCCTTTATTATATTTACCTCTGTTAATCATTCTATAATTAAAATTTAAGTGTATAACATTTATTATAACTACTCAAATTTTATTTATTAAATCTTTTATATTGTATATTATCCAATTACATTGTTAACTTTTTTAAAATTAAGGTAAGTTATATTTGAATGTAATTGAATTATACAAATAAAACTTTCCAATTAAATCATTTATTCAAAAATTTTGATTTTTTTAATTGAAATTATTCTTTAAAAATAAAATTTAAGAATTAGATTTTCGACTTCTTCAAACCATTTACAGATAAGTAATAATATATACATAATATGTCAAATCAAATTTCAATCATATATCTATCTATATATATATATATTAAAATCAAGTCATATTTTAGAAATTCAAATCAATTAAATTTCCCAAAACAAAGCTGTAGCAAGACTACAGAGCGGTCTCTGTCAGAGTGTTTTAGAAATCCTATCGATAGCGTTGATCAGACGAATCGATCAGAAACCCAACTCAACATCAACAACTCAAACAACACAATATATAAAAAAACATAGATTTACAAGTACAATTCAAAATGTTTGGAAGAATAGATTGGAAACAAAAGACAAGATGATTAAATAACAGAGTAGGGAGGTGGATAAGCTTAAATAAATCGCGGGCAACCTTAACTGGGTCAACCGTGACTTAAATAATAAGATAGATGTGGATTTTTAGGGTAAATCTACATTCGATCTCAAGAGTTAAAGTTTGGAATAACAAAAGATATTAGCATTTAAACCAAGGATAGATATAAATCTCTGGTGAATCGATGCTAATTGTAAAGGAGTCTCACCCTTTTACAATTCAATTTTTGAGATTGGCGGGACTGCCAACTCACTAAAAAGATCATTCGAAGCGGATTTATGGAATACTCCAGGGTCAAAAAGAAGATGAATAGTGAGGGATACGAATGGATCTTGGAACCGTAGGGAATGTTCCAAAATTCAAAGGAATCGAGTCAAAAGGAAGAGATTCAAACTCGAATGAAAGTGGTTCTGTAGATACATTCACTCCATATGCTGAGTTTTGCCTAGAGCTACCAAAGCTCTGATACCAACTGTAACAACCAGGTATTTTCAACCATTCACATCCATTATAAGTGTATAGGTAGAGACTCATGCCGGAATTGAATTGCTCAAAATACCGCGTTGTAAATAAAAATTTGGCAAATCTCAGAATATACAGTAAATAATAATCACAGATCACAGACACAGAGTAATAATAATGCAGCGGAAGTAAAAGAGATAGTAGTTCATGAAGCTACTATATAAATATATCAGAGTTACATAAGATACAACAGAATAAATAAAGTACAAAGGAAGTCTCACTACATAGGAGTCTACTAATACAAGAGCTGAAAGGAACAACAGATTGAAAACATCAAAACTTGACAAGTAAATAATCTCCAGCGATTCCAATCTCTAGAAAGTGGAAATCCAAATCTGTGAATAACTCAGGCTGACCCGAGCGTAAATAAAAATACAAACGCTCGAGTCAGGACATACATACTTAGAACTGTGGTAAAGGTACAAGTAACTTAGAAGATGCTTGGGACCACCCATCCTCTAAGGATCCGTTAAACTATTTACTATGTAGTATATTACGCTATATACAGTAGTGTCTAATCAGTAAAGTATAATCATATAGAAAATAGCGTTAAGGGGATGGTGAACCTTAACGCGGTCGGATTTTTAAAACCAAAATCGTAGTGGGCTCGATATAAGGAGATGACACGGCACGCGAGGCAATTCCAGGTTGGATACACTGTTTGCACTCCGGACCGGTGGTGACGGCAAGCCAGCAGCTTTCGCGGCCTCGAACAATACCCCCGAATCAAAGTGGCGCCACATATCGAATCACAAAAGTAATAGAATGGTTTCCGATGGAGCATGCTCGACGAAAGGGTGCGACCCTTTGCGTAGCCCGGTATAGCTCCTGTTTTAGTCATTTATGCCAACTCAGGGAATTGGGTCCACGTAATATACCTCGAGAACGTCGCCACCATTCTACTTCATTCTGGAATCTCCAACCACGTACACATTTGTTAAAGTGGTTTTCGGTATTGGCCGGCTATAAGACAATATCCGATCCCGGTCTCTTTAACAACCAATCGTTATTATAACCTGTAGTTATAACTTTTAAAAAAAATAATTATACTTCAAAATAAAATATCATTTCAACCCAAATCTTTATCAAAATAAAGATTAAATTATTTCCAAACCATTTCAATATATCATCATACCATATCTTTTGATTCAAATATTTATCAAAATAAATATCAAGTCATTTCTAACCATTTCAATATATTAAATTATCATATCCTTTCAAAACTTCCTTTCAAATCATTTTAATATATCAAAATATCATAACCTTTCAAAACTTCATTCAAAATATCTTATCTTTGAGCACTTCCTTTCAAATTATTTTAATATCAAAATGTCATATCTTTCAAAAATCCATTTTCAAATCGTTTTAATATATCAAAATATCATATCTTTCCAAACCACATTTCAATCATTTAATATATCAAAATATCAAAACCACATTCATTTCAAATCATTATTCATTTTATTCAATTTAAAATACCATTTCAATTCACATTTCAAAATAGTTTATATTCAAAAAAATCATTTTTAAACATTAAAATGAAGCTATTATGTTCAATAATTAAATTATTAAATTTCCAAAATTTTCAACTTCCATAGTTCATTTATTCACTTAAGCTTATCAAAACATAGAAAATTCACTTTTCGTGGCATTTAGAAAACGCAATGGAAAGATGCATTCAAAACAGTTCAATTTAACAAAAGACAACATTTTAAAATGTTGTAATAGGGTTTACTTAAATTTCAAATAAACTTAGTTAAATTCAAAAATTATAGCACTTAAAAAATTGCTATAATAGCTTTTAATTCAATTTAGCTTTTTAGTTCATTATCATCAACTACAGCATTTACAAATGCTGTAATATCATTTACATTGTAATTAATAGCATTTCAAAAATGCAGTCAATTAACTTCAAATATACAATATAATTTATCAACCAATTATATTTTTTTATTTAAAACATTTTTAACTCATAAAATCATACATTTTCACATTTATAAACATCATTTAATTTTCCTCAAGTTCATGATTTTATAAAGTTAAATTTCCATTCAAAAATCAAGATTTAATAATAATTCACTTATTAAATTGCAATGTTCAATTTTAAATTCCTTGCATTAAATTTCAACTTAACACTTAAGTTCAAATTCTCAAATATAACTTAGTTTTATTTTTATTTGCTTAACTAAAAGTTCACTTTTAAGTCAATTTCATAAATTTCCAATTTTAGTTATATTTCAAAATTTCAACTTAAATATTCATTCATTTCACATTCAACTTTATCAAAAATCATTAATATGATATAAAATCACTTTAAATTAATTTAAATTCAAAATATCATAAATTTATCATAATTTCATATTCAATTTAATTTCCAATTATAATTAAATCAAATTTTCCAAAATAACTTACGTTCAAAATTTTCTAACTTTTCATTAATTCATTTACTTACAATTATTCAGAAAATCAATAATATTTTACAAAAATCCTTTTTAATTAGATTTAAATCAAAATGTTTTAATATTTACATTTCTAAAAAAAAAATTAAATTTTTTAGAAAACATATATTAACTACAGGTCTGTATATAATTTTCTACACTAGGAAAAGTGATACGGGTAATATATCATTTCAACCCGTAATTTACAAAGAAAATCCGGGTTTTATCATTTCAAACCCGCAGTCCCAAGTAAATGAAATAAATTGAAAATCATTCAAGCCTATCATTTCATCCCATAACAATTTTCCCTTATTCTAAAGTCTGTTCGGGTATGTATCATTTCAACCCATAGTGATTTCTAATTTACAGGGAACTTGCAGTGTGATAAACTGATATATATACAGAATAGCATGAAATAACAGTAACATATGATATAACAGGTGTAATAAAAGGTGTGAACATCATATGATAATAATATAAGCAGTTATAACATGTTAATATAGTTCTACAGATTCATAGGGTGTCAATTTACTACTTATATAAGTACATAATGTCTGGTGAGAAATACTCACATGTCACTTTTTGGAGAACGACACCAAAGCACACGATACAGACACAACAAAGGCACGACAACACTACCATGATTTGAGAGTGGAGAGACAAATATAATTGCCTTGTATACATATAAACAAAACAATTCAAAACACATAAGTTTTTCATAGCCAAATTACACTAAACGACACTAGGAATCAAAGCCCAAAACAAAGACAAATGCTTTGCACTTGTTCTCAACTTCACATACTTCAGTTATGAACTGAAATAGCACAGCCAAGGCATGTACAAAGGTCTGGTTTGGGTCCATAGTGGTCAGCCTATCATGGTTTAAAAGTGTGGAGATTTATAGGTGCAACAAGTCAACACTACAAGGCAATTTCAAGGCAAATTCAACAACCGTATGCAACAATTTGGTTCGGCCAAAGGCTCTAGGGTCATGGTCAGAGACTCAGGTGGTGATGGCTAATGTGCCAGGGGGTGGTGGTGGTGGAAGTGGCGGCAAAAGGTGGATGAAGGTGATGGTACCAAAACTCGGTCAGCTTGAGGCATAGGTGATGGATTTGTGGATTTGGTGGTGGTGCTTGCCTTGGGGTTGCTTGGCCTGCCATGGTGGTGATCTAGGGTGGATGATGATCAGAGAATAAAGTGGTGGAGGTTGGCCTAGATATGGTTGAGGAGGAGTGGAGCCATGAAGTTGAGAACAAGTTGCAAAATCACATAGAAAAACTAGAAAACAATAAAAGAGAAGAAGATTTTACCAAATTTTTGCAAGATGGAGGCCAAGATTTTTTTTTTTAAGGTTTGAGAAGCTTTGTTGCGTGAAAAAAGGAAGGCAGTTGAAAAAAATGAGGAAAAGAACGGCCAAAATAAAAGATGTATTGATTAAAATGAAACGTTAAAAGAAACGGTGAAACGACTTTACGTTTCTTAGCTTTTAAAACCTTCCATACTTCCTTTTCTTTTAAATCAAGTAAAACAAAATAAACTTCAGCAAGTACATCTAAAAACCGAAACAAAGTGAAATAAAATAAAAATATATAATTAAATTTAAAGAAAATATTAAAAGAATTAGGGAAATTGCTTAAAAATTGAAAACAGGGTTCAAAAATTACAATTAAAACATCAATGGCTTTGGAAAAATATCTACTTCATTTTAAAAATATTCTAAAGCAAAATTTGGAAATAAAATAATTTATTTATCATTTCTAAAAAAAAATAATTAAATTGGAGAAAAATAGAAAAGAACTAAAGAAAATGTTTAAAAATTGAAAATAGGGCATGAAAATTACAAGAAAAATACAACTAGCTCTAGAAAAATTCCTACCTCACTTCAAAAATATTAAAAGACAAAAACATACATAAAATAACATGTCAATACATATTACAAAAAAAATATGACAAAGAAAAATAAAATTTATACTATTTAAAATAACAAAATTGCAGAATAAATGAATTGCACTCAATATTGAAATATGCATAACTTTCACAATTTAAATCCGTTTCCAACGAAACAAAAAGCAGTGTTCCTAAAATTTTATGTACTTTAAAAATAAAAGAAAAAAATTTAAATTTTCAAACTTTTAAAATTTCAAAATAAAATTCAAAGTTTGACTATATTGACCAAAAACTCACTTTTTGGAAAATATTCTTTTTAGTCATGCTTTGGAATGATAATTCATATTAAAACTAAAGTTTATCATTCAAAATAAATAAAATAATGTTTTAAATCAAAAATTTAATTAAAATAATTAAAACATACAAATAAAATAAATCACAAAATACAGGGTTGTTACAAAATTTTTATTTATGCCTAAACTGAATTCTAATCCAAACTTGAATTTCATTTACTTCTTAGATTTAAACTCAGTTTTAAAACCCTGCTTCATAAATTTAAATTTGATTTTTAAAATTCCCCCAAAAAAAAAACAGTTTCAGGCTGAAGCTTGTAACAGAATGTAACCCGAGCCCTAATCATTTTGCTTCGAGTAAACAATTCAAATCACCCGAGTACGACACGAGCAAAACTGGTTCTTCCCAGACAACAACACCTTGGCTAACATTTTCAGCCTCGTGCACGTGCACATCGTCGCCGGCTAGCTTTCGGCATCGCCACGACGTCGAACACGTCGACAATCCTCTCCAGACCCAACCCCGACTCCTTCGAACCAAGTCATCACCTCGAACTCGATTTCGAGATCAAGCTTGCAACCTAGAAACACTCGAACCCATCGCCTCCCAATCCTGTCATCGCCCAATCTCGACGCTCCGACCACCGACTAATCTACAACTTCGACCATCGACTCCCCAACTCTTGCTCTACCATCTCCCCGAAGTACGCCAAACTCGATCACCAGGCGACGACGAACGAGCCCAAAAACACAGCCCGGTCGAAACTAGGTTTAAAAATTTCAAACTCTTGCGCCGACGCCACCATCGTCAATATCACCTCCGACCATTTTTCCAGGCACCTCCGTAGCCTCCTCCATATCCACGAGAAAACCCGTGCCCCACGAACTAGCCGATCACCGGAAATCGCCAAGTCGATGAATTTCAAACAAATATGAACTGCTCTTAAACCAGTTGCTTAAAAATCATCAAACAAGGTTTAAAAATCATAGCTTCCAATAGGGATTCAAGCTATATACTTGGATCAAAAATTCGTGACCTTTGAAATTTCCAGAGTTTAAAGTTTTGACTGTAAAAACTTGATTTTTCATCCTATATACATTTTTATTTCATGAAACTATTTTTAAGTTATCATCCATACTTAAACACAACTATTTGCTTCTGAAGCCAATGTCTAATATTGATCAGGTAATTTGAAATTGAACTTCTTTGTTATTTTGTACTCTGAGACTAACAGAGAAGTTACAAATGTTCAAGTCCCTGTATACACCATACTTCATAAATTCGAAAATGTAAATGCTCAACATACTTCACAATAAAATATTTATCATAGAATTTACATAAAAACTAATTTATACTTTAAGTTTTGAGGTGGAGTTACTCACCTTTCAGTTTGAACAGAGAGAAGATTTATGCCTGGAAAAATTGATTTTTTTTCCTTTCAGGTTAAATATTGGTTTCTGGTTCAATTTCTTGGATTCTAGATCATCATCCCCAGGCCGAAGACTTTGCATTTGATGATCATTTAGTTGAGACTGAACTTAAAAACAGCAGGTTGCTTTTCGAATTTGTTTGTATTATTGGATTGTTATTTAAGTTGTAGTTTGTTTAAAAATGAGGTGGTATTTATTCAAATGAGAATGAAGTTTTATATATATATAAAAGAAGTTACAGGGTGATATGTTTGTACAACAAGCATTGCTGAGCATCTGTGCATTATGGGCTGAGATGTTTGTATTAAATGCATGAGGTATGTTGCATTTATTGTTAAGTACTTTATGTTTTGTTTCTAGATATTTTAATCTAGATATGGTGGCTAATATCTTTGCATTTATTACTTTGTATATTATCTTACTTTTTTTTTCTTTCTTGCATGCATAACCTTTCTTTACTTGTTTTTTTCCAGTTCATACTTATCCAATTCGTTCATATTTGTGTATTTGTTCGTGCTTGAATGTATTCTACTATCTTCCTTCACATTTAAATATATTTTGCTGTCTTCTCCTCCAAGCTTCATTCTTATCTTATCTGTTTGTTCATAGATATTGGTATTATCTTCTTTGTTGCTTGAAATATGAATGAATCCTATTTTTAACATATTTCTTTTTCTTTGTCTTCTTACTTTATACTATAAAAAATTTCTATTTTAATTACGTTGTTAAAATTTTAACTAATTTGTTTAATGTGTATATTTATATTTTATAGTTTACATTCTTACTTTGTTCTTACTTAATTATTTATTTATCTTTCTTTTGTTTCACATTTTATATGATTGTAAATTTATTTGAATATTTGTTTAACATCATCACAAACTTTATTTCCCTTTAAAGTTTAACTATCTACCGTTTTATAATTTATTTTCAAATATTCAAATTTACTCGATTATTAAAATTTAACTAACATTTTATAACCATTATTTGATTTTATACTTATGCTTTAATATTTATAAGGTTTATTTTATTTTAAACATTTTTGAATTTTCAAATCATAGCTTCTTTCAAAACATACATATTTATATATTTATAAATAATTTAAAATGACAATAAGAATTCATTTGTAAAGACATTTGATTATAAATGTTGTTTAAAAATAACTGGTTATTGAATTAAAATAATTTATAAAAGAAACCATTTCTTTATTAATAAATAACATATTTTATTTGAATTTGGAAAAACTCAAATCAATTTATCATTTTATTTCACAATTTTAAATCAAAAATTAATTTAATTGTCAATTTAAAATTAATTAAAATTCGGGATCGTTACAAGCAACAGGTTTTTTTTATTATTCTTTTCTTTATGCAGTGTTGTATTTTAATTTGCTTTTCATTTTATTTATCTTGCATTTTCGTGCATTAATATTGGGATGATTGGAAAAGTATTACTGCTTGGTTTGTATATAAATTTGTGACAGAATGGAAAAGTATCATATTTTAGTTTCGGTTTTTGGGTATCATTTTTATTTTTTTCTTAGTATCATTTTATTATTATCAGTAACTAGGTATCAGTTTTGTATGCGATATGTATCAGTTTTGTGAAATTGAATAATTAATGTTCCACATTGAACATATTTTTACTAATGTTTTTTTTCCAGTGGGGACAATAGTATTCCTTGTCTGTTTGTGTTGAATAGTTACACTTTTAGCACTCGATTGTCTATCGATTGCTCTTTGTATGATTTGAAGAATGAGATATGTCAATATTGGTCTTAGTTAACTCCTTCTTCTATTCAGATTTCTTATGTACTTGAAGACAAAGTTATCATGGTTGACACTGGTTCTAATATTCAGAGCATAATTTGTTTTCAGTTATACAAGAAAAGTTCTTTCTTTGGTTTTACTGTTAAGGTTTAGGGTTTTGAATTGGAATATGTTGATAGTGCTTCTATTTCAAGTTCATCTTATGTTCGTGCTTCTTCATCTTTTACTGTATCTGTCTGTTCAAATGTTGTTAGCGGTAAAAGTTATCTAAAAAATATGTTGAGGAGAGGGTCGAAATTATGCATTTCTGATTTTGATGGTTTTTGTTTTGGAGGAGCTGAGCATTTTGGAGAATTTTTGATGGCGTATCAAATTCAAAAAGGATATGAATTAGTATTTTTAAAGAATTGCGCTATAAGAGTTATTGTAATTTGTTCTTCATATAAGGATGGTTGTCTTTTCAAAGTCCATGCTTCTTGTGATTTTGGAGATTTGAAGAAGTTTTTTTATTAGAAATAAGATTGCTGATCATTCTTGTGGAGTTTGTGTTAGAAATGTGAATAAACCACATATATCTAGTTCGTTTGTTAAATCATTGATTATTGGTGAGATCCCCGATTGTCCTAGTAAAAAGCCTAATTTTATTATAGTTGATTTTAGAAGAGAATACAATGTTCAGTTGTCTTATGGTTACGCTTATCATGGGAAACAACTTGCATTAATGGAGTTGCATGGTAATGATGTTTTGTCTTATAATGATTTGAGTTGGTATTTGGAAGCAGTGAAGAAGTCTAATCCAGATAGTTATGTGGAAATGGATGTTGATCCTTGTAGTAATGAATTCGAGAGCGTGGTTATTGCTTTTGGTGCTTGTTTACTTGGATTCAAGCATTGTCGTCCTATGATATTCCTAGATGTCACTCACTTGAAGGGACGTCCTAGTGTGTTGATGGGTGCTACTGCAAAAATGGTGATCAAGGTATGTCTTTGTTTTCAGTTTTGATTTATTTGTATTGAGATCATAATAGTTGGCATTAGCATTAATATTAATTTGTTATCATAATTTGTATTATGTTGGTATCGGTTTTAAGATATGTAGTTTACAGTTAAGAAGTTTGTAGTATCAGAATTTGCATTGTATTGAATTGTAAGTTTGTATATGATATCATAGTTTTATATTGGTTAGCATGAGATTAGTATCAGCTTGTGTATAATGTTAGTATCAGTTTCAAGTATGTTAATATATGGTATCAAATACAGTCGTGTAGTATTGGAATTTCCTTTGTATCATAATATATGTTAATGTTCGTTACTTTGTTGTGTTAGAATGAAGATTAGTATGCATAATGTCGTGGCTATCAATATTTTAATGATGGTTGTATCAGGTTTTCGGTATCAATTTTTTTTACTGTTAGTATCAGTTTCACGAATTGTTTTAGATTTATGGTCATTATTAGTTTTAGTTTTTTTACAAATTATTTTTGCATTTGCAGGTTTCTTCCCTTTAGCCATGAGTGTTGTTTCTATAGAAAATGTGGATAACTGGACATGGTTTTTGAACCATTTAAAGAAAATGCTTCAAGAAAATCATACTTTGATTTTTATGTCAGATCGTCACCAAGGGTTGCTTTCAGGTGTTCATGATGTTTTTTCTGCAGCTTATCATAGTTATTGTTATTTGCATATGGAACAAAATCTTCTTTCAGCTGTAAAAGCCAAAAATGCAAATGTGTCTATTGTTGATCTTTTCAAAATGTGTTCTAGAGCTTCTAATCTTTATAACTTTGAAGGCGCACATTCTAAGTTCTGTCAAATTGGTGGTGTTGCTGGTGTAATTTTTTTAAATGATAAGCCATTTGATAAGTGGGTGGATTTATTTTTTCCAGGGAAATGTTATGGTGAATATAGTTCTAATGTTGCAGAAAGTTTTAATAATTGGATTTTAGATGAATGAGCATTGCCTATTACTTTGTGTTTAGATGGTATTCGTGTTAAGGTTATGAAACAAATGACTAAAAGAAGAGAAGATTGTCGTTTGTGGAAAACAACTCTTTGTCCTTCTATGGAATTGCGTTTAGGTGAATTGATTGACGAAGGATTTGGATGGGATGTATATAAATCTTCTGATTTTTGTTTTGAAGTGGAATCTCCAAACTCTCATTATGTTGATTTGAAGGAACGGGTCTGTAGTTTCAACCAATGGAAAATTACATGATTTCCTTATGCTCATGCTATAAAGTGTATGAACAAGTCTAAGTTGTCTGTATATGATTTTGTTGAGTATTATTTCACTGTTGATGCTTATCGCTATTCTTATGCCAATGCCATAAATCCTATTCCAAATTATGATAGGTCTGTTGTTGATGGTAGCATTCAAGATGTTATCAAGCCACCAAAGGAGAAACGTGGCGCTGGTAGACCGTCAATTAAGCGCAAAAGAGGATTTTCATATTTTCAGAACAAGAAAAATAGATGTGGTGAGTGCAAGCAATTTGGTCATAATAAACGGAATTGTCAAGCTTTGAAAAGGATATGATTTGATTTTACATTTTGAATTTGTGCAGACTAATAAGTGGATGTGTGACTTGTTTTGGTGCTTTACTGTCATTGAACCTTGTTATTAATTTGTATTCAGTATAGCATATTATCAAATCGATTTTCATTTCAGCTATTTAGTATAAATGATAGTATCAGTTTTATTATAAGTTATATGTTTTACAGTATTAGTTCTGGTGTTTATTTATTTGTTTATTTATTCAAACATTTGTTTTGATATTTGTTGCATACTGTTTGTATCAACTATCTAGTATCATTTTACACATTCTGTTGGTACAAAATATGGTATCATTTTTCCATCGTGTGATATCAGTTTTGTTCAATTTCGTATATTTCACTTATTTATAACAAAGTTGATAGCATAATATATGGGATCTGATAATCATTGTATAATTGATTTAACAAAATGATTGAATTGATACATGCTTTTTATTGGTTGGAGATAATATTTGTTTGATTGGATATAAAGGACTTTAGTATCAGTTTTGGTTAGTTTTCAATATAAGTTTTGTGTATTATTATACGTGCTACAATTGACACTAGTACTAACAAATAATCATAATGATATGTTACGTTAGCAAAAACTGATACTGGCACTAATTGTTGTTTCATAAAGTATGATGAGTGTCAGTTTTAGCAAAACTGATACTATTAGTTATTAGGACTGATACCCAGTTACTGTTTTGTATTGATATATGATATAAATCTTATAACATTATTATACAACTGGTAGTTACATCATAAAACTGATAATATTATGTAGGATCAATAGTTGCATGATAGAACATTCAATATATAATTTTTTTATAATACAAAAAAATAGGTAAAGAAAAGAACATCAATTACAACAAATCATTCCAGCAGATTATCATTGTTTTTACAAGTAAGATCAGCATTGTTTTAAGAACAGAACATCATTACTTCACAAGTTCCAAATTGCAATAGAGCATCATTACTTCATAAATATCAAATTTAGTTGTGAAACAATACAATGGTTTACTTTAACACACAAAATTCTCAATTTCTACACTTTCTTCTTTGCTTGACAGGTTATCAGTTACATTTTTGCAAATTGTTTGATTTGTTCATTTATCTTTCTTCTTCCAAACTAGACATGAATTTGGCTAAGCTCCAACAGTGCTCTTTGTCAGTCAATATCTCATGTGCAATTCTTGCTCTAGATTTCAGCATTTGTTCAAGGGCTATTTTGAGTGGTATTTGACTTTTGTTCAATGATATGATGAATATCATCACGTATATACCACAGTCAAGCCTGTTTAAAAGAAACTAGCAGTATCATTTTTGTGTATCTAGGTATCAGTTTAAAAGAAAATTTACATTGTCAGTTGAACTGTCAGTAGGTATCATTTTGAACAATATAAACAACTTACGTGTCTGATCCTTATTGTGCACATGGCATGTGGCGCATTCCATTTACCTTCACTTCCTTAACTTGCATCTTTTTCTTTTTTCAAATTTCTTTCAGCATTTCTTCAATTTTATTTCTCTATTGAAAACAAAACAATACAAAGTTAGTTAATGTTTGATTTGTTTAATTAAATTATTTTGCTTCATAACAAAAATATACCATACCAATATCATTGCCTGCTTTAGACTGGGGTTGTTTCTTTCATTAGAATTTCTTCTAGGACGTCTAGAATCTAGATGACTCCATTGCATTGTTGGGTATGTCAAAGTTACTAGTGTCCACTGGTATTCACAATGCAGTGGGAAATATATAGCATCTGTGTATTCATCATCCACAATTTGTTCAAGGAGAGGTAGCACTAAAGATTTTATACTTCCATGCATATTGAAAACTATAGATTGTTGTTAAATAAAGAAAATAAGTTAGAATTCAATATATATATATATATATATGTACCATTTATGATATTCTTGCATATTAAAGTTTTATTTACCTTCATTATTGTTGTGAATGCATAGTTGTTCTCTTTCAGCCCACATTTAGATAAATACCAGTCAATTATCTATATTGACAATAAGAAAATGTAAGTTTTATTGTTGGTGAAACAATATTCAATAATAATTAGTATCTTTTATTTTAAAAATGGTAATATATATTACCAATTACAAGAAAAATAAGCATGTGATATGATCAAACAGCTTTTGGGTATCATTTTTGCACCGACTTAGTATCATTTTTGAACAAGCTATTAAATCAAATGCTAATAGAAAAAAACTATGAATTGATATCAACTGCTACAATGAATTAGTTTTGCACTATTTTGGTATTTATTTTTTCATACATGACTGTTAACACACCATTCAACTAATAGACCACCACTTTGTAATATGTAGTACTTAGGTATCATTTTTGGTTATAAGTAGGTATCAGTTTTGGTATAAATAACACTGGAAATTGCTACTGCACATTATTTTTTGTAATTATTTTTATTGGTAGAAGTATTACTAAGGGAAAAAAGTGTGTACCGATCCACGTGTGGCATTTTCTTTAAGAAGTTGTCGTAGTACTTTTTTTGTTATTGTACATCCTCCTCTAATTGTGTCTTTATCTGTCCATGCTATATCTCTGTTTTAAGAAAATAAGGCACATATCAATTATACAATGTTATTTTAAGCAGCAAAATTAGTATATATGTTTCTAAACTTACTCATTTGATGATGTCATAACAAAGAAAGTTTTGATTGTATTTTGTTGTTCTACATTCAAGTATGCAAAGTTTTGCTGCAGTGTCCTAGTTCTAAATTTGATAGTGTTGGCTCTATTTCTTGAATTGGCATTGGGATTGACTCTTTTGCACTTTCTTTTTCATCATTTTCATTTTCTTCCATTTTTTCTTCATTTTCATTTTCTTCAGCTTTTTGTTTTTTTGCTGTTTTTTTCATTCTCTGACAATATTCAAAGCTGGGTTTTTTTTTTCTCTTGTTTTTATTCTTTTCACATAAGAAGATTGCTTATGAACTGTTTGTTTCGTTTTCCGGCCAGGAGGTTTTGCTGCTTTGTTTTCTTTGTCCTTTTCTGTTATTTCCTCTTGCAACTATTGTGTGATATTGAGATTGAAAGATGGAGGTGTTAACTCTAGTACTAGATCATTGTATTGTGCAACTTTGCTCTCTTTAGTGGTGTCTTCTTCTAATTTTTGAGCCTCTTTTATTTCTTTTTGCGCTGTTTTATCTTCATTTGTTTGCAACACTGTTTCATTTGTTTTGTTCAATATGTCTTTGCTTTTTTCTTTTCTGTCCATATCTTTATCTTCATTTGGTTGGAGCACATTTTCATCCATTTGAGTTTTTGTTTCAGTCTTCATGCATGTACTTTCTTTTTCACTTGTTTGGTGCACTTGTTTTGTATTAGTGTCAGCACTTGTTTGGTGCACTTGTTCAACATTAGACTCAGCATTTCTGTCTTCATTCTCACCTTCATTGTTTTCAGTTGTGGATTTCTTTTCCCTGTTTTCTATTTCTATTTCTTCATGTGCATGTTCATTTAGAATGTTGTCATGTTCAACTTCCATGTGCTTATTTTCTAGTTCACCTTCTGAATTTTTCTTTTCATTTTCTTCCAGTCTTGATTTGAGTTCTTTCAGTTTCAATTTTTCTTTTTCTACCTCTATCCTCAACTTCTTTTATTTCTCTCGTTGCTTCTTTGTTTTCTTATCTTCTTCTTCCATATCTTTAATATGCCTTTGCAAAACATTAAGGCTTACTAAATCTTCAAAACATTGTGTACTCTGTTCAGCATCTTCGTTTTTTCTTTTTTTATTGGTTGGTTCTCTTTTCTTTTGTCACTTGATTCTTCTTTTGTTGATGCTGTTTGGAGTAGCTTGTGTTCATGTGGAAGAATAGTGCTTATTTCTTTTACCTGTGTAATTGAAATAGTAATTTTGTTTTAAAATTTAAATGCTTTATTATACTATTTTGTAACTTATAAGTTATAACTGACATTAATAAGTGATTAGTTTAATAGAAGAAAATAGAATAGTAATGAAATTGATACTATGTACACTTACTAATTTATTGTGTGCAGTGTTAAAAATGATACCAAGTATTATTGTATATTATAGCTAATACTGTGCCAAATGACAAGATGTACTATGTCGAAGACAAGACGTACTATGCCGACGACGCATTGATACTATGAAAACAAAAATTTAAAGGCACACATTGAAACTGATACTAATCAGAAGCTAAAGTGATGTTGCAAAGAGGCATATTTGATATGTGCAGACACAAAAAAATTATTATATGTGTTGAAACTAATACTATAGACAGAGAGAAAAAAAATTATTTTATGTGTTGAAACTAATACTATAGACAGAGAGAACATAAAATGTAAACTGATACTCACTAGTGTAACTAAGAATTAATTTTAACTTACACTGCCAACTTTTGTATTATTAAAAAATTATTTCACAACAACGTCTTTAAGTTTTTTTACATCCCATCGTGCAAATCTGGGTAAATCTTCAGCAAGTTGCCTTCTAGGTTGGATGAGGTTCATTTTCTCACAGACGCAATCCTATAAACGTTTAAAGATATAATTAGACAAGAATATTGAATATAACATTTTTTTTTCAACTAATAATATTCTGCATAACACATCTTACCAATGGAAGCATGGAACATCCAGACATGTTTCTTGGCTTGGAGACAAACTTTTTGACAAATTTACTAAAAATTTTCTCTATTGTTTCTGGCTATAAGACAGTTTGCATTGTTTCACTATCAATCAAATAAGGTAGAATTCCCCATCTTAGTTTTTGTTGGTTGTTAGGAAAGAAAAATGTCAATAGTATTTGCATTATTGTAAGGCAAATCTTCTTCATTTTCTTTTTTCCTTTTTGATATTTCTTGTTTTATTCTTCTTTCCACAACATTTCTTGTTATGTAAGTACATGTGCCAAAGTTTCTAGTTGCAAACTCCTTGCAGTCTGGTGGAATAGTTTTTCCCGTTAATTTTTTTTTCATTCTATGTTTATTCCTTTTAATGGCAGCCCAAACAGCAAGCTTATATTTTTGGCAATGACCTTCATTTTGTCTTCTCCCAAGACGAAGGTATCAGTTTCCATACAGTAGCAGCTATATAAAGCATCCAAGTTTTGTTGATGCTTTTTGCATTCTTTCATTGTTATTTTTTCTTCATAGATGACTTTGAAGAAGTTGTAAAAAGGTGTCTTCTTTAAGATGTCAAATTGCTTTTTGGTCAGTCCATTTTTTTCTTTAACCAGTTTTAATATCTTAAAAACAGCTTGTAAGCCACATCTATAAGCAGTTTCTGGCTTAACATTTTCAGATCTTGCTATTTGTTTGTTTGTTTGTTTTGATGTTGTATGCATGGTTTTATTAGATGGATTGACAAAATCATCATCATCATCCTATTTCATGAAAATGTGGCAATAAGTTGTTAGTGAGGAAAACAACATTGAAACAAAACAATATATAACATGATATATGGTATCAGTTTCCATAAACATGAGATAAAATATTGTATTTTTATCTAGCAAAATTTGGTATCATTTTTGCTAAATGTAGGTATCAATTTTTAAAAAAATTATGGCCGAAATACTTCTAAGACTGCTACGTAATATCTATCAGTTTATACTATGTAGGTATCAGTTTATACTAAGCAAATAGGTATCAGTTTATACTAAGTAGGTATCATTTTTCTGTAACCAGGTATCATTTTTTTCAATTAGGTATCAGTTTTTAATAAGTAGGTATCAGTTTTTTTTGTAAATAGGTATCATTTTTTGTACATATCAGATTTCAACTAAATGATACTGATTATTATTTTATCAAACAATTTACGCTAAATGATAATGACTATTATTTCTTGTAATTAGGTACCAGTTTTTTGTATCAGCCTTTTCTTTTACCAAATGATTTATAGGTATTATTTTTGTAATATTTATCATGCTATAAAGTTATTATATTTCTTATTTTACCGAATTGAGTTATTCTTCTTTTAATTCTTCATCTGCAGCGTTTTTTCCTTCTTTTTTCTGAGACTTTTCCTGTTTAGCATTTTTAATAATATTAGAATACATTTAACAGTATGAAATTGTTATTAGTAGTTTTATACTTTTGCAATTTCAGTTACCTCAGTTTCTGTTTGTATTTTGTTCTGAATCATTTTTTTCATTTCTTCTTTTTGTTCTTTGTTCTCTTTTTTGCATATTGTCTTCAACTGCTTTCTCCGTAGGTATTTGTTGCTGCATGTTCTTTTCTTTGTTCTATGTAAAAAAATTCAATGTTACTATAACAAAACTATACTAACTATCTTATATTTTATTTTATAGTATCATTACCTTCTCTGGTATACTTTCACTTATTTCTGGTCTGCTTTCGATTGCTGTATTTTTTTCATGTCTTCTCTTTGTTCTTTTTTCTCTATTTTGTTTTTCCTCTTCTACTGGTGTAGGTTTTTGAAGTTTTAACTTGTTGCTTTTTTCCTTTATTGTCGTCGGTATTGTTTGAACTACAGGAAGGTTTGCCTCTTCTATCATTGCGTTTTCTTCTTAAATATTTGCTGTTGGAAGTGATTCGACATTTCGATTTTCACTTTGTTTCTTCACTTCTGACGTAGTTAGGGTTTGATCGACTGTCGATTCTTGTGCTCGTTGTTCATCGACTGTTGATTTTTGAGGTCCTGTTGGAGATGTAGACTTGTTTCTGGTTTGCGGTGTTTTCTTTCGACCAAAACTTTCGTCAAATTCTGAATGAAAGGAAGGACGAGGAAGACGAACGAAATACTTTGTTTTGTTTGAAATTGTATATGGGCTTTGGGATTTGCCCTTACGGTAAATTTTTTATGTGCGTGTCCTTCTGACTAATTATTTACTTCAATTTGTCCTTTAATTTTTTTCCCTTCCCAAAACTGTATTTTCCTCCCCAATTATATTATTTAGGGAATTTTCATAAAAGCCTTTAAGTTTCAAATCATACTGCCATCCCTTTTGAAAAATAAGATTTTTGAAAAAAAGCCTCTATTTTAAATTTTATGATATTTGCAGAAAACTCTACAAATACCGCAAATATCTGAAGGAAACTCAAAAAATATTTGAAGTTTATTTGCATTTTTTAAATTCAAAAAGATTTATTTTGATCATAGAAACATACTATTGATGTTCAGATTTAATTTGCGAAAAAAATTTGTCAAAATAAAAAATATAGGTGTAAAACGAAAATAAAATTTTTTGAAACTAAAAATAAAAGTGTAAATTAAAACGTGATTTTAGAGAATATTTTTCACGTCCCAAAACTAAAAGGGGAACAAAATTTCCACTTAAATTTATCTGTTTTTATAAAAATTTCTTGCATTATTATGTCATATGAAAACCAAGTAATGATATATTGTGGAATTTCCAAAGTTGTATCTTTTTTAGCTTGATTTGGCAACTTCACTGTACATTGCAATTTTACAACACAAGTTACCTGAAAATTTTGAATTTAGTTATTTTTTGCAAAAATGTCTTGTATTATGTAAATAAGATAACTTGTTAAATAAGGGCAAATTATAAAATATATTATGTTCATACTAATGTATTTTTGTACAACTTTGGATGATTTTGTTATACATTGCATTATTACAACTCAACCCACTAACAACCGAATTAATCCATCACACTATTATAGTGCACGTTGTGTGAGATTTTAAATTTATATATTTTTGCTAAAATAATTTAGATCATATTCATAAAAATGTTATATTTAATGCATCTAAATGATATAAACATAGTAAATCTTCAAAATATTATTAGTTATGCATTTTATTTTATTCATTTTACATTGCATCAACATGAATACCTAAATTACTTTCATTACCATGTTTATGTGTAGCTGCCAATCTCTTACCAGTATAAGTAAAATAATAATTCGAAACAGTACTTACTTATTTTGAAAAACATTAACAACATCTTGCGTCTTCATCATTGAATTTTCTTAAATATTTTTATATACCAAAAGCATTAAAAACTTACTAGATGTAGGTTGATTTATATCAAAAATACCAGTATCATAGTAACACTCAAATTGAAATGTCTTTATGAAAAAAAATTGAAATCCCTTTATGAAAAGAAACTGAGGTATTAAACATCTTAGAAGAAAGAATCTTAAAACTGCACCTAAATTAGAAAAAACAACGGTAACTCTATCTATTATTTCTTATCCAAATCAAGCTTATAACCATTTTTAATCGTATACAACATCTTGTAAACATGAAAATCTTCATCATCCCTTGGAAAATGCAGGCCAAAGCCCATAAAAGTAGTTCTAACAAAATCATCTTTTAACATTTTCCAAAATTAAATATCACAACCATACCCAAACCAACTAAACAACAATCATAGTTGCTTTCGATAATTCTTAAAATACTTATTTAAAAAGACGATATTTAAGCAATCAGAAGTAATTGTTGTGTAACAACCCATAAATTTAATAAATATTTTTAATTCAATTATTTGAAAACTTTGATTTTTGAATTATTTAAAATTTAAAATTTTGGAATTTTCCAATATAATTTTGGATTTTGTTTATAATTTAATTTTGAAATATAATAAAATAAACATTTTCTAAAAATTTAATATTTTGGTCAACTGTGGTCAAAATTTGACTTTCAGTTGAAAATTAAAAATTTGAATTTTTAATTTCTAATCTTTTTCTTTGAAATTGTGTTTGATTCTGAAAAGCGTATTGCTTTTCGTTTTGTAAAATTCTGTTTTATACTCTTTAAATTTGATAACTTTCAGCGTTTTACACGCAATTATCTTCAGCGTTTTTTTGGTTTATTTTCTATTCTATATTTTTCTACTTCATTTCTACTTATTATTTTATCTCCTATTTTTTTTTATTTTTTTTGACCTTTTTAATGTGATTTTATTTGATTTTGGGCATAGGAAATTCAAGAGACTTCGGTTTTCTTTTTTCTTTAAGTTATGGCCTTTCCTTTTCTAGCCCCTTCACTTTCTAGCCATCCACCCCAATTAACCCTAGCCTCCACTTCTATTTGTAAATCACGTACAAAAAGTTTCTCACCTCATCATTTCTCATTTATTTCTTGAAGAAAAAAAATTACAGTAAGTTTTCATGGCTCCTCCTCCTTCTCTTTTCTCTTTTTTTCTCTTCTATTTGTTTTGCTCAGCCACCACCAAATTGCCGACCATCTCCCTCCACCACCACCACCATGATCGACCTCCACCTCCTTGCATCGTCCCCATGCCATAGCCATGGCCATAGAACAAAAGCCCTTCGCCAAAATTGCAAAAACCCCTAGCCGAACTCCATGTTGTTCACCATCTTCCTCTTATTGCCTTGGCCACAACATGAAACACCACCATCTCCTATTGCTTTGCCACTCCATAGCCATGATTTGAGATGCACTTGACCCAAACAAATCATGGCTGAGCCATGCTAGACGATAGGGCCGAACCAAGGTGTGCTTGTGACCCCTCTTTTGCCTTGCCTTTTACCTTCCATGCTTTGTAACTCCACCACTCTTCACATACTAGCCATAGCCGTACCTAGTTGACCCCATAACCAAGCCTAGTTGCCTCAAACACAACATGGCCAAGCCTATGTACGTGGTGGCCGAGCACTCTTGATGTTTAAAGCATGTTTATGTCATTTTATTTCACAAAACTTTCATGGTTTTAAATTTATAATCTTATGTGTTGAGATTTATACTTATATTTATGATAATTTTTTGTTTACAAGATTTGGATCTGGGTGCTACTTCTCCTCGTATCTAGTCGTGCCTTTTCGTGCTTTGCGGAGTTTGGATTTGTCTTTTGAATTTGATCTATAGCTTTAGAAGGTGAGTTATTCACTCTAGACATTCATACTTGTATAATTGTGAAACAATAGTATATGATATGTAGTTGATGATATGATAGTAATATGATTATATGATGTTAAAATCTGCTAATAAACCTGTACATCATCTGATATGTTATATTATGTTATACTATTCATTTTATTTTCTATTTCTCACACTGCAAGTTCCCTGTAGAATAGAATCACTATGGGTTAAAATGATACATACCCAAACGGATTTTAGAATAGGAAAAAATCATTATGAGCTGAAATGATAGGCTCGACCGATTTTTATTTATTTTATTTGACTTGGGATTACGGGTTTGAAATGATAGAACCCGGATTTTTCTTTTTAAATTATGGATTGAAATGATACATATCTGTATCACTTGACCTAGGTTAGAATATTATATACAGACCCGTAGTTAATTTTAAATATTTTCTAAAAATTTATTAAGTAATTTCAAATGTAAAAATATGACATTTTAACTTAAATTGGATTTAAATAAATCTTATAGTGATTTTCTGTAAGAAAAATGTATAAGTAAATAATTGATTAAAATGTATTTGAAATATGACTTAACTAGATAAATTTGGTTTTCAAATGATTTTTTTTTGGTTAAGTAAAAAATGGAAATTCAGTTTTATTTATGAAATGGGTATTTTGAAATAAAGAATTAAGTTATTTGTTAAAATAAAAGTCAAGTAAATAGTGTACCTTTGACTTAATAAATGAATTATAGTTAATTTGGATATTTTAATTATAAAAGTTATTTTTTGAAATCATAAGTTAAATGATAACCAAATGAAAGTTTTGAAGCGTGAGATATGTTTTTTTAAGTTAAAATGGCTAAAATTTGAAGTTTTCATGTTTCTGAAATGTTATAATAAAATTTGGAATTAGTATCGGTATCATTTCCAAAATGCTATGGTTTTAAGACAGCATTTACTAAGTGCTATCATTTTTGAAAGTAAACAATTTTTGAATTTGAACTGTTTTGAACATACTAAACATACCTACGATAGCATTTTTAAAGTGCTGAAGTTTCTGAATTTGAATTGTTTTGAATATACTAAATATACCTACAGTAGCATTTTCAAAGTGCCATAGTTTCTGAAATTGAACTGTTTTGAGTACACTAATATATCTACACTAGCACCTTATAAATGCTGCTGTTTTTGAAAAATACAATGTTTGAAATTTTTATAATTGAACGAATGAACTTATAAATGGCTACAATTCTGGAAATTGAATATTTGATTTGAAAGGATAATGATTTCATATTTTAAATGAATTATTTTGATTTGGAATATAAACCATTTTTGAAATTTATAACCACGGGTAATAATAACGTTTTGTTGTTAAAGAGACCGAGATCGGAAATTGTCATACCCTCTGCCAACTCTGAAAACCACTTTAACAATCGTGTAAATGGTGGAGATTCCAGAATAAAGTAGGATGGTGATGACGTTCTATTGAGGTATGTACGTGGACCCGACTCCCGTGAGTTGGCATAAGGTGGTTAAACATAAGCGATTGACGGGATAATGATGTAGCTCCTCTTATCGGACACACTTCTTCGTATGCCATTCTACTACTTTGTAATTGATTGGTACGCACCTTTGATTTTTTTAGGAGTGTGGTTTGAGGTGGGCGGTAGTGGCTGCTACGTGTTACCACCGGTCCGGAAGCGTAATTGGTATATTTACCCTGGCATTGCCTAGTTGTGCCGTGTCACCCACCCTAGCGCGCTTTGTACGAGTTTGATTTGTGTCGTAGTTATGGAGTATTTGTGGTAGCCTCTCGATCTGGAGGTACGACGGTACTGTATAGACTATTGGCACTATAAAATGTGTTAAGAGGGATATTGGGTAACTCCTTAACGCTTTTTTTAAGTATATTATACTTTACTTTAGACATTATTATAATAGCGTATATTACTATATAGTAAATAGTTTAACGGGTCCTTAAAGGATGGGCGGTCCCAAGCATCCTTTAAGTTACTTTTGCATTTTATTACAGTCCACTTGAGTTGGTTTACATTGTATAAGTTTGTATGTCATGACTCGAGTGTTTGTGTTTATCTTCTTACGCTCGGGTTAGCCTGAGTATCAGCATTGGATTTCACCTTCTAGAGCTAGGATTTGCTGGAGACTATCTATCTAGTTGTTATCTATTTCCGTTCAATATTTTCTATTCAGCTTATGTACTAGTGAACATTTATGTATTGGTATTTCTGTTGTATTTACTTTTCAGACTATGGTATTTTGTACTATTTTGAGACTGTATTTGTAGTAGCTTCATGAACTACTATTGTTATTTTATTTCCGCTGTGAGTTATTTTGATTTATCTGTGTCTGTGATTCTATGATTGATTTTATTTGCTCTAAATTATATTACAATCTGCTGTTTTAAATTATTGAAGTCAGACATGTATGGATTTATTGTCGATTTGAATGGTCCAAAATAGTGGGTTGTTACATTTGGTATCAGAGCAAGGTTTTAGGTAAACCTTAGCCTACGGAGCAAAAACTCATTAGAGATAGGGTAGAAATACCCTAGAATGAGTGAAATCAATCTTGGAATCCTTTATTTGTGAGTGAACGTATTTTAAAGTATAAAATGATTTTTCAAATGATTTTAAAAGGATTTTAAGGAGTATTTTGATATAAAAACTTTTCTTGTTTTTCAATTTTTTCTAAACTTCCTTCTTTTTCTTATCTACCGTGTTAGTAATTTCTTTGTTCAGGATATTCAATTTTCGTTGCATCTTATCTTATCTTGTCTTCATTCTCATTTACCTATGTCCTAAAATTCATTCTTGATTTTTCAGGATGATTCATAGGAATGCTAGAGGTAGGGGAAGTGGTGTTGCCCCAGCTCCTGAGCCCACTGCACTAGTTAGGTTCACTAAACTCTGTAAGGAATACACTGAACTTGGTAGAACCAAGTTCACCGGATCTGAGAGCATTATTGAGCCTCAGCAGTGGTTGAAGGATTTGGAAAGTATTTTCTCCGATCTTGAGATCACTAATGTCCAACAGTGTCAGTTGGCAGCTTGGCAGTTGAAGGGAGCAGCCTTGGATTGGTGGGAGTCCGTCACAGCCCACACTGCTGAGACTGACATTTCTTTGGAACAGTTTAGGTATCATCTTTCGTTTGTCTTAAATTTTGTTCAGTTTCTCTTGTTTTAAACCTGTCTTATGTTTTTATATCATGCTTTAGGGATGCTTTTGTTGTGAAATTGACGCCCAAGGTAGGGAAGTCTCAGCTGTATCGGGAATTCATGGATCTCAGACAAGGTGATATGTTTTTTGCTGAATATGAGAGGAAGTTCAATGAACTTTCTAAGTTTGGCCCTAATCTGATTGACACTCCTCTCAAGAAGAATGAGAAGTTCATTACTGGTGCACGTCCGGAGTACTACGATCGTCTCATCGCTCATGTGCATAGCCCTTTTACCAGTCTGATGGATATGGCCATTAGATATGAGAATCCTACATCTAAGGATCCTCCAGTTGCTTGTTCTGATTTATCTCAGTCTTTTTTTGGCAATCCTAAGAAGAGAAAACCAAATTTTCATCAGCAGAAGAAGTGGAAGAAGACTCCAGGATTGGGATCTTCTTCATCCCAGAGGCAGTCGATCGACCTATCTTCAGCTACTTGTTTCAGATGTGATCAGAAAGGGACACTATGCTAATAGCTATCCTACTTTGGTTGGTGCTACTGTTCCTCCTCCACCTCAGCCGAACAGGCGTGATCTTTATCACATTTGTCTTCAACCCGGTCACTTTAGGAAGGACTGCTTTACTCAGCAGAAGGGCAAGCCTTTTGGTATTTTTATTGTTACCTCTACATCTTCACTAGCTCCACCACCTGCACCTGTTCCTGCTCTTGCTTCTAGTGATAACCAAGGTACACTTCAGGGCACTTTGTCTCTGTTTTATTTTCTTGTCCGTGTTCTATTTGACACTAGAGCTTCCCATAGCTTTATCTCTGTGGATCTTTGTAATAAATTTG
The DNA here is from genome assembly GCA_030765085.1 of Allium cepa. Lineage (NCBI taxonomy): Eukaryota > Viridiplantae > Streptophyta > Magnoliopsida > Asparagales > Amaryllidaceae > Allium > Allium cepa. The sequence continues at coordinate 196,073,248 of CM060939.1, read as the reverse complement.
AGCATCTTCTTTCTCCCGAGTTTGCTTCTGAATCTTTGTGTGTTAAAAATCCTATTGGTGGTCCTGCGAACCTTAGTAGGATTTGTAGAAGAGTGAAACTCTTCCATTCTAGCTATTGGTTTTCTGGTGATTTCTATGTTCTGGGTTTTGATGCTTTTGATCTATTACTTGGGGGCGATTGGCTGAAGAGTCATGATGCACTTATCTCTTGTAAATCCCATACTGTTTCTCTCATGGATGATTTTGGTAATTCTTTGGTGGTTCAGTGTAGTTTGCCCCAGGATTTTGCTGGCAGCTTTATTTATTTTCTTGATTCTTCTCTTGGTGATCTTGACTCGACTCATGTGGTCAAATTATATTTCGATGTATTTGATGAAGTCACTTCTTTACCTCCTAAGTGGGAAATTGATTTTCGTATTGATCTTATTCCTAGAGCTCGACCTATAGTTCTTCCTCCTAGAAGTATGACACCCCATGAGAAGGTTGAGTTAAGGAAGCAAATTGAGGATTTGTTCTCCAAATGTCTGATCAAACCTAGCCATTCAGAATGGAGAGCAGCAGTGGTTTTCGCCACTAAGTCCGTTGGTTCTTTGAGGACATGTGTTGATTATAGGGAGCTGAACAAGCTCACTATGAGGAACAGATATCATATGCCTCGCATCAATGATATGTTCGATCAGTTTCATGGAGCTACTGTTTTCTCTCAGCTTGATTTTGCCACGAGTTTCCACCAGCTCAGAGTTGCTGAAGAAAGTATTCCTAAGACTGCTTTCCGTACTGAGAATGGTTTTTATGAATAGTTAGTTATGCCTTTTGGTTCAACTAACGCTCTTGCTTTCTTTGTTGACTTGATGAATCGTATTTTTCTTGATGTGCTTAATAAGTTTGTTCTAGTCTTTGTTGATGATATCCTTGTCTTCTCCAAGACAAGAGGAGAGCATGAGTCACATTTGAAATTTTTTCTGGGGACTCTTAAGAATCATCAGTTGAAGGCTAACTTCTCGAAATGCCATTTCTGAATAGATGAAGTCCGATTTCTCGAGCATATTGTTTCTAGTAATAGAGTTTCTGTTGATCCAGTCAAGAACGCTACGATCAATGTAAGCCTTTCTTTTCTTCTCTTTCTATAATCTGTTCATTCTCTCTTTTTGTGGTCCTTATTTCTCACTATTCTGTTACAGGATTGGGAAACTCTCATGACTCCATTTGATATCCGCAGTTTTCAAGGCCTTGCCGGTTATTCTCAGAGATTCATTGAGAATTTTGCTTGGATATCTGCACCTCTCACTGCTTTAATCCGAAAGAATGCTAAGTTTATATGGAGTGATAGGTGTGAAGCTGCATTCAATGAGCTAAAGCGCAAGCTTACTTCCATACCAGTGCTTATCGTTCCAAATGGAAATGAGGGATTAACGGTATATACTGATGCCTTTCGTGAGGGTTTGAGAGCTGTTCTGATGCAAGATGGGAAGGTAATTGCTTATGCCAGTCGCCAATTGAAGGCCCATGAGGCCAATTATGCAGCTTATGATCTGGAATTGCTGACTGTATTCTTTGAATTAAAGCTTTGGGGGCATCATCTTTTGGGTGCTAAGTTTGAGCTCTTTACTGATCATCAGTCTTTGAAATATATCTTCATCTAGAAGGATCTGAAGTAGCAGCAAGTTAGGTGGATTGATTTTCTTGCTTCTTATGATCTTGACATTAGCTATACCCCTAGAAAAGCTAATGTTGTGGCCGATGCTTTTAGTCGGAAAAAGGCTGTGTTGTGTCAGTTGTTGTTTCTTCTTCTCCTCTTTTGGATCGTATCATTGCTAAGCATGATGAGGATGAGATACTTAGGCGTATGAAGGAGGGTGTTCGCAGTAGGGTTGGTGGTAGTAGTCCTGATGGTAGTGAAGCTTAGATCGATGATAGAGGTATTTTGAGGATTAATAATCGGATTTGTGCCCCAAATATTGATGGATTGAGGCAAGAGTTACTTCGGGAACATCATTGATCCAAACTTTCTATTCATCCCGGTGTGACGAAGATGTATCAGGATATGAAGAAGCTTTATTGGTGGAGAGGTATGAGGCAAGATATTTCTATCTTTGTTAGTAGGTGTGTGACTTGTCAGCAAGTCAAGGCAGATCATCAGAAGAACTGGTTTGTTGCAGCACCTTGAGGTTCCCAATTGAAAATGGGAACATGTCTCCATGGATTTTATTGATGGTTTACCAAGGACTCGGAGGGGTAATAATAGAATTTGGGTTATTTTGGATAGATTGACCAAATCAGCTCATTTCATTCTGGTCAAATCTACCCGTTCTGCTTCCAGTCTGGCTGAGATTTATATGAGGGAGATTGTTCGTCTCCATGGTGTTCCTATCATCATTGTTTGTGATCAAGATCCTATCTTTACCTGTCAGTTTTGGAAAGCTTTCCAGGAATTTTTAGGTACTCGTCTGAATCTGAGCACTGCTTACCATCCACAGACCGACGGTCAAACGAAAAGATTGAATCAGATTCTTGAAGATCTTCTTCGTGCTTGTGTTCTGGATTATGGGGGATCTTGGGAAGATCATCTCCATCTTGTTGAATTCACCTATAACAATAGTTATCAGGTATATTTTCAATCTTCTATTTTGATCTTATCTTAATCTTTTATCTATTTCATTCCGTCTTTGAATTCAGGCTAGTATTGATTGTCTCTGTTTGCTGCTCTTTGCGGAAGACCTTGTAGATCACCATCTTACCGGATTGAATCTGGTAATCGTTGGTTCTTGGTTCTGATGTGATTTTGGAGGCTTCTGAGAAGGTTGAGGAGATTAAGAGGAGGATAAGGATTGCTCAGGATAGGCAAAAGAAGTATGCTGATCGACGTAGGAGGGGTTTGGAGTTTGCTGTTGGTGATCTGGTTTTCCTTAAGGTCTCTCCCTTAAGGAATGTGTTTCAATTTGGTCAGAGAGGGAAGCTTGCTCCTATGTTTGTTGGTCCTTTTCGTATCGTGGAGAGGATTGGTTCTTTAGCTTATCGTCTGGATTTGCTTGAGAAATTTTCTAGAGTGCATAATGTATTCCATGTTTTGCATCTTCATCGATATCTGTATGATCCATCTTTGATTGTCTAGCCTTCTGCTCTCGAGAGTTTGGATATTGAGCCTAATCTGACTGTCGAGAGGAAGCCATTTCGTATTATCGAAAGAGGTACGAAGCAGTTGAGAAGGAAATATGTCAACCTGGTCAAAGTGCAGTGGAGTACAGATGATCGGGATTGTACCTGGGAGACGAAGGAGAGTATGCGTGCTTCGAATCCGGAATTGTTTGTTTCAGGTACTATTGGTTTTTCTATCTTATCTTTCCTTATTTTCGTGTCTCGTTCCTTTTCGAGGACGAAAAGTTTTAAGTGGAGGAGAGTGTAACAACCCATAATTTTAATAAATATTTTTAATTCAATTCATTTGAAAATTTTGATTTTTAATTATTTGAAGTTTAAAATTTTGGAATTTTCCAATATAATTTTGGATTTTGTTTATAATTTAATTTCCAAATACAATAAAATAAACATTTTATGAAAATTTTGTATTTTGGTCATCTGTGGTCAAACTTTGAGTTTCAGTTGAAAATTTAAAATTTGAATTTTTAATTTCTTATCTTTTTCTTTGAAACTGTATTTGATTCTGATATGCGTACTGCTTTCCTCTTCGTAAAATTTTTATACTCTTTAAATTTGATAACTTTCAGCGTTTTACACGAAATTATCTTCAGCATTTTTTTTGTTTATTTTATATTCTATATTTTTCTACTTCATTTCTACTTATTATTTTGTCTCCTATTTTTCTATTTTTGGCCTTTTTAATGTGATTTTATTTGATTTTGGGCCTAGGAAATTTAAGAGACTTTGGTTTCCTTTTTTTCTTTAAGCTACGGCTTCTCCTTTTCTATCCCCTTCACTTTCTAGCCATCCACCCCAATTAACCCTAGTCGCAACTTCTATTTGTAAATCACATACAAAAAGTTTCTCACCTCATCATTTCTCATTTATTTCCTGAAGAAAAAAATACAGTAAGTTTTCATGGCTCCTCCTCCTTCTCTTTTCTCTTTTTTCCTCTTCTATTTGTTTTGCTCGACGACCACCCAATTGCCGACCATCTCCCTCCATCACCACCATGATAGTCCTTCACCTCCCCACATCATCCCCATGCCATAGCTGTGACCATAGAACAAAAGCCCTTCACCAAAATTGCAAAAACCCCTAGCCGAACTCTATGTTGTTCACCATCTTCCTCTTATTGTCTCAGCTACAACATGAAACACCACCATGTCCTATTTCTTTGCCACTCCATAGCCATGATTTGAGATGCACTTGACCCAAAAAAAACATGGTCGATCCATGCTAGACCATAGGGCCGAACCATGGTGTGCTTGTGACCCCTCTTTTGCCTTGTCTTTTACCTTCCATGCTTTGTAACTCCACCACTCTTCACATTCTAGCCATAGCCATGCCTATTTGACCCCATAACCAAGCCTAGTTGCCTCAAACACAACATGGCCGAGCCTATGTATGTGGTGGAGCACTCTTGATGTTTAATGCATGTTTATGTCATTTTATTTCACAAAACTTTCATGGTTTTAAATTTATTGTAACGACCCGCCGCTCTGACCGCCTCTAGTCGGTAATTAAACCAACTCGAAACGTTCAAAATGACGGATTGTTGTTCAGTTTATAAAGTTTAAACAGAATCAGCCACAGAATCACAGAATAATCATAATATTATTCATAAATGAATTTTTCTTTTATATACAGAGTTTGTACAATGCATTAAATTTTTATACAGCGGAATATATCTTTTATTAAATACAAGAAAAATCTCTTTAAAACTTTAGTGAATGCCGAAATCCCCTCTCTCTAACTTCGCGGCCTGAAAATCTTCAAGCTGTAAAAATACTCGGTCTGACCCGAGCGTTAATTGCAAAACACAAAACACTCGAGTCAGGATTAATCTTAACTCAAGTAAATAAATTTGTAATGAACTGAATAAAATGGTAACAGAGATGACGAATCACATAAATCAATTTAAAATCTATTATGGATTTTTATATTAACAACTTCAAATTTTTATTCTCTGTCAATCCCGTGTGGCTGCAGTACACACGTATACTTTGCACACATGTGCACTGCCTCGCCAACACGTGTGCAAGCGCAAATCGGACAAATCACTGCAAACTCGACTCAACTCAATGCAATTCAAACTGCAAGTCCAAAACAGATGCACAATGCACTAAGCATTGAATTAGTGCACAAATGAAACAACATCAGAGACGACACAATAGCAAACAAACATGCAGCAGCAACATGCAATCCCCAAGTACAATGCAAGTAAATACAACAGTGAGCACATATGTACAAATGCTCAAACTCAGTGGCACATGAATACAAGAAGGTCAGTGACCAAACACTACAAACTGCAACATGCTTGAAGACTGAAACATATTAGGTATGCAAACAACAATGGATATGAAGACTGAAACACATCAGGCATGAAATACTTAATACGTGCAATAATGGGTATGAAGACTGATGAACAATATGCAACAGTGAATGGGGAGCAACTTGAGCTCAAGAATGATACAAAGTTGCGAGCATATGAAATGTAAATAACAAGTGTATCATGATACAAAGCCAGAGACTGAAATATCAAGTTCACATGCAAGTGCAGACCAATCAAAGACCCAGTACACAAATGCAAATCAATGCAGCTAACCAGCAAATGAACAAAGGCAACAAGGTCAGAATTTTTAAAATGCACGAATATGCTATGCAGACTTAGTGAAGTAAATGTAGAGAACAAGCTACATGATGAACATGTGCAGCTATATTTAACAAGACACAGTAAAGATTACAAGTTCAGCAAAGACCAAAGTCCAAGACAAATGAAATACAACAATGCATCAGTAAGCAACCCAGTTACACAAATCAACAGAAATGGCCAGAAATTCAATTTACAGAGAACCCCCAAATTCACATTCAAGACTTTACTAAAAATTGTTGTTTTGATTTAAAAAAAATCATGACTTCCGAAGATGATTCAAGTTGTATATTCCAATCAATACAAGTTAACATTGGATTTTATCAAATATCTTAGATTTACTGCATTATCTATGTTCCAGTAAATTTCCAAACTAAAAATAAAATAAAAATACTTGAACTTGTCATTTAAACATAGATGATGTTTAAGCTTAATTAACTTGTTTAGAATCAAAATTTCTAAGTGATTTGATAAGGAGTTTTGGACTTGGTTCATTTAAAATCTCTGTACATAAAAATATCAGAGAGAAACAGTTTAACTAACATGCATGTTCAACACATTCATATACAATGATAAATCACCAACATGCAAGCATTAATTATTTCAGAAGTTTATCAAGCAACAGATTAATTATCACTTAAACTTTTTAAGTTGTAGTTTACTCACATTGTAGGAACAGAGACAGAGAACAATTTAAGCTTGCCCAGGAACTATTATTATTCATTAATTTTCACTTTTCTAAACTAATTATTAACTCAAGTGCAAAATAATAAATGGTCTAATGGTTACCAGGCATGGGACAAACATGCAAGTTTAAGTTCATAATGCAATTGTTTGCAAACAGTTTCCAAGCAAGATATTTAGTAGCATCTGTACTTATCAATTTAATAACAAAATAAATATAGCATCTGTTCTTATCAATTTTTTTTTACAAACAAATTTCACATAACATTTGTTCTTATTAGTTTAAAATTAAAAACTGGGTATAATCTTTTCTTACAGTTTAAAACAATTTATAGCATCTGTTTTTTTTTTGTTTTTTTTTATCAATTTAAAAACACCTATCCTTATCAATTTAAAACAAAAAAAAAATTTGGTACATCTGTTCTTATCAGTTTGAAAAAAATTAAATTCAATAGTATTTGTCCTCATCAGTTTAAATAACAAATTAACAGAGCAATTCATAGCAAAAGAACAACCAACAACCAACATGCAGTGAGTCATCTGTTCTTATTAGTCTAGAATTCAATTTTAACCGAGCAACTGAAAACCACAAACCACCAAAACAAAGCATGCAATCAAGTACTTATTGGTTCAACAGTTTAGATTTATTTATCCGAGCAACTGATAATGCATAACCCACAATTCCTAGCATGCAAATTAACCGAGCAAATGGAAGCCAGAAAAAAATACCAATTCATAGCATGCTACCAAGCAACCGATTCAACAAATTTAAACACTTGAATACTGATTAATCGTGAGAGAACTCACCTTTCACCGAATCGAAATGGAGCAACTCAATTTAGAACGAGGCCGCGAGCAGATTTGATGCCGAGCGAACCTAATTCCAAAAAGCCCTAATTTGGATTGAAGACGAAGGGACGAGACCAGTGCGACAATTAGAGAGAGGCCGCCACCATTTTTCTTTCTTTGCTTTGATTTATCTACTTAGGGTTTGAATAAATTGAAATGATGGGGTGTCGTGTTTTATGGGGAAGAGAACGTGATTTAGGGTATGGTTTACGGCATGGAATACGGCGTAGTTGAAGGCATGTTTACAGCCGATCAAAGTAAGGTAATGTATACTTCTTAATTAATTTATTTATTTTATTTATCTTTTCTTATTTATTTTTTTCTTTCTTATTTTAAATCCAATTATTTTGTTTAAAATTATGTTGTTAAATTTTCTCAAATGTAATTACATTATATTTTTCAAAGTTTTATAAATATGTTGTTTGAATTTTTACTATGTATATTTATTTATTGATTTTATATTGATTTAAAATCTTATTCTATTTTATTTAAATAAATGAAAAATGTTATTGAAACTAACTACAAATTTATAAATTTTCTTCTAAGCCGTTAGTTCGAATTTCAATTACAAATTCAATATTCAATTTCAACTTCAAGGTTAAATTCAAATTTCTATTCAACTTTAAATAGATTAAATTCAAAAATTTAATCGTCAATTCTTAGTTATATTGAAATTCAATTTTAAAATTATCTCAAATATTTAAAATTAATTAAATATTTTCATTTTTAAATTGTTCAAAATTCAGGATCGTTACAATCTTCCCTCCTCAAAAGAATTTCGTCCCGAAATTATAAGTTAGGAAAAACGATTGCTAAAATCTCACCGATATTTATATCCTACATAATTTTACCAAGTTTCAAACTCATAAATAAATATAGGATTCATTCCATTTATTTCATTTCACTAGTTTTGTTCATCGATTTCAATAACCAAGACACAAAAGTCTTTTACCAAATTTTTTTGACTTACAAAACTCAGATTTTTAAACTTTAAATCTTTCATGCTAAATATTTGCATAATATATCTTATCCAAAGCTGTGGACTTTCAAGATATTCAAAAAGATCTTCTTCCTTAGTTCATTAAGTTAGAATTATGTAATTCTAATTTCAGATTATTGATTTTCTGTTCAAAGTTTGAAAATACTTGATAACTCAAAGTTTAACAAGTCCATCGTCGTTCTCACAGACTTTTAGGCATACGCTGGCCAGGCGCAAGACTAAAAATCTCCAAGTACTAAACATACTTGCTTCAACTCCCAGTGAAAATACTTTTTTTAAAAATTCTTTTAAAAAAATGGATATGGAAAGTCCGTTCCCCCATGGATCACAGTTTACCCGGCGGTTTCGCTACTATCTCAGTAGAATCGCTTGTAATCTCAGATTTCTCATCACTCCTGAATTTCGCCATGGTTATCGCCTTAGATCGCGGTCCACACGGCGGTTACGCTACTATCTCAGTAGAATCGCTCGTAGCCTTAGGCATCACGCCCCTCGAATTACGCTTCGGTTTTCCAGATCGCAGTTTACTCGGCGGTTGCGCCACTATCTCAGTGGAATCGCTTGTAACTGTAGGCATCACGCCCCACGAATTACGCCAGCATCAATTCACATAATCCCAAACACGATGATCCATCGTGGGGGATATCATATCAGTCCCATTGGACATTCCACTAATGGAATTCTACGTAGCTACGATTTACAATGGACACTCCACCGAGTTCCAATCACTTTCACATATAATAAATGGAAGGTACATTTCCATATCCTCAGTTTTTAGAAAACATATGTCATATACATATAGTACTTCATTTCACATTTCGTACTTATCATACCTATGTAAACTTACACAGGACTTTCATAATAATGACTTTCTAAACTGATAGTTTTCGATTATATTCACATATATAAGTTACGAAAACTCAATTCACATTCACAACAAATAGAGGATTCCAATTTTCCATCACGTTTAAAATTTTCCTCTAAATCGATTTGAAAATTTAAGGTTATCTCAAACCTAATTCACATTCACAATCCAATTCATTATCAACTTCACATTCGATTTGGATTTCACGTTACATCGTCAATTCTCAACACATAATTGATGTCTATCGATATATAACCTCTAAGCTCGTACGTCTCAGAGAAGGGTGTTAAGCTAAAAGAATAAATTCTCCGCCACCACAGATATATATTTAATAGAGATCAAATGCTATGTCATCAATTCACAATGTTAGACATACAATCCCAATCGACTATCCAAAATTCAAAGCTGAACTTATATTATTTTTGGTGTCAAAGTTAAACTCAATTTAACTCAAGATTCAATTCTTTGAAAAATTTCCAAATTGAACTAATCGTTCAAATTTCTCAAAATAATATCTTTACAAGATATAAAATTTTCACACTTAGCCATTTGAAACTAATTTCAAATATTCATTTCTCAATTTATCTTTAAAAGATAAAATTTCAAACTTTTCATTTCATATTGGAAAACATTTCCATACTTATTCAATAATAAGTAATTCACAAATTCATTCATTTTCAACACTTTGAAAATATTCAATATACTTGAATCAAAATTAAGTATATATTCCATTCTTTAAGGAAATCATTCTTTTAAACACATTTATTTGAGTTAAAACGAATGTTGCGTAAAACATCGTTACGACAACTCAAAATCACTAGTATAGGGATTCGGATCTAAGATAGATATATAAATCCCAATACTATAAACAACATTTCCTTCCGGAAACCATTTACTATAACAATAGTGTTATAGTCTACCATTTCCTTATTTCTCGAAATGCCTATTTCAACAATTGAATGTTGAAATCTATGTATTCGATAGTTAATGCATTTTAAAACATCTTTAAAACTATTAACTTTTCAACCTCAACTTAATTCAAAGTTTGAATCCCTCATTCTTTTCATAGTATTAGTTTTAAACCGATTTCAACTTTTCAATATTAAGTTTTCCACTTAATTTAATTCTCCGCACGTTTAAATTCAAATTCATCACTGAGTCTATTTAAACCTATAATGGATTATCATGTTGACAACTTCAAATTTGAAATTTAAATTCTATTTGAACTTTACATTTACTTTCTATTTCAAAAAATAGTCAACTAGTTCTTTAGTAAATTGTTCATCAATTTAGTTCCATCAAATTCATATTTCCACATTAATCATTTTAGACATTAGTCTAAACTTGAAATATAAACTTCACATCAAAATTAGTTTGATTCCTACAGTTAAATCAACAATTAAATTTCATTTCATAATATCACTTCCCAAAATGCTATTCCATTAAAATATTTCCTTCGTACAAAATTTTACATAGCTTAATACTTTTAAAAGACGTACACAGAAGATTGTGGATTACAAAAGATAGTATTACAAAATATATCGATTGGTTTAAGATTCAGAATAATTAAGGACTAACGACTTCTTGTCCGATAGTATGCATCTTTGCCAAACTTTCATCATCGGATGACACTATTTCATGTTGTGTTAAAGGAGAATTAACACATTCAAAATCCACATGTCCCCATTCCTTACAATTATTGCAATAATATGAGATGTTTCCATCCTTATCTATCACCTTAGCACTTTTTGCTCTAGCTGGTCGGGCTATAGCTTGCTCTCCCTGTTGTCTTTCGGTGCAGTTTCTGGCTATATGTCCAGTCTGACGACAATGGTAGCAGATTGTCAATCTATCGACGGGTAAATTGAGTACGCACTTTTTCCTTTTCACTTTAGGGCAATGACTAAGAAAATGCCCTTTCTCCCGACATTTAAAACACACAATCTCCGGACGAGCAAATCGGTCATCCACATTCCTTTTCTTTCTCCTCTCTCGGCACTTAAGGGCATAATGTCCCTTTTTATGACATCGATAGCAAATAACCTCATCATATGGACCAGGTGCTTGCCTTTCAGTGAATCTCCTTTCAATTTCCGCACGTCTCGCTCCTGCTTCTCTACGAGCAATTTCTCTTCGTTCACGGCGTGCTGCTTTTTGTGCTTCGGTTTTCGCCATTATAATAAACAAGGTGTTTTCGAAGTTTCCTATCAATATTTGCAATTCTTATTAGCAGAGGTTGGATTATTCAATCTTTTTCTCTAAAACATATCTGTTTTATTCAATAATATATTCACTGTCCAAAATCGTGAATATACTTTTCTATTCAATTCAGTGTTTCTACACTTTTTATTTAAAGGATTATCCACTGTCCAAAATCGTGGATAAAATTCCCAACCAACATTTACTATAACAATATTTAACTTAAAGGATAATTCGCTGTCCAAAATCACGAATATATCTTCTTTAATAACTTCTATTTTTCATTTGTCAAATTCAATTGGTTTCGAATTTATAAACAATCTTCACAAATTCCATTTCTATTTATAAAACTTTGATTTATAAATCTTCTTTGTTAATTCAATTCAATTTATATAACTCAGTTATATACCAAAAGTTCATATTATAAGTTAAATACTTATAATTCATTTATTTACTAACTTGTTCTTCACAACGTTTGAAATCAATTTCAAAAGAATTCAGAGTCAAATTCTCAAGTTATAGTTCAATAATCCGTTTGATTATAACCAAATTAACGTATCATTTTATTTCACAATTATTACTCGAAATATTCAAAATATTTGATTTAAACCAATTTAAACCAATTCACTAATTCACTAGTTCACTTAACTCATATTCCATTTTTCATAAATCTCAATAATTCGATAATGAGTTTCTGAACGATCGGAACTCAAATCTAACGAGACCTCACCGAATATAAACTATCGCACTTAAATTTAGAGAGGGGAATTTTCAAAATAATTCTAATTTTCAAAATACTTTTTGTTTTAAAGAAAACAACTTTAAACTTCTTTAAATTTGAAAAGCACTTTCTTTATAGTGGTTCTAGTAACTATTCATATTAAACATCATAAACTGAGCTTTGAGTAAACCAAAGCTCTGATACCACTTTTGTAACGACCCGCCGCTCTGACCGCCTCTAGTCGGTAATTAAACCAACTCGAAACGTTCAAAATGACGGATTGTTGTTCAGTTTATAAAGTTTAAACAGAATCAGCCACAGAATCACAGAATAATCATAATATTATTCATAAATGAATTTTTCTTTTATATACAGAGTTTGTACAATGCATTAAATTTTTATACAGCGGAATATATCTTTTATTAAATACAAGAAAAATCTCTTTAAAACTTTAGTGAATGCCGAAATCCCCTCTCTCTAACTTCGCGGCCTGAAAATCTTCAAGCTGTAAAAATACTCAGTCTGACCCGAGCGTTAATTGCAAAACGCAAAACACTCGAGTCAGGATTAATCTTAACTCAAGTAAATAAATTTGTAATGAACTGAATAAAATGGTAACAGAGATGACGAATCACATAAATCAATTTAAAATCTATTATGGATTTTTATATTAACAACTTCAAATTTTTATTCTCTGTCAATCCCGTGTGGCTGCAGTACACACGTATACTTTGCACACATGTGCACTGCCTCGCCAACACGTGTGCAAGCGCAAATCGGACAAATCACTGCAAACTCGACTCAACTCAATGCAATTCAAACTGCAAGTCCAAAACAGATGCACAATGCACTAAGCATTGAATTAGTGCACAAATGAAACAACATCAGAGACGACACAGTAGCAAACAAACATGCAGCAGCAACATGCAATCCCCAAGTACAATGCAAGTAAATACAACAGTGAGCACATATGTACAAATGCTCAAACTCAGTGGCACATGAATACAAGAAGGTCAGTGACCAAACACTACAAACTGCAACATGCTTGAAGACTGAAACATATCAGGTATGCAAACAACAATGGATATGAAGACTGAAACACATCAGGCATGAAATACTTAATACGTGCAATAATGGGTATGAAGACTGATGAACAATATGCAACAGTGAATGGGGAGCAACTTGAGCTCAAGAATGATACAAAGTTGCGAGCATATGAAATGTAAATAACAAGTGTATCATGATACAAAGCCAGAGACTGAAATATCAAGTTCACATGCAAGTGCAGACCAATCAAAGACCCAGTACACAAATGCAAATCAATGCAGCTAACCAGCAAATGAACAAAGGCAACAAGGTCAGAATTTTTAAAATGCACAAATATGCTATGCAGACTTAGTGAAGTAAATGTAGAGAACAAGCTACATGATGAACAAGTGCAGCTATATTTAACAAGACACAGTAAAGATTACAAGTTCAGCAAAGACCAAAGTCCAAGACAAATGAAATACAACAATGCATCAGTAAGCAACCCAGTTACACAAATCAACAGAAATGGCCAGAAATTCAATTTACAGAGAACCCCCAAATTCACATTCAAGACTTTACTAAAAATTGTTGTTTTGATTTAAAAAAAATCATGACTTCCGAAGATGATTCAAGTTGTATATTCCAATCAATACAAGTTAACATTGGATTTTATCAAATATCTTAGATTTACTGCATTATCTATGTTCCAGTAAATTTCCAAACTAAAAATAAAATAAAAATACTTGAACTTGTCATTTAAACATAGATGATGTTTAAGCTTAATTAACTTGTTTAGAATCAAAATTTCTAAGTGATTTGATAAGGAGTTTTGGACTTGGTTCATTTAAAATCTCTGTACATAAAAATATCAGAGAGAAACAGTTTAACTAACATGCATGTTCAACACATTCATATACAAAGATAAATCACCAACATGCAAGCATTAATTATTTCAGAAGTTTATCAAGCAACAGATTAATTATCACTTAAACTTTTTAAGTTGTAGTTTACTCACATTGTAGGAACAGAGACAGAGAACAATTTAAGCTTGCCCAGGAACTATTATTATTCATTAATTTTCACTTTTCTAAACTAATTATTAACTCAAGTGCAAAATAATAAATGGTCTAATGGTTACCAGGCATGGGACAAACATGCAAGTTTAAGTTCATAATGCAATTGTTTGCAAACAGTTTCCAAGCAAGATATTTAGTAGCATCTGTACTTATCAATTTAATAACAAAATAAATATAGCATCTGTTCTTATCAATTTTTTTTTACAAACAAATTTCATATAACATTTGTTCTTATTAGTTTAAAATTAAAAACTGGGTATAATCTTTTCTTACAGTTTAAAACAATTTATAGCATCTGTTTTTTTTTTGTTTTTTTTTTATCAATTTAAAAACACCTATCCTTATCAATTTAAAACAAAAAAAAAATTTGGTACATCTGTTCTTATCAGTTTGAAAAAAATTAAATTCAATAGTATTTGTCCTCATCAGTTTAAATAACAAATTAACAGAGCAATTCATAGCAAAAGAACAACCAACAACCAACATGCAGTGAGTCATCTGTTCTTATCAGTCTAGAATTCAATTTTAACCGAGCAACTGAAAACCACAAACCACCAAAACAAAGCATGCAATCAAGTACTTATTGGTTCAACAGTTTAGATTTATTTATCCGAGCAACTGATAATGCATAACCCACAATTCCTAGCATGCAAATTAACCGAGCAAATGGAAGCCAGAAAAAAATACCAATTCATAGCATGCTACCAAGCAACCGATTCAACAAATTTAAACACTTGAATACTGATTAATCGTGAGAGAACTCACCTTTCACCGAATCGAAATGGAGCAACTCAATTTAGAACGAGGCCGCGAGCAGATTTGATGCCGAGCGAACCTAATTCCAAAAAGCCCTAATTTGGATTGAAGACGAAGGGACGAGACCAGTGCGACAATTAGAGAGAGGCCGCCACCATTTTTCTTTCTTTGCTTTGATTTATCTGCTTAGGGTTTGAATAAATTGAAATGATGGGGTGTCGTGTTTTATGGGGAAGAGAACGTGATTTAGGGTATGGTTTACGGCATGGAATACGGCGTAGTTGAAGGCATGTTTACAGCCGATCAAAGTAAGGTAATGTATACTTCTTAATTTATTTATTTATTTTATTTATCTTTTCTTATTTATTTTTTTCTTTCTTATTTTAAATCCAATTATTTTGTTTAAAATTATGTTGTTAAATTTTCTCAAATGTAATTACATTATATTTTTCAAAGTTTTATAAATATGTTGTTTGAATTTTTACTATGTATATTTATTTATTGATTTTATATTGATTTAAAATCTTATTCTATTTTATTTAAATAAATGAAAAATGTTATTGAAACTAACTACAAATTTATAAATTTTCTTCTAAGCCGTTAGTTCGAATTTCAATTACAAATTCAATATTCAATTTCAACTTCAAGGTTAAATTCAAATTTCTATTCAACTTTAAATAGATTAAATTCAAAAATTTAATCGTCAATTCTTAGTTATATTGAAATTCAATTTTAAAATTATCTCAAATATTTAAAATTAATTAAATATTTTCATTTTTAAATTGTTCAAAATTCAGGATCGTTACATTTATAATCTTATGTGTTGAGATTTATACTTATATTTATGATAATTATTTGTTTACAAGATTTGGATTTGGGTGCTACTTCTCCTCGTATCTAGTCGTGCCTTTTTGTGCTTTGCGGAGTTTGGATTTGTGTTTCGAATTTGATTTATAGCTTTAGAAGGTGTGTTATTCACTCTAGACATTCGTACTTATATAATTCTGAAACAATGGCATGCGAATTGTAGTTGATGATATGATAGTAATTTATATATGCCTATGATATGATTATATGATGTTAAAATCTGCTTATAAACCTGTTACATCATCTGATTGTTATATTATGTTATACTGTTCATTTTATTTTCTATTTCTCATACTGCAAGTCCCTCTAGAATAGAATCACTATGGGTTGAAATGATACATACCCAAACGAACTTTAGAATAAGAAAAAATCGTTATGAGCTGAAATGATAGGCTCAAGCGATTTTTATTTTTTATTTAACTTGGGATTGAAGGTTTGAAATGATAGAATCCGGATTTTTCTTTTTAAATTACGGATTAAAATGATACATATCCATATTACTTGACCTAGGTTTGAAAATTATATACATATCCATGGTTAATTTTAAATGTTTTCTAAAAATTTATTAAGTGACTTCAAATGTAAAAATATGACATTTTAACTTAAATTGGATTTAAATGATTTAAATAAATCTTGTAGTGATTTTTAGTAAGAAAAATGTAAAAGTAAATAAATGTTTAAAATGTATTTGAAATATGACTTAACTAGATAATTGGAAATTTGATTTTCAAATGATTTTTTTTTAAAGTTAAGTAAAATATGGAAATTCAGTTTTATTTATGAAATGGGTATTTTGAAATAAAGAGTTAAGTTATTTGTTAAAATAAAAGTTAAGTAAAATAGTGTACCTTTGACTTAATAAATGAATTATAGTTAATTTGGATATTTTAATTATAAAAGTTATTTTTTAAATCATAAGTTAAATGATAACCAAATGAATGTTTTGAAGCGTGAGATATGTTTTTTTAAAGTTAAAATGGCTAAATTTTAAAGTTTTAATGTTTCTGAAATGTTATAATAAAATCTGGAATTAATATTGGTAGCATTTCCAAAATGCTGTGGTTTTAAGACAACATTTACTGAGTGCTATCATTTTTGAAAGTAAATAGTTTCTGAATTTAAACGGTTTTGAATATACTAAATATACATTTAATAGCATTTTTAAAGTGCTGCAGTTTCTGAATTTGAACTGTTTTGAATATACTAAATATACCTACAGTAGCATTTTCAAAGTGCTGCAGTTTCTAAAATTGAACTGTTTTGAATACACTAATATATCTACATTAGCACTTTATAAGTGCAGTTGTTTTTGAAAATACAATGTTTGAAATGTTATAATTGAACGAATGAACTTAGAAATGGTTACAATTCTGGGAATTGAATATTTGATTTGAAAGGATAATTGACTCCATATTTAAATGGTTTAAATGAATTATTTTGATCAGGAATATAAACCATTTTTGAAATTTATAACCACGGGTAATAATAACGTTTGGTTGTTAAAGAGACCGGGATCGGAAGTTGTCATACTCTCCGCCAACTCCGAAAAATGGTTTAACAGTCGTGTACGTGGTGGAGATTCCAAAATGAAGTAGGATGGTGACGACCTTCTATTGAGGTATGTACGTGGACCCGACTCCCGTGAGTTGGCATAAGGTGGCTAAAAAAGGAGCGATTGACGGGTTAATGAGGTAGCTCCTCTTATCGGACACACTTCTTCGTATGCCATTCTATTACTTTGTGATTGATTGGTGCACGCCTTTGATTTTTTAGGAGTGTGGCTCGAGGTGGGCGGCAGTGGCTGCTACGCGTTACCACCGGTCCAGAAGCGTAATTGGTATATCTACCCTAGCATTGCCTAGTTATACCATGTCACCTACCCTAATGCGCCTTGTACGAGTTTGATTTGGGTCGTACCTATAGAGTATTTGTGGTAGCCTCCCGATCTGGAGGTACGATGGTACTGTATAAACTATTGGCACTATAAAATGTGTTAAGAGGGATATTGGGTAACTCCTTAACGCTATTTTTAAGTATATTATACTTTACTTTAGACATTATTATAATAGCGTAAATTGCTACATAGTAAATAGTTTAACGGTTCCTTAAAGGATGGGCGGTCCCAAGCATCCTTTAAGTTACTTGTGCATTTTTTTACAGTTTACTTGAGTTGGTTTACATTGTATAAGTATGTATGCCCTGACTCGAGTGCTTGTGTTTATCTTCTTACGCTCATGTCAGCCTGAGTATCAGCTTTGGATTTCACCTTTTGGACCTAGGATTTGCTGGAGACTATCTATCTAATTGTTATCTATTTTTGTTCAGTATTTTCTATTCAGCTTATGTACTCATGAACATTTATGTATTGAGATTTCTATTGTATTTACTTTTCAGAGTATGGTATTTTGTACTGTTTTGAGACTGTGTTTGAGACTGTATTTGTAGTAGCTTCATGAACTACTATTGTTATTTTATTTCCACTGTGAATTATTCTGATTTATCTATGTCTGTGATTGGTTTTATTTGCTCCAAATTATATTACAATATACTGTTTTGAATTATTTAAGCCAGGCATTTGTGGATTTGTTGTCGGTTTGAATGGTCCAAAATAGTGGGTCATTACATGTTGTATCCAGTGCGTTGGCAGTGGGGAAAAGAAGTAAATTTCCAAACAAATTTTCTTTTATCATTTTTGCAATATTTTTTTGTTACATGAGTGATTTATTCACACTAAATCATATTTACTAGATATTAATAAAAAGGAAAATTTTATTTTAATTTAATTGTGTTTTATTTTACCTTTAAACTTTAACGTATATTAATCTATTGTCAAGCCTAGAATTTCGTCTAAATTTTTGAGTTTTAGAATTGGGAAGTATGTTACTTGTACAAGAGGAGTCCCTCTAAGACAAGTATTCCAATACCAATAAAAGAGTTCTTTGTCACAATTTATCAATTCATGATTTGACATATATGGTCATTAAAGTCCCAAATCAATCTTTTTATTTATGTCTTAGATACAAATGAAAAACGAGGAAGAAGGGAATTTAGAAATTCGCCTCTTCCTAAGTGGGATACATTCTTATTTATAGTAAGATTACATTATTGGATCCTTGACACAGAGCGGGTGCTATCTTTGAGATCACCTTTGCTGGCTGATGATATAGCACGCTGTTGACATGATGCATGGCACAAGTTTTCCCCTCCCTTCCTGTCCTAATTATGCTTACATGGTATAACTAGACTAATAAGAGGTTGACACATGGGTGATTCCGGTATTTTTATGACTTCGATAGCACTTTACTTGAGGCTGGTCATTTTAGCCCCGATGGCAATTTCTTTAGACTTGTAATAACCTTCACTTTTAGACTTACGATGACCTTTATTTTAGACTTGCGATAGCTTCCACTTTTAGACTTCAGATTGTTTTTACCTTTGACTTACGAATAGGCTTCTCTTTAAACTCACGATATCCTTTAATTTAGACTTGCGATAGCATTCACTTCAGACTTACGATAGCCTTTGATACAAACTTGCAATAGCTTTTAAGTTTAGACTTGCGGTAGTTTTCACCTCAGACTCACGATAGCTCTTTAGACTCGTGATTGCCTTCTCTTTAGACTCACGATAGCTTTTACTTTAAATTTGTGATAACTTTCACTTTTAAACTTTTTGTAACTTTCACGTTGAACTCGCGATAGCCTTCTCTTTAGACTCATGCTAGCTTTCACTCTAGACTTGCGATAGCCTTCTCTTTAGACTTACGATACCTTTTACCTTAGACTTGCGATAGCCTTCACTTTAGACTCACGATAGCATTCTCTTTAGACTTATTGTGACGCCCCACCTCTATACCCACGCTAGCCAAGAACACTCCGGAGAAGTGCTGTCAACTAGCACGGAGAATAAGGCTGTTGAGGAGCGACCATCCATGTAATTGCTTATCACACGGTGGCTATAAATAATCTTCGGAAACAAACATAGAAATAATCATATCACAAATCAGTCACAGATATCCATATCACAAAGGCGGAAGAAGATATGAATATATAACTAACACATGAAAGTGTACATCAGAGTAGTGGTCAATAAGATCCACGATAATACAAAAGAATAGCAACACGTGCTATACAAAAGAATACAACTATGAGTCTATATCTCAAGTGTATACAACAAAAACTGCTAATCTAAACAGTTAGCCAAAAGTCAGAGTGATGAATCCCTGAGAAGAAGTCAGGCAGAAGCACCTGTAACATCTCGGTCTGATCCGAGTATTATTTAAGAAAATAATAAACGGATCAGTCTAGCTATAAATATCAGATGACATGATATAACATAAAAGATATGGCATAAACATAAACATCCATAACGACATACCACTATAAGTATGTAAATAATGATCAACAGAAGATCAATCAATAAGAGATAATCAATATCACAAGAATCTTCTCAAAGATTCGAAGGGGGCATCATACCCTAAACTTGTACTCATAACAAGTCAATGACATAAATTCCAGAAATCAACACGAGAAATCCAGAAATCATAAAAAGGGAAAGAGGCCTATCACATGACGGTCTGAAGACCAAGGGGAGCTACCCCACATGTGTGAATGGAATCACACAGATTAAGGTCCAGACTAACCAAAAAGCAAAAAGGTATGTGTGAGTGGAATCACACAAGTGGTGTCTAGTCTAACCTCGCAACAAGAGACATCGCACAGTTGCTAGTCTAAATCATCAGAATGATCGTCATGATCAACGAGAAGTGTCAATTACACTAAGCTAGTAAATATAGAAGTTTAGCTTCATGTCCCATAACCACTTGCTTAACTTAAATATTTACGAACAAACTGTAAATCTTCACTAATAAAATTGTCACAAGAGGTTCA
Source organism: Allium cepa (assembly GCA_030765085.1). NCBI lineage: Eukaryota > Viridiplantae > Streptophyta > Magnoliopsida > Asparagales > Amaryllidaceae > Allium > Allium cepa. Next base: position 196,052,522 of record CM060939.1, on the reverse strand, counting down.
ATCGAAAAAGTCCAGGAATTAACCGACGAAGTGAACGCAAGCGTTTCATAGCACTTGTTTTACTAAGTCGTTTAATTAGATTTCTCATCCGAGTGAGGTAAAGGTTTGTATATACTAATAGATTGGAAAATGGTTTAAGAAAAGAGCTTTGTTATTACAAATAGAGTTGAAATTGTTTGTTAAAAGAGTTTTGATATTTACTACTAGTATTGAAACCTTTATATTTTTAAAATGACAAATTACAGAAGAGATTGTAGAAACAATCATCACAAAGATCACATTCGGAGATGTGAATAAAATCCAAGGAAATCGGCTCAAAAGCATCAAAGTGGAAGTTCCCCAACGACCAAACGTGGCCGAGATAACCAGAGATGGTTTGTCTCGAAGAATGGTCAACTCAGCATCTCAACAAAGCAAGTTCTGTTGAATGTTTTTCAGATAAGATCGCCTACGGAGGGGGGGTCCAGGGGGGGTGGCAACCCCCCAAGGTGGGGGTGCGGGGGCAACGCCACCGCTTACGGGGTTCGACCTGCCCGGTCAGGTCGCGGGGGTCCAGGGGGCAGCGCCCCGACCAAAACGGTACGACCTAGTGAAGATAAAATGAGGTCTAACGACCTAAGGACTCAAGGGTCTAACGACCTAACGACTCAAGGGTCATACGACCTAACGACTCAAGGGTCCAACGACCTAGCGACTCAAGGGTCCAACGACTCAGCGACTCAAGGGTCCAACGACTCAGCGACTCAAGGGTCCAACGACTCAGCGACTCAAGGGTCCAACGACTCAGCGACTCAAGGCTCCAACGACTCAGCGACTCAAGGGTCCAACGACTCAGCGACTCAAGGGTCCAACGACTCAGCGACTCAAGGGTCCAACGACTCAGCGACTCAAGGGTCCAACGACTCAGCGACTCAAGGGTCCAACGACTCAGCGACTCATGGACGAACGACTTAACTCCGAACGACCTAAAAATGGCCAGAACGACTCAAGTGCAGAAAATTCAACAAAACACTAAAAATTGGAGTTTTTTGGCCAATCCAATCCAAACCAAATGCTAACATGCATGCAAAAATGATAGGGAATCATTCCCAACAGTCCAAGATAATTATAGGCTAGAATTGTGAGATAAAAATCTCACCTTTGCACTAAAATTTATGAAGATGAAGCTTGAAAGCAAGGAGAAGCAATCCAAAGCTTGAATCCAATATCTTCTACTTGAATTTGGAGTTGAATGATGGAGTTGCAATTGAATTTGAGCTTGGAGTTTTAATTTCCCATTCTCTTCACCATTAATGCTAAAGCTTGAGTTAGTTAGGAAATTTATGAAGAGTGAGGAGAAGAGGGTTGGAACTTGGGCTTAATAGGCTAAACTAACCCAAAGTCCAAAGCGGGAAAAGTTAGTGAAATTTCACTAACTCCAAACCTATCGATGTTTATACTTAAAAAGTTGTAAACGACATTTCGAACTCAATGGAAGTGGTCTCGAGTCCTAATTTGACCGTTTGCAAAAAAGTAGTTTTTCGGACCAAAATCCGATTAACGATTTAATATTTAAATAAAAATATTTAAATGTAAACTCGATAAATATGCGGGTTGTTACACTTATGGTAGCCATAACTTTAGACTCACGATAACCTTCTCATTAGACATACAGTAGCTTTTACTTTAGGCTTGAGATAGCCTTCTCTTTGGACTAACCTTCATTTTAAGCTTGCAATAGCTTTCTTGTCTTTATTATGCTTTCTTAACCAGCCTTGCTATAATTTTTCCTTCTTCCCGTAAATATTGGATTTAAAATATATGTTATGATTTAAATCTATTTATTTATTCATATTCTTATTTTGGTTCAATTCAGTTTTAGTCTATTATATTTATATATTAGGGATTCACGTTCATAGTGTGAACATTATAAATGTTATAAACTAACGTAGGACATTAATATTATGTATGTATGTATGTATGTTTGTGAATAATCATTGTGATTTACGGTTATAAAGAGAAACGCTATCAAGAATATTTCTTTAACATATTTGAATGGTCTTATAAAAATTATTATTATTTTCAGCAATAATTTTTTTTTCTTTTTTCGCTTTGCAATTATGCATATATATACTTATGTATATATTCTAAAATTATATTATATATGACTGCTGAAACATTATATATATAATGTTTCAATACATAAATATATACACCTACATTGAGATATATATGTACACCTATGTGCATTCGAAATTTAAACTTATATTTTGACTAATTTAAAATATAATAATACATATCAAAAGATATATTTTTTAAACTGAATATATATATATATAAAATATTTCAAAATCGAAATGGAAATACAAATATATAAATAAATTAAAACTCGAGAATTTTTTGGATTAAAATCGCAAAAGATTTTTTTTATTAAAATCAAAAATAATATATTTTATTATTTCTTATGTATATAATGCTTATATATATTGGCCATGGGCATTAACCATATTTTTAACTATATGTGCAAATTTATTATTTATATAATTAAATACATATAATTTCATATATTTTATAATTGTTATTTTATTTTCCAAATTAGGAAAAAATACTGGCTAAAAAGGAAATATGATTTAAGACTATAACAATTAAGTGATTTTCGTTCCCTTATTTTTTTCGATTACCGATGCTTTTCCCGTTGGAGTATAACAATAGTTTCTCCACGTTAGTAAAAGAACCCTACATTACTAAAAATTAAAATTCACATTTTTATTTTGTCTGCTTAAGTCCTAATGCTTATTATCCGTTGGGATGTTGGTATAACTATAATTAAAAAAAGAGGTGCTATATACAACCCAATGGAGACTATAATTATCTTTTGCTGACCATTTCTTTTTTTGTTGAAGAAAAGGTACTTTATTACCTATAAAAAGCATTTACTTCCATAATATGCCACATTAAAATCTTGCAATCCCCCTAATCTAGATGGGTGCCTTGTCAGGAAAAAAGTATATATTATGTCCATATATTAACAGTACAACAACGATAATACCAAAACCAAGTTGTCAAATAGATGGAGGAGTAAAACAAGCGAAAATATACTCAAAACCATCTATACGAGTAACATGAAGCATAAAAATAAAATAAAACTACAAATTAAAGAACACGTGGTACTGCTATGTTTTAATACAGGGAACAGCTGCCTCAAAGTCTAAACGAAACACAGCACAAGAGAGAGAAAGTATATCTCGCCTTTACTAATCTAATAAAAACTCGAAGCTTCTTCACAGCAATAATAATGGCAACATCAACTCTACTCAATCTCTGAGGGAAATGATCTTGAACCAAGCAGCTCGAAGTGAAAAGTCAATAGCTAGCTCAAGGTGGTTGGTGCTCTTACGAAGGTTCGATTTTTATCCCAAAATTAGCTAAGATAAGTTCCAATTCGTTATTTACCTTCTTCAAATGTAAGTTCCATTCGAATAGATTTTTGCAATCCTGGGTTAAGAATACACTTCTAACTTGAATTAGAAGCTCAATTCCTTTGAAAACCCCGAAATTGCGTTCACTCCAAATATGCCAAATCATCGTAGTGAATGCCATATTCTTAAATTGGTTGGAAATGGAATTTTTGTCTTGATTTTGACACATAATATCCAATATTGAGTCTGTTCTAAGAATTTTCTATGTTAATGCGAAGCTTGTTCAATGCTTCTCTAAAATTTTCCTAGTATAACTGCAATAGAAGAAAAGGTGATCTCTATCTTCAGTTTGGTCTTAGCAGAGAACACATGATTTGTGTATACTGTTGTTCCAACTTCATATTCTACCTTTTGTGTTTAACATGTTTAACTTAGCCATCCAAATTTTTTGAACATATTCATCCATAATGAATTGACAAAAACATGATCAATTTTATTATGAATTGAGAAGTTTTTCCCTCCCCTCGATGTAAAAAAAATGCTTGTGTAACTAGGTTGTACAAGCTTTGATGAGAATATGTAATCAATTAAGTCTTGATCCCCTATAGAATTGTGGCACCATTATTTATTTTATCCTTAGAAGACAAGATAGAGTTAAAGTCACCAGCTAGAATCCGTGGCAAATTAACTTTTGTAGACTGATCTATAATATAATTCCATAACACTTTTCTTTTCACCTCCTCATTGTATGCATATATCGTTGTACATAGTATACTATTCCCATTAGCATTGTGAAGGATACAAGTAATATACTGATCATTAGAGTGGATAATCCTACCTGACCAAAGAAAGGAATCCCATATAATAAGAATACTGCTTTTAAGGGTAGTAGAACTATTATGAGCATATTTCCACTTCATTTCAGTTCTGTTCATAAAATATCCCAATTGCAAAACTTCTAGCTGTTTATATAGGGCATTCATGCCTCGGATGTTCCAAAATAGAAACTCCATTTATAATTTTTTATCTGAATTGGTACTATCATCCTAGGCAGTAGCAGACCCACAAATTTTATGTTTTCTTGGCCTTTGGTTTTTCCCTTTAAGTCGATTAACTAGCACGTTCCATGCAGAGTCATCTAGAACATCTTTTGAGGTCGTAGCTTTGAGTTCAAATGGAATTGTCTTTGCTTTCCGGTCGACCTTGATTTGGATTCTTGCATCGGCTATATGTTCTGCTTTGTTTGCATGGAGGTAGGCACCGGATCATTATGCTCTTTAGCGACTTCTTCTGCCATAATGTTTCCTTCGCTCATACTGTTATCTATATTTAGTGATTATATGCCATTGTTAAGAGAGTTTGTATTATTAATTGATTAATTGTTAATAGTCGTGATAATAGATTCCAAATGGACTGATTGGAACTTTTGATTTACTTGAACTTCATATCTGCTATTATTATTCTTTGGCTATTCATTGGTAATAACTCCATCTTGCTCAGTATTATCTTGATTCCTTATATTATTCGCCATAGATTCTCTGATGTCTATGTTTTATCTGATTTCATTAATATGCATTTCATTGCAATTCGGATTTTACCATTGCATAATTTTTGGTTTCCAAACTTTACTAAACTGACAATGTGACTCCAAATGGCCATAGCTTGAACAATTCGTACATATATGGGATTTCCATTCATAATACATCTCTGGCCATAACATTTCATCTTTCTCGGATAATACAGGGATATTATTTGGAAACTCGAAGGAATTATCGATTTCTATTAGAATCATAACATAAGCAATTTTTATTATACCTTCAGTGAATTTATCCAGTTTAATGGAGAATCCAAGTACCGAGGCTATAAGGCTAATCCCTTCTTCCGTTTAATAATCAAGTGGCAGATTGGGAAAAGAACTCATATTGGGATTGAATTAAGGAGTTCTTTGTTCAATTGCATCTCAAGAGATCATCTCTTCATCATCATTAATTTTTTGTTGTAGTAGTATGGACCACCTTCCAAAACTCTACCATGATCTTTTTTATAATTACATAAAAGCCATTTTCCTTCGAGTATATAGAGAATCCATCTTCGGGTTTCCAGACCCTGTTTATATAAGCCTTGAAGTATGGATAATATGCTTGGGACCAACAACATAAATTACAATAGCGTTCTACCACTACTTTTTTGCATTTTGAACAACATATATTGACATTTTAGCACATTTCATTGAATTGAAGTTATGAGGTTGATAAAATTTTAACAGACAGGCACGGGATATTGTTACCTTTGACAACTTCATTTCACGCTCTACTAGAGGTTGTAGAAAATTCCATTTGTTATTTGTTGATCTAGCCTCAGTTTGATTACCTCTATTGAGATTGTTGTGATTCGGGACACCATTATGACATGTATGTTGAACTGGGGACTTAGGAACATCATTGTTTGGCAAATTATTAGAGACGGAATTGATTTGTTTAAATTGCATCGGGTTCTTAGGGTATCTTTTCTTTAAACAAACATGAGTGAAACCTTCCTCAAAGTCATCACTTGAATCTAGATTTGATAGACAAGAGAACCCCAGGGGTGGATCCTGCGGAAGGGGGAATGGATATGGGGGATTAGGGGACGATTGGCCTGAAGTCATTCTAGACTTCAGACAAGGAGTGACGAAAGCAAAGGGAGAAGTCGGATTAAGATCGGAGAAACAGAGGACGAATGACGAGTAAAGTTATTTACAGATCGGAGAAGGCGGCTAAGGTTTCTACCATGAAACAGAACATTACTTATCCACTATTTCTGCTAAACACTTCTTTTACAACAATTATCTTCTTTTGGTTGATGGTGATAGGAAAAACAAACCGTAGGTCAAAATTTGAGTTTAGACCCCCTTTCTTGATCAACTCCGTCCATGTAGAGGCTGTCCCCTGATTTTGCTCCTTCTGATATTGAGATCCTGTATTTGTTTGAAAGTTTCTTGGAGCATTTCTTGCATCTGGAAACACTCCGAGATTCTGAGGCTGAGACCGAAAATCATCTGCTCTTGATTGGCTCTGAGTACTTGATTGATTGCTATTAGCAGTCGGCTGCCTCTTTTTGGCAGGGTTGTGATGATCTGGGCAGGCGCTGTATTTTCGATTATATATTAATTGAAAGCCATCTTCATCTATGATCAGAAGTTTCTTATGAGGATGTTGTTAGGAATGAAGATTGTGATTTGACGAGGGAGAAGGGTAGGTTGGGTTAGAGGAAGAAAATCCCCCATTCTGATCTTGATTTTCAACAAAAATGGGGTTATTAACTATTTTCATGGCAGCCATGACCGTTTGAGAGAGAAAGCACTATCAAGCAATTTAGTACGTACCTTTTGATTGTACAAAGCTTGTACTTACTGATCGTTGTTAGGTGTGGCTCACATTGTATTAAAGTGGGCGCATAGATTGGATTATGATTAGTCCCACATCGTAAAACATTCTAAAAAAATCAACATATATATGACATTGTAGCATGTAACGATAAGGGATTTCTTTTGTTACCAATAAATGTTGCTATGAAAATATATGTGCTCTAGGGAATGACTATCCATACATTGGACCCGATTTGATTTAAAATTTTTAATATTGAAGATATATGTGCTCTAGGGAATGACTATCCGTACATTGGACCTGATTTGATCTAAAATTTTTAATATTGAAGATATCTTGTTTACGTACCTCGAAATTCTGAGAGAAGATAGTTTTTTGAACAAAATTAAAATATTAATTTTGGCGTGCTTTTATCCCATACGACCAAGCGGTAATTCCGAATGCTACGAAGTTTGAAATCCGATAATAATACAATATTACGGATCTAATGGAACTGTTTTCATCGAATCCGAGACTCTGCCCCGGATCGCTATTTTAAACGCGTCGGTTAAATCGATGATTTTCAAAATTTACGAAATCACTTGGAATTTCAGTTTTAGAAATCTTATTAACTAAATTATAATTCCAAATCCAATATTTAAACCATTTAAATATTCAAAATCGAACGTCGAAAAATTCAGATATTTACATTTCTCTTCTCTTAAAAGAATTTCGTCTTCAAAATTGCTAAGGTAGGAAAACGCTTCAAACTCAGTACCTTTCAAGAACCCACTTAGTTAAGACTCGACATTTCACTTTTCTATATTTATAAACCTACATTTGCTAACTAGCTCCAAACATTTATCCAAACCCTTTTATTTCTTAGTTAAATTCAAAAATCAATTTCTAGTTAACAAAAATTATCAAAATTTTCCAACACTCTAAATTTCCGAATTTTTTTGGCAGTCTCCTTTTTATGGGGAACCTTTTGCAATATGACAAGATAGATAAAAATGTATACATCGACCCACTCGGTCGGAAAACAAAATATATATCAATTTATATTTTTGCGGTACTCAATATGAAAACATATCTTTATTTAGCAGTTTTATAAGAGCGGCTTATTTTATATGCAATTTGCACGATCAAACTCAAGCACGTTGTAGCGACCCACTTTTCCATACAGTCTAAGCTGACAATATAATCACACTAGTCAACTAAAATTGCACAAAAGACGGATTGTTAGGGTGAAGAAAAAGGAGGTAGAAGATAATAGAACAACACAGAATTTCACAAACGCAGCGGAATAAAATATAACATATAATAACAGTTTTTTATACAAAAGAACCTGTAGCTGTTAATATATATACAATCATCAGAGTGCAACAACCAACCATAAATATGGACAGTTATAATGACTTGTCCTTACAAACACAAAATGTTCAGTTTAACACAGCGGACTATAAATCAAGTACGTGGAATACGCCTGAGTCTCCTCTAGCTTGTCTCCTAAGCTCCATAGCATTCTAACCTGAATCTATAACACTCGGTCTGACCCAAGCATTATAATGAAATAACAAATGAGTCAGTCTGGAAAACCAGCATGAGAAAACATACTCAATTTGAATTATTAAAGCTATCAAAATCCTTTGAAAAACAACGGCATCTCATAAGACCGCGTCACACATAAACATGACAGGTTTCCCCTTACGATAACAAAAACATTTGATATCAAAATCATCTGATATTATAATAGTGTCTATAGAAAGTAAATTAGAAAATAGCTGAAATGCTTGCATCTCACGTTTCAGCATAGTTGGACATAATCAAAACCGTACGAAGCTTATTGGAGAATGGGTTCCATACAATGACTGGGTTATTGGGTTACTGCCTGTCGCAGTACACCTCTAAAAAATGTACCGAGACCTCGCCTGGATCCCCTGCCAACACAAGACCGACCTTCCTCTAACCTGGATAGTATCGAATATGTTATCACCTTGGGTGTTTCCATCTTTAATCGAGAGCTCTCTTTTTCCATGCACAACCATATCCATAATTTATAATATATTTTTGAGGGTATCTAGAAGGGTGATAACATACCCTAATTGGATGTGACCCACTTAGCCGTGCTGCATCTCTCATGTTTTAGTCATTCTCGGTTGACGAGGCTTGAGGCTAACGTTTACCTTTAGAATAGCACTCATTCTTGGAATGCTAACACTGCCTTCCTGTAACGATCCAGAATTTTTGTCAACTTAAATTTGTATATTTAATTGATTTTAAATATTAATAAGTGAAATTAATAAGTCGAATAAATTTTATTTCGAATATCTGGATTTAATTGAATAATTAAATCGATAATTTAATATGTTAAATTCCAGAAATAATTGAAAATTAGGATTAATATGACTGAAAATGATTTGTAAAATTTTATTTTATCATATTGGAGTTAGAATGATGTTATAGAACTTTTCAAATTGAATTAAAAGTTAATTTGTGAAAATTGAATATTTTCATATTTAATTGACGATTAAAAATAGCAAATTTTCAAACAGTCTCGGATTTTGACGAAACCAGTTCCATCGAATCCGCAATGTTAAATTATTGTATGATTTCGAATTTCGTGTCAATCGGATTTACGGTTTGTCCGGGGCAAGCTAAAATGCATAGAAATTAGTTTAAATCGATTTAATTTAAATCTGATCGTTTATTTCCGTAACTCGCACATATGATCGAATTAGCCTCCGAAACATGTTCCATTGTGTTTGGAACGTGGGGTAAATCTTAGAAACGCCAACTGGCACGCTTCGTTTGGAGTTCGGAAAATTTCGGACGAATAGTGTTTTTGGAAATCTTCTATAAAAGCACCCCCTTATTTCCATTTGCAAACCCTAATCAAGACCAAACCCTGGCCGCCACTTTCAGCATGAATGGCCGAAATTGTTCCTTTCTTCCTCTATTAATTTCTTCAAATCCGTGCAATGATTCAACAAGTTTCCAACTACATAAATGAAGATCTAAACAAGACCTTCAGATCCATACGGAGTTGATCGAAAATGGCTTAACGGATCGACGACAAAGCTCGCTCAAACCCGTGCGTTCGTTCACGATTCTCGAAGGGAAGGCTTGACCGAGTTCGACCGGTCTAGGGGTGTTGGTGCGGCGCGTTGCAAGCTTCGAGGTGGTGAAGCCCGATCGTCTTCAAAGTCGACGATGTTCAGACGTTAATCAAGAAGGAGGGGCGGCTTTGAATTATGTTGCGCGTGGGTTTACTGGTTGTGGAAGAAGCATGGTGTAGCGACCGAGATTGCTTAGCTTTGGAATGCACGACCAGGATTTAATTTAGGTTAAAAAAAAAAATTGTAAATTAATTTATATATTAATTCGTATGATCTTTAAAATGTTGTAACTTGTTCATACGAGGTCCGTTTTGGACAAAACCAGTAGCGTTGGAACCGTATGGACGAATACTACGCTATGCAACTAGATTGGAGTCGTTTCAAGCTAGTGAGAATTTTGGGTAAAATTAAACGCGCGTTTAATTTTTATTCGAAAATAAAACGCGGAAACAGAATTGAAAGCGAGGTGAGAACTTCTCACTCAATCGAATTATTTCGATTTAAATTTTAAATAGTTAGATTTAAAATTGCTTGATTGTATGCTTGGATGATAAATTGTTATCTGTTGTTTGAAATGGACATTATACGCTGTTAGTAAGCGGAGGTTATTTATTAAAAACATATACCGCGAATATTTCACTGCAAAGTGAAATTGGTATTATTTATGTACTTGGAGTTGATTTTCTCACATTATATAGCGGATGAGACCCTATTGCCCGCATAATAGCGGATAATATTTTATAAATCCCATATACCTCGATATTCCGTATTCGAACGGAATTGGTATTGTGCTAATGTTTGTGGATGTAGGGAAACAAGTTGGACGGATCCAACTGGATTCCTCACTAGTAATTATTTGATTACAGATATTGTAATATTTGTTGATTATCATATACTGATATATAATGTCTTTGTTGTCGTGATTGACTATTTGGTGCTGTTGCATCATCGGATCCATTTTTGAAGTTTTAAAATAATGATTTTTGATCTTAAAAAGAATTTTAAAGTGATTTTTGAAAGTATACGTTTTATTAAATTTTGAATTGTTAAAATAAATAACCATTATAATTTTATTGTTATAAAAGTTATATTTTTGGAAAATAGTACTTAAGTATGATTTTGGAGTTATATAAGTTTTAAATAACGTTTTTTAAATTATTAAAAGGATTGGTTTATTTAAATTTAGATTTTTGAATTGTTATAAATGGTTTATATAAAAGATTTCTAAGATTAATATTTATAAATTTAAAATAATGGAATTGTGAAACGAGTTTTGTTAAGTGTTAAAATGAAGTATAAATAGATTTCATAAGTGAATAAAATTTATAGATTTATAAATTGTGAAATTTTAAAATAAATAGATTTTCGTAAAATAAAAGATTATAAGTCATTAACTTATAAATTAGATTTTTGGTATAAAATTGGGTTATAAAATGAATTGGTAAATAAAAGTGATTTTTATAAGTTGAAGTTTTTATGAAATAAATAAGTAAATATATATATATATATATATATATATATATATATATATATATATATATATCTGTGTGTGTGTGTGTGTGTGTGAATTTATAAACGTTGTTTATAAATCCGAAATCAATTGAATTTGGTGAAATAAACATAGAAGTTTATTAAAGGGGATATATTCGCGATTTTGGATAGCGAATTATCTTTTGTATAATACGTGTCATAATAAAGAGTTTGGATCAGGAGTAATATTCACGATTTTGGACAGTGAATATATTATTAAAGAAAATGGACATGTTTTTGGACAAGTGATATTATAAAATGAAGTTAAGTGTTTTAAAGATGTTTTAAAATGGATTAACTATCGAAACCATAGATTTCAACATTTATTGTTGAAATAGACGTTTTCGAGAAATAGAAGGAAATGGTGGACTATAACACTGTTGTTATAGTAAATGATTTCCGAAAGGAAATGTTTTATATAGTATTGGGATTCATATATCTATCTTAATTTCGAATCCCTATACTAGTGAGTTTGGGTCGTTGTAACGATGTTTTACGCAACATTCGTTTTGGCCCAAATAAATGTGTTTAACAGAATGATTTCTTAAAGAATGAAATATATACTTAATTTCGATTTAAGTATATTGAATATTTTCCAGGTGTTGAAAATAAATGGTTTTGTGAATTACTTATTATTAAATAAGTATGGAAATGTTTTCCATTATGAAGTGAATATTTTGAGATTTTATCTTTTAAAGATAAATTGAAAATGAATATTAGAAATCGATTTGAAAATCGTATATTCATAGATATTCTGGAAGTGTAAATTCACTATGGAATTTATAAAAGGAAGGGAAATTTGTTTTAAAATAAACGTTGATTTATTTTTGAAATGTGGGAATAAATTTACGGATTTGGAACGTAAATATAAATTAAATCGGTAAGGATTTATTTAATTGGTTTAAATGAACCATTTTGAAATGAAAGTATTTCCGCGTAAGGAAAACGATTTGAAATTTGTTTTCAAAAGTTGTAAATGTTAAAAGTGATTTGGAAATTGGTTTTCAAATGGTTGAAACGTGGAAATTATATATCTTGTAAAGATATTTTTGGAAAATAAATAATTTGGAAAATTATTTGGAATCTGGTGATGTTGTGCACGCCTATTGATAGTTAAATAACCGACTATCAATATTTACCTTTAAATAGGTATTTGTTGTGATTTGCTTGAATTTGAATGCCACACTTATTTTTAAAATAAGCGCTCACTATTCGGGTTAGCCGGGAGAGGACCTTGGGGTCGTATAACCCATTCCGAATATGTGATACGTCGTTATGGATTGCATTTGATGACCGGTGTTGAAGACCGGATATTTGTGAAAACGGAAGGATTACCATCGAATGACTCTGCATCGGCTGATCTCCGATATAGAGGTTTTATCACCCTTAGTGACGGGAAGTCCGGACGTGATTAGTGAATATCCGGATTGCAAGGGCTTCTTTGGAAGTGCCTTCGGTTCTGTTCGAGCCCGGAACAGACTTGTATGGATTGTGTGTCTGACATTACAATTTGAGATGTAAAGCTGGTTTCTATCAAATATATTTCTATTGGTGGCGGAGAATTTATTCTCTTAGCTTAACACCCTTCTCTGAGACGTACGAGCTCAGAGGTTATGTAGTTGATGGTTACTAGTGATACATTCCCAAATTGGTAATGTGGCATATGAAGTGCTGTTGAGCATTTGATGATCAAAGCACAGCTTTTGTATAAAGCGTGGCTTTGTCGACGAGACTTCTCGGACCTCGCACCCCGGTAATGGTCAAAAAAGGAAGGATGCAGCAAGGTTATAGGGAGTAGCGCCCTTTAGTGTATGTCCTTTCCTTCTGGATAGAAGTGTTATCATGGTATAGAGCCCAAATACTTAACTTATGTGAATATTGCAAATTTATATGGCTTTGTGATTGATGTTGGTTGTGGATCCTCAGATAAAGGTTGTTACAACCGGGGGATGGCATACGCGCGCCAGTAGTTACCTATTTTTGCAGAGGTAACCCGGCCTTGTGTGGGCAGAGATCCGGCTAGGTTCTCGGGGCGTCTTTCCAGAGGCGTACCCATGTGACAATGGGAAGTTCCTTGGCCTGACCATTTGTTGGAAATCCAAAGAAACAATACGAACCTTGTACGGTTTTAGTTGTAGAGTCTGCCATCTAATATGGTAGCTATAGTAGGCATAATGAAATGGTACCTATGCTGGCTAAGATTTATATTCTACTTTCGAAATGTTTTCTACACTATGCACTAATAATAATATCAAAAATGATTTGATTACGTAGTAAGCATCTTTGACTATCATAAGGAGAAATCTCCCCCAAGTCTGCGTTTGCATTGTGTGTGCCGGGAGGCCTTATGGTAGTTTCATTTTTAAAAGCATTGTGAATTGACTTTAAAAATATTCCTCTGTTTTGTTTTTAAAAGATGACTGTTTTAAGTTCTCACACCAGTCCCATGACTGACTCGGAGTTTATTGTTTTCTTTCCTAAACTCTGGGTGCCCACCAATTTCCACACGGGCCGTCTAGAGTCAGGTTATCAGGATATTCTGGAATTCAGGAGTTGCTGGAGGCAAGCTGGATGGCATGGCGTATTCACTAGTATATAGTATTTCTTTTCCGCTGTTTGTTGTTGTTTGATGTTGTACACTCTGATGACGTAATGTAATGTAATATGATGTAATGTAATAACTGATATAGTTCTTCGTTTAAAGATTATTCAATTATCTATTACATGTTGTTCCGCTGCGATTGTGAGACTATGATATTGTTCTGTTGTTTCTTTCTGTTCTGTTCTATCTTTCTCTCTCTTCTTCTACCTCTTTCTTCTTCTTCTTTAACCATAACGGTATGGTTTTCCGGCATTCGATTGCTCGGCAGTTGATACAGCGGACATATTGATGTCGGTTTTCGAGCGTCGAAAAGTCGCAGACGTTACATTTGGTATCAGAGCTTATGGTTAAGCGACAACCATGGCTCTGTTGGGAATTACTCATTAGAGATAGATTCAGTAGTACTCTAGAATGAGTGTGAGTATAATAATAGATACGAGCGCGTATTTGTTAGTGGATATTTTTTTTTTATAGTGTGATGATTGGTTTGTTGAGTGGTATATGGATTCTGGTCAATACGAATAATTAACGTTATTGATAGGGATCTCTAAACACTTGTGCAGAATAATTTGACACGATATTGTTTTAAAGCAGGTAATGAAATAATTTTTGCCCGAAAATTATATTTTGATATAGAAGGAATAATTTTCCGAAAATATTATAAATCCTTGGATGTTTGGTTGTTAATGAAATATTCAAATATAAGAACTTAGAGTTTGAAAGGGTTTATAAACAAATAAAATTCTATAAGTATGATTTATCCAAAGGAAGAATAACTAAATTTGATTTAAACCAGAATTTAATTCCGGGAATTTTGAAAAGTGTTTTAAATGTAATGAAAACAAGGGTTCACTACAACAAAACATGTTATTAATAACGCCATTCAATAGCGCCTTATTCAAAAGCGTTATTGATTACATTTAATTATTTATTTTCCTTACTAGGTTAACACATACTCAGTTAACGTAACGCCCCAAAACAAAATTACCCCTCCCAAAATTTTCATTTCCCTCTCAATGAACTTAATCGTTCTCGTCTTCCACCCAAAACCCTAAATTTTCGTCTCCCTCCTCATCGCTCACTATCGCTCTTAAGCTGTTCCGATCTTCACTCATCGCTCGCCATCGCCACCTCCGATCTCCGCTCATCGCTCTTCAGCTATTCCTAAGTCTAAGTGTCCAGAACCCCCAAATTATCTGCTTGGATTTCTAGGTTACGTTTATTAACTATTTTAATTCGACTTTATCATTTGGTTATGATTATATTTGCGTTCAAATTCGTTAGGAACTGTTTTATTTCTAGGTAAGTTCAAATTTGTCATAAAACAAACAGGGGATTCTGAATTGGATTTCACTCGGTTGAAATATTAATCGTGGTCCAATGCTAAACAACACTGGGTTAATACCCACAAATAGATAAAATTCTTTACATCCACAAATTTTTCTTCTGCTGTTTTAGTGCATTTCATCTTTAAAGGTATACCGAAATTATAAAAGTTGGGTAGTCTTTTCAGTTTCATCTTAAAGCATAAGAAGATTGTTAAATGTGCACCAATTTTTGTTTATTATGCACTAACGTTATAATGGAAGGAAAAAGAAAGGTGAAAAGATAAGAATTTTTTAGCGTGCATTCAAAATAACCGATATAAATATCACAACCTCCACATAAACAACAAATAATTTCAATTTAATTAAACCTCGCTTTATATAGTTAGTGTTTTACCAACTGATGTCGATTTCAAACTGCACATTCTTTAATCAGCCAAACCTACTCAATTATAGGCCTTTTAACATAAAGAGCAATGAAAAAGAATGCTTTTATTAATTCAACCACCAGTACTAGTGTTATCGCTGTGTTTGATCAAGTCTCACTCTTTACGTTTTGAACATTATTTGTTTGTCTGAATTTTGCATCTATATTGATCGTATTTTATTAAGAGCAGCATTTACAATATCCAGAAATCTGCAAGATTCAAGCATTCTTTTTTTACTTCACAAGTTATGGTGGTGGGTGGTGAGATTGTTGAGGATGATGAAATGGTTTGGGATTTTAATGTGTTGGAAAATGAGAAGAAGGTTTCTGTTGAAATGTTTCGGAGCTGGGTCTTGAGTTGTGCGCCTGGTATTTTGAATTGTTTGTCAAAGTTTGTTATTGAGAGGATAAAAGCTTTTGGTGTTTTTTTTTTGAATTACCTAGAGAACCAAGCTTCGCTTGTAAACTCTAGGGAAGTATGTGCCTGCCAAACACATACTTCAGGTACTTGTTACAGGGTTGTCAGTTTCGGGGCTCGAACTCGTGACCTTCGATCACGCAGTCCGGACCATCAACCAACTGCGCCAACCCAGTTGGCAAGCTTTTGGTGTTGAACCTTCTCCAGAGATAATGCATTTTATTTTATTTTCTTACAAACTCTATAGACAATGCAAAGCAGGACACTGCTTCTTCAGGCTTTGCATCCGCTATATCATTAGTCATTATTATACCACTTGGTGGATGCCATAGCTGAGGAGCTATACTTGCAGTTACAGTAGCCTATGATATATAAATGAACCAAAAAATATTTAGCAACTTTAATTAAGTGATATGATACAAATCTATGACCTTAGCATGCACTATTGTAAGGGTAATCTTTACTTACCTTTCCACTTGAGTTGTGATCATTACGAGTCCACTTCCATAGTAAATGGACGGCGTTGGATATGAGTCAAGTGTGTAATCTACTGAAGCACGACTAATGATATTGAATGCAATTGTTTTGCAATGAGTTTTCTCCATTTTTTAAAAAAGGGGAAGTGAACAAGGTTACCACGTTTTCTATTGGAGGTATCTTAATCTTTTTTTCTATTTGAATTTTCTGTAGTGATAATTAGTTTAATGCTATAAATGATGTTTTAAGTTTGAACAGGTGTAGAAAACATAGAATCACTTAACAGGTGCATTTAAGCTGCTGATGGCCATGGCAGCTGTTGATTACTTCCTAAATCAGCAGGTATCTTATTTTCTTTATATTTTTGGCATAATTTTATCTAGTGATATAGTCAACCACTATTAATAGGGACCTTACTACCCGAAAGCTAATAATCAAGCTGTCAAACGTATCAAACTTAGACATTAGCATCTAATCATGCTCCTCTGACTGGTTATCAGCAGTTCTATAATTTTAGTATAATGAAAAGTGTACTTTGACCATCAAGATTCTACTTATATTCACAATGTAGACATTCAATATTTTGGCATATGAGTATTTTCAAGACATGCTTAGAAAACATTTTTTTTAAAATACATAAAATCATTCCTGCTAAACTACAATTGTGTAAAATAACATCAAGTTCTAGATATTGATATTTAATATTACCTTGAAATTTCTATGCTTTATGTACAATCAACTGGCATATTTATTCCTTGGTAAGTTTAAAACTAAAAGAGCTAGAAGATATGTAAAACTTCGGCTCCAGTGACATCTTTGAACATATAGATTGTATAATACCAAGCACGTAGCAGCCTTGATTATTTACACGATGATTTTGTCTTCTCTATAGCGGCAGCTATCTTTTAGATTGCCTGAAAATGATTAGACAAAAAAAGAAGAGAATTTGGTAAACTATATAATTCCAAACTGAAACCTACATTGTGAAAATATTCGCATGTGATCGAATTTGGTTGAAGTAATTACTCTGGCATAGAAATTGGGATTCGCATGTCATAGATTGTGGAGACTGAACCTATGATATGTTTTGTGAATGAATATAGATGTTAACACAGGTGCGTTTACAACAAATAATCTCAATTTGGTAAAATCTGAATTATAAGTTTTAACACAGGTGCATTTACATCAATCATAGATGTTGTCACTATGGTATAAGGTCTCAATGATATTGATGAGGCATAGTCGAATAGCATAAAAATTGGGAAGATTCCTAAATTTTATGCTATTTAGCTCTTGCCTTATCAATATCATAGGTAATCTGAAGATTGTGGACTTTGGTTAAGTGCCTTTACTGGGCTGAATGTGTTGCTTCACCCTACGTGTGGGCCTCTGGATCATGCTGTGATGGCGCAAAGGTAACCTAAATTCTCATCACGCAGAGGTAACTAATAATATTATTTATTTGAAACTTTGAACTGAAAAGTTAACAATCCAGATTAGTTAGTGCATTTCGATAATCTGTCTTTAGATGACTATACCTTCATTATATGGTATTTGATTATTGCACTTCATTCAATTGTGTTTTATGTTTCTACTCTGGTATTTGATTATTGCACTTCATTATCCATTAGTTGTGAGTGCCAGTGATTCTTTCTTTATGAAGTTTGTAATGGGGTAAATTGCGGAATCTGCCTGTTGTTGATGAATAGCTCGATAGAATGCCTCTTTTGATCGATGCAATCATTCCCCTAACTGTAAGTCTCATATTTTACAGTTCTAGTATTATCTATGTATAATTTCATTACTTGTATTACTCGCTTATGTACTAATTTAATCTGTTAGCATGTAGTGACTTTACATTGCATTGAAGTGGTGCACACAACATACAAAATCTGCACATAATGTCATGCCTGAGTGATTGTCAATGCAAATTGTCATGACGAATAATAAAGTAAGTATAACAAGTGTACTTAATTTGTACATTTATGTTTAGTGCTAGTTACTTCCGGAGGAAGGGGTAAACAAGTTGAATCAGTCTTGTTTTAGATATATTTTTGGCTGTCCTAGAGGATTTAAGTACAGTATTTTATTTATTTTTCAGTAGCATAGTCCTAAATCTAGCAACTAATTTGAGTCTTGACAATAGCGACACAAATATGCCTATATATTCACTTGTGCCTCTCCAGATCACATAGCCCAGTACTGCAAATGTTTTCAAGTATTTGAGAAGTAGGGGTGTAATATGAGACCAAACATTGGACTATCCCTGATTTCCTTTGAGGAAATATATCAATACATTCATTCATAAATTCTGGTAACCTCACTTTGAGGGAAACTCACACACTAGAACTTTACGATTTATTTCCAGCTTTCTGTAGTAATTAGAACAGATATCAAAATTGTAAATTTTAAGTTAGCTATTTATTTAAGGTTATTTGTCATTATAGATTAACTCTTCACTTATAGCACACACATCAAAGTATGAAAGTACGATGCATTTTATTTTAACTAAAATATATGGCCAGTGGCAACAGTGAATAAAGAAATGCACTGAGCACTGTTGAAGTGGTTTGGAGAAGTGGTGAAGAAGTTGTCATGGGATGGAGTATTGGGGGCGTGCACTGTAAAGGAGGAAGTGGAATTGTATGGTAGTATGTATGGTGATATGCAAGTGAAATGGTGCAGAGAATAGAGGCAGCAGGGGGTTGATGAATGTAGTGAAAGTTGGAGGAAGTTTGAGAAGTACTTGTTAGCAGAGGAAAATTGGCTCATTAGTTGATGGATGCAGTGAAAAGGAGGGTGACAATCGGGTAGAAGGAAGCAGGGGAATGTTAGAAGAGGAAGAATAAATTTTTGTTGGTGCAGATTGGAGATGAAGATGCAGTGGAAAATTGCAGAAAGAAGAAGCCTTGACAGTTTGATGAAGAGAATGGTATTGAGGTGGTAATATCACTGTGTAGTGAAGTTAGGTGATGGTAGATGTGTTAACAGTTTGCACGACAACAGACAAATGTGAATTGAAATGGAAGTAGATGCAGATGAAGGCAGTATGACAGTGGTAGATGACTATAGGTGAGGGGAGTGATGCAAATGTATTGACAGAGGAGAATATGGCAGAGAAGTAGTAATGCAATAATGTATTGTTTTTTTTATTGTAAATGTAAATGCAGTGCAAGTTATAAACTTGTAAGAAAAATGAAATGCAAGTTGAAAAGGGAATAAAATATGTCATTTTTGTTTGATTTAGTTGAAAAAGAGTATATTGTTTACTATGATTTAGTTTGATTGCTATTATTAAAATGTAATATATAGGCATAGCTCTAGAAAAGTGTATCTACGATTTTTATAACGGCATATATGAGATATTATAGCGGCTATAATGAGCTATTGAATTAACGTACCATAGCGGCGAATTTGCGTTATAAAACTAAGCTCAACCATAGCGGCATATTTTGTGTTATAAATATTCAATAGTTTTTTATAACATGTCGATATACAGCGCTTATCAAACCGCTATGGTTGTGGTTAATAGCGGCAATATGCCGCTATAAAAGACACTTTTTGTTGTAGTGGTTTTGGGATTTAAAACTCTTGGGAATGTTGAAATGTTTTCCAAAGTATTGAAGGAAACGATTGAATATTATTTTAGGAAATATTTTTGGAGGAAAATTGTTTTAAAATGAATTCGTGGAAGTGAGGAAGTATTGAACTCACTTCGGTCGCTGGAAAATAATCCTGATGATGATGGCCACATCATTAGAATTCATTTTCGAGTTTCTAAAGTGATGGATTACTTCCATACGAAATTGGATTTGAGTTGATTATAATTTCAAAAATGGTTTTGGAGTAAAAACCGAGTAATTGAATTCTGGAAACTCTATCAAGATAATGTGAAAAGTTTTAATAAACCAACTATTGAACCTATTAAGTGAAGTTGATATTAATAAAATAAACAAATGAAGATGAATGAAAATTTTAATCCTGGAATTAAAGTTTAACTTGAATGAATGGAAGTGAAAAAAGGGATATTTGAATTTAACTTAAGATAAATTGAATAAAATTGGAATTTGAAAATTGAATTAGAATTGGATATAAAGTTGAAATGTAAAATGACTGTAATTGAGAAATGGAAATTTAAGTTAAGTTAAACAAATGCTATTTGAAATGGAATATAACTTAAGTGAAGTTGAATAAAGTTGATTTTGGTGTCGAAGTAAATTAATAAGGGTATTAGTGAAATGAAGTCATTAAGAATATGAACTTGAGCTATATAAATGAAATTCAACCTTATATTGTTAAAGGAATTAGCAACTGAATTGATAAATGGATGGAATATTAATCAATCGAATGTAAAAGTATTGATATGGAATAATGAATGTAAGTGTAAATCCATTAGAAGCTAATGAAGTTGAGAAATTGAATAAATTGAATGGAATTCAATTTAATATGAGCCAATTGGAATTAAAAGTGTTAAACCAAATTGAATGTTGAAAGTAAATTAAATGAATTTGGTTGTATTGGGTATACATTAGTTGTTATATGGTTGTTAATTGATTGTGTATAATTCATTAAGTGTTAATGAAGTTGAATTGATAAAAATGAAAGCTATGTAATTGAATTCAAATTGGAATAAAATGAATTTGAATAGAATTGAATTTGATTTGGAAGTGGACTAAATTGAATTTAAATTAGTGAATATGAACTAATTGAATAATGAATGATGAATGGATATTTATAAAATCCAATGTCAACAAATCAAATGTGATTAAATTGAAAACCAATTCATTGAATATTAATGAGAAGTGAATTCATATTGATTTGGTTATGAATTTGTCGGATGGTTGCATTTGTTGTTTGTTGCATTTGCTATGTTAGCATATGTAGATATATGCTGTATATTGATATTACTTTCATATATGCATGTTCTCATGGTTTGTTGAGTGTTTAGTAGGTGCGGATTGTGCTTGCTTCGCCTTTGGAGCTCGCTTTCGCACTATATTTGCCGTATATGCTCGCTAATAATAAATAAGGTACATATCTCGGATTAAATATCGTACTTTTACACTTTTTTCCCTGCGGGATGCCTCATCACTTGATGAGATGAATATTTGTGATATATATACTGTCATTTTTATTCGGATCGAGCCGCGCAAAGGAGACTCTGGCGAATTTTTCCGAAAATTTAAGGCGTTAGAATATTTTTGAGAAAATTGGGAAATTTTTGAAAACTAAGTTGGATTTGGAAATTTTGTAAAGATTTTGTAAGAAGTTTAACTTTGAATTTTGGGAAAGTTAAACACTTAAGAGATTTGAAAAATCCAATTTGAATGGTTTGTTTTGGAAAGTTAATGGATTCTGTAACTTTTTCTTACTTGGAAATTTCGAGGACGAAATTCTTTTAAGGGAGGAAGTTTGTAACGATCCAGAATTTTTGTCAATTAAAATTTGTATATTTAATTGATTTTAAATATTAATAAGTGAAATTTATAAGTTGAATAAATTTTATTTCGAATATCTGGATTTAATTGAATAATTAAATCAATAATTTAATATGTTAAATTCCAGAAATAATTGAAAATTGGGATTAATATGATTGAAAATGATTTGTAAAATTTTATTTTATCATATTGGAGTTAGAATGATCTTATAGAACTTTTAAAATTGAATTAAAAGTAAATATGTGAAAATTGAATATTTTCATATTTAATTGACGACTAAAAATAGCCATTTTTTAAATAGTCTCGGATTTCGACGAAACCTGTTTCATCGGATGCATAATGTTAAATTATTGTATGACTTCAAATTTCGTGTCAATCGGATTTGTAACGTCACGGATTTTCGTTCTTCGAAAAATCAGACATCGACACTCACTTTATCGACTGCCGAGAAATCGAAGGCCGAAAACTCGGAATGTTATGGGTTTTTAAAAAAAAGAATTTAAGAAAAAGAAAGAAAGAGAAGAAGAGATAAGAAGATAGAAAATTTGAACATAGAAGAGAGAAGAATTTTAAAAATAGAAGAAATAGAAAGAAAAAGAGAATAGAGAAAAAGGAAAAAGACAGAAGAAAATAGGACGGGACAGAAAGGAAACTACAGAACAACAACAGAATCTCACAATTCGCAGCGGAACAACATATAATAATAAATGAATAATCTTTAAACAAAGAACTATATCAGTTATTACATTACATCACATTTCATTACATCATATCATCAGAGTGTACAACAACATACAACAAACAGTGCAGCGGAAAAAGAAATACTATATAAACTAGTAATACGCCATGCCATCCAGCTTGCCTCCAGCAACTCCAGAATATCCAGAATATCCTGATAAACCTAACTCTTAACTGCCCGTGTGGAAATTGGTGGGCACCCAGAGTTTAGGAAGGAAAACAATAAACTCCAAGTCAGTCATGTGACTGGTGTGAGAACTCAAAACAGTTTATTTATCTTTGAAAACAAAATAGAGGAATATTTTTAAATCAATTCGCAATGCTTTTAAAAATGAGACTACCATAAGGCCTCCTGCCACACACACAATGCAAACGCAGACTTGGAGAAGATTTCTCCTTATGATAGTCAAACATGCTTGATACGCATTTAAAAAGAGCATTTGATATTATTATTAGTGCATAGTGTAGGAAAAATTCTTTCGAAAGTAAAGATATAAATCATAGCCAGCATAGGTACCATTATATTATGCCTACTAATAGCTACCATATTAAATGGCAGGTTCTACAACTAAAACCGTACAAGTTTCGTATTGTTTCTTTGGATTTCCAACAAATGGTCAGGCCAAGGAACTTCCCATTGCCACTGAGAATGCCTCTGGAAAGACACCCCCGAGAACCAAACCGGATCTCTGCCAACACAAGGCCGGCTTACCCCTAACTGGGTAACTACTGACACGAGCACGCCATTCCCCGGTCCTTTAGGACCTTTTCAACCGAGCGCTCGATATCCAATTCACACAATCATAAAGTGTTTTCAACCTGAGTAAGTATCTGGGCTCCATACCATGATACCACCCCTTTCCAGAAGGAAATGCACATACCCTAAGGGGAGCTACAGCAACCCCTAATAACCTTGCCGCATCTTTCCTGTTTTGACCATTTCCGGGATGTGAGGCTCGACGAAGTCACGTCCACAAAAACACACTTTGTACAAAAAGCCGTGCTTTGGGTCAACAAATGATCAACACAATGATCACTAAGATAGACGATCAAATAAATGATCCTATCACAAATAATCAACACAATGATCATTTCAGCATCACTCAGCATGTCACATTACCAAAATGGGATATATTGCTGATAACTTCAACTATATAACCTTTGAGCTCGTACGTCTCAAAGAAGGGTGTTAAGCAAAGAATAAATTCTCCGCCACCAACAGAAATATATTTGAAAGAAATCGGCTTTATATCTCAACTTGTAATGTCAGACATACAATCCATACAAGTCTGTTCCGGGATCGAACAGAACCGAAGGCACTTACAAAGAAGTCCTTGCAACTCGGATATTCACAATCCTGATCGGATTTCCCATCACTTAGGGAGTTTCTATACCGGCGCGACTCGGTGCAGAAACAATCGATAGGTCATCCTATCGCTCTTGCAAATACCGGTCTTCAACACCGATCTTCAAATGCAATTCACAACGACGTATCACATATTCGGAATGGGTTATACGACCCCATGGTCCTTTCCCGGTTAACCCGAATAGTGAGCGCTTATTCAAAAATAAGTGTGCATTCAAATTCAATCAATTCACATCAAATACCCATTCAAAAGGAAATATTGATAGTCGGTTATTGAACTATTAATTGATATGCACAACATCACCAGATTCCAAATAATTTTCCCAAATTATTTATTTTCCAAAATATCTTTACAAGATATATAATTTCAACACTTCAAAAATAAATCAATATTTATTTTCACACAAATTCCACTTTCACATATAAATTCCATAATGAATTTATATTTCAAAATATTCATGCATATATGACTTCAATTATTCATTTCCAATTTATCTTCAAAAAGATAAATTCAAAATATTCACTTCATATTGGAAAATATTTCCATACTTATTATTCATAAGTAATTCACAAATCTCTTTTATTTTCAACAGTTAGGAAATATTCAATATACTTAAATCGAATTAAGTATATATTTCATTCTTTAAGGAAATCATTCACTTATACTTATTTATTTGGGCCAAAACGAATGTTACGTAAAACATCGTTACGACAACCCAAAATCACCAGTATAGGGATTCGAAATTAAAATAGATATATAAATTCCAATACTATACAAAAACATTTCCTTTCGGAAATCATTTACTATAACAACAGTGTTATAGTCTACTATTTCCTTTTATTTCTCGAAAACATCTATTTCAACAATCAATGTTGAAATCTATGGTTTCGAATCTCAACATATTTTAAAACATCGTTAGATCGTTTTAATTCAATTTAAACATCTCATTCAAAACAATTTCTTTAACATATCATTCACTATACAAAAACGTGAATATACTTCTTTAACAAATTCCATCCTTTTATTCATTTTAATTCAAAGAATTATTCACTGTCTAAAAACGTGAATATAACTCTATCTCTAAGTTATAACAATTAACTTATCAAAATAAGTCATTTGCGGATTTATAAAACAACGTTTATAAATTCCGTTTCTATTTATTTATAAAAACTTCCTTTTTATAAATTCCTTTATTAACCTATTCCAGTTTATAACTCAATTATAAACTACAAGTTCATATTATAAGTTAATTACTTATAAAACGATTATTTTACAAAAATCGTTCTTTTAAAGACTTTCCAAATCATAAATCTTATAACTTATAAGATTCATTTATTTAACCAAATCTATTCTTTAAATAATTTCACCAAATTTATAAATCTTACTATTTATAAATTTCATTTATAACTTCATAGTTTATAATCCTATATATTTCATTCTTTTATGAAATTCATTCTCACATCATTCAAACACTTATAAAACTTGTTTTATAATGTCTATATTTCAATTTATAAATATCCATTTATAAATCTTTTAATATAAATCAATTTATATTATTATTTAAAACGTCTTTAAATTACTTTATAATATCACTATTTCGATTTATAAAATAATCAAATTTTATAAATCCTATATTTAAACTTTTAATAATAAGTTCAAAAATCCAGTTTAAACTATTTTATAAAAACATTATTTCATATTTCCCAAAAATCAGCTTTTAACTGTATTTCTAAAAATCAGCTTTTTAACTATATTTCACAAAACCCATAATTTTATAACTTTAAAAATTATAGCGTTTAATTATTTAAAATGGATCAATTCCAAAAATAAAGTATATTTTCAAAAATCACTTTAAAAACATTTTAAAATCCCAAATCTGGGTCCAATGATGCTACACACCAAATAGTCAATCACGACTACAACGATCCATCATATATCGATATGATAATCCATCAAATATCAAAATATCTGAAATTAAATAAAAACTGTTGAGGAATCCAGTTGGATCCCTCCAACCTGTTTCCTGCATCCAAAAACATTAGCACAATACCAATTTCGCTCCAGTACGAAATTATCGCTGTACATGTTCTTATTAAATATTATCCGCTTAATAACGGCGCAATAGGGTCTCATCCGCTAAACAAAAAATGCGGGAAATCAACAACTGCAATATATACATATGCCAATATATATATATTGATATTATATATAATACCAATTTCACTGTTTATGAAATATTCGCGGTATATGTTTATATTAAATAACATCCGCTTACTAACGGCGTATAATGTCTATTTTAACAATCAATAATTTACAGTCATCATTCAAACATGCATTCAAATATTTTAAATCTAACTATTTAAAATAAAATCGAAATCTATTCGATTGAGTGAGAAATTCTCACCTTGGTTTTATTTTCCGTTTTAGCTTTTATTTCGAATAAAATTAAACGCGCGTTTAATTTTACCCGAAATTCTCACTAACTCCAAACGACTCCAAACCAACTCCATCGCGTAGTGCTCGTCCATACGATTCCAACGCAACTGAGTTTGCATTTTTTCGACCTCGTATGAAAAAGATATGATAATTTGAAGTTACACGAGTTTTAATATATATAAATTACAACTTAAATTATAACTTTTTTAACCTAACTTAACAATAGCCGTTAGATCTCTCCCCCCCGCATCATCACCGTAGGACGCAAACCCCTCCCTTCCTCTCTTCTTCCACGCGAACTACTCCCAGGCTATAACAAGCTCGGCCGAACCCAACACGCTAATTAGGGTTAAATTTTGCATCAACCATACTCGATGATTTCTCGATCAAGTAGTTGCAATTCGAAGCCCTACACGACCTCTACCTTCGGCCATAACCCCGGCACACTCGGCTGTCCCCATTGCACGCAGTTCGAGGCCGAACTCGCGACGTTCAACTCCATTTTGCCGTTGATTTCCTTCGAATCTTTCGATCATGACCGTTGATAATAGAGATCTCTATGAGATCTACAATATTGTAGTTGGAAAATTTCTGAAATGAAGCAAG
Organism: Allium cepa; assembly: GCA_030765085.1. Lineage (NCBI taxonomy): Eukaryota > Viridiplantae > Streptophyta > Magnoliopsida > Asparagales > Amaryllidaceae > Allium > Allium cepa. The sequence goes on along the minus strand of CM060939.1, from coordinate 196,025,297 downwards.
GATTTTGAGAAATTTGGGGGGGAAAGATAAATAACTCTCGGCCATTGATCAAGCAAGAGGCGGCTACACGTTGAACTAGGGTTTTTTTTTTATTTGTGAATTCAACTTCTATTTATAGAAAAAGCTAGCGTAAACACTATTCATCCCGGGAATTCCGAACTCCGATTTAGACGCCGTAACCAGCGTACCTAGGGTTTATCCCGCGTTCCGGACACAATGGAACAGGTTTCGGAAGCTAATTCGGAAGTATGTGCGAGTTATGGCTGTAAACGCTCATTTTGAATTAAACCGATTTAAATCGATTTCTAGGCGTTTTAATTTGTACAGGACAAACGGTAAATCCAATTGACTTGAAATTTGAAACCTTACAATAATATCACATTACGGATCCGATGAAACTGGTTTCGTCGAAATCCGAGACTTTTTGAAAAATGGCTATTTTGACTCGCCAAATTTAAATTAAAAACGATTCGATGCGTTTCGAGCTGCCACACTCAAACGATAACTCCGATTGACACGAAAATTGAAATCCGGTAATAACTAACTATTACGGATCCAATGAAACTGGTTTCGTTCAATTCTGAGACTGTTCAAAAATTGACTATTTTACAGTCGATTATTAAATATTAAAATATTCAATTTTCACAGATTAACTTTTAATTCGATTTTAAAAGTTCTAAAATATTTCTATAACCCCAGTATGATTAAATAAAATTTTACAAATTATTTTCAATCATATTTAACCTCATTTTTTTAATTATTACTATAATTTAACATATTAAATTATCGATTAAATTATTCAATTAAATCCAATAATTCAAATTAAAATTTATTTGACTTATAAATTCACTTATTAATATTTAAAATAAATTAAATATTCAAATTTAAATTATTAAAAATTCTGGGTCGTTACAATCTTTCCCCCTTAAAAGAATTTCGTCCTCGAAATTACAAGTAAGAAAAGTTACAGAATCTATTAACTTTCCAAAATTCATAATTAAATTCCTTACAATACTTTACTAAGTTTTCCAAATCATACTTAGTTATCTTTTCAAAAACAACTACTATTGTTTAACTTTCAACTCCAAAATCAAAGTTAAAGTTTTCAAAATTTTCCCAATTTTCTCAAAATTTTTCTAACGCCTTAAATTTTCGGAAAAATTCGCCATAGTCCCCTTTGCGCGGCTCGATCCGAAAAAAAAAATGACAGTTTATATATCACAAATATACATCTCATCAAGTAATGAGGCATCCCGAAGGGAAAAAGTGTAAAAGTACTGTATTTAATCCGAGATATGTACCTTATATTTTATTAGCAAGCATATACGGCTAATATAGCGCTAAAGCGAACTCCAAATGCGAAGCAAACGCGATCCGCACCTACTAAATACTCAACAAACAACATGAGAACATGCACATAGACAATAATCTCAATATACATCGTATAGCAACATAATAACTATATAAGTCACATAGCAAATGCAACCAAACAACAAATGCAAACATCAACCAACTACCATTCATAATCAAATGAATATTCATTCATATTCTCATTAATATTAAATGAAATGGTTTTCAATTTAAATCACATTTGATTCATTAACATTGGATTTTATTAACATTCATTCTCAATTCAATTAGTTTACATTCACTAATTAAATCCAATTCACTTTCAATTCTATTCAAATTTATTTACTTTCAATTTGAATTTAATTACATGGCTTTCAATTTCATTAATTCACTTAATGAATTTTATACAACCAATCAACAATCAAGTAACAACCAATAGATATTAATTATAACCAAATTCCTTTGCTTATATTCATTCTCATTCAATTTATTCAACTTCTAATAACATTTGATTTCAATGAATTTATACTTTCATTCATTATTTCATATCAATTTTAATTACATTCAATTGATTAACATTCAAGCCATTCATTCAATTCAATTACAAAGTTGAATTCTCATTTACATAACTCAAGTTCATATTCTTTTAATCTACTTGATTTATTTACTTCGATACCAAAATCAATTCCATACAACAACTCTTAAGTTATATTTACATTTAAACATCACTTAGTTTTACATAACTTAAATTCCCACTTGTAAATAAATTCAGATTCCAACTCTAAAGTAAATTTTCATTTAACTTTAAATTCATTTTTATTTACAACTCATATTCATATAATTGCACTTCTTACATATATAAGTTTATTCACAATTGTAAATCACTTTAATTATAATTCAATTCTTATAATTCATTTGCTTATACAATTACTCTTTTATTTAGATTATTCAAACAACCTAACAATCAACTTATATACTATTTAATAATTCTGAAAAATTATTCCTTCATATATAAAATATACTTAAGGTAAAATTATTTCATTTACCCAATTTAAAACAATATTATGTCGAATTGTTCTATTCAAGTGTTTAGAAACCCCTTCGGCATAGTCTTGCGGACCACGCTGACGAAAGTTCATATACCACTCAATAAACCAATCATCACAATATAAAACAATTTTATATTCACTAACAAATACGCACTCATAGCTATTATTACACTCAAATTCATTCTAGAGTACTACTGACTCTATCTCTAATGAATTATACCCTACAGAACCATGGTTGTCGCTTAACCATCAGAGCTCTGATACCAAATGTAACGTCACGGATTTTCGTTCTTCGAAAAATCAGACATCGACACTCACTTTATCGACTGCCGAGAAATCGAAGGCCGAAAACTCGGAATGTTATGGGTTTTTAAAAAAAAGAATTTAAGAAAAAGAAAGAAAGAGAAGAAGAGATAAGAAGATAGAAAATTTGAACATAGAAGAGAGAAGAATTTTAAAAATAGAAGAAATAGAAAGAAAAAGAGAATAGAGAAAAAGGAAAAAGACAGAAGAAAATAGGACGGGACAGAAAGGAAACTACAGAACAACAACAGAATCTCACAATTCGCAGCGGAACAACATATAATAATAAATGAATAATCTTTAAACAAAGAACTATATCAGTTATTACATTACATCACATTTCATTACATCATATCATCAGAGTGTACAATAACATACAACAAACAGTGCAGCGGAAAAAGAAATACTATATAAACTAGTAATACGCCATGCCATCCAGCTTGCCTCCAGCAACTCCAGAATATCCAGAATATCCTGATAAACCTAACTCTTAACTGCCCGTGTGGAAATTGGTGGGCACCCAGAGTTTAGGAAGGAAAACAATAAACTCCAAGTCAGTCATGTGACTGGTGTGAGAACTCAAAACAGTTTATTTATCTTTGAAAACAAAATAGAGGAATATTTTTAAATCAATTCGCAATGCTTTTAAAAATGAGACTACCATAAGGCCTCCTGCCACACACACAATGCAAACGCAGACTTGGAGAAGATTTCTCCTTATGATAGTCAAACATGCTTGATACGCATTTAAAAAGAGCATTTGATATTATTATTAGTGCATAGTGTAGGAAAAATTCTTTCGAAAGTAAAGATATAAATCATAGCCAGCATAGGTACCATTATATTATGCCTACTAATAGCTACCATATTAAATGGCAGGTTCTACAACTAAAACCGTACAAGTTTCGTATTGTTTCTTTGGATTTCCAACAAATGGTCAGGCCAAGGAACTTCCCATTGCCACTGAGAATGCCTCTGGAAAGACACCCCCGAGAACCAAACCGGATCTCTGCCAACACAAGGCCGGCTTACCCCTAACTGGGTAACTACTGACACGAGCACGCCATTCCCCGGTCCTTTAGGACCTTTTCAACCGAGCGCTCGATATCCAATTCACACAATCATAAAGTGTTTTCAACCTGAGTAAGTATCTGGGCTCCATACCATGATACCACCCCTTTCCAGAAGGAAATGCACATACCCTAAGGGGAGCTACAGCAACCCCTAATAACCTTGCCGCATCTTTCCTGTTTTGACCATTTCCGGGATGTGAGGCTCGACGAAGTCACGTCCACAAAAACACACTTTGTACAAAAAGCCGTGCTTTGGGTCAACAAATGATCAACACAATGATCACTAAGATAGACGATCAAATAAATGATCCTATCACAAATAATCAACACAATGATCATTTCAGCATCACTCAGCATGTCACATTACCAAAATGGGATATATTGCTGATAACTTCAACTATATAACCTTTGAGCTCGTACGTCTCAAAGAAGGGTGTTAAGCAAAGAATAAATTCTCCGCCACCAACAGAAATATATTTGAAAGAAATCGGCTTTATATCTCAACTTGTAATGTCAGACATACAATCCATACAAGTCTGTTCCGGGATCGAACAGAACCGAAGGCACTTACAAAGAAGTCCTTGCAACTCGGATATTCACAATCCTGATCGGATTTCCCATCACTTAGGGAGTTTCTATACCGGCGCGACTCGGTGCAGAAACAATCGATAGGTCATCCTATCGCTCTTGCAAATACCGGTCTTCAACACCGATCTTCAAATGCAATTCACAACGACGTATCACATATTCGGAATGGGTTATACGACCCCATGGTCCTTTCCCGGTTAACCCGAATAGTGAGCGCTTATTCAAAAATAAGTGTGCATTCAAATTCAATCAATTCACATCAAATACCCATTCAAAAGGAAATATTGATAGTCGGTTATTGAACTATTAATTGATATGCACAACATCACCAGATTCCAAATAATTTTCCCAAATTATTTATTTTCCAAAATATCTTTACAAGATATATAATTTCAACACTTCAAAAATAAATCAATATTTATTTTCACACAAATTCCACTTTCACATATAAATTCCATAATGAATTTATATTTCAAAATATTCATGCATATATGACTTCAATTATTCATTTCCAATTTATCTTCAAAAAGATAAATTCAAAATATTCACTTCATATTGGAAAATATTTCCATACTTATTTATTCATAAGTAATTCACAAATCTCTTTTATTTTCAACAGTTAGGAAATATTCAATATACTTAAATCGAATTAAGTATATATTTCATTCTTTAAGGAAATCATTCACTTATACTTATTTATTTGGGCCAAAACGAATGTTACGTAAAACATCGTTACGACAACCCAAAATCACTAGTATAGGGATTCGAAATTAAAATAGATATATAAATTCCAATACTATACAAAAACATTTCCTTTCGGAAATCATTTACTATAACAACAGTGTTATAGTCTACTATTTCCTTTTATTTCTCGAAAACATCTATTTCAACAATCAATGTTGAAATCTATGGTTTCGAATCTCAACATATTTTAAAACATCGTTAGATCGTTTTAATTCAATTTAAACATCTCATTCAAAACAATTTCTTTAACATATCATTCACTATACAAAAACGTGAATATACTTCTTTAACAAATTCCATCCTTTTATTCATTTTAATTCAAAGAATTATTCACTGTCTAAAAACGTGAATATAACTCTATCTCTAAGTTATAACAATTAACTTATCAAAATAAGTCATTTGCGGATTTATAAAACAACGTTTATAAATTCCGTTTCTATTTATTTATAAAAACTTCCTTTTTATAAATTCCTTTATTAACCTATTCCAGTTTATAACTCAATTATAAACTACAAGTTCATATTATAAGTTAATTACTTATAAAACGATTATTTTACAAAAATCGTTCTTTTAAAGACTTTCCAAATCATAAATCTTATAACTTATAAGATTCATTTATTTAACCAAATCTATTCTTTAAATAATTTCACCAAATTTATAAATCTTACTATTTATAAATTTCATTTATAACTTCATAGTTTATAATCCTATATATTTCATTCTTTTATGAAATTCATTCTCACATCATTCAAACACTTATAAAACTTGTTTTATAATGTCTATATTTCAATTTATAAATATCCATTTATAAATCTTTTAATATAAATCAATTTATATTATTATTTAAAACGTCTTTAAATTACTTTATAATATCACTATTTCGATTTATAAAATAATCAAATTTTATAAATCCTATATTTAAACTTTTAATAATAAGTTCAAAAATCCAGTTTAAACTATTTTATAAAAACATTATTTCATATTTCCCAAAAATCAGCTTTTAACTGTATTTCTAAAAATCAGCTTTTTAACTATATTTCACAAAACCCATAATTTTATAACTTTAAAAATTATAGCGTTTAATTATTTAAAATGGATCAATTCCAAAAATAAAGTATATTTTCAAAAATCACTTTAAAAACATTTTAAAATCCCAAATCTGGGTCCAATGATGCTACACACCAAATAGTCAATCACGACTACAACGATCCATCATATATCGATATGATAATCCATCAAATATCAAAATATCTGAAATTAAATAAAAAATGTTGAGGAATCCAGTTGGATCCCTCCAACCTGTTTCCTGCATCCAAAAACATTAGCACAATACCAATTTCGCTCCAGTACGAAATTATCGCGGTACATGTTCTTATTAAATATTATCCGCTTAATAACGGCGCAATAGGGTCTCATCCGCTAAACAAAAAATGCGGAAAATCAACAACTGCAATATATACATATGCCAATATATATATATATTGATATTATATATAATACCAATTTCACTGTTTATGAAATATTCGCGGTATATGTTTATATTAAATAACATCCGCTTACTAACGGCGTATAATGTCTATTTTAACAATCAATAATTTACAGTCATCATTCAAACATGCATTCAAATATTTTAAATCTAACTATTTAAAATAAAATCGAAATCTATTCGATTGAGTGAGAAATTCTCACCTTGGTTTTATTTTCCGTTTTAGCTTTTATTTCGAATAAAATTAAACGCGCGTTTAATTTTACCCGAAATTCTCACTAACTCCAAACGACTCCAAACCAACTCCATCGCGTAGTGCTCGTCCATACGATTCCAACGCAACTGAGTTTGCATTTTTTCGACCTCGTATGAAAAAGATATGATAATTTGAAGTTACACGAGTTTTAATATATATAAATTACAACTTAAATTATAACTTTTTTAACCTAACTTAACAATAGCCGTTAGATCTCTCCCCCCAGCATCATCACCGTAGGACGCAAACCCCTCCCTTCCTCTCTTCTTCCACGCGAACTACTCCCAGGCTATAACAAGCTCGGCCGAACCCAACACGCTAATTAGGGTTAAATTTTGCATCAACCATACTCGATGATTTCTCGATCAAGTAGTTGCAATTCGAAGCCCTACACGACCTCTACCTTCGGCCATAACCCCGGCACACTCGGCTGTCCCCATTGCACGCAGTTCGAGGCCGAACTCGCGACGTTCAACTCCATTTTGCCGTTGATTTCCTTCGAATCTTTCGATCATGACCGTTGATAATAGAGATCTCTATGAGATCTACAATATTGTAGTTGGAAAATTTCTGAAATGAAGCAAGGATTTTGAGAAATTTGGGGGGGAAAGATAAATAACTCTCGGCCATTGATCAAGCAAGAGGCGGCTACACGTTGAACTAGGGTTTTTTTTTTTTATTTGTGAATTCAACTTCTATTTATAGAAAAAGCTAGCGTAAACACTATTCATCCCGGGAATTCCGAACTCCGATTTAGACGCCGTAACCAGCGTACCTAGGGTTTATCCCGCGTTCCGGACATAATGGAACAGGTTTCGGAAGCTAATTCGGAAGTATGTGCGAGTTATGGCTGTAAACGCTCATTTTGAATTAAACCGATTTAAATCGATTTCTAGGCGTTTTAATTTGTACAGGACAAACGGTAAATCCAATTGACTTGAAATTTGAAACCTTACAATAATATCACATTACGGATCCGATGAAACTGGTTTCGTCGAAATCCGAGACTTTTTGAAAAATGGCTATTTTGACTCGCCAAATTTAAATTAAAAACGATTCGATGCGTTTCGATCTGCCACGCTCAAACGATAACTCCGATTGACACGAAAATTGAAATCCGGTAATAACTAACTATTACGGATCCAATGAAACTGGTTTCGTTCAATTCTGAGACTGTTCAAAAATTGACTATTTTACAGTCGATTATTAAATATTAAAATATTCAATTTTCACAGATTAACTTTTAATTCGATTTTAAAAGTTCTAAAATATTTCTATAACCCCAGTATGATTAAATAAAATTTTACAAATTATTTTCAATCATATTTAACCTCATTTTTTTAATTATTACTATAATTTAACATATTAAATTATCGATTAAATTATTCAATTAAATCCAATAATTCAAATTAAAATTTATTTGACTTATAAATTCACTTATTAATATTTAAAATAAATTAAATATTCAAATTTAAATTATTAAAAATTCTGGGTCGTTACAGGATTTACGGTTTGTCCCGGGCAAGCTAAAACGCATAAAAAATAGTTTAAATCGATTTAATTTAAATCTGATCGTTTATTTTCGTAACTCGCACATATGATCGAATTAGCCTCCGAAAAATGTTCCATTGTGTTCGGAACGCGGGGTAAACCTTAGAAACGTCAACCGGCCGCTTCGTTTCGAGTTCGGAAAACTTCGGACAAATAGTGTTTTTGGAAATTTTCTATAAAAGCACCCCCTTATTTCCATTTGCAAACCCTAATCAAGACCAAACCCTGGCCGCCACTTTCAGCATGAATGGCCGAAATTGTTCCTCTCTTCCTTCATTAATTTCTTCAAATCCGTGCAATGATTCAACAAGTTTCCAACTACATAAATGAAGATCTAAACGAGACCTTCTGATCCATACGGAGTTGATCGAAAATAGCTTAACGGATCGAAGGCAAAGCTTGTTCAAACCCGTGCGTTCGTTCACGATTCTCGAAGGGAAGGCTTGACCGAGTTCAACCGGTCTAGGGGTGTTGGTGCGGCGCATTGCGAGCTTCGAGGTGGCGAAGCCCGATCGTCTTCAAAGTCGACGATGTTCGTACGTTAATTCAAGAAGGAGGGACGGCTTTGGGTTATGTTGCGCGTGGGTTTACTGGTTGGGGAAGAAGCATGGTGTAGCGGCCGAGATTGCTTATCTTTGGAATGCACGGCCATGATTTAATTTAGGTTAAAAAAAAGAAATTGTAAATTAATTTATATATTAATTCGTATGATCTTTAAAATGTTGTAACTTGTTCATACGAGGTCCGTTTTGGACGAAACCAGTTGCATTGGAACCGTATGGACGAATACTACGCTATGGAACTGGATTGGAGTCGTTTGGAGCTAGCGAGAATTTTGGGTAAAATTAAATGCGCATTTAATTTTATTCGAAAATAAAATGCGGAAACTGAATTGAAAGCGAGGTGAGAACTTGGCCTGACCATTTGTTCCTTGGCCTGACCATTTGTTGGAAATCCAAAGAAACAATACGAACCTTGTACGGTTTTAGTTGTAGAACCTGCCATCTAATATGGTAGCTATAGTAGGCGTAATATAATGGTACCTATGCTGGCTAAGATTTATATTCTACTTTCGAAATGTTTTCTACACTATGCACTAATAATAATATCAAAATGATTTGATTTTACGTAGTAAGCATCTTTGACTATCATAAGGAGAAATCTCCCCCAAGTCTGCGTTTGCATTGTGTGTGTGCCGGGAGGCCTTATGTTAGTTTCATTTTTAAAAGCATTGCGAATCGACTGTAAAAATATTCCTCTGTTGTGTTTTTAAAAGATAACTGTTTTAAGTTCTTACACCAGTCGCATGACTGGCTTGGAGTTTATTGTTTTCTTTCCTAAACTCTGGGTGCCCACCAATTTCCACACGGGCACTCTAGAGTCAGGTTATCAGGATATTCTGGAATTCAAGAGTTGCTGGAGGCATGCTGGATGGCATGGCGTATTCACTAGTATATAGTATTTCTTTTCCGCTGTTTGTTGTTGTTTGATGTTGTACACTCTGATAACGTAATGTAATGTAATATGATGTAATGTAATAATTGATATATTTCTTCGTTTAAAGATTATTCAATTATCTATTATATATTGTTCCGCTGCGATTGTGAGATTCTGATATTGTTCTGTTGTTTCTTTCTGTTCTGTTCTATCTTTTTCTCTCTTCTTCTACCTCTTTCTTCTTCTTTTACCATAACGGTACGGTTTTTCCGCATTCGATTGCTCGGCAGTTGATACAATGGACGTATTGATGTCGGTTTTCGAGCGTCAAAAAGTCGCAGACGTTACACTTCCAAGCAACGATGCAATGATAGCTTTCATCCATACAAGTCGTCCTGGATCTAGACAAAACAAATCACCGCCTTCACCGTCTTCACGATATCCATTCATAACATTCAAATCGGATAGAAGTGGTTTTTGGATAATTAAATCCGAACTCGGTCTCTTCGAAACGATCAATGAATTTGGCCAGATTTGATAGTAGGTTATTTAACCATCAAATAACATCCATAAGCAATCACTAGGCCTTTTTATAAATTTCCCAACATTTATTTTCAGAAGTATCTTTATAAGATATGTATATATTCAAATCCCTTCCAATGTTTTAATATTTGAAACAACTCAATTACTTATATCCATATTAGGATATTTCAAACCATCTCTTATTTCAACATTTAGAAAAATACTAAAAAATATTTTTTCTAACTCCTTACTTCTCAACACTTAGGAAAATTCCATTTATTTCTTTTCTCAAAATCCTTTACAATTTATATTGTAAATTTCCTCGAATTCTGTAAGTTCCAGGACTCCTTAGTTAATTTCCTTTAACATTTCAAAAATCAAATACACTTGTCTATAATTCTGAATATCCGTTTCTAACTTCTTTTATGAATCCTAATTCATTCTTCGAAGTTTACTTTTATTTAACTACTTTGGAATTTTTTTACCGTTTTCTAAATTCCACTTTGAGAATTTCTCCTATAAATCTCATCTACTGAATAAACCCCATTTGTAGATCTCGAGAAGATTTATAAATAAATTTAAATCATTACAAAGCTCCATGCATATATGTATATAAAATAAGTATTTAAAAGAATAATAATTTATTTTTAAAAACATGTTCAAGTAATTATTTAAAATATTGAAACACTTTTTATAAACATCAATAACTCATTTTTTGATAAACAAATCAATTTTCAAAGCTTATTTTAAGAATTAAGATTTATTAAAATAAATATAAGTATTTGAAAATTCACTTTTCGATGTATTTGAATTCTACTTGTTCAAAATTTCATAGCTTGATAAATAAAACTTTCCTTTTAAAAACAACTTAATTTCTTAGTAATAAAATATATTTTTAAAATTTCAATAACCAATTAATTTATAAATTCCTCTCGATTCACAACCTATCGATTTCGTTTCGATTCTCCTAACCTGTCCCCACTTCCAAAAATAATATCCAATATTTTCCTCAACCCTATTTCCATATTCTAATATAAATTCACCCTATGAATTTTATATTCCCAACTTAGCAACCGCTATCCTCATCTATAAACAACATTTATAAATTTTGTAACTCCTTTAGGTTTTACTTGGTTATAAAAATAATCTTGTTTATAAAATTCCATTTTTATAAATCCAATTTCTTATAAATTCCATTTATTTTGCTAACATAATTTGTAAATATAGATTTCAACTCCTTTTTATATTTTTTCGATTATCATTTAAAATTCCTATATATAGATATTTTAAAAATCTCTATTTAAATTTTTTATGAATACTTACATAAAACCAAAAATCAAATTCATTGTTTATTCAATCAATCTCTTTAAAATAGTCCAATTTCGATATAATTATTTTTATATTCAAAATCTCCTTTTAGCTCCTTAGAAAATTAAAATTAATATTTATGGTATTTAAAATACCAAAATCAAGGCCAGTGCTACTATAACATCCAAAATTCAATCACAACAAATCTATATCAGATTTATTCACACACATCATATATCAATATATATGAACAATCAATATATTTGAGGAATCCAGTTGGATCCTCCAACCTTTTCCCTGCATCCACAGATGTCAGATAACACAAAATTACCAATTCCACTTCGAGGCGGGATATCGAGGTTTATAGAGTCATCTGCTATTATGCGGTGCGCATAGGGTCTCATCCGCTCCAACGGTGGAAATAATATCCAACTACTAATATATATATATATACTATTATATATAATATAACATCCAAGCGATAAAAAATTATAAATTCAACCAAACATAACGATTTAGAATTAATAGTAGTAATCGAAATGAGTGAGATTTACTCACTTGGATTTTTAGTTTGCCAACCATCTAATCGATTCCGAATATATTCCAAGTTGTAGTTCATATCACTACAGTCCTATGTCGCTGCTTTGTTCGATTATGACCTCGAAATAAATTGGTAAAATATTTATTAGCTATCTACATTTTAAACTCTTAATTAAGTAACTAATTATATATTTAAATTTAATTACAAATTTATACCTCCACCATCTCGTCCAAATCGCAACCTCCTTATGATCGCCTATCACCGACATAGAGTTGTCCTTCCTTCCTAACATTCACAACCTGTTCTACAACTATCAGGCTGCTGCACCCGCTCCACAACCGAAGTTCACTTATGCCTTGGTCTGCCAGCAGTAATAACACCCCTAGAATCGTTGTCTTTAACGACAGCGCACACACAGGAGATATGCAATCCAGGTTGTGACTCCCTCCTTCCCTCTTCAACGCCGACTTCAAATCAAAATCACCTCCATCTTCCTTGAGTTCCAATGTCCCTTGACCCATAACCCGCCTCGCCTGCTCATACGCGCATGCACGCAATGCTCTGCCAACGCCTACCCGAAATCTCGACCAAACATCGCCTGCGAACCCTTTCAGCTTGAAGCGCCGCCATGCTATCGACTTCACCCCCCCATCGCGACTTCCTTGTCCAGCCGCCATTTCCCATATGCGAAATTTTCTATCACGACTTATATTTTTTTTCCTTTCCCCCACTAATGTCGTGAATACTAACTTGAAGATAACAGAGGAAGGAGCTCGCGATTTTTATTTCGTTTCTTTTGCTAGTTTCATTTTTTTCGGGCGAGTTGTGAATTCTGAAGGAAGAAAAGAATTTGTTATTTTTAACAAGGAGGGCGGCTATACGTACGAGCTAATGGGTAGGTCGGTTAGATACAGAGTCCTAGGTGTGTAACAATCCCGATTTTTTGCCATCAGATTTTGGGCAGTCAACTGAATTTTATTGTTGGAATAGTAATTTTTATAAGTCGGATAGATATTTAGAATATCTAAATGTATACTATTAATATAAGTAATATATTTAATTTTAAAATATAAATTCTTGGATATGATAAATTATATGTATATAAACTCCACCATTAAAAATTAAGATATAATATTCATATATCTATATACAAAAACATACAAGCTTTATGATGTTTGAATATATATATATATATATATATATATATATATATATATATATATATACACACGATGAAAAATATATGTAAGTAAATGTATATGTATATATGTTATGTAAAATAGCAAATAAGTAGATATATATATATATATATATATTTATAAAGATATCGTGTATGTAAATAAGTATATATACATGAATGTACAAGCTTCGTAATGAAAAATTTCAAACTATGAGTATATGTATATATTTTTATAGAAGTGTTTATGAAAAAATAGAGTAAATGTGTGTATATCCATATATATATGCACATAAATGTACGTATAAGCTTAAGGGAACATCATCATGAAATATATCTACTCAAGAAAATAATAAATCACATCTTTCACTCAATTTTCAAGTCAATAAGGAAATCAAACCACTTAAATAAAAAAAATTAAAATAAGCCTTTTAATCAAATCAGCCACTAAATAAAAGAAAATAAAAATAAAATAAAAATAATAAAATGTGAAAAGCCTATACATGTGTATGCCACTAGGCTTGCATAGTACACTTCATTGCTATATTTATATATGTCACTATCTTAGCTTATTCACGTGTACCATTCAAAACTTAAAAAAAGAAAAGATAGAGTGATACAGTTCTGCCATTAAAACAAAGATCAAGTTAGGGATCATAAAGTAGGAGAGGGAAGATAAACAACAGAGTTTTTATTTTCTAAAAGTAGTGTTCTTTTTCAAGAACAAGTGAGTAAATTTAAACTTTTACTTGCTAAAAATGATGTAGGAATCTATGTATTTGCAAATTTAGATAAATCATCTTATGCTACCCAGTACTTATATGCTACTAAGTTTATATGCACTATATATGTATGTTAATCATGTGAACTCACAAAAACCTATATGCTACCATGGTTTTTTTAGAAAGTTAAGGCCTTCCCACTTCAAAAATCATTAGCTCACAATCCAGATGATTATAGACCATGATTCGAAAAGTAAAGATAGTTGTTTTTGAGTCTAGTTTATTTTAAAATTTATTTCGTTCGATATCATGTAGCATAGGGGAAGAAAAATATTAATTACAATGGACAACTTTAAAGTGGACGAATTCGAATATCATAATTTAAGTTTTCGATTATATGAATGTGTTTGTCTTCGAAAATCATGAATTTTGGAAGTCTTTTGGGGATTTTAGTTGACTATGGAATGAGGTAGAGGAAGATGACCAGATTTTGGTTCTTGGTCCATTTTAGGCAGTTGAGGTGATTTGGGGGTTCGTCGTTGGTTATGGAGGTTGCTAGAATGATGGAGGATAGTGGAAAAATGGGGTGGCATTTCCTAGCGAGGCGAGGCGTTCGGTCGAAGGCGTTTAGGGTTTTAGGGCTTATTTTTTATGGTTTGGTCTCGAGTTAACTGCGCTGGCAAAGGACAGAGATGGCAGTGCGCACATAGATGGGTCGATAGAGGAGGAGGTGGCGGAGCTTTGGCAGGAATCTGGCGGTTGATGGTTGTGTGTTGAGGTAAGGCGAGGCGGGTTGTTGGCTGTGGTTCGTACCAGGCTTCGAGTTGGTGGTCGATTCTCAAAACGAGGGTCAAGGCTGTGATTTCAGGTGGAGGGCTGTGATTTCAGGTGGAGGGCATGACATTAGGGTCGACGACGACTTGTGAGGATCGT
This sequence comes from Allium cepa, assembly GCA_030765085.1. Lineage (NCBI taxonomy): Eukaryota > Viridiplantae > Streptophyta > Magnoliopsida > Asparagales > Amaryllidaceae > Allium > Allium cepa. The sequence continues at coordinate 196,010,257 of CM060939.1, read as the reverse complement.
CGATGGCAAGTATTGATGGTTGGTGCGAGGGTGTATGTGCACACGTACGTGCATAAGTTTTGTATCGAACGAAGAAGAGAAGAACAAGAGAGGAGAGAAGAACAGAGAGAAGAAGGCAAGGAAATAGGATGTGTCAAAGTTTCTATTTTGTGATTGGGCCGGGTTTTTGAATATGGGCCGAGTTTTCTTTAGTATATAAACATTATTTCTAACCTTGAAATTTAAAACATTGTTATCAACTCATTTAAAGCCAAACAAAACATGAAGGTTTGTGCATTTTTATCATATCACCTAGATCTATAATCTAAAATTATTTTGGTTAGTTTGCGGTAATATAAAAGTAATTAATTTATAATAATTTAAGATAATACATAAATTTAAAGTCTTATTTGATTAAATCTTATATTAGTTAATATATTAGTTGTTAAATGGATTGTTTAATTTTAATTTACTAATAATAAATCATTTTTTTTATAAATTCTTAAATTATAAGTAATTTGGATTTATAATACAAATAGTTCAGTTAATTTAAACCAATGAAATCCTATTTGGTGAATTGGTTAATATTAAGTATTAATCGTTAATTTGTCAATGATCTATGCTTTGGTTTACTGCATTTGAATATTTATTTCAATTATTCTTGTCTGTGCCATTAGTAGCCAAACCAGTTAAAAAGCTAGAAAAATGTTGACATGTTTTATTGAAAATAACATATGAAATGAATTTCCATGTGTAAATGTTGAAACCTTGATTATGAATTGTTTATATAAAATGAATTTGACATTTAAAATTTATCATTTAAATTCGAAGAGACTGGGATCAGATATTAGTGCTCTCCGGAGCCACTTCGATTTAATAATCATTACGAACCTTACTGTTTTGATTACAGTGTCTAATATGCTGGAATTGGATTAATTTAAAAATTCGGCTATTTTAAATAAGTATTGTACTTAGACTATTATAATATCAATGGATTTCTGTAAAAGTGTTTTAGTTATAAGATAAAACTCGTCATGTTTGAATGAGTTACTTTAGATTTTCAAAAGATTTTATAACTTTAGTAGTTCAATTTAAGTGTGTCTTACTCACGTAGGTTTCCAGTCCGACTCGGGTGTTACTTTATTATAATGCTCGGCTTAGACCGAGTATTACAGAATTTAGGTTAAGATGCTTTGGAGCTTAGGAGACGAGCTGGATGCCAGAAACGTATTTCACGTATTTGATTATATTCTGCTGTGTATTATAGGATGTATATTCAGCACTTATGGACAAATTGTTATAACTGTCTAGATTATATGTTGATGATTATACTCTAATAACTTGTATGTATATTAACAGTTACAGTTTTTCTTTTTATAGAATGCTGTTATTGTATATTATATTTTTTTTCCACTGCGATTGTGAGATTCTGTGTTGTTATTTTTCGGATTCTTTCTCTGTCTCTTTCTTCTTAACCGTAACCACCTGGTATTTTCGGCACTCGATTGCTCGGCACTTTATACAGTGAACGTATTAGTGTCGATTTTCGAGGGTCGTAAACCGCCCGGGTCGTTACATGTGGTATCTAAGCTGTAGGTTAAGCGAGAATCTTGGCTCTGGTGGGGACTACACATTAAAGATAGGGACAGTAGTACCCTGGAATGAGGCGAGTGTATTTTATATGAGGGCGTACTTGTTATTTTCTTATAGAACGATTTTAAAAACGATTTTAAAATATTATATAAGATTATATTTCGATATAAAAAGAAATAACTTTTCTAAATTATTATAGTATATTAAGGTGAATGGTTGTTGTTATTATAATCAAACAAAGACCATAAAATTTAAGTGATTATATATATATATATATATATATATATATATATATATATATATATAACCATATAGGAATTTGGCTACGGATGAACTATGCAAGTAAGTTAAGATGAAAATAGATTCAAATTAGAATATAAATTTCGAAAATTTTGGAAGTGTTTTTCAAAAGTGCTTTGAAATGGAATAAGTTTACTCTGACTATATTTTATATATAGAAATAATTTTTTTCCAGAAAATTATATGGAATATATGGTGTGTTTGGTTTCTAGGTATGATAATATTGATTACTATCATAAATTGGTTGTTGTGCCTTAATAAAGGATGTTTATTGCAAAATAAACAATGATAAAACAGCGTGAAATGTTTTAAGGAAGTGAGATTATAAAAGCTTAATTTATAAACGTGACTTATAAATTGAAAATGGATCTTAATTGAGAAGTTTTGAATCTAACTCCCGGAAATTTTGAAATGTGTTTCAAAGTGTTTTGAAGGAATAATAAATAATATTATTTAGAATATTTTTGATATAGAAAATTTTGTTTTTAAAAACAAGGGTTGTTTTAAAATTCTGAAGAATTTGTTTGAATAAAAACCAAAAGTTGGTTAAAATTTAAAAGAGTGATTTTGTATGTAAATAGGATATGTATGTATGCATGTATGTATGTATATATTTATATGTATGTACATGATTTCAAAGTTGATTTGAAATAAATACTGGGTGTTGAGTTCTGGAATCCCCTTGGAAATGAGAAGTATAACCCAATAGAAAAGTAAGTTTTTAACTTATAAGTGGGAAGTGATATTAATAAGAAATTTAAATTTGGAGGGTAAAAATTTAAATTAAGTTTAAATAGATTGAATGTAATGGAAATTTACTCAGGCCAAGTTAAATAAGTTTTAAACTTATAACCTAAAATTGAAAATTTCAAGGTGAAATTAAAATTTAATTTATGGAAGTTAAATAGGTTAAATTGTAAAAGAAAAGGTATAGAATTGATAAGGGGTGCCAAAGAAGTTAAGTATGTATAAATGATTTCAAAACGATTTTTGACATAAAATGGGTTTCGAATTCTAGAAATTTATGGTGGATGCTATTGATTGATGTTTAGATAATTTGGATGTTAATGTACCTTGATATATCCTACTATCATCCTGTATGTTATTTACAGAATATGAAGCTGTAAATCTAATTATTTCGAATAAATTAAGAAATAAGATGAAATGATATATATCCATCACTAAAATTAAATAGAAATAAAACTTTGATTTGAAACTATTTGAATGATTTTGATTTTAAGAAATTAAATTAAATTGAGTTTGAAATGTTAAAACTGAACTTGTCAACTGAATTGTTAAAGAATGGGGTTTGAAAATTTGAAGTTATGATTGGGAAATCAATTGAATTCTGGAAATTTATTTGTTTTAAAAAAAGATTTGAATTCTCACTCGAACCTTGGAATAAATCCAAGTAAAAGAAATTAAAATGAATGTTTCAAAATTTTGGGCTCGAACTTGATTATTTTTAAAGATTTGGATTTTAAATTAAATAGTGAAGGTAATTTGATTTAAGTGATTTAATCGATATTTTGAAGATTGAACTCGAATTTAAATAAATCGAGATGGTTTAAAATTGAGAATTGAATTGAAATTAATTCAAATTGGAATTGAATTGAATTAATTGGAATTGTAATCGAAATTGAATTAATGTGAAATCGAAATGGAAATTGTTTTGAACTAAAAGTTGGAATTGAAGTTAATTCGAATTGAAATCAGGATTGAATCAATTTAAGAGGAAACGAGAATTGAAATTGATTTGAATTGGAGATTGGGAATTGATTTAGTTTGACTTTGAAACTATTTTCAAATAAATTATTTCAATATAAACTGTTTAAAATCTACCTTCTTAAATATTCAAATTATTTCGATTTTCTAAGCCATTTACTATACAAACCATTTTTTTAAACTCAAACTATCTTATATTAACTACTTACCTATTTTAAAACTATTCAAGCTATTTTCTAAATTCAAATTGCTTAGAGTGGAAATTGTTTATATTTAAATCATGGATTTAAATAAGAATTGGGATAAATTGAAGTTATAACCCAAATGGAAACTTGAAGCAATTTTGGATTGGAACCGAAATTGAGATATTAAGGCAAAAACTTTGAAGTGGAATAGTATATTTTGGGTAAATATGATAATTTTTGAATAGTTACTATAACTGAAACTTACTTTATAAGAAGTAAGGAATGTTACCAATAACTTTATAAAGCAATCAAACTTGGAGATTTTTGATTTGGCATTGATGAGATTATATATGTTAGTTATGTATTCGAACTCTCCTTGTTGAATTTATAACCAGAAAGAAATGATATTTGGAAGATATTTTGAATACCAAATAGAGTTTATATATAAGTATGAGGTGGTCTCGGAAATTATTGATCCGAAAATTATTTGAGTTGAAAGGAATGATCTTATATGTATATGGGAATGAAGTGGAAATAGTTTTGGAACCCATTGATTTTAAAGAGACTTTTGATTTTTGGAAAATGTCAATTTCAAAAATTAGGTAAACCAAATTTGGAAGCTATCGATTTTGTATAGATAAAGTTTACATGTGATACATATAAAGTGTATGGTTTGAAAGATTCTATGTATATAGTATGATATGTTTTGAGATAAAAGCATGGAAAGGCAACCCCATGGAAGTCAAAACTTAGAGTAGAAGATCCACTAGGTGATTCTGCCTAGGAATCCACAGGGTGGGTTCAATGAGAATTGGGATCCAAGAGGATGTCTGGCAAAATTCATGAGTTCCTAATGATCATTTGTTGGGTAACGTAAGTCGAAAGGTGCCGATACCTATAGTTACATTGGGTTTTGCTGTGATAGCAATGTAACCATTGTGTACCTACGATCTATCACAGTTCCATAGCATAATTCGGGTGGCAGTGATTGCCTACAATCTACGTTTGATTTCGCTGGGACATCGATGTAACATCGGTAGATTGCAATCTATGTGGTTTGGTTCCATAGCATAATTTGGGAGGAAACGAGTGCCTACATTCTACATTGGGTTTTGTAACGGTCCCTGACTCGACATTCGAAAATCGGCACCGAATACGACGCTCGTATTCAAATGCTGCAGATCCAAACGTCGAATCTAGTTCGCCGGAGCTTATAACACATTAAGTATAACAATACAGCGGAAGAAAATGAACAATACATATGATATACAACATTTTATACAATATTCAGATACAATGATGATACAATAGAATGACACAATAGATATCAATGCTATCAGAGATACAAGAAATAGCAGTAATGTCTTTAATGCCAAACTCCAAGAACTCTATCTTCAATCCAAAGCTAGCTCGAACCGTCATCAAGTTGCACAAAGCTAAGCAAGGTCAGTCGTCCAAAGACTGAAAAAGATTCCCAAAGACAGAATGCTACCAAACCAAAGACTTCGAAAGCTATCGAATCTGCACCTATTATTGATTATCTGAAAAACCCAACTCTAGACTGCCCGTGTGGAAAAATTGTGGGCACCCAGAGTTCAGGAAGGGAACAATAAACTCTAGGCAGTCATGGGACTGGTATGAGCAAACAAAACAGTTTATCTTTAAACAAACAATAAAGGATTTTAAAATTTAAATTCGCAATTCTTTTTGGAAAATGAAACTACCATAAGGCCTCCCGCCACACACACAATGCAAACATAAAATTGGAGGAGATTTCTCCTTATGATAGCCAAGTATGCTTGATACGAGAAAATTTCTTCGATATTATTACTAGTGCATAGTGTAGGAAAACCATTTCTAAAGTATAATATTAATCTTAGCCAGCATAGACATTATGAACTATGCCTACTATAGCTACCATCTAAAAAGTGGTGACCACCATAAGTACATGGCAGGTTCTACAACTAAAACCGTATTGGGTTCGCATTGGGAATTGGATTTCCAACAAATGGTCAGGCTAAGGAACTTCCTACCGCCACATGGGTACGCCTCTGGAGGGACGTCCCGAGAGCTTAACCAACTCTCTGCCAACACAAGGCCGGGTTACCTCTATAACTAGGTAACTACTACACGAGCATGCCATCCCTCGGTCATTTGCGACCTTTATTCGAGGCGTCTCTCAACCACAAAGAAATCACAAAGTAATAGATTTGCAGTGATCACATGAGTTAAGTATCTGGGCTCCATACCATGATACCACCCTTTTCCAGAAGGGAATGACACACCCTAAAGGGAGCGACCCTCATTACCTTGCCACATCTTTCCTGTTTCGACCATTTTCGAGGTGTGAGGTCCTGATGCAGTCTCGTCCACAAAGCTACGCTTATAAAAAAGCCATGCCTTAATCAACAAATGATAAACAGCAGCACTCAGCATGCCACACTACCAAATTGGGAGTATATCACTGATAACTATCAACTACATAACCTCTGAGCTCGTACGTCTCAGAGAAGGGTGTTAAGCTAAGAGAATAAATTCTCCACCACCAAACAGAAATGTATTTGATATAGATCAGTTTTATATCTCAAAGTGTAATGTCAGACATAAAAGTATGTTCTTTGTTCGAACAGAACCGAAGGCACTTCGTCCAGTAAAGGAAGAAGCCCTTGCAATCCGGGCATCCACAATTCCGATCGGACTCCCCATCACATATGGAGAACTCTCTACCGAAGCAACTCAGTGTAGTGTCAATCGACAGGTTATCCTATCGTTCTCGAAGACACCGGTCTTCACCACCGGTCTTTAAATGTTATCGTCGTATCACTATTAGGAATGGGTTATATGACACAAGGTCTTCTCCCGGCTAAACCGAATAGTGAGCGCAATATTTAAAAACATATGGATATGGGATTTCAGTTAAGTCACAAGTTTTAAAAACCCAAAACCTTTCTTCAAATGGTTTAAACAAATTACCATTTCAAATCTTTAAATAAAAAGATTTATTTCACAAAGTTCGCTCAGTTTCAAAAAGATCTATTCATAGATTTTCAAAAAAAATTCCATTTCAATTAGGATTAACTCATCCAATCTTTAAAACAAAGATTTCACTTATAGCTTTCAAACCCGTTTCCAAAGATTTATTCATAACTTAGAAAACCATTTTCATTTTAGACTTGAAATCCCTTTAACACAAATTGGAAATTCATTTCTTATATGAAAGCTTTTATTATTTGAAATAAATAGTTTCGTTTTGGAGAAATCCGATTTCATTTATACAAGTTAAAATCTTTGGGTTAAATTCAAAGTCCCAAAATAACACTTTAAAAATGGTTTAATACCCATATAAACTTGTATAACCTTTTTACATCATAAGTTCTCAACATAGAATTCAATTTTCAATTTTTGAATTCAAATTTAAATCAAATTTCAAAACTGAATCAAGTTATTCAAAAATAACTTTTATCTTCGAAATCCCTTTTCAAAAGCTTTTTATATTCAACCCAATCCATTTCCAAAACCATTTGGATTAAAAATTCAAATTCAAAACTATTTCAAAAATCTATGACTTAACCAATTTCCACGTGCAATCCATATTTGTGTGTGTATAGTGTAGTCCAGGGGTTTCACCCAATAGTGCAACATCATCAATCATCACAGATACAATCACAGCAATATCGATAAGCGGTATATCCTATAACGCTTATCTGTATACACAGAATCACAGATATATAATATAAATGCGTTGTAAATAAATAAATTACATTCATCACAGCTTGAATTAAAACAACTCAAATCACAAAGCATCACACAGTAGGGATGACAAACAATTCACAGCATTCAATAGAATACAATCATCCATAAATAAGGTTAATTGATCATCTGATTAATTGAAGTCAGATTAATCACAAATTCTAGTTGATTAACATTAATTAATCACAGTTTATGTTAATTAATTATCCTTTAATTATTTATTAATTAACTAATTAACCTTTAATTATTAAAGAATTAATCTTAATTAATTAATTATCCATTAATTAATTATCCTTAATTAATTAATCATTAAATTAACCCTTAATTAATTATCATTTAATTAATTAATCCTAAGTAATTTAAAATAAGTAATTATCCTTAATTACTTAATTAACTTTTACCATTAATTAATTATTTTTATTAATTAACTAACCTTTAATTAATTAATTACTTCTTAAATTAATTTCCTTAATTATATTAACTAATTATCCTTAGTTAAGAAATAAATTATCCTTTAATTAATCCTATTTGAGTAATTATCCTTTAATTACTTTCATTAAGTAAATATTTTTAAGTAATTAATTATCCTTAAATTGATTAATTATGCTCAAATTAATTACCTTAATTAATTTATTGCATTAATTAATTATTCTTTAAATTAATTAATCTTTAATCACCATTAATACCAAAATCAATTCAAAAGATTCAGGTTAATAACTTTTCATCTTAATCAGGTTTATAACTACATTATTCATTTCAAAAAAAAGAAAAAAGAAAAAATTAATCTATAAATAATGTTACAAATTTAAACAAATTAAAAAATTAGTTACTTGAAAACAATTTAATTTTAAACTTTAAACTAAACCCATACTTAAAACAAAACAACCATCTATAGAAATGGGTCAAACATATTTAAAATTTGAATTTGTTTAAACATCTTGCTATACATTCAAACATTTCATATATCTTTAAAACTTGTTAGTATATACTTGGAAATTTAAATCTTATTTAAGATTCAACTTTACTTCCAAATTTTTGAAATTCATTTTTCAATTTAAAAACCGGGCAGGATTCTTAGAAACTCAAAACCTGGTAATAAATCGACCCGAACCTTCCCCGAGTGTCACCCGAAACACTTGTCTGCCTTCTTCGAGTCGTTCTCGAGTAGTTCCCAAATTTTTTATTTTCAAAACTTTTGATTTTTGTTTAAATTTTATAAAACCGGTATAACACAAAAACATTCGAACAAACACTCGAGCCTACACCCAGTTTTCCCAAGGAATACTTCGAGATTTCTTCCTTCGTTCCCAAATCTTCCAAACCATCATGAAGTCCCCACGGGCGCCGTACACACTGCCACGACTACCTCCGATCAACGCCGCTCCCTTCAGCATATCAACGATAACCCACCTGACTTCTCCCACCATCCAGTTCAACGAAAACAACAGCAAAATAAATTCGAGTCGTTCGACCCAAAACTGGAATCAATCCAGATCAACAAAATCGACTGCCGACGACATATTAGTTCACCAGAAATCTTATGGATTCGTTCAGAGCGACATCATGTCCCCTAGTTTCGATCCCCCTACGACCGGCGCCACTCGATGCTATGATGACATCGCAGCGATCTCGCAATTGCCGTCGACCAGAACAATCTCCTAAACCCTGATCCACCATATTCTGACCACCCTGATGATTTGATAACCCTATAACCATTTTTCTCCTGACCACTGACCTTTAACCTTCCTCCCATGACGAACACATCGACCACTTTTCCATCGTTCGTCAGATTTTTGACCAAAATATAGACTCCGACCAAATCAAGATATCTCAACATCCACATATTTAAAAATCATGGAATTTCTTTTAAAAACCATCATTTCAAAGTTCAAATCTATTTCTAAAGTCAAAATATGAAATTAGGATGATCAATTTCCTGCCTTATTTAAAGTTGTTACTGTATTTTATCATTTCGAAATTAATTTCTTAAAATAAATTCTGAAAACTTTTTTTTTGATGTTATAGTTTTAAGACCATTTCTTCTCTAAGGATCATAAACAAAATCCTATTACATGAGGAGAAATAGATTTATGAACAGGTTTTTGAAATTTAGAAACCTGGAACAGAGACCTTTGCTTTGTGCACAGACATGCAAAAACGTATCCATCAATACAGAAGTTCATATTCACACAAGCATACACAGTTGCAGATCATCATATGCAAACCAGAAGATATACATATATTTTCAAGTGTTTGCTCACCTGTAGTTTCTGGAAGCAGAGAACAGGACTTTTGCTTTTGAATTTGAAAACTGGGAAGAGTTTAAAATCTGGTCTTGAACTTGCATGTTTACATGCTTTAGATTTGTTTCCAAGTTCTAACTTGCTTGATTTATTGAGTTGCTTCTTGGTTTTGAATTTAAACTTGCTTTTGATTATCATTTCCTTAGGTTGAAAATAATGAAGTTAGTTATGGTTTTAATTGCTCCATATTTTAAATTTTAATTATGGTTTTGCTTAAATTAGTTGAGTTGGTCATTCTAGGTTTTTTTCTTTAGATTTGGAGATGATCTTCTTCTTACTTGTTGAGTTGGTTTATCTCATGCTTAAGATTGCTTGAGTTGCTCTGATCTTGCTTACTGATTGATTGCTCCAGGTTGATTTTCCGGATTGTCTGATATTTGTTTGACATTGATCTAGACTTTGTTTTAATGTTGAAGCTTCACATTGTTCTAGACTTTGGTTTCCAGATCTTAGTTTGGTTTCTAACTTACTTCTTTGATCTGATCTTCTATTTCCAGATATTTTGTTTTGTTTTGAATTTCCAGTTTTTGTTTTGATGATTTGTTTCTTTTTTATTTTTTTTCTCTGGTCTTTATTTTGAGAATTCTCGATCTCAGATTTCAGATTTTTTTTTGAAATGAAGATGAGAAGAGTTTTAGGAAAGAGATATGAAATAAGTAGCCTGGTTTCTTTCCAATGTATGTTTAGTTTTTCTTATTCTTCAATATAAAATTTAATTCATTTTAAACAAAATCAATGCTACTTGTTTAATTGCATGATGATTTATTTACACTTGTTAGTCTTTGTTATTACTTGCCTTACATTGGTTAACATGAAGGAAATTTGTGTTCAAACCCTTAATTTAAATAAATTTAAAAATTGTGTTTAAGTCCTTACTTTAATTAACTTTGAAATTATAGTTTAAACCCTTGTCAATCTTATATTTACATATGTATATTTTTCAATTATACTTATTATGGTTTAAAGGTTATACCCTTTTAAAATCTTATTTTATAAATTTACAAACCAATGTCACATATATATGTTTTCTTATTAATTTCTAAAAGATAATTTTTTTTATTAATTCTTGTTTTGATCTTATATATATACATTTTTTTTCAATTATTTATACTTATATAACTCCTTTTTTTTAAATAAGAAATGTTTTGAAACTTAATTTCTATATTAATTTCAAAATAAATCCAATTTGTTTGCAATATATTTCTATTTAAATTTCAAATCAAAATTATTCACTTTCAATATACTTATTAAAAATCAATTCAAATTAAAATCCATTTATATAAATAAATAAACATTCATCTTATTAATTTGGAAAATCCAAATACAACATATATTTTATTCCCGAAATTTTATATTAATTACCAAATATTCCAAAATTTAATTCCAAAGGTTAAATTAATTATCAAATTATCCTTAGCTAAAATCCAGGAATGTTACAGGTTCCATTGGGATAGTGATGCAACCTTTGTGTAGCCTGCGATCTATGTGGTATAGTTTCATTTGATAGCGTAGTTCAAAGGGCAGTGATTTCCTACAGACTACTGATGGTTTTGCTGTGATAGCAACATAACCTTTGTGTATCTACGGACTATGATGTTCCCATGGCATAAGTCGAGAGATATTGATGCCTACAGTTTTCTTATGATTTTACCGGGATGGCATGCAATCATCGGGTTAACTACGATCCATGGTGGGAAGGGGGGGATGTAATACTTTCCATATCATTTTTGGAAAAAGGTTTCAAGTATTTTCACTGGGCATTGAAAAGGGTCTACTACGTACTTATAAATTTTCAGTCCTACGCTTGATCAACGTATGACTAAATTTCTATAAGAACAAGGATGTACTTGTTAAGACATCGAGTTATGAAAATGTTTTTAATATAAACTTAGCTTGGTAATACTATGCGATTTAAAGTGTTTGTATCTTAAAAATGTATAGAAAAGAAGTAAGAGGTTTAAAATGTCTAAAAAATGATTTATTTAAATAACATACATCAAAATTCAAATTCTCGCTTCATTTCTTTTCGAGGACAAAAAGTTCTAAGGGGGGAGGAATGTAACGATCCGGATTTTTAGCCATTGGATATTGGACTATTAACTGATTTTTATTATTGGAATAGTAATTTTTATAAGTCGGATAGATAAAATTTATGATATTTAAAATAGCTGAATGTACAAAATTAATATAAAAACTATATTTAATTTTAAAATATAAATTTCTGGATATGATAAATTATATGTATATAAACTCTACCATTTAAAATTTAAGATAGAATATTCATATATCTATATACAAAAATATACAAGATTTATCATGTTTGAATATATATATATACATATATATATTAGTATATAAGTATATATATTTATGTATATGTATATATGCCCATATGAAGTAATGAATATGAAAATTTATATATTTATATATATATATATATATATACATATATACGATGACAAATATATGTAAGTAAATGTATATGTATATATGTTATGTAAAATAGAGAATAAGTAGATATATATATATATATATTTATAAAAGTATTGTATATGTAAATAAGTATATATACATGAATGTACAAGCTTCATAATGGAAAATTTCAGACTATGAATATAAGTATATGTACATATGTATCTAAAAGTGTTTATGATAAAATAGAGTAAATGTGTGTATATCTATATATATACACACATAAAAATGTATGTATAAGCTTAAGGGAACATCATCATGATATATATCTACTCAAGCAAATAATAAATCACATCTTTCACTCAATTTTCAAGTCAGTAAAGAAATCAAATCAGCCACTAAACAAAAGAAAAAGAAAAGAAAATAAAAATAATAAAACGTGAAAAGCCTATACAGGTATATGCCACTAGGCTTGCACAGTACACTTCATTTCTATATTTATGTATGTCACTATCTTAGCTTATTCACGTATACCATTCAAACTTAAAAAAAGAAAAGAAAGAGAGTTAAAGTTCTGCCATTAAAACAAAGATCAAGTTAGGGATCATAAAGCAGGAGAGGGAAGATAAACAACAAAGTTTTTCTTTTCCAAAAGCAGTGTTCTTTTTTAAGAACAAGTGAGTAAAGTTAAACTTTTACTTACTGAAAATGATGTAGGAATCTATATGTTCTCAAATTTGGATAAATCATCTTATGTTTCCTAGTATTTATATGCTAATAAGTTTATATACATTATATATGTATGTTATTCATGTAAACTCGTAGAAACCTGTATGCTACCGCTGTTTCTTTTAGAAAGTTAAGGCCTTCCCATTTCAAAAATCATTAGCTCACAATCCAAATGATTGTAGACCATGATTCCAAAAGCAAAGATAGTTGTTTTTGAGTCTAGTTAATTTTAAAACTAATTTCGTTCGATATCGTGTAGCATAGGGGAAGAATTTTTTTAATTACAGTAGAAAACTTTAAACTGGATGAAATTCGAATATCATAATTTAAGTTTTCGATTATATGAATGTGTTTGTCTTTGAAAATCATGAATTTTGGAAGTCATTTGGCGATTATTTGTCGACTGTGGAATGAGGTAGAGGAAGATGACCATATTTTGGTTCTTGGTTGATTTCAGGCGGCCAAAGTGATTCAGGGTTTCGTTGTTTGTTGTGGAGGTTGCTGGGATAACGGAGAACAGAGTAAAAATAGGGCGGCGTTTCCTGGTGAGGCGAGGCGTTCGGTCGACGGTGTTCTAGGGCTTTAGGGCTTAGTTTTGTCATTTGGTCTTGACTTAACTGCGGTGGCGAAGGGCAGAGATGGCAGTGCGCACGTAGGGGGATCAATAGAGGAGGAGGTGGTAGAGCTTTGGCAGGAATCTGGTAGTAGATGGTTGAGTTTCGAGGTGAGGATGGTTGTTGGCTGTGGTTTCGTACCAGACTTCGAGTTGGGGGGCCGATTCTAGAAATAAGGGTCGAGGTCATGGTTTCTGTAACATCCCGGAATTTTGGACAATATAAATTTAATAATCTGGATTTAAATTTATATTGAATTGATAATTTTGTTAATAAATTTGATTTGATTCTATAATCTTCTTTATTTAATTATTTAATTTGTGAAATTATTTTTAATGAGTTAATAAATTGTTTTCTATTTAATAATGTATATGTATTTATACATTTTGAATAGACAAATTGTTTTTATTTAAATTAGTATAGTATAATTTTAATATGTTTTGAATTTAGAAATAGTGATTTATTTTTAATTTGAGCTTTTCAAAAATATTTAGTTAAGTACTATATGATTTTAAATAAGAGATAAATGTTTTAACTAGTTTAAAATTTCATTTTTCATTCAAGTTGTATATTAAAATATTTTACAAACTCTTTTATAAATTTGTTTTAAAGGTTTCTTTTCAAATAAACTACTTGTATATCATTTTATTTATAATAGTAATACTTGCTTTGTTCTTTAGAAATTTATTTAATTCATAATTATGTATAAGATTTAATTAACTAGGCTTAATGCTTATTAACTTTAATTAAACATGTTTTATGAAGACAAGTGTACATATATTAGAGCTTAAAGCTAACAAGTGTTTATTTTAAAAAGACAAGTGTCAATGTTTCATTTAATTTTTCTTTTAATTCACTTAAATCTGAAAATACATTCATATAATCTTGCTCTTCATTCATTTGCATTTTTTTTTTCCTCATTCCTTAATAAAAGAGAAAACCAAATTACATTCTCCACCATATACAAGTCTGCACATACTTTGCATTCAAAACTCCTCTTTCTCAAAATTGCAAATCTGAAACCCAAACAAATCTGCATTTTTCAAATCTGCATTTCATTTAAAACCTGCAACTCCTCTTTCAAAATTCAAATCTGCAACTTCTCTTCTTCAAAATACAAACCTGCACAACAATTTGAAAAAGCTCTGCATATCATTTATAAACAAAGAAGCTCTGCAAATTTCAAGCATAAAGAACTGCATTCCCCAAAGTTCAGACCTGCATGTTCTAGCATCTGTAAAATGAGGTCTGCAACATGTGTTTGGATCTGAAGCCTTGCATATCATCTACAATCAAAGATTTAAGGCCTGCATGCATCAATTATTAATCAAGTTAAAGCTCTGCATTCTTCAAAATACAAACAAGCCTGCATGCATTTATTTTCAAGTCTGATACTCTGCAATTGGAATGTGCTCTGCAATTTTCAAAACTGGAACCTGCATGTTGAAAACTGAAGCATGTAAAGCAAGAAGGGAGTCTGCATTTCATAATTTGGAATCTGCAAGTTGTATCAGCATTAAATTCAAGCTACTGCATGCATTAATTTTCAATATGGAACCTGCAATTGGAATGATACCTTGCAGTGTGCTCTGCATGTTACCATTTAGAGGTGAGTAACACTTAACTTAAATAAAGTTAGGTAGGAATGCATGTTTGCTTAATTGTTGAGTTAAATTTTTGTACATGTTTTTCTACCGCCTGTGCATATATGAATGCAATGCATGTCTGATTTCTAAGATTCTGATTATTTTTAGTTTGAGTTTAAATTTGATAAATAGTTTTCTTCTTGATCTGGATGTTATTATGGATTAACATTTGAATGAAATATGTTAGGTTCATAATTAAGTAAAGTTAAAATAGTTTATATAGGTTAAATAAAATTTGAATTGCCTGGAAAATTTATAACAGAGCAAACAGTAAATTTGTAAAAAAAAAAAGATAATTTCAAGTATGAAGATTTGATAAATCAGTTATATAAAATGAAACCCTATACTAAAACATGATTTCTAAGATCATAATATAAATTTTTAGAATAGGATTGGAAATGCAGTTTGGAATTAACTGTATTTTACATTTTAGTCAAGCTCAATTGATCCTTGCATTGGATTGGAGTGAAATTGGTTCTGGAATGAATATAGCTAGCAATGATCATAGAAAAATTATTGAATTGGTATGCAAATCAAGTTTGAGATTGGAATTTGGGATTTAAGTTTACGAACCCTAGTTTACTGGGTTTAAGTGAATTTGGTGCTGCGGCTTCCTCAGTGATTCGAGTTCTATGATTTTGTGGGTATTGGTGGATGGTGAGGTGAAGAAGCTATCACCGGAGTTTGGTCGATGATGTTGGTCGGAGATGAGAGAAATTGGAGTTGACAGGTCTTAGGAAGTTTGGGGGTAAGGCTGTTTCAGGTTTGGGGGTTGGTTTTGGGATAGCAGTGTTTTGACTCGGGATGGACTCGGGTTAACTGAAGGGAAACTCGAAGCATATAAGCTTCTGACTCGAAGCAAAATTTATGGTGACTCGAGTATACCATTTTTGTTTCAGACTTTAACAAACAGAGCTGTTCTGTTCTGGTTTTTAAATTTTTTTTAAAAAGTTAAGTTTAGATTTAAATCTGGAGTTTAGCTTAGGATTTAAACTTAAACCTAAGGATGAATTCAAACTTGTTTGAATTATTTTTCTGTAATAACTTAAATGCAGAAATTTGAAATTGGTTTTAAAGAAAGAAAAAAATAATAAAAGAAACAGGAACTGTTTCCAGTTTGTAAAATATATGAAATAAAGACAAATCAAAATTTGTACTTGTAGTTTTGAAAACTGAATTTAATAATGAATTTAAATAAGTTTAAATTTTGGTCATTTGAAATAGTTTAAATTCAGAAAATCTCAAAGTTGATTTTTTTTAAAAACAGAAAACTGTTTCTGTTTTAAAATGAGAAGGGAAGTTTAAATTTCAAATGGAGTTTGAAATGGAGTTTTTAAATCTGGAATTTGAATATGAATTCAAATTTAATTTGTCAGATATTTGAAATCATGTATGTTTTCAAATTCAAATTTGATTTTAAACTCTCAAGTATAAATGCATTGTGTTTTGGCATATTGAATTGAAAGGCTTAGTATTTAAATTAGGAATTTAAAAATGAATTCAAATTCTGAGTTTTTAAATCTATCTTTTAAGCTTCAGTTTTAAAATAAAGATTTAAGTTTAAATTGCTTTCAAAAGATTTGCATTTGAATTGTAGGTGTAAATTATTGAAAGAGTTTAAAGAATTAAAACTAAAATGAGTTTAGAAGTTATATTTCAATTTTGAGATTTTAAAGAAATTTTTAAATTGATTTGAATTGATTTGAATTGAAATTTAAATCCTTTTCAACTTATTAATTAAGTGTATGTTTCTTGTAAACATATAAGATTAAGATTTGTATTGTTTTAGAATCTTATTTTAAACAAATTTGAGTCTTAAGTTAAAAGAAATGTTAAATGGAATTTAAAGTAAAATTTAAAGACATTTTGTTTTTAAATGCATAATTTAATAAGAAATGTTTTATCTTAAGATAAATAAAAGTTTAATGATTGGATTCATTAATTATTAAGGTAATTAAGATGAATATTAATTATTTAATTAATTAATAATGTGGAAGTTTAATTAAATAATTAATGATAATTAATTTAATTTGAGATTAATTAATTAAGTTTAATTAATCTATAATTAAGGATGGTTAACTAAATTTTAATTTATGATTAAGTTTTATTTAATCAAGTGGTTAATGATAATTTAGATTTTAATTAACACTTAGTTAATTAATAATTAGAGATTAATTAAATAGTAATTGAATATTAATTACTTAATAACTAATGATGATTAATTTAAGTAATCCTTAATTAAGTAATTAAGAAATGATTAATGAAGTCATTAACAGTTAATTAATGTGATTAATTTTTGATAATTAATTAGATTAATTAATTATTAATCAATTATTTAGGTTTAATTACTTAATGAAGTAATTAAAGAATTAATTACTTAATGTAATTAATTAAGGTTAATGTGATTTGTTAGATTAATTAATTAAGTTTAAACATTTGTGGATGGTTGATAATTACTTTATGTAATTTATGAATATGTAATTACTTAAGGAAGTAATTAATTAATAATTACTGAATGTAATTAAAGGTATTTGATATAGAAGTAATTTGGATTTAAATTACTTTGAAATTAATCAAGGGGATTGATTTAGATAATTAATTAAGAATAATTAATTATTGAGTTGAGTAATTAATGTAGTTAATTACAGATTGATTATTAATCAAGGGTGATTAATATATATGTAGGGATTGGTTTTAGATTAATTACTAATGTAATTAATTAAGTAATTAACTTGTGTAATCAACTTATAAGCTAATTACTTATTGTAATTAGAGATAGTTAATCAGTAATGATTAATTGAATGATTATTTATAAATTGATTTGTAATCAATTAATGGTTAAGTTAAGCAGAATTTTGATGATGAAGTAATTAATTTAATTCATTTTAAATTAATTAGAGATTGAGTAATTAATTTAATTCATTTTAAATTAATTATAGAAGTGTGATCATTTGATCATTTGCTTATGTTTGATGATTGGTATTGGTTGACTGGTTTGGTTTGTAATCTCAATTATGAGATGAGTAGTGGATGTGATATGGATGCATTGGTTGCTTCTGGATGATAATATAGATTATCTGATTATGATATGATTATCTGTTGATAATGATAAGATTGATTATCTGTGGTGTTGTGAATTATCTATCTGTGTATATTTAGATAATGAATTGAATTGTTTTAAAATTAAAACAACTTGGACCCTAAAAGACACGCTTTGGTTTTCGATGAGACCGGGATCGGGTTTCCATATTTGGACATCCGAAAACCACATCGATTCCAAATAACGTTAGGTCGTTAATCCAAGTGGAGCGAGTGAAGACTCGAGGTGTAAGGGCTATACGTCAGTATAACTCTGTGGGTGATTCCGTAATGAGTTTGACGGAATAGGTCTTATAGATTCGAGATGGTGAATCAGAGTGCAAGGGTTATTGTCGTTAACTCTGAGGGTGATTCCAATACGAGTGTAACGAGATAATGCCTTCGGTTTCGTTCGAACCCGGAACGAACTTGTATGGATTGAATGCTTTCAGAACATCGTCAGGTGGACGATGAGCATTCTAAGTGATGTGTCCTATAAAGGTAATCGCAGCCTCAAGCCTCATCAACCGGGAATGGCTAAAACAGGGGAGGTGCGCCAAAGCTTCGTGGGTAGCCCCCACTTGAGAGTAAGATTTACCCATGTCTAGAGGTCCCTTTATATTTCGGCTGTGTGGGACGGTTGATCATGACAACCGTCGGGGTTGTCTTATTTGGAACTGTTCAGTAAGGAACGGGTCCGGCTTTGTGTTGCAGGGGAGTTAGGGTGGCTCCTCGGTACGGTGATCTAGGCCACGTACTGTGACGGACGGTACCCCAGTAGCCCTGCCATTGATGGAATCCAAAATCCAATAAGTGCCGTACGTATTAGTTGTGCCCAACTATGTTGGAATGTGAGATGTAAGCATTTCAGCTATTTCTGTATTTTATTTTGAAAACCCTAGACACTATTATAATATCATCGGATTTCCTATCAAATGTTTTGGTTAGCGTAAGGTAAAAACTTTTCCATGTTTATGTGTGGGAAGTCTTACGTGATACCTTTTCTTTCAAAGGTTTTTCAAAAGTTAAACAACTTTAACCTGTTACTCACACCAGACCCATGTCTGACCCGGAGTTATTTCTGTTTTTCTTTAACTCTTGGGTACTCAAATTTTTATGAGTAGTCAAGGGAATTCAGGTTAGGATTCAGGATTGCTTTGACGGTTTGTGGAGGAGCATATGGAGCAGGAGGCTTCTGCGTATAGTTATTTAGTTCCGCTGTGTTTTGTACCTCTGAGTGTTCTGTTTGTATTGAGTTGTAATAACTAGACAGGTGTTTATAACTGTCTAGTATGTGTTGTATATGTCTGTGTACTCTGATAATTGATGTATACTATGTAATACTTTGTTATTAATATAATTTATTCGTTTCCGCTGTTGAGATTCTTGTGTTGTTTCTTTCTTCTCTTCTTTCTTTTCTTCTTCTATCCCTTTCTTTCTTAATTCATGACGCGATTTTCTGGGAGTGAAAGTCGGGTCGTGACATTTTGGTATCAGAGCCGTAGGTTGAGTGAATACCTAGGCTCTGAAGTGTATTTTTCTTTAGAGAGCATTAGGTTGAGTGAATACCTAGGCTCTGTAGTGGTGTCTTTCTTGAGAGAGCGTATTTGTATTTTTAATATATATATATATATATATATATATATATATTTCTACCTATTTGTTGGATTACCTGTTCAAGTTTTCCAATATAAGTCATAAAGGTAGATGAGGTAGAAGTGTGTGTAACACGACTACCACTGGTTGGAGTTTGAATGTTTGAGGTTGGAGGTGTATTTGTCGAGACTGTAGACCTAATACCGTCTCGAGTGAGTTATGTTTTGATGAAGGACTTCATCGATCTCTGAAGGTAACCTGTTAAGGTTCGGAGTTCATCTTTGAAGTGTTGAATTGAGTTTTGATCTGTCGGTTGAGCAGAAGCAAGCAAGTGATGATATCTTGATATCTCAGGAATTAGTAGCTGCGTGATGAGATGCAGTGATTATGGATATTTCCGAAGATGTTTCTTTGGAGCAAGAACAAGAATAAGAAGTGAGTCAGCACGGTGATGTGGCTGAGTTTAGCAGAGTATTCTGAGATGATAAGGAGTCTTCTGGCTGGGTAGTTTTTCTGAAGTGGAGTTCAGAAGCAGCAGAGTGGATCTTTTCTCTGGTAAGTTGGCTAAGTCAGCATAAGCTGTTCTGTTTGGTTGAGAGAGAGAAGTTACCTTGGATTTAGGCTGAGTTGATCGCAAAAGTGACTTGCGATAGTATGTTCTCTTGTGTTTGTTGGAGATTGTCTGGATGTCTTCTGGAAGTCAGAGTTTGTCTGCATCTGGAGATCGAGTTTTCTTTCCAGGATTGGATCTGGTGGTTCAGTTAGTAGATGGATGGTTCCTTGAGATAAAAGTTGGTGAAGCAACTCAGGTTTGGAAGGAACATCTGAGTTTTTCTTTATGATCTGTGGAACCATATTTCTGTGCTGGGTTATCTAGTCTGTGCTTATGTTTTCCGTCGGCATTTTCTTCTGTTTCGGATCAGAGTTGCGCAACGGAAGCAGTTTGGGAATGTTTCTGTTTTCTTTTCCGGATAAGGAGAAGTTGGTTCTGTCTTCTGTTGTTGAGAAGCAGAGTGTTTGTTCTTAGTTTGGTGTGATCTTGAGGAGATCATTGGATTGTTTTGCTTCAGTCTGTTTCTTTTGGAATTAGCAAGAGTTGAGCTGATCAGGATGGATGTTGGTAGCCCAGGATCGTCCGAAGAATTTTTATGGATAAGAGACAGAGAAATTTGGATTCTGGAATTGGAGATTTGATTTTGGTTAAGTTTTCTCTGATTCAAGGAGCTATAAGTTTGGGAAGCTAGCTCCGAAGTGTTTTGGTTTCTTCTGTGTTTTTGGGTTAGATCAGTGTTTGGTTTTCTAGTGTTGAATTGCCAGTTTAGATATCTGGGATTCAGTGTGTTTCACGTATCTCTGAGGGAGTTCGTGTTTGATATTTCTGGTTGTAGAACCAGCAGTTTAGGATGGTTTGTTTGTTGTGTCAGACTCGTTTGTAGTCTGCTATTCTGTATAGAATTGTTGTTAGGAGCTCTATAGCTTAGTAGTATTGATTGATTGTATTCTATAGAGCGAGTATCCCGATATATATATACCGGGGAAACTCGTGAAGGTTTTATCCAAAATTCTTTTGGATAATTAGATTTATTCTGATTGTGTGAATTGGTTGCTTTGGTTGTTGGCATATGTTTAACATATGTTGTGTTTTAAAATAAAATCTGTAAATAGATTATTAAATTGCCTTTGTTTTAAATTTCGGGGACGAAATTCTTTTAAGGGGGAAAGATTGTAACATCCCGGAATTTTGGACAATATAAATTTAATAATCTGGATTTAAATTTATATTGAATTGATAATTTTGTTAATAAATTTGATTTGATTCTATAATCTTCTTTATTTAATTATTTAATTTGTGAAATTATTTTTAATGAGTTAATAAATTGTTTTCTATTTAATAATGTATATGTATTTATACATTTTGAATCGACAAATTGTTTTTATTTAAATTAGTATAGTATAATTTTAATATGTTTTGAATTTAGAAATAGTGATTTATTTTTAATTTGAGCTTTTCAAAAATATTTAGTTAAATACTATATGATTTTAAATAAGAGATAAATGTTTTAACTAGTTTAAAATTTCATTTTTCATTCAAGTTGTATATTAAAATATTTTACAAACTCTTTTATAAATTTGTTTTAAAGGTTTCTTTTCAAATAAACTACTTGTATATCATTTTATTTATAATAGTAATACTTGCTTTGTTCTTTAGAAATTTATTTAATTCATAATTATGTATAAGATTTAATTAACTAGGCTTAATGCTTATTAACTTTAATTAAACATGTTTTATGAAGACAAGTGTACATATATTAGAGCTTAAAGCTAACAAGTGTTTATTTTAAAAAGACAAGTGTCAATGTTTCATTTAATTTTTCTTTTAATTCACTTAAATCTGAAAATACATTCATATAATCTTGCTCTTCATTCATTTGCATTTTTTTTTCCTCATTCCTTAATAAAAGAGAAAACCAAATTACATTCTCCACCATATACAAGTCTGCACATACTTTGCATTCAAAACTCCTCTTTCTCAAAATTGCAAATCTGAAACCCAAACAAATCTGCATTTTTCAAATCTGCATTTCATTTAAAACCTGCAACTCCTCTTTCAAAATTCAAATCTGCAACTTCTCTTCTTCAAAATACAAACCTGCACAACAATTTGAAAAAGCTCTGCATATCATTTATAAACAAAGAAGCTCTGCAAATTTCAAGCATAAAGAACTGCATTCCCCAAAGTTCAGACCTGCATGTTCTAGCATCTGTAAAATGAGGTCTGCAACATGTGTTTGGATCTGAAGCCTTGCATATCATCTACAATCAAAGATTTAAGGCCTGCATGCATCAATTATTAATCAAGTTAAAGCTCTGCATTCTTCAAAATACAAACAAGCCTGCATGCATTTATTTTCAAGTCTGATACTCTGCAATTGGAATGTGCTCTGCAATTTTCAAAACTGGAACCTGCATGTTGAAAACTGAAGCATGTAAAGCAAGAAGGGAGTCTGCATTTCATAATTTGGAATCTGCAAGTTGTATCAGCATTAAATTCAAGCTACTGCATGCATTAATTTTCAATATGGAACCTGCAATTGGAATGATACCTTGCAGTGTGCTCTGCATGTTACCATTTAGAGGTGAGTAACACTTAACTTAAATAAAGTTAGGTAGGAATGCATGTTTGCTTAATTGTTGAGTTAAATTTTTGTACATGTTTTTCTACTGCCTGTGCATATATGAATGCAATGCATGTCTGATTTCTAAGATTCTGATTATTTTTAGTTTGAGTTTAAATTTGATAAATAGTTTTCTTCTTGATCTGGATGTTATTATGGATTAACATTTGAATGAAATATGTTAGGTTCATAATTAAGTAAAGTTAAAATAGTTTATATAGGTTAAATAAAATTTGAATTGCCTGGAAAATTTATAACAGAGCAAACAGTAAATTTGTAAAAAAAAAAAGATAATTTCAAGTATGAAGATTTGATAAATCAGTTATATAAAATGAAACCCTATACTAAAACATGATTTCTAAGATCATAATATAAATTTTTAGAATAGGATTGGAAATGCAGTTTGGAATTAACTGTATTTTACATTTTAGTCAAGCTCAATTGATCCTTGCATTGGATTGGAGTGAAATTGGTTCTGGAATGAATATAGCTAGCAATGATCATAGAAAAATTATTGAATTGGTATGCAAATCAAGTTTGAGATTGGAATTTGGGATTTAAGTTTACGAACCCTAGTTTACTGGGTTTAAGTGAATTTGGTGCTGCGGCTTCCTCAGTGATTCGAGTTCTATGATTTTGTGGGTATTGGTGGATGGTGAGGTGAAGAAGCTATCACCGGAGTTTGGTCGATGATGTTGGTCGGAGATGAGAGAAATTGGAGTTGACAGGTCTTAGGAAGTTTGGGGGTAAGGCTGTTTCAGGTTTGGGGGTTGGTTTTGGGATAGCAGTGTTTTGACTCGGGATGGACTCGGGTTAACTGAAGGGAAACTCGAAGCATATAAGCTTCTGACTCGAAGCAAAATTTATGGTGACTCGAGTATACCATTTTTGTTTCAGACTTTAACAAACAGAGCTGTTCTGTTCTGGTTTTTAAATTTTTTTTAAAAAGTTAAGTTTAGATTTAAATCTGGAGTTTAGCTTAGGATTTAAACTTAAACCTAAGGATGAATTCAAACTTGTTTGAATTATTTTTCTGTAATAACTTAAATGCAGAAATTTGAAATTGGTTTTAAAGAAAGAAAAAAATAATAAAAGAAACAGGAACTGTTTCCAGTTTGTAAAATATATGAAATAAAGACAAATCAAAATTTGTACTTGTAGTTTTGAAAACTGAATTTAATAATGAATTTAAATAAGTTTAAATTTTGGTCATTTGAAATAGTTTAAATTCAGAAAATCTCAAAGTTGATTTTTTTTAAAAACAGAAAACTGTTTCTGTTTTAAAATGAGAAGGGAAGTTTAAATTTCAAATGGAGTTTGAAATGGAGTTTTTAAATCTGGAATTTGAATATGAATTCAAATTTAATTTGTCAGATATTTGAAATCATGTATGTTTTCAAATTCAAATTTGATTTTAAACTCTCAAGTATAAATGCATTGTGTTTTGGCATATTGAATTGAAAGGCTTAGTATTTAAATTAGGAATTTAAAAATGAATTCAAATTCTGAGTTTTTAAATCTATCTTTTAAGCTTCAGTTTTAAAATAAAGATTTAAGTTTAAATTGCTTTCAAAAGATTTGCATTTGAATTGTAGGTGTAAATTATTGAAAGAGTTTAAAGAATTAAAACTAAAATGAGTTTAGAAGTTATATTTCAATTTTGAGATTTTAAAGAAATTTTTAAATTGATTTGAATTGATTTGAATTGAAATTTAAATCCTTTTCAACTTATTAATTAAGTGTATGTTTCTTGTAAACATATAAGATTAAGATTTGTATTGTTTTAGAATCTTATTTTAAACAAATTTGAGTCTTAAGTTAAAAGAAATGTTAAATGGAATTTAAAGTAAAATTTAAAGACATTTTGTTTTTAAATGCATAATTTAATAAGAAATGTTTTATCTTAAGATAAATAAAAGTTTAATGATTGGATTCATTAATTATTAAGGTAATTAAGATGAATATTAATTATTTAATTAATTAATAATGTGGAAGTTTAATTAAATAATTAATGATAATTAATTTAATTTGAGATTAATTAATTAAGTTTAATTAATCTATAATTAAGGATGGTTAACTAAATTTTAATTTATGATTAAGTTTTATTTAATCAAGTGGTTAATGATAATTTAGATTTTAATTAACACTTAGTTAATTAATAATTAGAGATTAATTAAATAGTAATTGAATATTAATTACTTAATAACTAATGATGATTAATTTAAGTAATCCTTAATTAAATAATTAAGAAATGATTAATGAAGTCATTAACAGTTAATTAATGTGATTAATTTTTGATAATTAATTAGATTAATTAATTATTAATCAATTATTTAGGTTTAATTACTTAATGAAGTAATTAAAGAATTAATTACTTAATGTAATTAATTAAGGTTAATGTGATTTGTTAGATTAATTAATTAAGTTTAATTGGTTTAAACATTTGTGGATGGTTGATAATTACTTTATGTAATTTATGAATATGTAATTACTTAAGGAAGTAATTAATTAATAATTACTGAATGTAATTAAAGGTATTTGATATAGAAGTAATTTGGATTTAAATTACTTTGAAATTAATCAAGGGGATTGATTTAGATAATTAATTAAGAATAATTAATTATTGAGTTGAGTAATTAATGTAGTTAATTACAGATTGATTATTAATCAAGGGTGATTAATATATATGTAGGGATTGGTTTTAGATTAATTACTAATGTAATTAATTAAGTAATTAACTTGTGTAATCAACTTATAAGCTAATTACTTATTGTAATTAGAGATAGTTAATCAGTAATGATTAATTGAATGATTATTTATAAATTGATTTGTAATCAATTAATGGTTAAGTTAAGCAGAATTTTGATGATGAAGTAATTAATTTAATTCATTTTAAATTAATTAGAGATTGAGTAATTAATTTAATTCATTTTAAATTAATTATAGAAGTGTGATCATTTGATCATTTGCTTATGTTTGATGATTGGTATTGGTTGACTGGTTTGGTTTGTAATCTCAATTATGAGATGAGTAGTGGATGTGATATGGATGCATTGGTTGCTTCTGGATGATAATATAGATTATCTGATTATGATATGATTATCTGTTGATAATGATAAGATTGATTATCTGTGGTGTTGTGAATTATCTATCTGTGTATATTTAGATAATGAATTGAATTGTTTTAAAATTAAAACAACTTGGACCCTAAAAGACACGCTTTGGTTTTCGATGAGACCGGGATCGGGTTTCCATATTTGGACATCCGAAAACCACATCGATTCCAAATAACGTTAGGTCGTTAATCCAAGTGGAGCGAGTGAAGACTCGAGGTGTAAGGGCTATACGTCAGTATAACTCTGTGGGTGATTCCGTAATGAGTTTGACGGAATAGGTCTTATAGATTCGAGATGGTGAATCAGAGTGCAAGGGTTATTGTCGTTAACTCTGAGGGTGATTCCAATACGAGTGTAACGAGATAATGCCTTCGGTTTCGTTCGAACCCGGAACGAACTTGTATGGATTGAATGCTTTCAGAACATCGTCAGGTGGACGATGAGCATTCTAAGTGATGTGTCCTATAAAGGTAATCGCAGCCTCAAGCCTCATCAACCGGGAATGGCTAAAACAGGGGAGGTGCGCCAAAGCTTCGTGGGTAGCCCCCACTTGAGAGTAAGATTTACCCATGTCTAGAGGTCCCTTTATATTTCGGCTGTGTGGGACGGTTGATCATGACAACCGTCGGGGTTGTCTTATTTGGAACTGTTCAGTAAGGAACGGGTCCGGCTTTGTGTTGCAGGGGAGTTAGGGTGGCTCCTCGGTACGGTGATCTAGGCCACGTACTGTGACGGACGGTACCCCAGTAGCCCTGCCATTGATGGAATCCAAAATCCAATAAGTGCCGTACGTATTAGTTGTGCCCAACTATGTTGGAATGTGAGATGTAAGCATTTCAGCTATTTCTGTATTTTATTTTGAAAACCCTAGACACTATTATAATATCATCGGATTTCCTATCAAATGTTTTGGTTAGCGTAAGGTAAAAACTTTTCCATGTTTATGTGTGGGAAGTCTTACGTGATACCTTTTCTTTCAAAGGTTTTTCAAAAGTTAAACAACTTTAACCTGTTACTCACACCAGACCCATGTCTGACCCGGAGTTATTTCTGTTTTTCTTTAACTCTTGGGTACTCAAATTTTTATGAGTAGTCAAGGGAATTCAGGTTAGGATTCAGGATTGCTTTGACGGTTTGTGGAGGAGCATATGGAGCAGGAGGCTTCTGCGTATAGTTATTTAGTTCCGCTGTGTTTTGTACCTCTGAGTGTTCTGTTTGTATTGAGTTGTAATAACTAGACAGGTGTTTATAACTGTCTAGTATGTGTTGTATATGTCTGTGTACTCTGATAATTGATGTATACTATGTAATACTTTGTTATTAATATAATTTATTCGTTTCCGCTGTTGAGATTCTTGTGTTGTTTCTTTCTTCTCTTCTTTCTTTTCTTCTTCTATCCCTTTCTTTCTTAATTCATGACGCGATTTTCTGGGAGTGAAAGTCGGGTCGTGACAGTTTCAGGTCGATGGCAAGTATTGATGGTTGGTGTGAGGGTGTACGTGCACAGGTGTGGTATCAAATGAAGAAAGGAAGAATAAGAGCGAAGAGAAGAGTAGAGAGAAGAAGGCAAGGAAATAGGATGGGTCGAAGTTTTTATTTTGTGATTGGGCCGGGTTTTTGAATATGGGCCGAACTTTCTTTAGTAAATAAACATTATTTTTAACCTTCAAATTTAAAACATTGTTCTCAACTCATTTAAAGCCAAATCACAACATGAAGGTTTGTGCATTTTGATCATATCACCTAGATTTATTTGTGCATTTTGATCATATCACCTAGATTTATAATCTATATTTATTTTGGTTAGTTTGGGTAATATAAAATTAAGTTATTAATAATAATTTAAGAGAATATATAAATTCAAAGTCTTATTTGATCAAATCTTATATTAATTAATAAATTAGTTGTGAAACGGATTGTTTAATTTTAATTACTAATAATAAATCATTTTTTTATAAATTCTTAAATTATAAGTAATTTGGATTTATAATATAAATATATTTAGTTAATTTAAACCATTCAAATCCTGTTTGGTGAATTGGTTAATAGTAAGTATTAATCGTTAATTTGTCAATGATTTATGCTTTGGTTTACTGCTTTTGAATATTTATTTCAATTGTTCTTGTCTGTGCCATTAGTAGCCAAACCAGTTAAAAAGCTAGAAAAACGTTGATACATTTTATTGAAAATAACATATGAAGTGAACTTCCATATGTAAATATTGACACCCTGAATATGAATTGTTGATTTAAAACAATTTGGACATTTAAAATTTTGATTTAAATTCGAAGAGACCAGGATCGGATATCAGTGTTATCCGAAAACACTTCGATTTAGTAATCATTTTGGACCTTACGATTTTGATTATAGAATTTAATATGTTGGAATAGGATTAATTTAACAAATTCAACTATTTTATATAAGTATTGTACTTAGACTTATTATAATATCGATGGATTTCTGTAAAAGTGTTTGGGTTATAATAAGATAAAACTCATCGTGTTTTGTAACAACCCGCATATTTTACGGTTGAATATTTAAATATTTTATTTAAATATTTTATCGTTAGCCGGATTTTAGTCCAAAAAGTTACTTTTTGCATACGGTCAATTCAGGACTCGGAACCACTTCCATTAGGTCCAAAACACCGTTTGCAATCTTTTTGAGTATAAACTTTGATATGTTTGGAGTTAGTGGAATTTTGCTACTTTTTCACTTTGGGCTTTGGGTTTAGTTTAGCCCATTAGCCTAAACTATTAACTCTAGCTCAACCCCCTTCCCTTCATAACTTCACTTTCATTTCCTAACAATAAAGCTTCATCAAAAATGGAGGAAGGAATGGAAAATTAATACTCCAAGCTCTAGTTCATTGCAAATCCAACATCTAACTCCATATTCAAAGAGAAGCCATTGATTCTTCCATTGATTTCAGGCTTCTTCTTCATTGATTTTGTATAAAGGTGAGATTTTTATCTCACATCTTTGTTTATAACTATCTTTGAATTTTAGGTATGAATTTCTAACACTTATTCCTGTGCATTTGTTTTTGGTTTGGATTGAATTGGTGAAAATCCCAATATTTAGTGTCTTGCGTTCAAATCTTTAAAAATCCAATCTTCGATGTTTAAACACTTTTTGGTGATGCATCGAGGAGCCAATACGACCGGGTAGCCGATGGGCGTAATCTCCTAGCGTTCGTGCTCGATCGGTTGCAATTTGAGAGAGTTTTTGCACTTCAAACCCCTAGGTCGCTCGGCCTGCACATGGAGGATTCTCGGCCTGCAGATTAGGTCGGCCTGCATTTAGGTCGCACCACTATAGGTCGCGCCATGCTTAGGTCGTTGCTCGGCCATGTTATATCACGCAACTCCTTAGGTCGCGCCATGCTAGGTCGTCCCCACTTAGGTCGCTGCTCGGCCTTGTATCCTTTAGGTCGTTAGGTCGTTGCTCGGCCTTGTTTACCCTTTAGGTCGTTAGGTCGCTCGGCCTTGTACCCCTTAGGTCGTTAGGTCCCTCGGACAATAGGTCGCTCGACCCACTTCACCCCTTAGGCCGCACCATCCTTAGGCCTCTCACCTCCTTAAGCCGCGAGTACCTTAAGTCGCTCGGCCCATTAGGTCGCTCATCTTGTCCCTGTGTGTTAGGTCGCTCGTGATAGGTCGCTCGTCCCATTAAGTCGCGCGTGCACATAGGTCGCAACCACTAGGTCGCTTGGCTTTCTGATTTAGGTCGCACCTACTATATCTTGCAACCTCTTAGGTCGCAACCCCATAGGCCGCTTGCCTTACTGTTAGGTCGCCCTGCCTTAGGTCGCTCGGCCTGCTTGCACTATTAGGCCGCACATGCTTTGGGTCGCGCCACTCCTTAGGTCGGTTGCAGTTAGGTCGTGCCACCCTTTAAGTCGCACCTGCTTTAAGCCGTGTGCTATTTCTTGAGCCACTGATTTCTTGTGTTGACTTATGTTAAGTCGTAAGTCGTGGCTGTTAAGTCGCAAGGGTATTTCCACTTTGATGGATTTGTAATCGAATTCTTTGGATTTCATTCACGTCTTCGAATGTGAAATTTTGTGATTTATGGTTTCTACAATCATTTTTGTGATTTGTCACTTTATTTCACTCGTACGAGAAATCTAATTAAACGGTTTAGTAAATCAAATGGTATGAAACGCTTGCACTTACTTCGCCGGTTAATTCATGGACTTGTTCGATTGAATCTCTTGTGACAATTTTCTAGTGGAGACTTACAATTTGTTCGTAAATATTTAAGTTAAGCTAGTGGTTATGGGACATGAAGCTAAGCTTATATATTTACTAGCTTACAGTAATTGACACTTCTTGATGATCGTTGATGATCATTTTTGTGATTTAGACTAGAAAATGTGCAATGTCTCTTTGTCTACGAGGGAGACTAAACCCCGTTCCTATGGAGCTTCGGCTCAATTTGGTGGGGTAGCGACCCATGGTCATCGGGACGTTTTGTGGAGCTTCGGCTCAAAATTAATGGTTAGCAACCATGGAATAACGTTCCATTTTGTGATACACGTGTTGGTGAGTTTTCATGCTCCGTTTTGTGATAGGCCTCCCCCTTTTTGCGATTTCTGGATTTCCATTGATGATTTCTGGAATTTGTGTTTTCACCAATTTTCGTGATTTACATTGATAAGTTTTATCAATATTGGTGCATTGGTGAATTTGTGTGTCATTAACTTTTGTGATTGGCATTGATATTAATGTCCATATTTGTGGTTTGGTGAATAAAAATATAGAGCATGACATTCCCTTTTGATCTTTGAGAAGATTCTTGTGATATTGATTAATCCCTAGTTGATTTTCAATTGCACATTTATCACAGTATGGCTTTATGGTTATCATTTGTTTATGTCATATCTCTTATGATATATCATTTTATCTTATATTTATGGCTAGACTGATCCATTTATTATTTTCTTATTAAATAATACTCGGGTCAGACCGAGATGTTACAGGTGTTTCTGCTTGACTTCACATCGGGGATTACCACCCTGACTTTTGGCTAACTACTTAGATTAGTAGTTTTGTTGTATACATTTAAGATCTAGACTCATTGATGTATCCATATTCTTTTGTCTAGAACTTGTAGATATTCTTTTATGATATTGTGGGACTTGTCTATCCACTACTCTGATGTACACTTTCATGTGTTATATATTCATATCAATTTCCGCCTTTGTGATATGGATGTCTGTGACTGATTTGTGTTATGTTCATATCTATATTTGTTTCCGAAGAATATATATTGCCAATGTGTAGTAGCTTTGAGTTTGTATCGGTATGTCGGATTTCCTCCTTAAACCAAATGCATGTTGTACTATCTGACATATCGTTGCTTGCACAAAGCAATTACGCGGATGGTCGCTCGTTAAAAGCCTTATTCTCCACGCTAGTTGACGACACTACCCCGTAGTGTCCTTGGCTAGAGTGGGTATAGAGGTGGGGCGTCACAGCTTGGTATCAGAGCCAATCTTCGGAACAATGTAGGATAATCTAGCAAGGATCATCGTCCTAAGTCCATCTTAGGAGTCGTGCTTTAGGATTTAATTCGAGTCTTCGTACCGATTCATCCTATTTTCTTTTTGATTCCTTGTTTATCTATCTAGATTTCTTGATATTCATTTGGTGAATAACCTTATCCTTCTTCTTTCTTCCTTTCAAAAAGGAAGAGAAATGGTTAGACCTGGCCGTCCCAGCGCCGGTCAATCTCGTGCTACTCCATAAGATGGAGTATTTATGTCTACCCAGCAGCTTCTTGATCTAGTAAGAAATGCTCATGCAGCAGGATCTAATCCGGAGTCTACTCACCCTAGGTCTGGATTTGCACGTTTGTGCAGCGATTATACTAATTTGGGTGGGAAGCCAGGAAGCCATTCAAAGGTTCTGAAACTATTATTGAAGTCCAGGCATGGCTGGGAACGTGCAATCGAATCTTTTCTCGCATGAATCTTGTTGATCTTCACCGTGTTCAGATGGCCTCTAGTATGCTCCAAGAGAGAGCATTAGATTGGTAAGAGATTTTGATTTCTGAAATAAATGAAGCGGATCTTACTTGGGAGAAATTCTAGGAACGCTTCGAATTAAAATTTGTGCCAGAAGCTGAGTAGGTGACTTTGGCTCGCCGTTTCATTGACCTTATGTAACAGCCCGCAAATCCATACCCCTTGAGTCAATACTATTCTACCTAAATCAACTCAAGTTGCATAGAAATACGAACCATTTGGGTTAAAGAAGACGAGGTAGAAGAAGAAAATAGAAGACAACATCAGAATCTAACCATCGCAGCGGAACAAAATATAATAGATAATAAATAATCTTTACTCAAAATCAAATATCTCTGTTTATATATTACATCATCAGAGTACATCAATCACAGCTCAACAACAATATCATACAAATGGATACACAACAACTCAACACAGCGGAAATATATATATACAAGTACGAGAGTACGTATCGTCATCCAGCTCGTCTCCTGAGCTCCACAGCATCATATCCTGTATCCTATAATACTCGGTCTGACCCGAGCATTACAGTTAAATAACACCCGAGTCAGTCTGGAATACCAGCGTGAGAAAATCACACCCAATTGATTTTTAATTTTCAAAAATCCTTTGAAAACAAAAGCATCTCGTAAGACCACGCCACAAATAAACATGTCGGGTTTTTACCTTACGATAGCTAAAACAATTTTTGTAGAAATCCTCTGATATTATAATAGGGTCTATATACAAATACTTATAAAATAGCCGAAATTGTTACATGATTAAATTCCATCTACTAGCCACAGAGTGGGTAATACAAACAAAACTTGTACAAGGCTCGTAGGAAGAATGGATTTCCAACTAATGATTAGGCACTGGGGTACCACCTATCACGGTACGGGGCCTAGATCACCGTACCGAGGAGTACGCCCGCTCCCCTGCGTCACAAGGCTGGGACTACCCCTTACTGGATAATCCCGAGTGAGATCACCCCGCGGTTGGGATCGGCAACCGCTCACTAAGCCGAAATAAAAAGGGACATCTAGACTGGAATGACCTCACCCTGCTTGGGTGCTACCCACCTAGCCTTGCTGCATAACCCCTGATTTTCAGTCATTCCCATTTGATGAGGCTTGAGGCTAAGCGTTACCTTTTTAAAACTTATCTCTTAGAATGCCCATCGTCCACCTAACGATGTTTCGCAAGCATTCAACCATACAAGTCCGTCCCGGGTTCGAACGGAACCGAAGGCACTATTCCTACTACATCCATTTTGGAAATATCCTCAGGATTAGTAGCGATTAACCCTTGCACTTCACTGCTCCATCTTCGAATCCAAAATCGTTTTCGCGAAACGTACAAATCGGATCGAAGTGGTTTTCGAGAAATAAATCTCGATCCCGGTCTCTTCGAAATGATCAACGTATTTGTCCAATATTGATGGTCAGTGATTTAATTATCAATTAATATTCACAAACATCCATCCAACAATAATTTCCCAAATTATTTATTAACCTCAAAATATCTTCACAAGATATATGTCTATTTTCAATCCTTTGGAAAATAGTTTCAAATCCATCTTTCTTTCAGGATAAACTTTCCCAAACATTTTCTATTTCCTCTGAAATCACCAAGCACAAAATTAGATTTCTAAAATAATTTAAAACACTTTACTTTGAAATATACTTTAAAACATTTAAGTTAAAACTACATCAATAATTTATTAAAAATACCATACTATATGAATATTTGAAAATAAGGTTACTTCATAAATATAAAACTAGATTTATACTTTTAACAACATAATATTAAGTCATTCTTTAAATAATTACTAATATAATAAATTAGGAGAAAATACTTACTTTAGGATTTAAATATTAGAAATAAGAAATTTTCCAAAACTTGCTTTTAAAAACAACTTTAAAACTTTTAATTTAAATTAAAAGTTTAGTTTGAAGACGTACTTGTTTACCCAGGGAGAAATTTCCAATCTCACTCACTTAAATCAATTTTCCAAATTGATTCCCAATTTATTTCCTTTGAAATAAATTTCTTTGCTTACTCAATTCATTTCAAAATTCATTTATTATGGACTTTATTGTTATTATTAGTTTCTGTTTGATTTTAAATCTTTTAATTGAAATATACAAATTTCAGGTTATTCCCAATTTCTTCTTTATGCTTCATAAACAATTTAAAACTTAAATTTTAAATAAATGTTTTGTTCTTTTAAATAATAACCCTGAAGTTTAAAATTCATTAACTTTCTGTTTATTCAAATTTTCCCTTCCCGTACTCAAAATTTATTTATTAAAATTTTAAAGTCACTTTATTTCCTTTGCAGTTCATTCTTAAATTTATTCTATAATTATTTTACTTGCAATTTCACTTCTCTTATTTTCATTTCCAAAATCAAATTTATATTTTTGGTAATTCATTATACCCAATTATATCAACCAAGCCATAACATTCAATACTTTCACATAATTCATTATAGAATATCAAATAATAAGAGTAGAGAAAATTAAATAATTTAGATAAAAGTTGAGGGGTCCAGTTGGATCCCTCCAACCTGTTTTCCCTGCATCCACAGACGTTAGCACAATAATATGCAAATTCCATAATGCACCATACTATAGCGCATCAATCAATTTCAACCATTCAAACAATTATTTAAAATTTAATCATTAAAATTTAAATTTAAATTAACTGAGTGAGATTAACTCACCTTTGCTTTTATTTGCAACCCAATTCCATCTCAGTCATTATCTCCCAATTTTAACCTTGAATAAACATTGGATGATTTTTATTAACATTCGAATAAATCGACCATAAAATTTTCGTATATGAATTTAATTATCCAATGCTTTTATCCCAGACTAGTAATTTAATTTTAAGCTGATTTCCTTTTTATAAAATATTTTTAGTACCTAAAAGAATTTAATAAGTTAATATCTTCATCATATATTATTAACAATAAACTAGTTAGTGAAGACATGTGTATATGTGTATATTAAATTTTAAGTTCTAAATTTATTATAAACCCTACAACATTTAAAATTCCTTTATCCAACCCTTTCTATATATATATATATATATATATATATTTTAATAAAATTCTAATTTTACATAAACTTTAAATATTATAACATTCTTAAAATTTCCTTAAAGCATCGTATACATTTTAAGTTAGACCAGACTGTTTACCTTTACGGTGTTATATATTTTCTTTACTGTATTTGTAAGCACTAAGCACTTAATTAATTAAAACAACTCGATACCTTAAACACGAACAGGAGTTCACCACGCCGAGCTTCTGCTCGTATTCCAAAACATGCTTGGCTGAGCTCACTACACTGCAAAACCCTAGCCTCGCGCCATCATCACCACGTCGCCGTTGATGAAGTCACACATGAGGTGCTTAGGTCTTCACAAACTCGCGACGCCTCCTCGCAAATCGAAGTGCCACCACCATCGATCCCTCATCGCACGCGAAACCCTAACTACTACCATCCACGACCATGATTTAATCTCGAGTTCGAGCATCCAATTCGCCGTTATTTGAAGAGGAGGAGAGGGACTCGCGTTCGAAAAGGAAGAAAGGGGTTTCGAATAGAAGAGGTGTCTGCCATTTTCGTTACCTTTTTTTTATGAAGAATGATCGGCTTCCAACAGAAGAGAGAAAGCACGCTTATAACCCTTCGTCCATTAGCTTACGAACAATGCTATCCTTTATTATTATTATTATTATTATTATTTTTATATTTCTCTAACGAATAATCTCCTTTATCAAACGACGAAGCGTAAAAAGAAAGTAAAACGAGCTTTTTGATTTCAATCATTATTAAATTTCCAAGTTGGATTTAAGTGCATTTTAAAAAAATCGAACGCTCACACAATTCCAGACGCCACAAAATATGGAATCCAATTAAAATACGATATCACGGATCCAATGGAACTGATTTCATTAAATTCCGAGACTGTGCCTCGGAAGGCTATTTTTAAATTCAATTTAAACTATATAAATTTCAAAAATAATTCAATTTTAACACTTTTACTACCTTCAGTATTATCAATATAAATTTACAAGCCTTCAAATTATTTTTAACAAGCTTAAAATTCCAGATTCAACATTTTACCCAACTTCACCTATTTAATTCAATAATTTAATTATCAAATAAATAGTGATATTCATAATTCAAGTTAAAATTACTCTATTAAATGTTTAAAATCAATTAAATATTCCAATTTTAAATGCTCGAAAATTCCGGGTCGTCACACCTTGTTCAAGGTGAATCCTCTGTGACAGACCATGCCGCATCATTCGAGTCACTTTCTAAATATGGGGTCGAGTACATATACACCCCATTGAAGAAAAACCAACGATTTGTCTATGGCTTGAATAAAAATCTCAAGAAGCCATTACTTCTAAAATTAGAAGTTTCTTTTGATCAACTTGTTGATATCGCTCTTCGACTTGAAGAGGCAGATAAAGAAAGTGATGTTGAAGTTATGGGTGCCAAACCGAACTTCAACAACAAGAAAAGGCGTTATAAGTTCAGAGATCCTTATCCCAACAATAAGAAAGGGAGGCAAACCCCTCCGACAACCAAGACTTCTACCTCAAGTGGTGGGTAATGCTACAACTATGGTTCTAAGGACCATTATGCGAACAAGTGTTCAAAGCCTCGTACTTGTCGCTATTGCAAAAGCCTGGATCAATATTTATCTTCTTGTCCCAAACTTCAAAATACGAAGGAGGGAAAGCTTAATGTTGTTCAAGCCCTTGGAAACACATCGCGTGGTAAAGGTATTTCTCATTCTATTCTTGATGGCATTATTTTATTTCATGATCATCCTATTCGAGTTCTTTTTGATACGGGTGCGTCCCATGCTTTTATTTCAAAAGAACTTGTTGATACTTTTTCTTGGATGTTTTGTGTTTAATGACTTCTTTGAGAATTGTGAATCCAGTTGGTGGATCCGCAACAATCAGTTTATTGTGTAAAGATGTCAAGATTATTTTGTGTGATTTTTCTTTTCGAGCCGCTTTGCATGCAATGCGCTACTTAGGCTTTGGAATGATTTTGGGAATGGATTGGCTTAGCCGCTACGAAGCCCAAATCCTATGTCCTGAGCGGACTATTCATCTTCGACATCCTCAATCTGTTAAGCAGATTTCGATTGACCTTAAAGATTCGGATTCTAGCGTAGTTGCATCTTTATATTCTTTAAATCCTCATGATGACGATAATGATGACGAGGAGGATATTATTTCTCTTATTCACGTTGTTCGTGAATTTTTCGACATATTTGAGCCCGTTTTAGGATTACCACCCAAGCGAGCAATTGAATTCAAAATTAGTCTCATCCCTGGAGCTCAACCTATCACTTGTCCTCCCTATCGTATGTCCAATAAAGAAAATGAGGAGATGCGCAAACAATTATCCGAATTGGAAATGAAGCAATTTATTCGCTCTAGTTCCTCGCCTTGGGGAGCTTCGGCTATTTTTGTGAAGAAATCCTATGGTACACTTAGGCTTTGCGTTGACTACCGCAAGCTTAATGATCTTACTATCAAGAATAAATATCCTTTACCTCGGATTGATGATCTATTCGATCAACTTAGTGGTGCTAGAGTCTTTTCACAATTAGACTTAGCTACTGGTTTTCATCAGCTTCGTATTGCAAAGGATAGCATTCCTTTGACATCTTTCCGTACTCGTTATGGATCTTATGGACGGCTTGTTATGCCATTTGGTTTAATGAGTGCTCCGGCTTATTTCGTTGACCTTATGAATAGAGTTTTCAAAGTCTTCCTCGGTCGGTTTGTCCTCATCTTTATTGATGATATTCTTGTGTATTCAAAACCGAGGAGGAGCATAAAAAGCATCTTCGAATTGTGTTGGAAACTCTTAGGAGCAATCAATTGAAAGCAAAATTTTCTAAATGCCACTTTTGGCAATCTCGTGTGAAGTTTCTTGGTCACATTATTTCCGAATCTGGAATTTTCGCGGATCCTTCAAAGATTGAAGTGATTCAAAATTGAAAGAGACCGGAGAGTGTGACGGAAATTCGCAGCTTCCTTGGAATGGCGGGCTAATACTGTCTTTTTATAAAAGACTTTTCAAAAATTTCCGTGCCTCTTACTAGCTTGACAAAGAAGGGAGTTAAATGATTTGGTCGGACAAATGTGAAGCTTATTTTCAGAAATTAAAAGAACTCCTTTCCGATGCTCTTATTCTTGTGATTCCCGAAGGAAACCAAGATTTTATTGTTTATACTGATGCTAGTCGCGTTGGTTTGGGTGCCGTTCTTATGCAAAGAGAATGTGTTATTGCTTATGCTTCTAGGCAATTGATGCCAGCCTAGACTAGATATGCCACTCATGATTTAGAATTCGCGGCTATAGTTTTTGTCCTTCGTATTTGGCGTCATTATCTTTTGGGAGAAAAATTTATTCTTTATGCTGATCATAAATCCTTGAAGTATCTATTTTATCAAAAGGAACTTAATTTGCATCAACAACATTGGCTCAAATTTCTCGCAGCTTATGATCTTGATATTCTTTATACTTCCAGAAAGGGGAATCGTGTTGCCGATGCACTTAGTCGTAAGTAACAAGAAGTTGTTTCTATGATGATATCCGAATGGAATGATCTCGGAATTCTATCCACTTGTGAGATTCAAGATCATGTATCCAATTTTTGTTCGTCTCTTGTTTTGTGTAGCCTTGAGGCTCATCCTTCTCTTTTGGACCGCATTCTAGAAGCTCAAAAGCTAGATCCCGAATTGGCTCTTCTTGGCCAAAATTTTAGGGATAAAATTAATATTGAAGGTTTGAGAGACTTTTATATTGATTCTCGTGGCGGCATTCGAAAATTAGGTAGACTTATCGTGCCAAATATTAGTAATCTTCGTAAAGACATTTTAGAAGATTCTCATCGTTCTAAATTTACCATTCATCCCGGTAGTAGTAAAATGTACGGGGATATGAAGCGACTTTATTATTGGGAGGGAATGAAATCTGATATTGCTAACTTTGTTAAGTGTTGCATGACTTGCCAACTTGTCAAAGCCGAACATCAAAGGCCCGGTGGGCTATTGCAACCTTTAGAAATTCCAATTTGGAAGTGGGATCAAATTTCCATGGATTTTATAGACGGCCTTCCCCGTTCTCGTTCGGGTCATCATAGCTTATGGGTGATAGTCGATAGACTTACTAAATCCACCCATTTTATTCCCGTTCGGTCCAATCGAACCGTGCCCCTTTTGGCCAAACTCTTTATCAAAGAAATTGTTAAATTGCATGGAGTTCCTACTTCAATTGTTAGTGATCGTGATCCATTGTTTACTAGTGGATTTTATTCTTGAGCCCTGTGTTGTGGAAGAAATTGAAGTTTCTCCTAATTTAACTTATGAGCAACATCCTATTCGTATTATTGCTTCGCAGGTCAAGCGCCTTCGAAATAAAGATGTCCTGCTTGTTAAAGTTCAATGGTCCTCAAATCCTAAGGATTACTCTTGGGAATCTAGAGAGTTCATCGAGCGAACACATCCAGACATACTTTCCCGTGCTCTTTGAGGTGAATTTCATATTTCAAATTTCTACTATGTTGATATGCTTTCGTGGTTGTTACCTTATATTTTCTTCTTAAATATTGCGAGGACGCAATTTCTTTAAGGAGGAGAGTCTGCAACAACCCGCATATTTTACGATTGAATATTTAAATATTTTATTTTAATATTTTATCGT
Organism: Allium cepa; assembly: GCA_030765085.1. NCBI lineage: Eukaryota > Viridiplantae > Streptophyta > Magnoliopsida > Asparagales > Amaryllidaceae > Allium > Allium cepa. The sequence continues at coordinate 195,970,286 of CM060939.1, read as the reverse complement.
TAGTCGGATTTTAGTCCGAAAAGTTACTTTTTTCATACGATCGAATTAGGACTCGAAACCACTTCCATTGGGTCCAAAACACCGTTTGCAATCTTTTTGAGTATAAACTTTGATTGTTTGGAGTTAGTGGAATTTTGCTACTTTTTCACTTTGGGCTTTGGGTTTAGTTTAGCCCATTAGCCTAAATTATTAACTCTAGCTCAACCCCCTTCCCTTCATAACTTCACTTTCATTTCCTAACACTAAAGCTTCATAAAAAATGGAGGAAAGAATGGGAAATTAAAACCCCAAGCTCTAGTTCATTGCAAATCCAACATCTAACTCCAAATTCAAAGAGAAGCCATTGATTCTTTCATTGATTTCAAGCTTCTTCTTCATTGATTTTGTGTAAAGGTGAGATTTTTATCTCACATCTTTGTCTATAACTATCTTTGATTTTTAGGTATGAATTCCTAACACTTATTCACATGCATTTGCTTTTGGTTTGGATTGAATTGGTGAAAATCCCAATTTTTAGTTTCTTGGGTTCAAATCTTTCAAAATCCAATTTTTGATGTTTAAATACTTTTTGGTGATGCATCGAGGAGCCAATACGACCGGGTAGCCGATGGGCATAATTCCCTAGCGTTCGTGCTCGATCGGTTGCAATTTGAGAGAGTTTTTGCACTTCAAACCCCAGGTTGCTCGGCCTGCACATGGAGGATTCTCGGCCTGCAGATTAGGTCGGCCTGCATTTAGGTCGCACCCCTATAGGTCGCACCATGCTTCCGTCGTTGCTCGGCCATGTTATGTCATGCAATTCCTTAGGTCGCGCCATTCTAGGTCGTCCCCACTTAGGTCATTGCTCGGCCTTGTAACCTTTAGGTCGTTGCTCGACCTTGTTTACACTTTTGGTCGTTAGGTCGCTCGGCCTTGTACCCCTTAGGTCGTTAGGTCGCTCGGACAGTAGGCCTCTCGGCCTGCTTCACCCCTTAGGCCGCACCATCCTTAGGCCGCTCACCTCCTTAAGCCGCGAGTACCTTAAGTCGCTCGACCCATTAGGTCGCTCGGCTTGTCCCTGTGTGTTAGGTCGCTCGTACCATTAAGTCGCGCATGCACATAGGTCGCAACCACTAGGTCGCTTGGCCTTCTGATTTAGGTCGCACCTGCTATATCTTGCAAACTCTTAGGTCTCAACCCCATAGGCCGCTTGCCCTACTGTTAGGTCGCCCTGCCTTAGGTCGCTCGGCCTGCTTGCACTGTTAGGTCGAACATGCTTTGGGTCGTTCCACTCCTTAGGTCGGTTGCAGTTAGGTCGCGCCACCCTTTAAGTCGCACCTGCTTTAAGCCGTGTGCTATGTATTGAGCCACTGATTTCTTGTGTTGACTTATGTTAAGTCGTAAGTCGTGGCTGTTAAGTCGCAAGGGTATTTCCACTTTGATGGATTTGTAATCGAATTCTTTGGATTTCATTCACGTTTTCGAATGTGAAATTTTGTGATTAATGGTTTCTACAATCATTTTTGTGATTTGTCACTTTATTTCACTCGTACGAGAAATCTAATTAAACGGCTTAGTAAATCAAATGGTATGAAACGCTTGCACTTACTTCGCCGCTTAATTCTTGGACTTGTTCGATTGAATCTCTTGTGATATTTTCTAGTGGAGACTTACAATTTATTCGTAAATATTTAAGTTAAGCCAGTGGTTATGGGACATGAAGCTAAGCCTATATATTTACTAGCTTACCGCAATTGACACTTCTTGATGATCGTTGATGATCATTTTTTGATTCAGACTAGAAAATGTGCGATGTCTCTTTGTCTACAAGGGAGACTAAACCCCGTTTCTGTGGAGCTTCGGCTTAATTTGGTGGGGTAGCGACCCATGGTCTTCGGGCCGTTTTGTGGAGGTTTGGCTCAAAATTAATGGTTAGCAACCATGGAATAGCGTTCCATTTTGTGATACATGTGTTGATGAGTTTTCATGCTCCCGTTTTGTGATAGGCCTCCCCCCTTTTTGTGATTTCTGGATTTCCATTGATGATTTCTGGAATTTGTGTTTTCACTAATTTTCGTGATTTACATTGATAAGTTTTATCAATATTGGTGCATTGGTGAATTTGTGTGTCATTAACTTTTGTGATTGGCATTGATATTAATGTCCATATTTGTGGTTTGGTGAATAAAAATATAGAGCATGACATTCCCTTTTGATCTTTGAGAAGATTCTTGTGATATTGATTAATCCGTAGTTGATTTTAAATTGCACATTTATCACAGTATGGCTTTATGGTTATCATTTGTTTATGTCATATCTCTTATGATATATCATTTTATCTTATATTTATAGCTAGACTGATCCGTTTATTATTTTCTTATTAAATAATACTCGGGTCAGACCGAGATGTTACAGGTGCTTCTGCTTGACTTCACATCTGGGATTATCACCCTGACTTTTGGCTAATTACGTAGATTAGTAGTTTTTGTTGTATACATTTGAGATCTAGACTCATTAATGTATCCATATTATTTTGTCTAGCACTTGTAGCTATTCTTTTGTGATATTGTGGGTGTTGTCTGTCCACTACTCTGATGTACACTTTCATGTGTTATATATTCATATCTATTTCCGCCTTTGTGATATGGATGTCTGTGATTGATTTGTGTTCTGTTTATTTCTATATTTGTTTCCGAAGAATATATATTGCCACTGAGTAGTAGCTTTGAGTTTGTATCGGTATGTCGTATTTCCTCCTTAAACCAAATGCATGTTGTACTATCTGACATATCGTTGCTCGCACAAAGCAATTACGCGGATGGTCGCTCCTCAACAGCCTTATTCTTCGCGCTAGTTGACGACACTACCCCATAGTGTCCTTGGCTAGAGTGGGTATAGAGGTGGGGCGTCACAGCTTGGTATCAGAGCCAATCTTCGGAACAATGTAGAATAATCTAGCTAGGATCATCGTCCTAAGTCCATCTTAGGAGTCGTGCTTTAGGATTTAATTCGAGTCTTCGTACCGATTCATCCTATTTTCTTTATGATTCCTTGTTTATCTATCAAGATTGCTTGATATTCATTTGGTGAATAACCTTATACTTTTTCTTTCTTCCTTTCAAAAAGGAAGAGAAATGGTTAGACCTGGTCGTCCCAGTGCCGGTCAATCTCGTGGTACTCCCCAAGATGGAGTACTTATGTCTGCCTAGCAGCTTCTTGATCTAGTAAGAAATGCTCAAGCAGCAGGATCTAATCCGGAGTCTACTCACCCTAGGTCTGGATTTGCACGTTTGTGCAGCGATTATACCAATTTGGGTGGGAAGCCATCGAAAGGTTCTGAAACTATTATTGAAGTACCGACATGGCTGAGAACGTGCGATCGAATCTTTTCTCGCATGAATCTTGTTGATCTTCACCGTGTTCAGGTGGCCTCTAGTATGCTCCAAGAGAGAGCATTAGATTGGTACGAGCTTCTGATTTCTAAAATAAATGAAGCGGATCTTACTTGGGAGAAATTCCGGGAACGCTTCAAATTAAAATTTGTGCCAGAAGCTGAGTAGGTGACTTTGGCTCGCCGTTTCATTTACCTCGTTCAAGGTGAATCCTCTGTAACAGACTATGTCGCATCATTCGAGTCACTTTCTAAATATGGGGTCGAGTACATAAACACCCCATTGAAGAAAAACCAACGATTTGTCTATAGCTTGAATAAAAATCTCTAGAAGCCATTACTTCTAAAATTAGAAGTTTCTTTTGATCAACTCATTGATATCTCTCTTCGACTTGAAGAGGCAAATAAAGAAAGTGACGCTGAAATTATGGGTGCCAAACTGAACTTCAACAACAAGAAAAGGCCTAATAAGTTCAGAGGTCTTTATCCCAACAATAAGGATGGGAGGCAAGCCCCTCCGACAACCAAGACTTCTACCTCAAGTGGTGGGCAATGCTACAACTGTGGTTCTAAGGACCATTATGCGAACAAGTGTTCAATGCCTCGTACTTGTCGCTCAAAAGCCCGAATCATTATTTATCTTCTTGTCCCAAACTTCAAAATAGGAAGGAGGGAAAGCTTAATGTTGCTCAAGCCCCTGGCAACACATCTCGTGGTAAAGGTATTTCTCATTCTATTCTTGATGGCACTATTTTATTTCGTGATCATCCTATTCGAGTTCTTTTTGATACAGGTGCATCCCATTCTTTTATTTCAAAAGAACTTGTTGATACTTTTTCTTTGGATGTTTTGTGTTTAATGACTTCTTTGAGAATTGCGAATCCAATTGGTGGATCCGCAACAATCAGTTTATTGTGTAAAGATGTCGAGATTATTTTGTGTGATTTTTCTTTCCGAGCCGATTTGCATGTTATGCGCTACTTAGGCTTTGGAATGATTTTGGGAATGGATTGGCTTAGCCGCTACGAAGCCCAAATCCTATGTCCTGAGCGGACTATTCATCTTCGACATCCTCAATCTGTTAAGCAGATTTCTATTGACCTTAAAGATTCGAATTCCAACGCAGTTGCATCTTTATATTCTTTAAATCCTCATGATGATGATAATGATGAGGAGGAGGATATTATTTCTCTTATTCACGTTGTTCGTGAATTTTTCGACACATTTGAGCCCGTTATAGGATTACTACCTAAGCGAGCAATTGAATTCAAAATTAATCTCATCCCTGGAGCACAACCTATCACTCATCCTCCCTATCGTATGTCCAATAAACAAAATGAGGAGATGCGCAAACAATTATCTGAATTGGAGATGAAGCAATTTATTCGCTTTAGTTCCTCGCCTTGGGGAGCTTCGGCTATTTTTGTGAAGAAATCCGATGGTACACTTAGGCTTTGCGTTGACGACCGCAAGCTTAATGATCTTACTATCAAGAATAAATATCCTTTACCTCGGATTGATGATCTATTCGATCAACTTAGTAGTGCTAGAGTCTTTTCACAATTAGACTTAGCTACTGGTTTTCATCAGCTTCGTGTTGCTGAGGATAGCATTCCTTTGACATCTTTCCGTACTCGTTATGGATCTTATGAACGGCTTGTTATGCTATTTGGTTTAACGAATGCTCCGGCTTATTTCGTTGACCTTATAAATAGAGTTTTCAAAGACTTCCTCGATCGGTTTGTCCTCATCTTTATTTATGATATTCTTGTGTATTAAAAACCGAGGAGGAGCGTGAAAAGCATCTTTGGATTGTGTTGGAAACTCTTAGGAGCAATCAATTGAAAGAAATTTTTTCTAAATTCCACTTTTGGCAATCTCATGTGAAGTTGCTCAGTCACATTATTTCCGAATCCGGAATTTTCGTGGATCCTTCAAAGATTGAAGCGATTCAAAATTGAAAGAGACCGGAGAGTGTGACGTAAATTCGTAGCTTCCTCGGATTGGCGGGCTATTACCGTCGTTTTATAAAAGACTTTTCAAAAATTTCCGTGCCTCTTACTAGCTTGACAAAGAAGGGAGTTAAATACATTTGGTCGGACAAATGTGAAGCTTCTTTTCAGAAATTAAAATAACTCCTTTCCGATGCTCCTATTCTTGTGATTCCCGAAGGAAACCAAGATTTTATTGTTTATACCGATGCTAGTCGCGTTGGTTTGGGTGCCGTTCTTATGCAAAGAGAATGTGTTATTACTTATGCTTCTAGGCAATTGAAGCCAGCCTAGACTAGATATGCCACTCATGATTTAGAACTCGCGGCTATAGTTTTTATCCTTCGTATTTGGCGTCATTATCTTTTTGGAGAAAAATTTATTCTTTATACTGATCATAAATCCTTGAAGTATCTATTTTCTCAAAAGGAACTTAATTTGCGTCAACAACGTTGGCTCGAATTTCTCGCAGCTTATGATATTGATATTCTTTATACTTCCGGAAAGCGGAATCGTGTTGCCGATGCACTTAGTCGTAAGCAACAAGCAGTTGTTTATATGATGATATCCGATTGGAATGACCTCGGAATTCTATCCACTTGTGAGATTCAAGATCATGTATCCAATTTGTGTTCATCTCTTTTTTTGTGTAGCCTTGAGGCTCATCCTTCTCTTTCGGACCGCATTCTTGAAGCTCAAAAGCTAGATACCGAATTGGCTCTTCTTGGCCAAAATTTTAGGGATAAAATTAATATTGAAGGTTTGAAAGACTTTGATATTGATTCTCGTGGCGGCATTCGAAAATTTGGTAGACTTATCGTGCCAAATATTAGTAATCTTCGTAAAGACATTTTAGAAGATTCTCATTGTTCTAAATTTACCATTCATCCCGGTAGTAGTAAAATGTACGCGGATATGAGCGACTTTATTATTGGGAGGGAATGAAATCTGATATTGCTAACTTTGTTAAGTGTTGCATGACTTGCCAACTTGTCAAAGCCGAACATCAAAGGCCCGGTCGGTTATTGCAACCTTTAGAAATTCCAATTTGGAAGTGGGACCAAATTTCCATGGATTTTATAGACGACCTTCCCCATTCTCGTTCGGGTCATGATAGCTTATGGGTTATAGTCGATAGACTTACTAAATCCATCCATTTTATTCCCATTCGGTCCAATCGAACCGTGCCCCTTTTGGCCAAACTCTTTATCAAAGAAATTGTTAAATTGCATGGAGTTCCTACTTCAATTGTTAGTGATCGTGATCCATTGTTTACTAGTGGATTTTGGAAGAGTCTTAAAAAAGCTTTGGGAACGAAGATTAATTTTAGCACTGCTTATCATCCCCAGTCCGATGGACAAACTGAGCGTGTGAATTAAACTCTTGAAGATCTTCTTCGTGCGTGTGTTCTTGATTTTGGTGGAAGTTGGAAAGATCATATTTCTCTTGCTGAGTTTTTCTACAATAATAGCTTCCAAACTAGTATTGGTATGGCACCTTTCGAGGCACTCTATAGAATGCCATACCGATCTCCTTCTTGTTGGCTTGAGGTCGGTGAGAGGCTGGTTTTAGGTCCAGATTTTGTTCGTGATTCCACAGGAAAGATTTACCTTATTCGTCATAGGATGAAAGAAGCCCAGAGTAGACAAAAATCCTATGCCGATAACCGGAGAAGGAAATTAGAATTTTCTATGGGAGATCTTGTGTTTGTCCGTGTTTCACCTATGAAGGGTGTAGTACATTTCAGTCGATCGGGAAAGTTAGCGCCTCGATATATTGGGCCATTTCCTATCACCGAACGTATTGGTTCCGTGGCTTATCGCCTTTTATTACCGGCTCAGTTTTCTACTATTCATGACATGTTTCACGTTTCTCAATTACGAAAGTGCCTTCGAGATTCCGATTCTATTCTTGAGCTCGGTGTTGTGGAAGAAATTGAAGTTTCACCTAATTTAACTTATGAGCAACATCCTATTCGTATTATTGCTTCGAAGGTCAAGCACCTTCGAAATAAAGATGTTCCGCTTGTTAAAGTTCAATGGTCCTCAAATCCTAAGGATTGCTCTTGGGAATCTAGAGAGTTCATCGAGCGAACACATCCAGACTCATTTTCTCGTGCTATTTGAGGTGAATTTCTTATTTCAAATTTCTACTGTGTTGATATGCTTTCATGGTTGTTACCTTATATTTTTTCTTTAATATTATGAGGACACAATTTCTTTAAGGAGGGGAGTCTGTAACAACCCACATATTTTACGATTATATATTTAAATATTTTATTTTAATATTTTATCGTTAGTTTGATTTTAGTCCGAAAAGTTACTTTTTGCATACAGTCGAATTAGGACTTGAAACCACTTCCACTGGGTCCAAAACACCGTTTGCAATCTTTTTGAGTATAAACTTTGATATGTTTGGATTTAGTGGAATTTTGCTACTTTTTCACTTTGGGCTTTGGGTTTAGTTTAGCCCATTAGCCTAAACTACTAACTCTAGCTCAACCACCTTCCCTTCATAACTTCACTTTCATTTCCTAACACTAAAGCTTCATCAAAAATGGAGGAAGGAATGGGAAATTAAAACTCCAAGCTCTAGTTCATTACAAATCCAACATCTAACTCCAAATTCAAAGAGAAGCCATTGATTCTTCCATTGATTTCAAGCTTCTTCTTCATTGATTTTGTGTAAAGGTGAGGTTTTTATCTCACATCTTTGTCTATAACTATCTTTGATTTTTAGGTATGAATTCCTAACACTTATTCACGTGCATTTGCTTTTGGTTTGGATTGAACTGGTGAAAATCCCAATTTTGTGTCTTGGGTTCAAATCTTTAAATATCCAATCTTTGATGTTTAAACACGTTTTTGGTGATGCATCAAGGAGCTAATACGACCGGGTAGCCGATGGGCGTAATTCCCTAGCGTTCGTGCTCGATCGGTTGCAATTTGAGAGAGTTTTTGCACTTCAAATCCCTAGGTCGCTCGGCCTGCACATGGAGGATTCTCGGCCTGCAGATTAGGTCGGCCTGCATTTCGGTCGCACCCCTATAGGTCGCGCCATGCTTAGGTCGTTGTTCGGCCATGTTATATCACGCAACTCCTTAGGTCGCGCCATGCTAGGTCGTCCCCACTTAGGTCGTTGCTCGGCCTTGTATACTTTAGGTCGTTAGGTCGTTGCTCAGCCTTGTTTACCCTTTAGGTCGTTAGGTCGCTCGGCCTTGTACCCTTAGGTCGTTAGGTCACTCGGACAGTAGGCCGCTCAGCCTACTTCACCCCTTAGGTCGCACCATCCTTAGACCGCTCACCTCCTTAAGCCGCGAGTACCTTAAGTCGCTCGTGACAGATCGCTCGTCCCATTAAGTCGCGCGTGTACATAGGTCGCAACCACTTGGTCACTTGGCCTTCTGATTTAGGTTGCACCTGCTATATCTTGCAACCTCTAAGGTTGCAACCCCATAGGCCGCTTGCCTTACTGTTATGTCGCCCTGTCTTAGGTCGCTCGGCCTGCTTGCACTGTTAGGTCGCACATGCTTTGGGTCGTGCCACTCCTTAGGTCGGTTGCAGGTAGGTCGCGCCACCCTTTAAATCACACCTGCTTTAAGCCGTGTGCTATTTCTTGAGCCATTGATTTCTTGTGTTGACTTATGTTAAGTCGTAAGTCGTGGCTGTTAAGTCGCAAGGGTATTTCCACTTTGATGGATTTGTAATCGAATTCTTTGGATTTCATTCACGTCTTCGAATGTGAAATTTTGTGATTTATGGTTTCTACAATCATTTTTGTGATTTGTCACTTTATTTCACTCTTACAAGAAATCTAATTAAACGGCTTAGTAAATCAAATTGTATGAAACGCTTGCACTTACTTCGTCGGTTAATTCTTGGACTTGTTCGATTGAATCTCTTGTGACAATTTTCTAGTGGAGACTTACAATTTGTTCGTAAATATTTAAGTTAAGCCAGTGGTTATGGGACATGAAGCTAAGCTTATATATTTACTAGCTTACTGTAATTGACATTTCTTGATGATCGTTGATGATCATTTTTGTGATTTAGACTAGCAAATGTGCGATGTCTCTTTGTCTACGAGGGAGACTAAACCCCGTTTCTATGGAGCTTCAGCTCAATTTGGTGGGGTAGCGACCCATGGTCTTCGGGCCGTTTTGTGGAGCTTCGGCTCAAAATTAATGGTTAGCAACCATGGAATAGCGTTCCATTTCATGATACACGTGTTGGTGAGTTTTCATGCTTCCGTTTTGTGATAAGCCTCCCCCATTTTTGTGATTTCTGGATTTCCATTGATGATTTCTGGAATGTGTTTTCACCAATTTTCATGATTTACATTGATAAGTTTTATCAATATTGGTGCATTGGTGAATTTTTGTGCCGTTAACTTTTGTGATTGGCATTGATATTAGTGTCCATATTTATGGTTTGGTGAATAAAAATATAAAGTATGACATTCCCTTTTGATCTTTGGGAAGATTCTTATGATATTGGTTAATCCCTAGTTGATTTTCAATTGCATGATTATCACAGTATGGCTTTATGGTTATCATATGTTTACGTCATATTTCTTATTCTATGTCATTTTATCTGATATTTATAGCTAGACTGATCCGTTTATTATTTTCTTATTAAATAATACTCGGGTCAGACCGAGATGTTACAGGTGCTTCTGCTTGACTTCACATCTGGGATTATCACCCTGACTTTTGGCTAACTACTTAGATTAGTAGTTTTTGTTGTATACATTTGAGACCTAGACTCATTGATGTATCCATATTCTTTTGTCTAGCACTTGTAGTTATTCTTTTGTGATATTGTGGGTCTTGTTTGTCCAATACTCTGATGTACACTTTCATATGTTATATATTCATATCTATTTCCGCTTTTGCGATATAGATGTCTGTGACTGATTTGTGTTATGTTTATTTTGTTGAATATGCGCTTATATGATTTTTGTTTGATGATAATAAACATATATACATTCGTTTAAATGTATTTTATAATGTACTATTTTATTTTTCACAGATTAAGTAAATATTTGCTGAATAAAATAAATAACACAGAATTTGAATTCAAACGAATATTTTATTCAAACAAATATTTATTACAATTTTGAATAGTACAAATTCAAGCTCTCACTATTCACTATACATTCTCAATTACAATTTCTAATTACATCACTATTTTACATATTCACCTCACTACATATCACTCACACTCGTATTTATCTTCAACTGCATTCCAGTTTGAATCCAGCATCTGAGCAATCTGCAAAAATATAAACTAACGCAGTAAGATTGAAAAAGAAATATTTTTGCAAATTCAAAAATAAAAGATAATTTTTGAAAATATGATTTGCCTCAGTTATTTGGGTTGTTCGTCATAATTTAAATTTGAATTCATCATACACGAACAACTTGTGACATACACAGTGTATTACTGTATATGCCACAAGGCCGTGCACGTCGATATATACACTTGATTGATTTACAGGAACATGTGAGCACAGGTCAAACCCAAATGAAAAACCGGGTTCAACTCACATGCAATACATCACAACACGAGCACAAGGTCAAACCCGAGTTTTTGAAACTGGATTCAACACAGGGCAGTTAACATGTCAAAAACAGTTGCAACATGGATATCACAAGAAATGAAACACCAATCAGTAGCATGCTAATGAAGACTGCATCAAAATGCAGGCACAAAAGTGCACAGCAACCATTAACTGCAACAAGTTGATATGCAAACTAAGAAATGCTTAGTGTACAGCATACACATGAACTAAGCACAATAGCCAAATGACCATACTACATGAAATACATGGAGACAAAGCAACTGCCACAAGACGACAATGCAGTGCAGTCACAAGTGAACATGTCACAGTGAAAGACCAGCTACAACATGATGACAATGCAAGCTCGGGCACAAAGTAGTGGAACTGCAAATATCTAAGTATAGCATGAACAAGTCAATGACTACAAGCTAACACATTGCAAAAGACTCAAGGCAACAAAGAATGGCAAGACACAAGACCACAAAGGCAAGTATGGACAGAGTTCGAGCACAGTTAAAACTCAAGCAAATGAAAACTCAGTGACATGCACAATAATCAACACAGTGAAGAACATTGATGTCAAAAGTGTACATGGAACAATACTACAGCTCGATCAAATGGCCAATATGATCAGGAAACATAACATGCAGTTTGCTGTGATACGAGCTCGAGCACAGTTGAAGCTCAAGACATCAAGTGATACAAGTCAGAGCAACAAAACCAGACACATGAAGACCAACAGGCTACAAGATATCATAAGCAGGACCAAACTGCATAAGTGAATGAAGTTCAGCTATGCAAATGAAACACAGTTGCAAACAAACATGACAGGAAACAGATAACATTGAACATGGTGAAGCAGTACAAAAGACAAATTGCAATTCAAACCAACATATCCAACTAGAAGAGCAACCATCAAGTACAAACAGTGGCACATGGATACAGCAATATGCAGAAGCAAGAACACTTGCAACAGTGAAGTCGAAATCATGGAAAGTGGCACAGCAATTTTTGAGAAGAACCAACAGAAATCGCCATGTCAAGTTTGAACAAATCAATAATAATGTAGTGAAGCATGTTCATGGAAAACAGCAAATACAAACTGCTACAACACCAAATAAAGGACACAGCAGTATACAAGTACAAGCCACAATATCAAGGCCGTGTTCATACATAAAGTCAAAGCCGAGGTCATCACAAAGAAATCAAAATTTCAACAGCAGCAGTATTATCGAATATGACAAAGTCAAATTATAAGCCGTGCTCATCACAATTTTTAAAGCCGTGTCAACCAAGCAACGATAATACGAAATTGACAAAGTCAAATAAATCATCATCGTTCAACAAAAATCAAGCGGCCAGAGAAATCGTGTGACAAATTCAAACATTTTATACGAACGAAAATTATGGAGTTCGACTCCTATATAAAAACCCTAATATCATCATCGGCTAAGGATCAAGAGTTCGAATACAAAAATCAAAAGGCAACAGAGAAAAAAATTCTTACCAGAAGCAAGAATCGAACTCGTCGAAGTAGCCAGAGAGAGCAACGAGAAATCGATCGAGCTAGGCAATTCTCGAAACAATCAACAATTTGGTCGATTTAGGAACGGCACTTCGAAAAGCCCGAAGATCAGAGCGCAAGAGGAACGAAAGCCCCAAATTTTTCACAAGCCCTAATTCAGTTGCAAAGCCGCCATTTGTTCAAAGCCAGAGAGAAGTATCGGGTCGACTAATAAAGGAAAGAAGGGCCGGCTAATTTTTGTTTAGAGTAAAAGGGTTTTAAATATAAAAAGGAGTTTCAGTTTATATTTATAGGGATTTGTTTTTTACATTGTTTTTAATTTGTATTTTTCTTTTTAAACCATTTATATTTTTCTAGTCGTGTGACTAGGGTACAAGCTATGTGGCGTAGCTTGAGAATTCGCAACTCGGTAGTTGAGTTGTGGCAAGGTTTTGAGCGTAGAGTTAGATTAGTCAATAGCGGGTATAGCGAGTTTACATGTGTAAGCGAGGGACTATCTAATTTCTAGTAGAAACCTTGGGGGTAGCACGTAGGCAGGGTTTTTCCGAAGCTGGGTAAATTCTGTGTTGTTCTGTTCTATTCTGTTATTTATATTCTGCGATATCTGTGCTGCTATTCTGTGATCTGAATTGAAATTAATTTATAAGCTTCCGCGATTAATTTTTATAGTTTACACTATCACCCTATTCACCCCTCCTCTAGGGTGAAATCGATCCTACAAGTGGTATCAGAGCTAGGAACCAAAGTCGTTTTTGTTTTAAATTTTTTTTTACAAAAATCAATTTTTGTTTTAATTCGTGTTTTAAAAATTGGTTTTTGTTTTAAAATTTTGAATTTTTGAAATGGCTTCTTATATTAATACTTTTGAGGGTCGCTCCAATATTATTCCTTCTATTTTCGATGGAACAGATTTTTTGAATTGGAAATTGAAAATGGAATTTTATTTAAAATCTGTTAATATTAAATGTTGGGATATTATTGAAAATGGGTGTGACATAACAGATAAGAAAATTATCTCGATTAACGCTCTTGCTATGCATATATTATATTCTTATATTAATCAAGATAATTTTAGTTTCATCTCTCATTGTGAAAATGCACAGGAAATTTGGAATACTTTAATTGCAATATATGGTGCAACAGTCAACAGCAATGAGAAGTCCTCCACAACCGACTCAGTTAAAGAAATATGCTTAACAAGATTGGTAAATAGCAGTTGTGATGAGGATGATGATGATGAAGCAGCCGAGCTGGCATTAATAATGAAGAAATTCAAAAGGTGGAATCACAAATACGGAAATCCAGCTCTAAATAAAAAATTAAAAAGCAGAATAATCAAAGCACTAGACAACTCGGAAGAACACGGGATCATTTGCAACAAACCCGGTGATATCAAGCCCAATTATCCCCGATTTCAACGCGATTTTGAAAAGAAATCAAAACGGTGTTTTGCAGCCACGTGTAATAAAAGCAATAGCAGCGAGAGTGAGAAAGCAGATATGTGCCTTCATGGGAATATAACCGATAGCGACGATGACGAGCCAAGCGAGGTATCAAAACTTACTCACTCTGAATTACTTATCTATTTCCACGAAGTAAATGGCTGTTTTGAACGGCTTAGGGATAAGTATGCCAAACTTGAATCCCAAAAAGATACTTTGATAGAATGCAATAAACAACTTGATCAAATAGTTAAAACCTATCAAAGTAGGATCCCTAAGTGTGATAAGTGTCCAACATTCGAAGAAGAAATTAAAAAAACAGAAATCAATATAAAATCACTTGAAAATGAAATTCTGATTTTAAAAGAGAATGAAAATACTAGGAGAGAGAATTCTATTAAAAAGTGCACACAGTTGTTAAACGAAAATGAATCTCTCAAAACACAAGTCCAACAATTGTCAACGACTTTAGATAAATTTTCAAAAAGTAAAAAATCGTTGAACATGCTATTTGGAAAGCAAACTGTTAAAACGGTTAGAAAAGGACTTGGATATGATCAATCCAAAATTGTTGAAAACAAGATTAATCAAGAAAATTCAATGTGCACGATTTGTAGAAAATATGGACACAATCACAATAATTGTTGGTATAGACCCAAACATGTGAAAACTATATCGATTTGGGTTCCTAAAGGCACAAATATAAAATCTCTCAAAGTTAAACAAATTTGGATGCCGAAGGGAACAATTATAAATAGTTTTGGATCTTTACAAAATTGTTATTCAAAATTTTCTTCCACTAACAACCATGGACCTATAAAAACAAATAGGTCACATAAATCTTTCATCGTGTAGGTGTGGTGGCAGGCTAAGGAACAACAACAGTGTTCTCTGGATTTTGGCTGTTCCAGAAACACAACGGGCGACAAAGCAAAGTTCCTTAGCCTAGTATAAAGGTGACAGAATCACAACGGACAACAACGAAAAATATCGTAAAGGTAAAACAGGTAATGGTATGTTTTAAACGATATATTAAATGTGATAATCTGCACCGTATTCTGAATTAAAATCAGCCAATATTGAGATGATTAAAAGATGATGATTCTGACTTATTCAAAATAGTTGGCCAAATTATATTCTTATGCCACAACGCTATAAAATTCTCTAGATTCTTTGAATTACTTCATATATATCAGTTTGGATTAAAAATAGTGTTTTGTTGGATAATTATACAATTGGTTATAATTCGGCTAACTCTATATTCACGGTTTTCTGATTATTTTCACGGCTTCAATTCAAATTCAAAAGAATGTCATTTAAATTGCTGCAAAAATTGAGTTTGAAATTTTTGGTGCACACTTCATGTTTGGTTAACCAAATTCAATTAATGATGATTTTGAGTGAAAAAGAAATTCAGATGCAGATTACACTGGTAATCTAGTTGATAGAAAAATTACTAGTTGAACGTGATTTTTGAGACATTTAGTAACTGCATCGTTTTTCAAAGAAAATATCTGCATATTTTTCATTTCAAATAATTTTCAAATAGCAGAAAATTTTCTTATAAAACCCCCTCGAGAAAATCATTTTTGACCATATTTTCAGATTAGTCATTTTGAAAAATTAATTTCATAATTATTTTTGAATTTGATTTTAAATGACTATTTTGACTAATCTGACTCCCAAATGATTATCGAAAAGAAAAATAGTGATTGAAAAAGTGATGAGCGTTGATATTGATTATATATTATAACTCGAGACGGTATAATTAATAAATTTCTTTAGAAATTTAAACAAGAGTTATAAAACTGTTTGTTGGTAAAAATTCCATGACCATCTCTATATCTATCATATTTCTAACGACCATCACTCATCAAAATTCTATATAGTTTGTCAATATGTGGTACTTTAAACAGGAATCGTTCGTTTTTCATTTTTCATATTTTTTTTTAAAAAAAGGATAATAATAATAATAATAAATACCAAAGTATTCACTCTCATTTAAAAGTCCTCACGGTTATGCATGGGTGAATTACTTGGAATTTGTTATGTGCTTCCATGCTCATTTAAAAGTCCTCACAGTTATGCACGTATGGAACGCATATCAAAAGTTGATTTGTAAAATAAACAAGTTGATTCTAATCCCATTTAAAAGTCCTCACGGTTATGCGTGGTTAGAAGACACTTGAATTCATTTTTTTAAAATAAAATTGGAATACTACTAATCTCATTTAAAAGTCCTAACGGTTATGCATGGTTAGTAGATATTCAAATTCCTGATATAAATATGCCACAAATAGACACAACTGTATGGTTTTATATGATGATATCATTCCTATCATTCTAAAAGTGGAATATGCGCCTAACAAAATATTTATGATTTTTGTTTGATTTTTTATTGAAATTTAATATTTATATTCAATTGAGTTTTAATGTTGGTTAATATCAATAACTTTATCTCTATTTTCTCTAACACTATTATTCTTTTGCTGATAACAAAAGGGGGAGAGAAAAGTTAAGATTTTGTCAAATAGAATCAAGCAAAGGTCAAATAATTTTCCATTTGCATATAGGCTCATTTATATATTTCTATTTGTATGCATATATGTAGGGGGAGCTTTGTGTAGAGAGGAAGCATTTAAATAGGGGGAGCAATTATGATATATCTGTGATCAAATACATTTAACATGTTCAAAATCTTAAATATATGTTGTTATCATCAAAAGGGGGAGATTGTTGAATATGCGCTTATATGATTTTTGTTTGATGATAATAAACATATATACATTCGTTTAAATGTATTTGATAATGTACTATTTTATTTTTCACAGATTAAGTAAATATTTGCTGAATAAAATAAATAACACAGAATTTGAATTCAAACGAATATTTTATTCAAACAAATATTTATTACAATTTTGAATAGTACAAATTCAAGCTCTCACTATTCACTATACATTCTCAATTACAATTTCTAATTACATCACTATTTTACATATTCACCTCACTACATATCACTCACACTCGTATTTATCTTCAACTGCATTCCAGTTTTAATCCAGCATCTGAGCAATCTGCAAAAATATAAACTAACGCAGTAAAATTGAAAAAGAAATATTTTTGCAAATTCAAAAATAAAAGATAATTTTTGAAAATATGATTTGCCTCAGTTATTTGGGTTGTTCGTCATAATTTAAATTTGAATTCATCATACACGAACAACTTGTGACATACACAGTGTATTACTGTATATGCCATAAGGCCGTGCATGCCGATATATACACTTGATTGATTTACAGGAACAGGTGAGCACAGGTCAAACCCAAATGAAAAACCGGGTTCAACTCACATGCAATACATCACAACACGAGCACAAGGTCAAACCCGAGTTTTTGAAACTGGATTCAACACAGGGCAGTTAACATGTCAAAAACAGTTGCAACATGGATATCACAAGAAATGAAACACCAATCAGTAGCATGCTAATGAAGACTGCATCAAAATGCAAGCACAAAAGTGCACAGCAACCATTAACTGCAACAAGTTGATATGCAAACTAAGAAATGCTTAGTGTACAACATACACAAGAACTAAGCACAACAGCCAAATGACCATACTACATGAAATACATGGAGACAAAGAAACTGCCACAAGATGACAATGCAGTGCAGTCACAAGTGAACATGTCACAGTGAAAGACCAGTTACAACATGATGACAATGCAAGCTCGGGCACAAAGTAGTGGAAATGCAAATATCCAAGTACAGCATGAACAAGTCAATGACTACAAGCTAACACATTACAACAGACTCAAGGCAACAAAGAATGGCAAGACACAAGACCACAAAGGCAAGTATGGACAGAGTTCGAGCACAGTTAAAACTCAAGCAAATGAAAACTCAGTGACATGCACAATAATCAACACAGTGAAGAACATGGATGTCAAAAGTGTACATGGAACAATACTACAGCTCGATCAATTGGCCAATATGATCAGGAAACATAACATGCAGTTTGCTGTGATACGAGCTCGAGCACAGTTGAAGCTCAAGACATCAAGTGATACAAGTCAGAGCAACAAAACCAGACACATGAAGACCAACAGGCTACAAGATATCATAAGCAGGACCAAACTGCATAAGTGAATGAAGTTCAGCTATGCAAATGAAACACAGTTGCAAACAAACATGACAGGAAACAGATAACATTGAACATGGTGAAGCAGTACAAAAGACAAATTGCAATTCAAACCAACATATCCAACTAGAAGAGCAACCATCAAGTACAAACAGTGGCGCATGGATACAGCAATATGCAGAAGCAAGAACACTTGCAACAGTGAAGTCGAAATCATGGAAAGTGGCACAGCAATTTTTGAGAAGAACCAACAGAAATCGCCATGTCAAGTTTGAACAAATCAATAATAATGTAGTGAAGCATGTTCATGGAAAACAACAAATACAAACTGCTACAACACCAAGTAAAGGACACACCAGTATACAAGTACAAGCCACAATATCAAAGCCGTGTTCATACATAAAGTCAAAGCCGTGGTCATCACAAAGAAATCAAAATTTCAACAGCAGCAGTATTATCGAATATGACAAAGTCAAATTATAAGCCGTGCTCATCACAATTTTTAAAGCCGTGCCAACCAAGCAACGATAATACGAAATTGAGAAAGTCAAATAAATCATCATCGTTCAACAAAAATCAAGCGGCCAGAGAAATCGTGCGACAAATTCAAACATTTTATACGAACGAAAATTATGGAGTTCGACTCCTATATAAAAACCCTAACATCATCATCGGCTAAGGATCAAGAGTTCGAATACAAAAATCAAAAGGCAATAGAGAAAAAAATTCTTACCAGAAGCAAGAATCGAACTTGTCGAAGTAGCCAGAGAGAGCAACGAGAAATCGATCGAGCTAGGCAATTCTCGAAACAATCAACAATTCGATCGATTTAGGAACGGCACTTCGAAAAGCCCGAAGATCAGAGCGCAAGAGGAACGAAAGCCCCAAATTTTTCACAAGCCCTAATTCAGTTGCAAAGCCGCCATTTGTTCAAAGCCAAAGAGAAGTATCGGGTCGACTAATAATGAAAAGAAGGGCCGGCTAATTTTTGTTTAGAGTAAAAGGGTTTTAAATATAAAAAGGGGTTTTAGTTCATATTTATAGGGCTTTGTTTTTTACATTGTTTTTAATTTATATTTTTCTTTTTAAACCGTTTATATATTTCTAGTCGTGTGACTAGGGGACAAGCTACGTGGCGTAGTTTGAGAATTCGCAACTCGGTAGTTGAGTTGTGGCAAGGTTTTGAGCGTAGAGTTAGATTAGTCAATAGCGGGTATAGCGAGTTTACGTGTGTAAGCGAGGGACTATCTAATTTCTAGTAGAAACCTTAGGGGCAGCACGTAGGCAGGGTTTTGCCGAAGCTGGGTAAATTCTGTGTTGTTCTGTTTTATTCTGTTATTTATATTCTGCGATATCTGTGCTGCTATTCTGTGATCTGAATTGAAATTAATTTATAAGCTTCCGCGATTAATTTTTATGATTTACACTATCACCCTATTCACCCCCCCTCTAGGGTGAAATCGATCCTACATATTTCTATATTTGTTTTCGAAGAATATATATTGCCAATGTGTAGTAGATTTGAGTTTGTATCGGTATGTCGGATTTCCTCGTTAAACCAAATGCATGTTGTACTATCTGACATATCGTTGGTCGCACAAAGCAATTACGCGGATGGTCGTTCCTCAACAGCCTTATTCTCCGTGCTAGTGGACGGCATTACCCCGTAGTGTCCTTGGCTAGAGTAGGTATAAAGGTGGGGCGTCACATGTTTGTACGAGTTACCTTGGATTTTCAAAAGATTTTATAACTTTAGTAGTTCAATTTAGGTGTGTTTTACTCATGCTGGTTTCTAGCCCGACTCGGGTGTTACTTTATTGTAATGCTTAGGTCAGACCGAGTATCACAGAATTCAAGTTAGGATGCTTTGGAGCTCAGGAGACGAGCTGGATGGCAGAGACGTATTGCACGTATTTGATTATACTCCACTATGTATTGTAGGCTATATATTCAGCATTTAGGGACAAGTTGTTATAACTATCCAGATTATATGTTGATGATTGTACTCTGGTAACTTTTATGTATATTAACAGTTACAGTTTTCCTTTGTATAGAATGCTGTTGTTGTATATTATATTTTATTCCGCTACGATTGTGAGATTTTGTGTTGTTATTTTTCTGTTTCTTTTTCTATCTCTTTCTTCTTTACTCTAACAACCTTGTATTTTCGGAACTTGATCGCTCGATATTCTATACAGTGAACATATTAATGTCAATTTTCGAGGGTCGAAAACCGCCCGGTCGTTATAGGGTAGCTGGAGATTGGACTCGATTTGATTTAAAAATTTTAATATTGAAAATATCTCATTTACATACCTTAAAATTCCGAGCCCCTATTAAGGCGCGCTGCCTAGCATTCATAATGTTGTAACCCTATTCCAAACCCAATGGAACAAGTTTCGAGTCCTAATTCGCTCGTTTGGAGAAGATAGCATTTTGAACCCAATGAAAATATTAAATTTTCAATATTAGTTTTGGCGCATTTTTATCATGTTTGACTAAACGGTAAATCTAAATGGTATGAAATTTATAATCTGATAATAGTACACTATTACAGATCTAGTGAAACTGATTTCATCGAATTTTGAGACTGTACCCCGAATCGCTATTTTAAAGTGTCTGTTAAATCGATGATTTTCAAATTTTACGAAGTTGCTTGAAATTTCAGTTTTTAAAACCTTACTAACTAATTATAATTTCAAATCCAATATTTAAACCATTTAAATATTCAAAATCGAATGTCGAAAAATCTGGATCATTGCAATACTACTTTTGTTGCCGTAGTCTTATGATATACTGTGTTATGTACTTTTGTTTGCTTTAGTTGTTGTTTTTCCGAAGGTATATGTTTGTATGTAGTTTAATTTTGAACTGACTGGTGGTGCACTATTATGTGCTTGATATGGTAATGATAATTTATCGGTCGGAAAGTTTTCCCACCCTTTTTTCTCAAAAATAGGACATAATTGAGCTAAAAAATTATATGAAACATGTTGCTGCAGCACAGCTCTGCTTGTTGTTGTAGCTGTTGCAGCTTTTGTTGTTGCAAGGTTTGATTTCATTTATGCAAGGTTGGATTTTATTAATGTGTTTTGAATCTTATATATTTTTATTTTTGGTAGATGTAGAATTTAGGGTTTTGTTTTATCTAAAACAAATCTAAAATGGACAAATATTTTTATGGAAGACATCTATAGTAGCTTATTACATTTAGTTGAATATATGAATTAATTATCATTAGGGCCGGTTTCGACCATTTGGTTGCCTTAGGTGAAAAATAATTTTGTTACATTTACACAGTAAATTAATGCAAAATCAATAATGTAGTTTTTTTTCAAGTCCATACATAACAAAACACCAAAAATACATAATATATTATAACAAAAGTGTAAACATGCTATGCATCTTTGAATTAATATATTCAACAAAAACAACTCCTACTCAAGTTTTTAGAATCAAACTCATCAATTATGTAATCATATTATAAATATATACATATATATTCTTTTTTAGTGGAAATCATAACCAACCTACTCAATTTTTTTGATATAGGAAATCGAAGTTCAGTTTTAGTTAGCTTCCACTTAAAAGAAACTTCTTTCCACCGACACTATCATAACTGAAATAGTTAATTTAATTCAATACGCAACTCATACGTTTAGGAATTCACTCATATTATGATAAAATCTTAAGAAATCAATAATGCAAATTAATTTTGTTAGTTCCGTGGGTAAGATTATTCTTAGTTGCGTAAGTTCAAAATATAACACTTTTCCACAAATACCACTCTTTATGTTATATTTCCAAAATTCTCTACTTCATAGAATGCTCTTTCAATTGTTTATCTTTAATGATTTTGAATTTTGCGTTTAATAAAAATGCATACATTCTTTTGTAAAGCTCAAATTGTTCAAATCGATCCTTAAGACTCCGCTTGGGAGTTTATTTTCTACCGGTTTTGACCGGTTTTGCACGACTCTGTATTTCAGGTGTTCATAACTCTTGCTTGTTAGTTTTTTTCACAGTGGTTGTTTTTGGTTATAAAACCATTGAAAACGGATATAGTGTAATTTTCATAGCAATTCTCAACCCATCAAATTAGGATGTTTTGAGGGGTTATAATTTTTTTTCTAATTATGCCTCCACTAATTATATTATAGAATTAATCCTCATAAAATATAAGGATATATATGTCATGTTACTTTAGTGGAAAACTCTCAAAACCAGTGCATGTTAAACTCTCAAGTATGCATTGATCGATTATGACAAAATTTCATGTAAACCAATCAAAACCGCTATGATTATTTACGGTACTACAAAACTCCCTAGCAGAGCCTAAGTGTGGTAAGTGCCTATCAAATCGTATTTTTGCTTAAAAAAAATAGAAATTATGCCAACAATGATTTTTCTTGTTCATCCTTTTTCTCGTTTATCCTATTTTCTTTTCAACTCTTCAATAGTAAGCTTCGAAGTTTTGTTTTTGAAACCTAACTCCAATTTTTATCATCTTTGATCTTCATCATTATTTCTTAAACATTACTAAATTAATAATATAGAAAAGCTTAAAATAAATAAAAACTACAAAAATTATATTTACATATTAATTGATTTCTTACATCACAATTTAGCAAATACTCCAAATATTTTTATCAACGTTAAATCAATAATGCACTTCCGCTAATTGTTATTCATATTAATAAAATACTCCCAATGTTTGATCCCTCATATTGATTCTAATATACGGTAGGAACCATAACATACATTAACAAGAAATACCTCACATATGAATTAGACAAAAACAATAATCAATTGAATATCAAACTAGAATTCTGAAAATGTCAAAGTAAAATCACAAATCCAAACATACCAGCCAATCAGTCACAGCCAATGGTGAGAGGAAGAATCAGCCTATAGGCTTCAGCTTGTTCATGGTTGTGGGGTGTTGGTACCCGGCGTGTAAGAAAGGGAAATGGTAGCAGTTGTTGCCTCTGGCGGTGGGTTGGCATTGCTTGGTTCTGGTTGCTCGATGTCTCTGGCTTTGTCGTAGATCTAGAATAAGGATGCATTTGTTTTTCTAGGTTATTTTGTGATTCGAGTGGGGTTTTTCTCATGTGCGGTGGTTTCCCTAAGCCAATGTCTGATGGCTCTAGCCCACGAGCCGGGTCCGAGTACCATATTAGTTCATATCATCAAAATATATGTAAATTTTGAATTTAAATCTATATATACATTCCCCTAACAATAATACAATTGATGACTATATAGTTTGACAATGTACGTATGATAACACTTGTAAAATGTCTTATTATTCAATTGGGAAGTTTGAATTGTACATAGAATTATTCTCATAGATATATTAAACAAGAAAGAGTTTACTGGACTCAATAGAAGCTAAAATGGTAAAGTATCTGATTTTATACCACATAATAAATTGGTACCAGTAAAATAATTCAGATATATATGGCGAACATTTTTATGCTTCAAAGTATCATGAACCTGGCCTACTTAGTACACCAATACCTAGTTCTACCCTTCCTTAAATGCAATAAAGGTAGTTTTGTTAGGAAGTATTCGCTTTTACAATTTATCAAACACATATTGTTTCTAATTTTAATACAATAATTTTATTTCATTTCATAAGAACTATATTCGTATATTTTGTACAATAATCAATAACACACCTTTTGTTTGAATATGTTCTTATTTTCAACAAGGGCTTCTTAAATATGTTTATAATTCAATTCTCTTATTCTATTGTTCGCACTTGATAGTGCATGGGCATGTCACAATGGAAAAACTGAACCATACTATATGTAGACTAACAGAAATGAGATATTTGATTGCATACCCAGATATTGACAAAAGTTGGCTTATATTTTTGTTTTAAGAGCATAAGTTTTGAGATCCATATACAGTTCTCTACTAACAAGAGACCAAGAACGAATGACCTAATTATTACATTCCATGTTTTGATATATAAATGCTTTAGAAGCAAGAACATATATAGGTCTCACTAGTTAGTTTGAGCACTCACTTTAAGTTTACTCAATCAAAATAGATAAAAGATATCAAAGTTTACCTTTGAACTTAGTGACAACTTAAGAGCTAAAAAACATTGCAGAGTACGCTTAAGAGCATATGTTTGTACTCAATTTTTATGAATGAGTACACTGAGTACTCAGTTTGTACTCAGTTTTAAAATGAGTACTCAGTTCGAATACAAACTAAGCACTCAGTTTTGAGCTGAGTGCTTAATTTGAGTTGACTGAGTATTCAGTTTTGAGTACAAATTAAGTACTCAGTTTTAAGCTAGATACTCATTTTAGTACTCAGTTTGAGTATAAACTGAGTGCTTAGTTTTAAAGTGAGTACTCGGTTTTGAGTACTCAGTTTGAGTACAATTGACTGCAATTGTAACCAGCAATTTGTGAACTGCAATTGAGTACTCCGTTTTAAAACAACAGTCGCAAACTACGGATGCAATTGACTACATGTAACGACCCAACTTCCACACTCCAGGAAGTCGCATTGCTAATAAGAAATAAAGGGATAGAAAAGATAAAGAAAGAGAAGAACGAAGAAACAACACATCAGAATCTAAACAGCGGAACGAATAAATTATATTAACAACATAAAATATTACATAGTTTACAATCACTATCAGAGTACACAGATAATACAACACATACTAGATAGTTATAAACACCCGTCTAGTATTTACAACATAATACAACTCAGAGACAACACAGAACACATAGCGGAATACTAATATCTAACGCAGAAGCCTCCTACTCCATTGCTCCTCTAATATTCGTCAAAGCTAACCTAAATCCCTTGGCTACTCGTAAAAATTTGAGTACCCAAGAGTTTATGAAAACAAAAGATAAACTCCGGGTCAGACATGGGTCTGGTGTGAGTAACAGGTTAAAGTTGCTTAACTTTCAAAAATCTTTTAAAAAGAAAGGTATCACGTAAGACTTCCCACACATAAACATGGAAAAGTTTTTACCTTACGCTAACCAAAACATTTGATAGGAAATCCAGTGATTTTATAATAGTGTCTAGGGTTTTCAAGTAAAATACAGAAATAGCTGGAATGCTTACATCTCACGTTCCAACATAGTTGGGCACAACTAATACGTACGACACTTATTGGATTTTGGATTCCATCAATGGCAGGGCTACTGGGGTACCGCCCGCCACTGTACGTGGCCTAGATCAACGTACCGAGGAGTACTCCCACTCCCCTGCAACACAAGGCCAGACCCATTCCTTACTGAATAGTATCGAACAAGACAACCCCGCAGTTGGAGCGCATATCCAACTGCCCACTAAGCCGAATAAAAAGGGACCTCTAGATAGGGATCAATCTTGATCTCCAGTGGGTGCTACCCACGAAGCCTTGCTGCACCTCCCCTGTTTTAGCCATTCCCGGTTGATGAGGCTTGAGGCTACGATTACCTTTATAGGACATATCATCTTAGAATGCTCATCGTCCGCCTGACGATGTTCTGAAAGCATTCAATCCATACAAGTTCGTTCCGGGTTCAAACGAAACCGAAGGCATTATCTCGTTACACTCGTTTTGGAATCACCCTCAGAGTTAACGACAATAACCCTTGCACTCTGAATCTCCATCTCGAATCTATAAGTACTATTCCGTCAAACTCATTACGGAATCACCCACAGAGTTATACTGACGTATAGCCCTTACACCTCGAGTCTTCACTCGCTCCACTTGGATTAACGACCTAACGTTTAATTGGAATCGATGTGGTTTTCAGATATCCAAATATGGAAACCCGATCCCGGCCTCATCGAAATCCAAAGCGTGTCTTTTAGGTCCAAGTTGTTTTAAAGTTTAAAACAATTCAATTATATTATCTATATACACACTGATAGATAATTCATAGATTCACATCAGAAAATTATCATTATCAAACACAGATAATCCACATTATCACTATTAAAAGATAATCCAAATCAATATCACAATGCAACCAATGCATCCATATCAATCAACATTACTAATCTCATCTCTGAGATTCAAACCATTCAAAGTAATCAATATTGCTTACATTATCATTAATTAATTACAAATTAATTAATTAACCTCTAATTTATCATCTTAATTAATCAATCTTGATTAATTATACCTTAATTAATTTTCACAAAATTAATTACCCTAAACCAAATACAGTAATTAACCTTTAATTACTTTATTAATTAATTAACTATAATTAATTACATTTAACCTTAAGGAATTACAATTAATTAATTATCCTTAATTAATTATTATTGATTAATTAATATTAATTAATCAATCTTAATTACATCATTAATTATATTAATTAATGATTCTTAATTATATTTAATTAATTACTCAATATTAATTACTTCCAGTAATTAATATCACTTAAACCATAATATTAAATCACCTTGATTAATCTCATTTATAATTAACTACCATTAATCACTTATCAAATTAATTACTTCTTAATTATTTCTTTAATTAATCTCTTGATTAATTATACAAAATAATTTAATCCTAATTATTTCTCAATTCCAATATTATCCACTAATTACATCCAGTAATTACCTGTAATTACTTTACTAAGTAATCCCATTAATTACATCAAGTAATTATTATCAAATCTCTTGTTTAAAATTAATTAAACTTAATTAATTAATTTAAACCAACCTTAATAAACTCCATTAATTACATTAAGTAATTAGTGTCTTAATTACTTTTATTTAAGTAATTAAACTTAAATAAATTTTACAATTTATTAATTAATCAATCTAATTAATTATTAAAAATTAATCATATTAATTAATTATCAAATAAACCTTAGTTAATGACCATCATTAACTATATTTTAATTCTTTAATTACTTCTTAATTATCTCTAATTTAAATTAATCCAAATTATTAATTAAATAAATTAAATAAATAAGTTATTCCTTAATTATCCAATTTATTTAATTATATTTAATATCTTAATAAATTCTAAGACAACCCATTCCTTATTAATAATTGTATAAATATTAAAGTATACTTAGAACATTTGAAATTAAAATTTCATTTTGAATCAAAAATTCAAAATGATATTTACTATAGCATTATCAAATTTTAAATTCCATTTATTCTTTCCAAAGTGAATGTAAACCACATTTATTACTTAAAATTAAACTTATATAAGATAAGTCTTAATTTAATTAAAAATTAAGTTTAAATTACATTATCATTTAAATTTCAACTTCAAGTTAATAATCATTTAACTTTCTTATAAACCATTTATAAAGTACTAAACAATTTACTTAAATTTTACCTTCAAATTTCATTTTAAATTTTAAGGTTTAAAAATGAATTCAAAATATATTTAGCAGAGTTTTTAAACTTTTTATTTCACAAGTTAAACATATACTCATTTAAATAAGATATCCAAAAGGGCTTAAATCCAAATTCATATTTAAATTCAAATTAATTTGAATTATACTTCAAGCATTACAAATAGTTTAAATCATTTTAAATTTTAAATTTTCTTACATTTGCAAAACTGAAATACTTATTTAAAATTTAATTCCAAATTATTCTTCAGATTTTAAAACATTACTTACCCTTTTAAACTTTATTAAAAATTCAATCTACTTAATCATTTTTAAAGTATTTAACTATTCAAGGTTAAAGTCTTAATTTAATTAAATTGAGTTTTAAACTTAAAATTTGAATTCCAGAATCCAAACTTGTATTCACAATTCTGTTTATCTTTGCTTTCCATTTTTACATTCCAGTTTAAACAAAATTTATAACACATTACAAATTTTACAGTTTAAAACCTGATGCTATACTAACCCGAGCTAACTAATTTCCAGCTTCGAGTCATCTAGCCCCCTCCTTCGAGTAAAACACCGTACCTACTCGAGTTCCTTCCTGCACCTACCAAAGCAACCATCTGAAACTGAAAAGTACACGGTGCACATGCACCGTGCCTCCGGCAGTCACCAACCAATTACGATGGCTTCCCTACACCTGCGACCACCTCCCTAGACCACTCCGATCATCCCCAACTCACATACAACTCGAATTCATAATTCGAGTTCCCATCCTAAACCTAGAACAGAAAGACCACAACCCCCTCGAAACCTGTCAACACATCATCTACATTGCTCCGACCCACTGAGGACCTCCACCACCGGCCACAGATTCGTCTATGACCACACTATCGATACTTAAAACCGAGTTGAACTTGATCATCCCTATAATCCATACCGACCCAATCAATATGCACAGTTAAAACTAGGGCTACAGAAACTAAACTATCACCACTGCTTCCATGGTGATCTACAACACCATCATTGATTTTTCTAGGCTTTATTTGCTACTCCTCTATCCACAAGATGAATCCCGACCCTTCTATTTGCAGAGATCACCCTAAAATCCCCTATTTCCATTTTCTGTTCAACACAGAACTATACCCTTATTTCAAATTTAAAAATTATGATTCTAGTGTTAAAAATCATGACTTGGTTTCTGAATTCGTCCCATAATACTGAACTTTTAAATTTCACAGTTTGAAGATTTATGTTTTTAGAGCATGCACTGATATTTAGTTTTACAGGGATACACAGTCTTTAATTTAACTTGATTAACTTTTTTTAAAAAAAAAAACCTTAGGCCATGATGAATTAAACAACATTGGTTTGTAAACCAAGACCTAACAAAACTAGATCAGGTGGTAAGAAACAAAAATAAAATATTGAGCCTGGAAATAATATAAGAACAGAGCAGACAATTCAATACAAAACCATACATCCATACAGATATTCAGAGATATATTTATAGATGCATTCACAAACATGTTTGTTTTCAGTGATAAAACATGCAATATAATTATACTTTAAACCATTTATATTATGAAGTTACTCACCTGATTTATGAGGGAAGAACAGAGCTTCCAGATCTGATACAGTTTGAACACCTTATAACTGAAATCCCTTGTTTTAAAAACTTTGAGTTGCTTTTTAGAAACTGAGTTGCTTGAGCTTACTTCTTAAATTTTGAAATTGCATGCATGCTACTTGAATCCAGATTTTAAAAAGAAATGCAGGTCTGAAACAGTTTGGGTTGCATGCTTATAGATTTGCTTGCTTTCCAGAGAATATGCAGGCATGATGAAGTTTTCAAACAGAGATACAAAGATCTTCAATTGCATGTAGGTTTGGATGTTGCAAAATTGCTTCAGGTTAATGTATTTGAAAGGCTACTGGTTTATATTTGATTTGAAATAAATTTCAGGTTTATTTGCATTTCAGTTTGAAGATGATTTTGGGTTTTGAAGAGAAATTTACAGATTTTTGTTTTGAACAGATTTTTGATTTCAGATTTGTTTTGAAAATTGCAGGTTGAAGATTTCTTGATGAAGTAAGAAAAGAAAATAGAAGAGAAGGAGAAATGTTTTAAGTAGGCCAAATTTTGATTTTAATTAAAATAAAAGAAAAACTAAAATATATTGACACTTGTCATCTTGAATTAGTATTTACTTAACACTTGTTATTAGATGTCTTAAGGAATTAACATTTGTCTTTGAGAGTTCAATTAGTTATAATTAGGTTAATTTGTATTTTATTAAATGTTAATACAAATAAATGCAAACCTATGTTTATATAAATTAGTTAATCATGTATTTATTTACATGTACATAAATTTTAAAATGAATAAATATTTAACTTAAAAAAATATTTCAAAATCAAAACAAATTAAAAACATTTATACTTTAAATTTTCAAAAAAAAACTTTGAATTCATGTTCAAATTGAATTTTTGAAATCTAGTTTATTTACAAATACAACTACAAATTTGAATTTTGGAAAACAATTATTTTTATTAAAAATTTATTTGTTAAACAACGTATTATTATATTTTTAGAAATAACAATACTTAATAACCATAAATAACTTATAAAAGAAATTATTTCTTTATTCGTAAATTATTTATTTATCACATTATATTTAAAAGAAAATCAAAATAACCTTATTGCTATTTATTTAAATTCAAACTTGAGTTAAACATATTTTTAGATCATTTCAATATTTATCTTATATATTTAAAACCATATTTGTTTATTAAATAACCTTTTTAAAGTTTAACTTTAAAAAAAAAAATCAGAATTTCCAATTTACTAAAGATACATATTTTATATAAAACAGGATTCATTTAAAACAACACTTATTTACAATATATACAATATTCTATATATATTATAAATATAAAACAAATATTAGATTTAAAAAGATAAAATCTATCAATTAACTATTTATTTTATTGAATTATTAAATTAATTCAAATCTTATTACAAAGATTATCAAATCAATTTAATTTTTAATTCAGATTATTAAATTGACATTGCTAGAAATTCCGGGTCATCACACTACAATTGCAGCTGCTACATGCAATCTGCGACTACATTTCACGACTGTTATTTTGTGACTATATACTTTTTTTTGTAAGTTTACCTTTTTATTTAATATCTTTTTATTGTTAAATCATGTGCTATCACCTGACTGTTAATGGTCACTCTTTTTAGTATAAATTTTAATTTAATGTTATATTGAATACATGTAGGCACTTATAGAAGAAGCGGAGGAAAAAGGAAAATGGGATGGTAGCTCTAGTGGTAATGGTGGAGTAAAAGATCTTGAGAATGATCCAACTGTGGAAGTTTTTGGTTCCGATAGAAAGAAAAATTTTCGTCGAGCAATTAGTTATACTTCTTCTATAAAACAAGTAAAGATGACTCAGGCTAAAAGCTATAACTGAAAAAAGCAAGTTGTGGATTTATCTGTTTGGAAATTGAAGATAGAAAGGCAAGTAGCTAATCAAGTTAATGATGCCATCAAATCAATTACTTCAACTTTTATTACATTTATACCTAATTTGCAAGAAAAGCATGTTGTAAGCCCTATGACTCCACGTGCCCAAGGTGCTTCTAATTTAGGAGATTCTAATATGAACAATAATTTAGTTTCCACTCCAGCCGTCTTTGTGATGCCCCACCCCGAGACCTACATTAACAAAGAGTATTACCGAGTAATACTGTCTATTAATGTGGAGAATAGGGCTGGTAAGGGGCGACCATCTATAGTCTTGTCTTAAATATATATTAAACATGTCGATAAATGCTTTAATTTTATTTCTCAACTCAAATGGATCGACATATCTAATAAAAACTTAATACAAAACTATAGATGGCTAACGGTTCTATAAGAACAAAATACAACTCAAATGCATAACACATCATAGAACAATAGATACACACACACAAGCATAGATACATCGTCATAGTAATACAAAATGATACATAGCATGTGGTATAACGACCACAATATACACCCGAATCAAAATAGTATACAACATAGTAGCAAAGGAAACAACATCAAAAAGGCTACACAAAATGGCGATAACAAAATATGTCCATGCGGAAGCAGATAAGCTAAGTCCAAAAGGGTACCTAACCCGAAACACCTCGGTTTGACCCGAGTATAAAATACATGGGTCAGTCTAGCTACTCAAATCAGTTTATAAGGATAAGCGATAGCATAAGCATAAAGATCATGGTGATATTCTACGTAAGTGAGTAGGAATAATTCAAATGCATATGGTTAGTTCAAGTGACATAGCCAAGTATGAATGGATACTTCATGTGGTGTAGTGGGATCACTAACATGTATACAATCTCAAAGGAGATAAACTCCATAACAAATCTCTAAACAAAAGAACGCCTCATATCATCGATGTATCATCAAATCATCAAATATGATTTAGGGAAAATCATAACTCCAAAGAGGAGAAATCCTAAATGCACCAAATCGGCAAACTCAAAAGCATTCTCACAAGAGACAACACCATCTCAAATACGCCATAAGGAATATATATATATATATATATATATATATATATATATCTGTATGTATGTATGTATATCTCTAAATAGGAGAATATAAATCCCAAATAACGCCATAACGACAAAATCTGAATAAACGCCAGCGTAGGCAACTCAAATCTCAAAGATAGAATTCACAAGAGATCAAATTCCACAAAGGTAATCGCCATAATATATATAATACCGAATGCCTCAAAAGGCCATCCATGAAAAGGCAATACACTTGGGAAATCACAATAATAAATGAAATCATCTCAAAAACTTGCACGTGCGTTTGGCCGAAGCCTGGAAAATATTGTTCTCTCAAATATGGTACCACGCCCGAAGGCAAATACGTTACAATGAAAAATACATCGCAATGACAAATATGCCGCAATGACAAATACGCCCCAATGGAAAAACGTCTCTAGGACGAATACGCGGCAATGACAAATATGCCGCAACGGAAAATGCAACAATGGCAATAACCCGAAGGTCCAGTACTGGCAATACGCCGTAATGGCAAATGTGTCATAAAATCTTGGATAGGAACCCGAAAAGTGTTAACATGCATCCCATACCACACGTTCGCACTAAACAGTTTACTAACGCTAGTAAATTTCACACTCAAAATAGTAAAACGTTTACCTCATCTCATCGGTAAACTCGATCGAAGGTCAAAACGAACAAACGAACAAGTCATGAATTAACCGATAAGATAAACGCACGTGTCCCATACCACATGTTTTACCAAATCGCTTATTTCTCCTTCTCATTCGCTCGAATAGTGCACAAACATGTATTTTGTATGTAAAATAATTTATTTGAGAAAACAGGCTTTTAAAACCATTTTTCGGAATCAATTTTGAAAACAATATTTGAAAATTCCGTTCTTATAGGGAATAAATAGATTTTATGGCTTAAAATAATTTAAAAATATTATATAATAATTATTTTAAATGCCAATTTATTATAAAAATTATTTTAAAATAATTTGGAAAAATCCATGCTCAAAATATAAGAAATCACTCAAAATCGTCATTCGAATTCAATTCAAATTTGAATTTCAAATTCACTAAAACTTGGCTAGCCTATTGATAGGCATCATAGTCCTCAAAACAGTTTATACATATCACAAAAATAAGAAGTAAAAGTCAAAAGTCGGATGGAAAAAGAACATAAATGCATAGGCAAAACAATACTCAGATTTGAAATCTTCTCCGGGTTCAACTTTCAGACATAATTTGAATGGCTTATTGACCTCAAAATGGTCAGAAATTTGACTGACACAAAACAGAACAATTATTCTATGAACTGGAAAAAGATTCACTAAATTTCGATATTAAATGCTAAAGATATAAAACTTCAAACATGGACTCAGGCCATGTTGAATTTTGCCCAGGTCTGAAAACCTCTTGGGTTCAATTTACAAACATGGAACCCGTTGGTCAATTGACCTCTGATTTTGCTGAAAATTAGTATGCCCATAGGAAATGTCTTTAGCTTTCAAGCATATAAAGAATCAATGAATTACAACTTGAAATAAAAAAGTTACGTTGTCTCAAACATGGACTCAGGCCATGTTTGCAGCAGCTCAAACCAAAAATGTGCCCAGGCCTGAAAACCATCTTAGGTTCAATTTTCAGACATGAAATAGAGAACCAAACGACCTCATATTGAGCTAAAAATTGGTATGCACATAATAAAAAGATTTATCTTTCAAATAAAAAAATAATCGATGAATTTTGACTTGAAATGAAAGAGATATGCTGCCTCGAACATGGACTCGGGTCATGTTTGCAGCAACTCGGAAAACACGATGTGCCTAGGCCTGAAAACCTTCTTGGGTTCAAATTTCAGGCATGAAACAGAGGACCAAACTACCTCATACTGAGTTGAAAATATGTATGTGCATACTAGAAAACTTTATCTTTCAAATAAAAAAATGATGAATTCCAGTAAGAAATAAAGAAGATATGTAGTCTCAAACATGTACTCATGCCATGTTTGCAGCAACTCAAAATACAGTGTATGGGCAAAAATCTGGATTTGTATTGATTTTATAGCAAGTTTTCAGGTATCAAACAAAAGACTTTTGCTATGAAATTTTGCACACTTATACTACAACACATGAACTACTGTCAGAAGAAAATCCGGTAGTATTTCGTTGCCAGAATTGCAAGAAATTGACATGCAATATGGAGGTCAAAATAGTTTTAGCACAAACAAAACTGCGTATAAAACAAGATACAAAAAGCAAATTTTCATAGTTTATAGCAATTTGAAGCTTGGCTTCGCTAGCATTTGTGATTTTGATACTCACCTTGTCATTGAAGTGCAAAACCCCAATTTTTTACTGAAAGGTAGAAGCTTTGTGCAAAATTTGGCTTCAAGGACCTATAAATGAGCAAAAGTGAAACAGTGCAAACAAAGAAGAGATTTATATAGACAAACCCAACTTAAAAATTTATATTTTGATGAAATATTCAGTTTTGCAATGGATTGCCTTTGAATTTCCCTTTAGATGTGCTAGCAACAACAATTTATTGAAGAAAATTGAAGATTTTAGCTCTAGGTTTAAAAAAGGAAAAGTTTCTTTGTTTTGGTTTCTGCACTGTAAAAAGAGAAATGAACGTATGTTTCTGAGAAGAAGAACTTCTCATTTCTTTACAGGCTAAAATGATAATGGGCTTAGACCCAAACCAAATTAATTGGGCAAAGAAATCACATTTTTATCTCATAGACACGCATATACACCTATGTTATGTGAAAACAATGCATTTTCTTTCAAGTTTCTAAACAAAGAAAATATAAACTTACATGCATATTAAATAAAATATTTTCCATCATATAAAAAGATAATTTTAAATTTTAAAAACATTTTTATTATTAAAACCCCTATTTTATAAAAATGCACATTTTTACACAAATAAATGCAATAATCCTTATTTTTAACTTCAAAAATTGTACAAAAATAATTTTCTTGCTTAGAAGATTATGATAAACCATTTTAAACTGAAATTCGTTGCTAAAACTCATTTTAAATCAAATTTCAACTTTTTTTAAATAAAAAACCTTTAAAAATCAAATACTTTTAAAAATTATTAAAAGAAGCAATTAGCAGTAATTAATAAATATATTGCGTTTTCTCTAAATAAAAATCATTTTCCATTCACTATTAATCCAAGCAAACAAAATATAGTTACCAAACTTTATTTTCTCATTTTATTTTCCAAATTCATTGTTTATTCCAAATAAACAATATAAAATCTCCAATTTTATTTTAATTTACAATATTAAATTATAACTATTATTATAATTTGATATTAATAGGTAATCTCCATAACTAGGGTTGTTACAGTCTTACATAATGATATTCATTCATCCACAAAGGAAAAAAATATATATGAAATGCTATTGTCACAAGATTTAGAGATGAAACACAAACAACTTTTCATTTTAGGAAGGTGCTACTGAATGTAGAGAAAGTTATTTGGGTGGTTGATATTGTAGAACGAGATGCACCAACTTAAGATGGTCCTCAAAATGGAATGTACAAACTATGTGAATTTCCAGATGGAGGCTTCGTTTTAATGCCGGAGTTTCATATTCGGTATTTGTAGACTTTAACTATGACTATGTTTTGACTTTTGTTATTTCCGTTTGATTTTAATATGGAATTGGTAAACTATGTAGTGAGATTGGTAATTTATGTATTGAACTTGTCTTTTGTTATTCCGATTTGATATTAGTATGGAATTGGTAAACTATGTAGTTAATTTGGTAATTTATATATTAAACTTGTCTTTTGTTATTCCGATTTGGTATTAGTATAGAATTGGTAAACTATGTAGTGAATATAGTAACTTAGGTATTGAACCTGTCTTTTGCTAATTGATAATCTATTTTGTCACCATGATTATGGATGTTGTTTCTTGATATCGATTTAATTATGATTTGCTAATTGAGATAATATTGTTCTTGAATTCATAATAAATATAGTCTATGCTATAATAATGCATACCATATTAATTATTGCAAGTTATTAATGTTAGGAAATAAAAATTATCTTATGTTACTACTGTGTTATTGCTCATACTTATATTTGTTGGTATCATGAAATTTACAACTTATATATGTGTTACAAAATGTACATTGCTAATGTTTATTTCCCTTGGGAGATTGAATTATATCTATTACAAATATCATATTATCAATGTTTATAACCGTCAGGAAAAAAAAAATCTTCCAATGCTTATAACCGTTGGTAGTTAGAATTTAGTAACAAATATAAGTATTGTAAATAAATTCCCATGCTCATATTGCAACACTTAAAAATGCTACTAAAATTACTCGCAACAGCTATACTAGTTGGGAATCCTCTATTCCTATGTAGTAAGTATATATGTATTTGTATTATTTTAAAAGGAATGTGTACCTTTGATCCATAGGTTGTTGATGCGTTGGTTGCCAGTTGTTCTTCTTCGAATCAATATTCCTTATCCTCGGACTTGTTGTGCAAATCCTAGCTTTAAGGCTTCAACCAATTTTAATGGCTGTTAGGGTTATGGAATTCCTATTTTTTTAATGGAATAAGGTAACACTATCTATAGCCATCGAAACAACTATATCTTCGCATTTCCTCTCTTTTGAATCTTGATCTAATCTAGAGCAAGAGACCTAGTCGAACACTCTCATTCCTCATACCATTGACCCCCTTACATGGTCCTCTATAATGTTGGACATAATTAACATACCATATAGTAATTAATTATTTAAGCTCATATATTTAATTAAACTAATATATAATAATTATATACAATTTAATTAATTTTAAGGTCTCAAATAAATAACTAAATGCCATAAAAATTCAATACATCGGTTATATTAATTTATAATATTTATAAATTATTTTAAATTAATTAAACTCAGAAATTACCTAATAATACGGTTGTGTTAACTTCCTCGTATGAGCTTTATCCTTATTAATATTTTAATAAATTTAATACTAGAACATGTATGGACATTGTTGAAGTACATTATCGTGCATGATTTAAGTTACTTCACAACACCAAAACTGTCATTTTGTAACGGTTATAAACGTTGGTAATCTAATTCCCAACTGTTATAACCGTTGGTAGCAGGTACGTTCAATTTTTTTTTTTACATATTTTGTAACGGTTATAACAGTTGGGAATTTTGGTCATTCCCAACGGTTATAAGCGTTGGGAATTTTGGAACTTCCCAACGGTTATAGGGAATTTTGGAACTTCCCAATGGTTATAACCGTTGGGAAGGACCAAAATTCCCAATGGTTATAACCGTTGGGAATGACCGTAATTTCCAACGGTTATAACCGGTTGAAATCTTGGTAATTCCCAACGGTTATAACCGTTGGAAATTACTTCACATTCTCAATGGTTATAACCGTTGGGAATTACTTAATTTTCATGAGTTAAGTATATGAATGTTTTGATAAATACTATTGAAAAGAGTTTTAATAAATGAAAGATTTAGTTCGAGGCTTAGTGGTTGCTATGGGTAATTAAATCTCTAAAGTTGTTGTTTGTAATTTGATAGTTAAATAATCGGCTATCAAATATGGACCAAACTATAACTTGGGAAATCTCTAGGTGAAACACGTGAGTTATACGGCATAATAATCTTGATGATACTGTATTCTGTGTATAAATCTCGGTTTTTCCTCTTAGGACAAATGATAGGGAAGTCCTTCTACTTAAATTGTTAGGGGTGATCCCTGCTCCTTTTTATTGTCTGATTGTTTCTGAAAGAACCGTGGTTGAGTTTACCGAAACCATTGAATGTTGTTTCAAAGAGACCAGGAGTTGATTTTCTTTACCAGAAAACCACTTCGATCCAACTCAAACATTTCAAATTGAATATGGAGCTTTTGAAGTGCAAGGGCTACTTGGTACAAATCCCGAGGGTGATTCCAAAATGGACGTAGTAGAGGTAGTGTTTTTGGTTACGTTCATATCTCAAACGAACTTGTATGGATGGATTCTTGCATTTCATTTCTATCTGAAGGGTAGTGTTAGCATTCCAAGGTGGTTGCTATATAAAAAGGTAATCGTATCCTCAAGCCTCATCAAACGGGAAAATGACTAAATCAGGGACATGTGGCACAGCTATGTGGGTCGCTCTCATTAAGGTATAATCATCCTAAGATCTAGTGTCAATATCTCTAGGTGTGCTTCGGGGCCCGTTGTGGTTGTTCGATCACAACCAAGAGGTGATCATAGTCGGTGCTATTCAGTAAGGGGTAGGGCTGGTCCTAGGCAGCAGAGGTGCAATGTGTTGTAGCCTCCCGTACATTTTATCTAGAGGTGCGTGGATTGGGTGGGTAGACGCTTACACTTTCATAGCTGGAATCCATTCTCTAATAAGTGCCTTCACACTTGGTTGTATAACTATATTGCTAGAATTCAATAATGTAACCATTTTGGCTATGTTTAATACGTATTTGTATTCTAGACATTACATAATACCATTAAGTTTTTTATTAAAAATGTTTTTGTTATCGTAAGGTAAAAACGCAACCGTGGTTATGTGTGGCATGGTCTTACGAGATAACTTTGATTTTAAAAGGTTTTACAAGTTAAATAAATTAATTCCTTATTATTTAATTTTCTCACATTGGTTTTACCAACCGATCCAGGCATAATTTTTCTTATAACGTTCGGATCAGTCTGAGCATATTTTCCAAATTTAGATGGATCCTTTGGAGCTTTCAGGTGACAAGCTGGATTCTCTAAGATGTATTCACGTATCTTATATTCTTCCATTGTTTTTTTGTTTGTATCTATCAGTAATTGCAAGGATACGCTCTTATAATTGTCCAGGCTGATAATAGGTTAATGTATTCTAATGATGTGTATAATGTAGATAATTTTTTTTGTAAAGACTTGTCCGTATTATATATTACTCGTCATGTATTGTGAGATTCTATTCTTTCTTTTTCTTTCTTTCATTCCTAATGACATTTCTTTTAGACACTTAAATGATCGGCACACGAATACCATGGATGAATTAAGTGTCGTCTTTAAGTGTAAGAAAGGCAGATCATTACAAGTATATTCACAAATCATTCAACTATTAGAAGCTTAGAAACATTTCCATGCACTTAAGTAATACTATAAGTACATTCACGAATATTCAAATTTTTTTTCTACTTCAAATCACATTAAAATGACCTAAACTCCATATGTCATAAAAATGGAAATATTAATAATCCACACACTAGTTCTTTCTAAATATCTCTTGTACTTTATTAATAAATATATCCTTTCTAACTTTCCAAATCAATTTATAAAATATTTTATAGATCTCCAATCTATTTATAAATACTCTTTATAATTCTTAAATTCTATTTATAAGACTTTACCTTTTCAATCTCTAAATCCATTTATGAATATCAATTCTAACATCGTTTAAAAATCAAATTCCTTTTCCAATTCCAAAATCTCATTCCAATTTATAAACCCTTTGATAAATCCCTTCTATTGGATGAAATCCTTTTAAACCTTTGATCTAAAAATAAACTTTAACTTATGCTTAATTATATTTAATTAACTTCAAATAATATAAATATAATAATAATAAATTATCCTCAAAGCAATATTAATATACATAAATAAATTAACTTTTAAAGTAATATTCATAAATTAACTTTGAAATAATATTATAATTAATATTAAATAATAATTAACTAAAAATCAAATTAAAATAACTTTGAGTTAATAACTAATTAACTTTTAAACAAATAATAACAATCAACATTTTAAAACAGTATTTAAATAACTTGGTAAATTATTCTTAAATAATTTCATAAAATTCTTTTAAACGATCATAAAATAATTAATCGTTTTTCATTAAAACAAAAATCAATTATCTTTGAAAACATTATTAATAAATAATAGTTATATTTGAAGTCTTATTAATAATTAATAATTATACTATTAAAATAACTTTATTAAATAATTAACCCTGTCAATATTTTTAGAAAGAGGTTTAGCAATTCCAATGGTACTTAATCAATTCACCATTAATTCCATTAGACTATCCATGTTATAATCCAGTATTTACATAATATCAAATATGTAAACTAAACCCATAATTAACAAGCAATTGTCAATATAACACTTACCCTATATAAATTAACTGGAAGGCACAAAAGTGTTTATACTAATGTAATAGCAGAACGGGGTTTATTTCTGCTAAATAAAGGTCCCAATTTAAACTATTTAGTTAATAATACGAGAATGGTGATTCATTTTGCGAAATCGAGGTCTAATTAATTTAATTAGGAAAACGATGTTTTATCCCACTACAAAAATGTACAATTACCATATTTGATCCAATCTGACTCAATAGTATTTTATTTTATTTGGCAAAAATAAACATCAACTATTAAGGTACATAAACTTAAATGACGTTATTTATTAAAATAACATAATTTAAATTCAGTCCGTTTACATATGTCATAAATTTATACTTGTCCAAAGCTATCAATAAGTTACACTATAATGTTGTACTCGTCAACATCGAGATATGAATGTTCAAATTATAAATGTTTTACAACTTTCACTAATCAAATAAAATCAAAAAAATTCACCTGCAAGCCAAATGGGCCGAGCCCATAATCCTCACACCCTAAACCACTGCTATAAGGGTTCGTCTTCTCCATATAAAAATTTGCAAGCTCCTATACGTGTGAATTCGTGCACAGCTATGCACATTCACCCTCCAACCATCCCTTTATTCATCGATCAATAACCACCAGCATGCTCACCATCATGCCCTCACAACAATGGACCCCACTGCTACTACTCCGGCAATGCCTAGCATAATTCAATTGCGCAAGCCAGACCCCAAAACACCAAACAAAATCGCGACAAATACTCTTTCACAACCTTCAAAACTCAATCACAGCCCACCAAAATATCTCCTCCGACTCTCTTTGCCAAAAGAAGAACCACTATGGCCTTGAATCCATCTCACTCCTCCTATATCTTAGATTAATCCAAACCTTAAATTTGAGCGACAATCATCGACCAACACAGAATGCTATCAAAGCTCGACCAAGAATACTACATTCCTCCCCGACTTCAACAATGCTAACGCCGCCTTCCAAATCAAAGCGTATCACTAGTAATTTATTTTTGAACTTTGTGATCATTATTTCCCTCTTAATGACATTTGACGATATCTCTCTCATCTCTCGATGAAAATTTAAGCAATCAATTTTTAAAAATAACCAGGACATGTAAGAATAACATTCATGTTGAACGATTTAGCTAAAAAAGAGTGGATTTTGGTATATTGATTGTTGGATGTGGGTAGGTGGTTTTTTTACAAGGTTTTGCCAACAACATATAGAAGAAAAATGTGAAACATGGCTAGTGAGAAGAAGAAAGGGAGTGAATTTAATCCGTATACATATATAAGCAAACATATAAGCTTTTAAAGATCCGGGTCCCTGATTTTTGAGGCAAGAATCACA
This sequence comes from Allium cepa, assembly GCA_030765085.1. Classification (NCBI taxonomy): domain Eukaryota; kingdom Viridiplantae; phylum Streptophyta; class Magnoliopsida; order Asparagales; family Amaryllidaceae; genus Allium; species Allium cepa. Next base: position 195,928,816 of record CM060939.1, on the reverse strand, counting down.
AAGACCAAGGAACATAAGGAGACAAAGGCAGTGTTAAAGTGTAAAAAAGGAAGCAAAGAAACCAAATTGTTGCCGAGCGTTGTGTATGTTGGAGGTTTGAATTTGAATAGATATCGGTACCTTATCCCATAATATCATGTCCGTGTACGGGCTGCAAACGATAGAAAACAAAATACGATCACTTACAAATTTTTGATGCGATCACAAAAGAATAATAAAATAGGCAAGTTATCTTATTGTAACGACCCGCTATTTTGGACCACTCAAATTGACAATAAAACCACCCATGTATGACTTGAATAGCTCAAAATACCGAATTGTTAATTTAAATATGGCAAAACTCAGAATGTAGAGTAAATAAATCACAGATCATAGACACAGAATAATATAATATTACTGCAGAAGCAAAGAGTAGTAGTTCATGAAGCTACTATGCATGTACATCAGAGTTAAACTAGATACAATAGAAGTAACAAGATACAACAGAAATAACAAGAAGATAATCAAGTACAAAGCTGAATACAACACTGGAATCAACTGGATAACTGAGAGTGAAATAGATGGCTGGATCTTCAAGCAAAGCTCCATCTCCGAAGGTGAGTCTTGAATGCTGCATTACCCAGTCTGACCCGAGCGTAAAGCCAAAAAAAAAAAAAAAAATCAAGTCAGGACATACATACTTATACAATGTAAACCAACTCAAGTGAACTGTAATATAAGATACAAGTAACCTAAAGGATGCTTGGGACCGTCCGTTCTCTAAGGATCCGTTAAACTCTTTACTATGTAGTAATATTTCGCTATTATAATAATGTCTATAGTAAAATAAACTTACTTTTAAATAGCGTTAAGAGGTTACCCATATAGCCCTTAACACGTAATGGTCCCAATAGTCCATCTAGTATTATAGTCCCTCTTGATCGGGAAGCCACCAGAGGATACTCCACTGGTTATGGGAGAAAACCAATCTCGTACAAGGCGCACTAGGGTAGGTGAAACGGTACAACGAGGCAATTCCAAGTTAGATATACCAATTACACTTTTAGGCGGTGGTAACACGTAGCAGCTACTACCACCCACCTCGAGCCACACCCCCAAATCAAAAGAATCAAAAGTGGCCACCGAATCAATCTCAAAGTCAGAGTATAATAGCGAAAGAGTGTGTCCGATCGGAGGAGCGACCTCATTAGCCTGTCAACTGCTCCTATTTTAACCACCTTATGCCAACTCATGGGAGTTGAGTCCACGTATATGCCTTAAAGGACGTCGCCACCATCCTACTTCGTTCTGGAATCTTCACCACGTACACGGTTATTAAAGTGGTTTACGAAGTTGGCAAAGAGTATGACAATTTCGGATCCCGGTCTCTTTAACAATCCAACGTTATTATAACCCATGGATATTTACTTCAAAATCACTTATATTTTAAAACCAAAATGTCATATCCCTTTCTAAACTAAATACTGTATTATTTCATTTCAAAAACCAAATCAATATATCTTTTCCATTTCAGACGCCAAAGTAATAATATATCATTTAAATTCCAAACCAAATCAATATATCATTAAAGCCTAAATTTCCAAATCACTGAATATTTCCTTCAACTTATTAAACTTGAAATATTCCTTTAAATCATCTTAAACCAAAACCAGGTAATAAAGTCATATTCTTAAATCATCAATTTCAATGAGTTTCAAATCACTATATTTAAAGACAATTCTTAATTAAATACAATTTCAATTAATTTTATTTCCAAAACCATAGGACTTTCAAGGTTATAACAACTCATAAACCAACACTTTGAAGCCATGATACTTTGAAATCATGACAACTTAGAAATGTTATCATTTGGAAACTATACTTCTTAAAATCACCATACTTTGGATTGTTGCCCTTTTGAAAATCATAATACTTAGAAAATCATAACACTTTCAAAATGATCTTCATTTAAACCATTTAAATTCAATGTCAAATAATATTCATTTCAGCATTTCTATGTTCATTCCTTTAATTATAAAATTTCTAATACATTGTAAATTTCAGCTACAATAGCATTTATAAAGTGTAACGGTAGATATAGTAATATTTCAAAAACATTGTCAAATTCAAAAACAGCAGCACTTATAAAGTGTTATGGTAGGTATTTAGTTATTCAAAATAGTTCATTTCCGAAACAATAGCATTTATAAAGTGTTGTAGTAGTTATTTAGTTATTTTCAGCAATAGTTCAAATTCAGAAACAACAACACTTATAAAGTGCTGTAATAGGTATTTAGTTTTTTCAAAACCTAGTTAAGTTTCAGAATTGATAGCATTTAGCAAATGGTATCTTATAACCACAACATTTCTGAAGTGCTACCAATGAAATTCCATATTTTATTATAACATTTGAGAAACAATAAAACGTTAATTTAGACATTTTAACCTATAAAAATCATATTTCACACTTCAGAAAATATTCATTTGGATACCGTTTAACTTATGATTTAATAAAATAAAATTTTATGAATAAAAATCCAATTTAAACAACAATTCACTTATTAAGTCAAAGTACACTATTTTATTTACTTTTTATTTACAATTAACCTAATACTTTATTTTAAAATACCCATTCCGTAAATAAAACTAAATTCCTATTTATTTACTTAACTTAAAATTTCCATTCAAAAACGGAATTTCCAATTATCAATTAAGTCATAATTTAAATACATTTGACCCTTTAAATCAGAATTCTTTATTTTACAACACACCCATTTCACAAATAAATATTTGTCATAGTTAATGTAACAATCAAATTTTTCTTTATAAGTCTATTCATTTATACATCAATTAACTATGATTTCAAGTTAATAAATTTTATTACAAAATGTTCAATTAAAGCTGTATTTTATTTTATCAATTAAAAATACATTATTTATTACACAAACCATATTCATTTCAAAACTAAAAATTGATTGCAATTACCAGGTTAGATTTTTAAAATTCCCTATTAATCAAGTTTAATTATTAATTTATTTATCATAAATAAAGATCTTAAATTAATATTTAAAACCAAATAAAGATTTTTAATTACAGTTTAAACCAATTATCAACTTACAAAATTTTAACTTGTTGACAGCCAATATCTCTTTATATTTCAAATCATTAAATCAAATTTTATGCTAAAATTTCATATATTCTAGAATTCAAAATACTTAATAAATTTTTAGGAAAATATTACTTTAAAAATATTAACCATGTGCTTTATAATATTTTAAAACTTAGGTCAAGTGATATGGATATGTATCATTTTAATCCGTAATTTAAAAAGAAAAATCTGGGTTCTATCATTTCAAACCCACAATCCCAAGAAAAAATAAGTATAATAAAAAAATTCGACCCTATAATGTCATCCCATAATGATCTTTTCCTATTCTAAAGTCAGTTCGGGTATATATCATTTCAACCCATAGTGATAGGGAACTTGCAGTGTGAGATGCAGCAAATGAAATGAACGGTATAGCATATAATACCATATCAGATGATGTAACAGATATATAAACAACTTCCAACATCATATAAATATATCACAGACATGTATGAACATAACATATCAGTTTTATATATTCACTTGTCATCATTCCATAATTATATAAGTACATAATTTCTAGACTGAATAACTCACCTTTTTAAAGTCGAAGGCAACAATTCAAATACACAATTGAAACTCCGCAAAGCACGACAAGGCACGACTAAATTTTTGAGTGGATGAAGAGTCATGATTCAAATCTTGCATGCAAACAAATATCACTAACATAAGTATGTGATTCAATACAAAAGAATAGAAATTAAAACAATGAAAAAGACAATGATTTAAATGACATAACTTGCTTTACCATCAAGTCGGCTCGGCTACACCCAAAATGACTTGACCATCTTCATGCGGGCTCGGCCATGACTTGTTTTTGCGAGCTAGGCTCGGCCAAACGTCAATAGGTACAGCTACGAACTTAGAAACTGAAGGGATGTAGGTTACAACTACATTGGGAGGCCAAAGGTAAAAATATGTAACATTTTGGTTCGGCCGTAGGCTATAGTGGCTCGGCCCTGGCTTGTATCTTGGTAAAGGCACACAGTAAGGAGTGGATCATGGAATGGTGTGGAGAAGGTGGTGAAACAAGGAGTGGTTGAGGCAAAGGATGGAGGGAATGTAAAGTATGTGCTCGGCTAGGCTTGAAACATGGAGATGGTGGTCTATTGCCTCTTGGTGGTCATGACCTTGGGTTGGTGGCGAGGAAGAGGTGATGGTGGTCGACAATAGGTTCATGTGGTGAAGACAGTGGTCGGCTAAAGGTGGAGGCCGAGCTAAGCATGGAGAAATCAAGAGAAAATAAAAGAAAAATGAAAAAAAGGAAGAAGGAGAAGCCATGACTTTCTGTATAAATTTTCTCTGGACGCATATGAGAATTTGAGAGATGAGAAACTTTATACGTGATTTAGATATGAAGTGGCGGCTAAGGTTTACAAAAAGCATGGCTATGGGCCATAAAGTGGTCAGCTAAAACAAAAGATAAAATGAAAAGGCAAGGTGTCATGCCCCACCCCGAGACCCACATTAACAAAGAGAATTACTGGGTAATTCTGTCTGCTAATGCGGAGAATAGGGCTGGTTAGGAGCGACCATCTATAATCTTGTCTTAAACATCTACTGCATATGTCGATAAATGCTCTATTTTTTTTTCTATTTCAAGTGAATCGACATATCCAATAAATGCTTAATACAAAATTATAGGTGGCTAATGGATCTATCAGAACAAAATACAATAACAGAATGCATATCACATCACAGAACAGTAATCATCATATATATATATATATACATACATATACATAGATACATCCCAGTATGATACAAACTAATATACAAAAGTTGTACGAGACCACTCTATATACATCTAATCAAATACATATCAGAGTCAAGCGGAAAGAAATATAAACTACACAAAAGTGCTAGGCTGATATCCAAGTAGATGCATCAAAGCTAAGTCCCGTAACTCATAGCTAACCTGAAACAACTCGGTCTGACCCGAGTATAAAATACGCGGGTCAGTCTAGCTAAAACAATCAGTTAATAAGGATAAACGATAATATGAAGCATAAGATACAAGGTGGTAATTCTTCTCAAATGAGAAGAGGCAATAGAAAGGAAACATACTCATGACTTAAGTGAAACAATGTCATTTAAGTATACAAAGACCTCAAAGGGGGTGAACTCGACAATAACACTCAAATAATATAAACAATCACCGAGGAAAATCTCCAAATCAAAACTCATGAAATTCAATAAGAGTTTATAATCGCCATATCGAAATCACCGTAAAACAACATATATATAAACCTTTCTCTAATTCAAGGCTATAAGTAAATTCATCATCTCAAATTGGTGAAATCGAAATCAAAAACTTATAAAAATTCCCCAGATTGGCCAAATCCCATTTGCATGCCGAAGCGATGCTGCACGTGCCATTCTCAAACGGCCGAAGCCTCTGACAAGGTCGCTAACACCTCCCAAAGCAGTTCGTCCTCATGACAAGGTCGCTGACACCTCTTCAAGCCATTTTGTCAGCCCTAACAAGGTCGCTAACACCTCCCTAAGCAGTTTGTCCTCATGACAAGGTCGCTGACACCTCTCCAAGCTATTTTGTCAGTCCTAACAAGGTCGCTAACACCTCCCTAAGCAGTTCGTCCTCATGACAAGGTCGCTGACACCTCTCAAAGCAGTTCTGCTAGGTAAACATCGTGAATGTGTCACAAACTCACGGGTAGGAATCCGAAAAGTGTTAACGTGTGTCTCATACCACTCGTTCGCACTTAGCGGTTTACTAGCCGCTAGTCGGTGCCACACTAGGAACATCATAAAACTCAGAAAATCATATCTCGCCTCATCTCATTGGCGAGTGGTAAAGAGACACCATACTCGTCTCATCTCATCGACAAGTATTAAATGGCATCGTAACTTGTCTCATTTCATCGACAAGTGAAAACATCGTGATGGTTCCTCATAAACCATAAATCTCAAAATATGAAATCATATACTCAAGACTTGTCTTATATCATTGGCAAGTAAATAAAACATCGTGATGGTTCTCATCCACCATATTCTTACTTAGGAGATCCCAAACCATAATACCCGCCAAATATTGGCCATCTTAAATAATTCCGGTAAATAGGAATTATAAAACTTAAAATATGCCATACAATGGCAAACATCTCAAAATCAATAATCTCAAATAACTTTGATCGTACAAGTCCGGAATTAACCAAAATAGTAAACTCACATGTCCCATACCACGTGTTTTACTAAATCGTTTAATTCTCTTTCTCATACGTTCAAATAGTGCAAAAGTGAGTGTTTTATATTTAAAATAGTTTACTAGAGAAAACAAGCTGTTAAAACTATTTCTCGAAAAGATTAATAAAACAAATATTTGAAATTTCTTTATTATAGAAAATAAATAGATTTTATATTAGAAAAATAATTTTTAAAACTATATGATAATAATTTGAAATTTCCATTTATATCAAAAATCACTTCAAAAGTGGTTTTGTGAAAATTGTGCTCGAAAACAATGAAAAACAAAAAGATAACTCAAGACCGATCACTTGAATTCAATACGAATTCAATTTAAATTTAACTCAAAATCAATTCAAATTCTATTTAAATTTGAATTCAAATTTTCCAAATATATCTAGCTTATTGATAGGAATTATAGCTCTCAAAACATTTCAAAACAACATCAAAATCGAACAAGAATGAGAGCAAAATAAGCTAGTACAATTCTCAAGTCAATGATTTATTGTTGTCGTTCATTCCCAGGGCAGCAGCAAAGCAATAAGGTTTCGACTATCTTAATATCAAAATTTTGCAAAACTCAAAACAAGAAATATTTATAAAATAATCTAAGTTTTCTAGAACATCAAGAATTATCTAAATCCGACAAGAAACGAGAAAGATATGTCAAATTTAGTAACCGTGTTTAGTTTGGATAACGTAATTACCAAAGTGACAGAGCTGAGAGTTTGCAACAGGATTTCGATCAATCTAAGATCATAATATGCAAATGTCTTCAACATAACAGTTGTCACACACAAAATAAGCTTTCCAGAACTTCAAAAATCGTCCAAATCCGACAAGAAATAAGAAAGATATGCACGATTTACTAACTGTATTTAGTTTGGATAACATAATTATCAAAGTGACAGAGCTGAGAGTTTGAAACAGGATTTTGATCCACTTATTTTCATAATAAGCAAATGTGTTCAACATAAAAGTTGTCACACACAAAATAAGCTTTCCGGAACTTCAAAAATCGTCCAAATCCGACAAGAAATAAGGAAGATATGCACGATTTACTAACTGTATTTAGTTTGGATAACATAATTATCAAAGTGACAGAGCTGAGAGTTTGCAACAGGATTTTGATCCACTTATTCCCATAATAAGCAAATGTGTTCAACATAAAAGTTTGTCACACACAAAATAAGCTTTCCGTAACTTCAAAAATCATCCAAATCCGATAAGAAATAAGGAAGATATGCACGATTTACTAACTGTATTTAGTTTGGATAACATAATTATCAAAGTGACAGAGCTGAGAGTTTGCAATAGGATTTTGATCCACTTATTCTCATAATAAGCAAATGTGTTCAACATAAAAGTTGTCACACGCAAAAATGCTTTCCAGAACTTAAAAAATTATTGAATTCTGATCAAAAGCAAAAAAGTTATGACTAAATCAATTTTGGATTCAAACTCAGGAAATTTAGTAAAAGACAGAATCGTACACTTATTTCCAATTGTATTTCAGATCAATAAAATTTCGGAATCTCAAACAGTAATCAAAAAAGAAACCGTTCCTTGCTGTATCTAATTTCTAACAAAAAAAGAATGACCTCAAACGGATAAGAAACGTGATAGTTATGGTTGTTTTACTTCAGCGTATTCCTATTATTTTTCAGCAATGTACAATGAATGATTTCTTTCCCATCTTAGCAATTACAATTAAAATTTATCTAGAAACGTGAGTTAATAAACTCACCTTACTGTAATGAAAATAAAAACTCCAATTTGTGTTGAAAAAAGCAAGCTTTGATGGGGAAGGAGCTTCAAATAACCTGAATTGGAAGAAAACATTGCATTCAAAAGAAGTTTTACACTAAATTAGAAAACCCCTTGCAGAAATTAGAAATTTAATGAAATTGTAGGGCTTAGAGTTTGATTACCTTTTAATTCACTCTAATTTGAAGAAATTTCAGCTTGAATTGAAGAAGGGTTAATTTGAAAGCTTGGGTTTGCAACATGGTGGTTTCTCTTGTTTTACAGAAAAGAGGAAGAAGGTGGACTTGTGTTAGAACGTACAGGAATTGGTTTCTTCTCTTTCTTATTATCTGGCTAAGTCTAAATGGGCTTATGGATCCAAAATTAAAAGAAAAATAAAACAAATGGCCTAAGTTAATTACTTAACATAAAACCAAGTGCATTCTTATATACACTAATTTACAAAACAAAGTCAATTTTCTTTCAATTTTCAACCAAACAAAATTTGTAAATTTACATACACATGAAAAAAATTATTTTGCACTATGAAAAGATTAATTTTTATTTTTAAAATATTATTATTATTAAAATCCTTTATTTCACAATAATACATAATTTACTCAATAAATGAATAAAACTCTATTTTAAACTTCTAAAATTCGACAAAAATACTTTTCTTACTTAGAAAAATATTTTAAACTCAAATTTATAATTAAACTCATTTTTAAATCAATTTACATATGTTTACTTAAATAAACAACCTTTAAAATCTCATACTTCTTTTAAAAATTATTAAAAGAAGTAATCGGCAATAATTAATACAATTATAGCATTTTCTCCAAATAAAACCCATTTTCCCATCATTATTAACCCAAATAAATAAAATAAAGTTTCAAACTTTATTTTTATTTTCATTTTATTTCCAAAATTCACTGTTTATTCCGAATAAACAAATAAAATTTCCAATTTATTTTAATTTACAATATTAGATTATAACTATCGTTGTAGCTTAATATTAGCAGGTAATTTCCAAAACCAGGGTTGTTACAGACTCCCCCTCTTAATAAAATTGCGTCCTCGCAATTTCTAGAAAAGTATTCATATTCGGCATAATTATTTCATCAATCAAAGGAGGATAGACAAGATGGAGTTTAAAAAAAAAATTCTCTTACTCTCAAAATAAAATGGTAGAATACCAATATAAGACTCTCCCGATTAATTCTATGGTTTCCAAAGTGAAATTATGGAATTATCGAACCATTGAATTAGCCTAGAAACACACAAGATTTCGAAGGCATCTCACCTTCGAATGAGAACACAACAAGATGTTGCACAATTGATTAATCAAATGAGATTGATTTCTCATAAACTTCTCGAGTAGAGTCGTGATTTAGCACAACTCCAACCCGAATTCTAACCAACAAAATGATTACTGATATGATTTTTCATATGACATTACGGAAGGAACCACACCGATACAAGATATGCACAAAAGATACAAGATAGATCAACCAAAAGATGGTTTCTTCAAAGGCCACCAAACTCAAATGACCGCGTAAATGCATGTCATTAGAAAATAACACGAGAGTAAGATAAACACTAGGAACTAAAATATATGTATACACTCTCAATCAAAAATTCTTAGAGTTTCAAAAATTCAGCATCTTTATAATTATAACCACAATTTTCAACATTTGAAAAAAAAAAAGAAATTCCAAAACTTCTTACTTAGATTTTAAATTTAAATTCATTACTCTTTAATATAGCACTTACACAATGAATAAATAATTTCAAACTCATATTCCCTCTTATTACAAAAATTAAATTTTGCCAAAAGAATTTTATAAATTCATACCCACAGTTCCTTAAAATAAATTTAAAATTTACCTCTCACTATTTTCAAACAATTAAAAAAATTCCAAAATAAGTTACATATATTATCCAGAAAAAAAATTCCTACTTCTCACCCCCATAAATATTAATTTCTAAATTTAATCACATTAAACCATAATTTATCGTATCTGATTGTCTCATCACAACGTTTAGGAAATTCCTATCGATAACGTTGATCAGGCGCATCGACCAGAATTCTTAAACACTCGATGGACGACCCAACACAAAGAAAATCATTTTCTAAAAAAAATTTCCTTATATAATACTCAAAATATTCTTTTTTTTCCTCAAACAATTTCAGTTCCTCTTAAATCTTATCTACAATTAAAAGATTTCAAAACTCTATTTTAATCAATTCGAAATCATAAACGCCAAAAGAATTCATCATGTTATTCTTAGAATACTTGATTCAAAAGATTGATGGAACAAACTAGATTGTTCGTAATTCCGCATGGTATAACGAACTGCTCAAAAGAGTCACATGAGTACAGAATGTAAGTAGAATGTTACTTTCCGCAACTCGTAGCTTACTAAAATCAATGTAGGGTCAAATTAAAGGATGGCCCTAACACCACTCACTAGGTAGGTTAAAAGAAATCTATGTGATATAAAAGCAATGGCAAGATATCTTCTCAAATGAGAAGAAGGGACACAAATTCTAAATCCTTACTTTGAGTGGAGTAATGCCACGAAGTTCATCCACAAATAAGTATCCAAGGGGGATATCTCGAAGGATGCATAAATAACAACAGACGAATAAATCCAATCGATCATCTCATTTCCTCAGTGGACATTCTCGTGGAAGAATGACCAAAAGGCAAAGAGTTGTAAATAAGGTCAATACAACATTCAATAGCCCAATGGGGTGACAACCCCGAACGGACTCCCAGAAATCAACGTAGTCATCATGACTAGAATTTGAGATATACCATCAACATCTCGAATCCCAAGAGCGAATACAGAGACTTCAGAATCATATTTAACATTCTGAAAAACAAGAACACAAATCAATAAAATTAGGATATCTAAATATAGTATTCTTCAAATCGCAAAATTTGGCTTGATAATACACAAGCCACTCATCACAAATTATCTCAAGTTCTAGAATGGGACTTTAGATAGAAATTACTATGCTAATTCACACGAAAGGATAAGCCATACAGGATAAATACTAAAATCCTCATACATCAAATCAAATATTGCGGATCCCTATAATGGAAATTGCAACTCATAAAGATATCACAAGTTAAAACGTCAAAGATCATCCACAAACTCCTTTGACACGGATGCGTATTAAGCACACGCATCGATGATGACTCAAATAGAATAATTAGAAATAATTACTCTTAAGATAGGACACCATTAAACCAATTTGGAATACTATGGAATAAATATATTCCTAGACATATCCAAACTTATCTACTCCAAAGAATCAATGAAAAGCTTAGGACACATAATAAAGGGATTTGTAACACTCGTACTATATTTGGATGTATCATTATATATGTTTCTGTTCCGTGTTTATCATATTTTGTTCTGAATCTAGCTCTGATACCAAGCTGTCACGCCCCACCCCGAGACCCACATTAACAAAGAGAATTACTGGGTAATTCTGTCTGCT